>CM077028.1:100656337-101856337 GCA_039090855.1 Macrothele yani
AAACCTGATTCAACGATGAAGCTTAATGTATTAGAAGCTTTTCACATATACCGGAACTCTTCACTACTTGTCAATGACATGACGTCGACTCCATTTCTTTCAAGCGCGTGGAAACAACTTACCAAAAACCGTGACCGTCAGAATTATGATGATGTCACAATGATTTGAATGTTTACGCTCCATTCGTCCTGATGAAGCCGATCCAGAAGCTCTGAGAAACTATAGTCGATGTATAATAAACCTTTGATTGTGGTAAACGTTGATATTTTTACTTTATTCAACACCACAAGTTTGTAGTCATAAATTATACATGAAAGTTTTTTGGTTTGGTTTTGGGTTTAAGAGCCAAATGAGCAACTCAGAGGGTTATAAGTAGTCGCCCGTCCCAATTTTAAGGCAACTGGTTCCAGGTAAGGGAAAGAGCCAGTGCCGTAAGACAAACACAAAATCCATGCCTCACCAGGATTCGAACCCTGACCGGTTCCGGACGAATGGTCAGAAGCTATTGCTTAGAATACTGCGCCACTGGGGCATGGCCCCAGAGACATCGCGAAGGCATAGTCAGAAGCGTAGCTTCTCACACCATTTAAACATCGGAGCTCTCATGAACTTTAAAAATCATTGTGCGAAGAAATCTGACCCTTGAATATGAAGGAAATGAATCATTCATCCCTATTGCAAATCTGTCACTGCACGCTGTTACGGATGAATGTAAAATATTTCATCAAAAATAATTTTGAAACACGGGGGAAAGTACCTTTTTGCTCCGACATCAGGTTTTCTCCATACACGTTTGCCAACTTCCTGTGGATGGTACTTTCCGACAGATACCATTACCAGCTTTCACCTCATCTTTAATCCTTTAATAACTACATTGCCCAAAACGTCCGTACATGCAGATGGCCACGCCTGCCCGAATCGCCACGTTAGAGTGAGTAGAATTTTCTACCCTCAGATGTTCGCTGAATTCGCACGGCCTTTGCGGGAATAGCAAACATCACCCTCAGTCCCCACTGTTGTAACTAAACAAATAATTTTACAAGGAGTTGGTTTCTCCCAGTGCGAAAACATTCATTCTCATGACATTCCATCTCTATTTGGTGGAAGAATGTAGTGATTGCTTTCGGGAAATGTCTGAGAGTCAATGAATATCAAGCCTTTAGATGAAAAGTTTCGTGTGGTGATTCAGCTCTAATCCCTCGTTGTTTGGCCTGTAAAAGGGATATATGAAATTCGAAAAGTGGCAACAGACCATTTCGGACGTTATGGTATCCTCGGCGACACAGAGTCCCGGTCGTAAAAGAGGATTTTAGGGTCCCAGTCGTTGAAGGGTTAAATCACTATCTCTTACCCGCATGGTGACCCGACCAAGCTTCCTCTGCTCAGAATGATTTACTGGCCGCGCCGCGAGGCGAATTAGGAGTTGTGAAGAATCAATGTCACTGACTTTGCATGTAGATCTCATTTTACCTTATAAACGGTTGTGGATTTACGATGGTCTATAACACATTTATTCCTACGAAATGTGAATTCCATGAGCAAGAAGTTAAAGGCTTCACAGTTCACAAGAAAGGATGAACAACATTTCGTTAGCAACATAATACCTAGAAAATAGTCACACTATACTAGTGATCCGATTTATTGGCGTAGAAATACATACATAAACGTTCCCAAGCTTTCTAACATCAACCAGATGGCTTTTTCAAGGAAGTTAGACAGAAACTGCAAACTGAATAACAAAACGGTTTAAGCCGCCCCGGTGGCGCAGTGGTCTAAGGCGCTGGCCTATGATTATTCGTCCGTAAGGGGTCCGGGTTCGAATCCCGGTGAGGCATGGATGTTGTGTTTGTCTTACGGCACTGGCTCTCTCCCCTCCCTGGAACCAGTGACCCTAAATTAGGGACGGGCGACTGCTTATAGCCCATTGAGTTGCTCATGGTGGTCGTTAAACCTCCAATAAAAACAAAAAAACAAAAACGGTTTGATTTTGACATGGGAACTTGACTTGACAATAAAAAGATACGACGTTATATTCACTTAAAGGTACAACGTATCACGTTGACTGTGCACGCCATATCCTGGTAGGGAGAAGGCGTTACATAAAGAACTCGTTCCGAATTCGTGGCAACTCGATTGAGACGCTATCATTCCAAGTACCGCTGTTTGTAATGATCTCCAAGGTCCCCCGAATGATAGTACATTTAGGGGTAGAGTAGGTAGCTAATTTATTTATATCATCCCACATAGTAGTAGCTGAACTGAATTTGACTTCTCTGGATCGGGTCGTGGCTACTTTATCGTATTTTGTGTCCCTTTTTATACTCGTTGAATCTGATTCCAAATGAACGCCTGGTCATTCCAATGTACTTTAAATCCGTCCGGATACTGTGGGGGCTCGCATAAACACCTGCTTCGCTGGAAAGAGGTGGCTTTTCAGTATTTCCCTTTAGAATAGTGTATTAAGATGTAAGAGACCTTATACCGACGCCGTAATTCATCTTCTTGAGAGCGTTCTTGAGTTTGTAAGACACATTTGGTATGTAGGGAATTGAGCTTAAATAACGTAGCTGCGGCACAGGAAGATTAGAATGTTTGACACTGGCTTTTTGGATAAAGTTACGTATCTGATTCAATGAATATTCTGCATCAGTAGCCAACTTGATGACGCTTTCAATTTCGTGTTGTCCAGAATGGGTATCGGAGAATACGGCGAAGGCTCTTCTAATTCGAGAACGAAAGATAGCTGTTTTGTATTCTGCGGGACAGAAAGAGCTGCGGAGCATCAGGTTGGGAATGGACGTTTATTTATATGTATTAGACTTGCGTATCGAGGTGGTTGTCAGGCGATTTTCTCAATAAAACATCCAGATAAGGAAAAACGTTGCTGTGTTCAAGCTCTATCGTGAAATTGATCGTAGGATGCATATCATTGATTTTATCAAGAAAAATTGCAAGAGAATCTTTTCCGTGAGACCACACAAAAAATACGTCGTCCGCATTACGCAGCCAGGTGGTAAGCCGTGGAGTAATGCTGGAAAATATATTCTGCTCAATTGGGCGAAGTATTGCTTCTGCATGGACGTGTGAAGTGAGGATCCCATCGGCGCGCCATTATTCTGTTTATATACTTATCCTTGGAAACTGCAGAAGCTAGTATTAGTAACCAAGTCTATTAATTTGAAGATGCTGAGACTGCGTATAAAATGCTGAATTTGATATTTCCTCCTTTAATGTTCTGATGGCTTCCTGAACGGGGATGAAGGGTAAAGGGAAACCACGTCAAAACTGCCGATAGTGTCTCCTGGTAGCACAGTGAGTTGCCTGGCTTTCGTTGTAAAATCCAGAGGGGAATTTATTACAAAGTCTGATTCAGGAAAGAAACTACGCAGGGATTTGGATAGTACTTTCTGTAAATGGTCGTTGGTGCAGTCTTCCAGGATACGATGCGTCTTAAATGTGTTTCCGGGCTTATTGTGCTTAAGTCATCCGAAAAGCTTTGGAATTTGAGGTCCTGGTGGTAGTTTGATGGCTTTCCTGAGATCTTCTGGAATAGCGGGTAGACGGGCCGCTCTTTGTACCTGTGCAATCCAAGAATTTAGAGGGTTCCTTCGAAGGGCTATAGAACCAGCGTCAGTGATAAAATCTTCAAGTTTCTTATTGTAGTCTGCTGCATCCATAATCGTTATCTGACCAGATTTGTCCGTTAGAGTCAACATTATGGACTGTCATTTCTAAGGATCGAAATTGGACTCAGAATTATAAATTTGTTACCATTTTCTAGATATCCACCTCGTCGTTTTAACCACTTGCAAGATATCGGGGCTAATCCCAAAGTTCCTAAACTTTAAATCAACAGTAAAAGGGTCCAGCTTTGACAACAAAAAGGAAAAATTTCTTCGTCAGACCCTGTCACGAATAGCAAACCTGAGAAGAAAGGATGTCATGTCATTGGAGACCAGGTGACACACCCTGTATATGCAATTGCACAGATTGTGCAACCCGATCACCTTCAACATCGTGACCCTCTATGTAGATATGCTATTTGAACAAATACAACCTTCCTTATCCTCCACACACAAAGAGAAACTGGATTACTTGAAATCTCCCCAAACTTCAAAAGCTAAAGATTCGGCCATTCCATTCGTCAATATTTCCAGCCGGACGCTTTCCTAAGATAAAACAAAAGTTTTGGAGCTTGAACCAAAATTCTGCTTCTGAACCAGATCGAACCCAAGAAAGCGTCATTTCCGAATTTGAAAGCTGAATATCGCGAGTTGCAGACGACATAAAAGACGAACTACGCCAGCTCTGTTCTTCTAAATCTTGGTACTATCCTACTAAAATGCCTAACAAATTTATAATTCCGAGGCCAGTTTCGATCCTTAGAAATGACCCGTCTAAATATTGACTCTAGCGGACAAATCTGGCCAGATAGCGATTATGGACGCAGAAGACTACAATAAGAAACTTGAAGACTTTATAACTGACTCTGGTTCCATAGCCCTTCGAAGAAACCCTCTAAATTCTTGGATTGCACAGGCACAAAGAGCGGCCCGGTAACCCGCTGTTCCAGACGATCTCAGAAAAGCCACCAAACTACCATCAGGACCTAAGATCCCAAAGCTCTTCGCAAGACGTAAGCACAATAAGCCCAGATACCTATTGAGACCCATCGTATCCAGGAACACCAAAGTACATTTACAGAAAGCACTATCCAAATCCCTGCGTAGTTTCCTTCCTGAATCGGACTTTCTAATAAATTCCACTGGATTTTTTAACGAAAGCCAAGCGACTCACTGTCCTAACAGGCGACTTTATTGGAAGCTTCGACGTGGTTTCCCTTTACCCTTTACCCTTCAACATTAATGGAGGCTATATCAAATTCAGCATTTTATACGCTGGAGTCATGCCACAGCATCTTCAATTTAATAGACTTGGTCACTAATACTAGCTACTCAGTTTCCAAGCACAAGTATATAAACAGAAAATAATGGCGCTCTGATGGGATCCTCATTTTCACACGTCCATGCAGAAGCAATACTTCACCCAATTGAGCAGAATATATTTTCCAGCATTACCTCACGGCTTACCACCTGGCTGCGTAATGCGGACGACGTATTTTTCGTGTGGCCTCGCGGAAAAAATATTATTTTAATTTTCCTTGATAAAATCAATGATATGCATTCTACGATCGATTTCATGATGGAGCTTGAACTCAACAACGCTTTACCTTATCTGGATGTTTTATTGAGAAAGTCGCCTGACAACCACCTCGATACACACCCAAAATGTAACACCAAGAATGACACGAGATAGTAAAGCCAGATTTACTGGACACATAACAACAGATACAAAGATGAAACGATTGAGCTTACAGGCCCGCGCGACTTGCGTAACACACAGACATCAATAGTTTGTGTGGCCCCCATGGCTGGCAATAACGGCTTAGCATCTTCAATTAATAGACTTGGTCACTAATACTATTGTGCTTTGTCCAGGTGCGGCGTTCAACGACCTACTGCCGCCGCACCCGCCGGTGGTGTAACGTCTATGGTAATCGGAACAATGGGCGCCGTGCGACAAGTCCCCGCTCCTGCAGACGACATCGAATGGTACGTGCTGACACAGGTTGTTGCGCAACACACCCTAAATCCTGCGCTAACGTTCGTGATGTGGCGGTGCGAACCGTCAGTGCCCGCCGCACAACGTGCCGGTCCTCTCGTTCGGCGGTGTGCCACGGTGTGCGGCAATCGCTCACGTCGGTCTGTCCGTCCCTCCTGCACCCACCGAATCCATACTCGCCTCACTGTGGCTGGATGTCGTCCTACACGGGCGCCGATGTCTCGGTACGATAAACCGCTGTCGCGATAAGCCACTATTCGTCCTCTGTGGAACTCCGAAACGTGCTGGAATGACTGCCGTATTCTGCGACGAGGCATCAGGAAGCTTCCCACGCACAGGTCCGGCAGCACAACACACTTCCATTACTTACACCCCGCCTTCTGTGCACCCTTCTTATAGTGCTTCTCGGTGGCGTGCCGGGCGCACACGATTTGCATATGCCCTGCAATGCTAATCGTTTGCATGTCCTCTCGCGGGCGAAGCATGCTGCGAATTTCAGGCCAATCGGATGCTTCCTTCTTGGTGTTGCATTTTGGGCGGCCAGCAGCTTATAAACAAACGTCCTTCCCCAACCTGATGCTCAGCAGCTCTTTCTGTCCGGCAGAATACAAAACAGCTATCTTTCGTTCTCGAATTAGAAGAGCCTTCGCCGTATCCTCCGATACCCATTCTGGACAACACGAAATTGAAAGCGTCATCAAGTTGGCTACTGATGCAGAATATTCATTGAATCAGATACGTAACTTTATCCAAAAAGCCAGTGTCAAATTTTCTAATCTTCCTCTGCCGCAGCTTCGTTATTTAGGCTCAATTCCCTACATACCAAATGTGTCTTACAATCCCAAGAACGCTCTCAAGAAGATGAATTACGGCGTCGGTATAAGGTCTCTTACATCTTAATACACCATTCTAAAGGGAAATACTGAAAAAGCACCTCTTTCCAGCGAAGCAGGTGTTTATGCGATCCCCCTACAGTATCCGGACGGATCTAAACGATACTACATTGGAATGACCAAGCTTTCGTTTGGAATCAGAGTCAACGAACATAAAAGGGACGCAAAATACGGTAAAGTAGCTACGATCCGATCCAGAGACGTGAAAGTCAATTCTGCTACTCCTATTTGGGATGATATAAAGAAATTAGCTACCGCTTTTCTACCCCTAAATATACAGCCATTCGGGAACCTTGGAGATCATTATCAACAGCGGTTCTTGCAATGATTACGTCTCACTCGAGTTGTCATGAATTTGAAACGAGTTTTTCAAGTAACGCCGTCCTCCTTCCATGGATACGGCGTGCACAACCAACGTGATGCCTCGTATCTTTAAATGAATATAACGTCGTATCTTTTTATTGTCAAGTCAAGTTCCCATGTTGAAATTAAACCGTTTTGTTATTCAGTTTGCAGTCTCGGTCTAACTTCCTTGAAAAAGCCATCTGGTTGGTGTGAGAAGGCTTAGGAACGTTTATGTATGTATTTCTACGCCAATAAATCGGATTAATAGTATAGTGTTACTATTTTCTACATAACTGTGTACTGTTCCTCGTTATCAAACGAATACCTTTTCGTGCAAAACACGAGGAGACGAAGGCTACTTTCTTTCATGTGCAGAGATAATAATTCGCTGTTGCGACTAATATATGAGCTAGAAAATGTTGTCTTTCAGTTCAAAACACACACACACACACACACACACACACACGCACACACACACACACACACACGCGCGCGCGCGCACGCACATACACACGCACACACATCGACACATCGCCCTCATATTAGATAGAAATTGATCATAAAAATTATTATGGCTCGGACACTTATCCAGTACTTCGTCGACCCTCCTGGATTAGGGATTGCAGCGAGAACTTGACGAAGCATGCGTTTGAGATCATTTGCGATGGAGAAAATATCTCTTTTTTCACATTCCAGATCATTCAGAACGGAAATATCATTGAAACGGTAGGCTATGTCACCCGCACTTTTCGTTTCACTAGTAAGTTTCCCTTTCTTTTGAAATAAAGCTTGTTTTATCTTTGCGAATAAGGAATGCAAGCTCACAACGAATACGGTATCAAGTTACACTCAAAAGAAAACAAAATGGTGTGAATTCACTGAAGATTCCAAAAAACTCAGAAGCTGAGTCATAAATATTGATAGGACACGTGTATTTGAATCAGTCCTAACAAAAATTACACTGAGTATCAGTCCTCGAAATGAAGGCCATTATGTTTGATGGTCTGCAGCCAACGTTGTACCAGACTTGTGGTTCCGGCATGGTACCTTGTCTTTTGAGGCGAAGAAATCCTGGACTCCTACTTTCACTTCAGCTTGGTTATAGAAATGCCTGCCGCGCAGAAGTGAGCCATGGAGCGAAACAGATGGTAGTCATTTGGTCCAAGATCCGGGCTGAGTGGGACAACAGCTCAATACCTTTAAGCTACTGAATTGTTGCTTTGGTTAAACGTATCACATGTGGAGGTGAGTTACCCTTCTTTGGAAGAACACCCCTGCGGTTGACCAAGGCAGGGTATTTTTTTGTTCAAGAACAGCGTACATTCGGTCTAATTGGGTTGAATAAAGATGAACAATGACCATTTTGGGAAAAATGCGTGTCGCATGACGCCATCACAGTTCCACCGTGCACACGGCATTACCTTGTGTTCGAACCTTCCACGTTTGGCGATCGGTTGTGGTATCTGGCCGGCATCTAATCATTGGTTCCGCATGTCTATATTGCGGTAAAAGATCCATTTTTCATGATGCCTCACTATACGTCTGATGAAACGCTCATCGATAGATAAAGCATTTCACGAAGGATCTCCACTCGTCTGATGTGAGCTTGAGCAGGTGTCAATTTGTACCACTCAGTAGCTTCTGGGTTTTTCTTTTTTTTTCTCTTTTTTTTCGATTTTGGAGATGGGGAACGACTCTGGATTGAGAAGTACCAAATTGTAAGAACAATCTACGTGTGCTGGTTGTGGAGTTGGCGGCCATTGCTTCATGTAGGGTTTCAGAGTCCACGGTAGTTGGTCTCCCTGGATGAGTCTCGTCATTCAATTGCAAGTTGCCAGATTTGAGCTTGGTGAACCATCTTCTTGAGGTTATGTGACCCACTGCATCGACAGATCTCCCGGGTAGCCATTAGCACGACAGATCTCCCGGGTAGCCTCCGCTGCGTTGTGGTCCAGCTGGAACTCATACAACAGAAGTTCACGAATCAGGAGATTTTGCTTCTCCATTTCAACAATCTCTGAAAAACAGCAGACCAAATTAATACGCACATGAAGACTGCTTTTCTTACATGGCAGATGTAGCTGTAACTCAAGATATACAGATATCTTGGTTAATAGGTTTCCAGAATCTGGGAGGGCGAAGAAATCCCCGACGCTCTGATGTGTATCAATATCTATGACTCACCCTCCGTAACGTTGCCCGTTGGTGTACGTCTTTTAACGAAATTTCCGTTTTTTAAGTTTTCGTTTGGTTTTTTTAACTTCCTATTTTCACAGATTTTCCGTAGTCAGTAATTCTGCTTCTTTCAGGAAATCCCGTTTCAGATTTTGTCGTATTTACACAGAAATTTTGCAAAATCAAAGAATGAATGTTTCAGCCCTTACACGAAATAATCCTTTCTCTTTTTTCTTGGTAGGATAAGAGTGAGCTACAAACTGTGACGTACCTGCCAGCAGGACGCACACGATATAAAGGCAGATAGGAATCAGAATGAACGTCTGCGTAGCTCAGTTGGTAGAGCGACTTGTTCCGGAATAAGCGGACTCGGGTTCGAATCCCGGCGTAGACCAAAAATGACGGAGAAATTTACTTCGTTATAATGGCGCCCGAACAATCCGGATGACCCGACCGTTCAAAATCTCGCGTTGGTGTGATGTTCTTTCCACAGCGTGAGATAGGAAAAATCAGAGAATCCCTTCTCCAGCGCTTCGAAAAATAAATGTGTGTGACGTTGCATTCCACACACCAGATTGACTGGGAGTTCTCAAGTGCACGTTCTACAGTGGATGGCTGCCTGCAACGATTCGTGGTCACGGCTGACCCGTGGGCCATGCCCCCGGCCCTCTTTCGGGGGGGGGAGATGTGACGTACCTGCCAGCAGGACGCACACGACATAAAGGCAGATAGGAATCAGAATGAACGTCTGCGTAGCTCAGTTGGTAGAGCGACTTGTTCCGGAATAAGCGGACGCTGGTTCGAATCCCGGCGTAGGCCAAAAATGACGGAGAAATTTACTTCGTTATAAAACACTCAGAAATCACAGACACGTTCAAGGTAGAATTCTAATCGTGCGATGATGAAATGTTTTTTGTCATTAATGCGAGTAAATTATTCGTTTTATCTTCTGTTTGAGCTTATTATTTTTTCGACTAGGTTTGTAATAACTTTAGTTTTTCTGTAGCAGGACTTATGAAATTAAGTATTTTTTCATCGTGATTTTTCGAAGCAACAGAATGCTTTAGAACTTGAGATCTTTTTAAACTGGCAATAACTTTCAATTATCTTTAAGAAAAGGCGAAATGTACTGTTTTACAGTATTATTTCACAAAACTCCTAAATACGCAATTTACTTTTGATAGGTATATCAGCTTTTGCCTTAAGTGGTTCACAAGGTGCTACAAAAATATCATACAATCACCAATGCAATTATTTCAGTACCCGGTTTCTTAAGGTAGCACAATATGCAATAGCCGAGGCACACAATGGAGGAGAGGGGAAGGAATATTCGGTGCCACAATAACCAAAATTTCATGCGATATGATTTTCACAACATCCGAACTTCAAAATCAGATCTTTTGATGGAATATTAAGATTTAATAGTTAATCAAATGAAGTATTCCCCTGGATCGCTCCTATTACTGAAACTTTTTCTTCATATGGATACGGAAAAAGTGAGAACAGAGTTTTAACGTTAATATGAGAAAGGAATGCGGAAAGATTTCTGACAATTCAGAATTTTCTGTTAACACATCTTAAAAACGGCAATTTACCGTCAATATAAGAAAGATTTTGTGGAAAGGTTTCTGAAAATTCAGAATTCAATTTTCCTAGCGTATGAAAAATCCGTGAAATTCAGTCTTCTTTCCATCATTTCAGGAAGAAGGTTGTATCAAGAATATGTTTCGTTAATTCACGAAAGGCATCACGGAAAGTAGCTCGTGAATTTCAGAATTTTTTTTACAGTGTAACCAGGTTTTTAAGTTAGAAAACTATCAGCCAAAGAAACATCTGTTCCGAAAATGATTGCGGGGAACCAAAATGTTTAGCTAGTGGTAATCGGCTCCCAACCAGATTCTCGCAGATGACAGGATCAGTCTTTCCCCACGCACTCAACACACCTGTCTTACAACAGATCCTTTTCTTCCTGAACGAACTCTTCTCAAGCAGGGACCAAAAAAAGGCATGTGTTAGTAACTTTTTTTTTTTTCAAATTTGAAGAATATATCATATATTCTGTTTCAAAGATGGCAAACACCTTCAACCTTAATGTCATTATTACAGTTTTAAGGTCTGTCCGGACCCCGTTGGATCCTTAGTAATTCTTTCAAACAAAACAATTGGTGTAACATAAACTTGATAAATCGAGGCAAATGAATCCTACACATTGTCCCCTCTACCTCTGTTTCCCCCTACTTAGTTTATCTTTTCATTAATACTTGCATAGCATACAAGCATACATCACCACGAACGAATATATTCCCTGTCTCATGAGTGGGCGGAACTCCGATGAAACGAATGAACCTGCTCATCATAAAGCGTTGCTTTCTCTTTAGCATTGTTATTCAAAATGTTGGGGAGATGATTGGAACTAATCCTTTCTTACTGATTATCACTGGTCTATAAAAAAAAACTTCTTTTCTGTCCCAAAGATGCTATTGGCCAATCTTTAGAGTATTTGTCGCACTGAATTCAATAATGAAAAACCATTTTTCTCTATCACGTAAGGTTTTTGTGTGAAAGTTACGTAAATACAATGTATTTTACATTAATAACAGGCACACTAATAAAATTAATTAATGTTCAACGTACCTAAAATGCCTTAGTTGAAGATTTTCTGGAATACTCTGCCTCAGGAAGGTTCCTTTTGAGAGTCCAGCAGTAATCTGCTAACATACTTGAACTCCACTTTCCTTTATATCTTTTTTCGATGCTTGAAATGTCCAGATGAAAGCGTTCACCGTGTTCATCACTTACGGCGCCCAGGTTTTTGGGAAGAAATCTAAGTGAGAGTGAAGGAAGTGGATATTCAGAGACATTTTGCAGCCTAAGTCTTCATATGATTTCAGCATCTCATGTACTACATCCGTATAATTGTCAGACTTTTTGTTGCCTAAAAGGTTTTTCACTAAATTCTTGAAAGAAACCCATGCGCGCTTTTCTAAGTCATTCAAACGTCCTTCAAAAGTTTCATCTTTCATTAATTCTCTAATTTGTGGTCCTACGAAAATTCCTTCTTTAATTTTTGCATCGCTAATTTTGGGGTACTTCTCCTTCAAGTACAAAACACTACGTTCATTTCTGTTCATGACTTTCACAAAATTTTTCATCAAACCTAATTTGATATGAAGAGGTGGGAGATAGATGTTTTGGGAATCAACTAAAGGAGCATTCATTACATTTTTTTCAGCAGGTGCAAGAGATTTACGTGAAGGCCATGTCTTCCTTTTGAAATGACTTTTACAATCCCGGCTGTCCCACTCGTACAAAAAACGGCAAAATTTTGTGTATCCCGAGAAGCATAGCGATCATCTTGAGGTCTCCACATACAATGTATGTTCCAAATGAATTTTTCATACTGTATTTTGTTTAGAATAATCTTCATATTTTCATAGGGTTTTTTTTTTCATATTAATAGCATGTGCTAGCGGAACTGATGGAAATTTGTTTCCATTGTGCAAAAGGACAGCTTTTAGGCTAACTTTTGACGCGTCTATAAACAAACGTCATGCCTGTGCGTTATGAGCATGTCCTATAGTGTCCATCACTGATTAAATATCATTACAGTACACTATATCTCCTTCTTGCGAGAAAAATTCCTTGAAATCTTCTTGACGATTTCGAAAGTAGCATACTCTAGTTCCGCGATCAAGAAGTGTTCCACCCTTTTAGTCGTGATCCCAAAAGTTCTGCCTGTTTTTTTAGATAAATTTAAATCACTCACTAAATTATTTAGATCTGCTTGTGTCAATAAAAAAGGCTCATTAGAAATGTCGAAACATGCATCATGTCGATCAGCGTGATCTTCACTCTGATCATTTTCAGAGCTTGAATTTCCACTTATATCGGTTGATACAGGGTGAGGTGGTATTGGCATATCATCACTGTAGGAAATACTATACCGTGCAAATTAATTGGGACAAGCTATTTCATTCTCAAAATTGTAATGTGATCGCCAGTTGATGTCGGAAACCCACGTAAACCGGTTTTATCAGCGGTGAGGTGGTGTGACTGTTAGAACTTGATAGTAAGAATGTGATTTGACCGGTTTTAAACAGGAAATACGCACTTCAGCTGTGAGCTTTCGTGTGTGACAGGTGGATGTTAGTTTTTGCTCTCTGTGAGTACGTGTTGCTTTCGTGTATTGAAAAATGAATATTTCCCCAAGGAAGCGTGCACAAATAATTGCTCCGAATGATCACACTTCTATGACAGTGAGAGATATCGCTTCTGGAGTTTGTGTAGGAAATCAAGTGTATCAAGACTGCTTACGCGATACAATGCATTTGGATCATCGTCTCCAAAAAGGAGAGGTAAATGTGGAAGAAAACGAAGAACAACTCCACGAACCGATAAATATCTAATCAGAAATAGTAAAATGAATCCCCCCGAAAAAAAAAACAAGCACCGACCTTCAAAGAAATTTATTGGCTAGTGGTTGTGATGTTAGTGATTCAACTGTACGCCGTAGGCTTCTGGAAGTTGGCCGGAAGGCAAGAAGACCAACGAAAAAACAATATTTGAATGCGAAAATGAAGATAAAACGTTTAGCATGGGCCAAAAAATATAAATCATGGACTGCTGACGACTGGAAAAAGGTAATTTTCAGTGATGAAACTCATTTATTTGTACAGGGTTACCAAGCAAATGTCGTTAGACGAAGCAACTGTGAACCCTTAAGATCTGAGCATGTCAAACAAACTGTAAAACATCCTCTGAAACAGATGTTTCGGGGTTTTTTCACATCAAATGGCACTGGAAGCTTAATTCCTGTTAAAGGTATGATGAATTCAGCCAAGTACGTAGAAATATTACAATGTAGGATTGTTCCATTCTTGCGAACTTTTGACGGGACATTTCAACATGACTTGGTCCCATGTCACAATTTGAAATTGGTCAAGAATTTCATGCTGGAAAATCAAATTCATTTACTTGATTGTCCTGGAAATTCACCAGACTTAAATCCCATAGAAAACTTGTGGAATATTTTGAACAGACGTTTAGGTAAAATGGATTGTACGTACAACCAAAGAACGTATGATAACGAATGCTATAAAAGTGTGGTTCCACGATTATGAAGTCAAAAATATGTGCACTCAATTAGTGGAGTCAATGCCAAAACGAATTCAAGAGGTCATTTCTGCTAAAGGTGGACATACTTTATACTAATAGAGGTATTTATCAGTGTATATCAAGGCATAGAATGATATAAAGGCATAGTTTTTAAAAAAAGTGTGATTTTTTACTTTGTCCCAATTAATTTGCACAGTATAGTAGGTCGCATCGCTGAAAGTAAGTTGGGATATTTTAAACTGTGTTTCGACTTACTTGTGATCAGTGGCGAAGCGTGACTTTGTAAGTAAGGGAAGCAATGCAGTTAATATGCGATAAATAGATGGCAAAAGTGATATGAATGAAAATTTATAATAATTAAAATCAGCAAGGGACCCGTAGTTTATATGCTACGTTGACAATACGGCATGGTGGAAAGCATCGTAAGACCCCCCCCCCTACCCCCCACCCAAACGCGACCATGCGCGGTATCACCAAAAGAAATGTCTATGTAGAAGTTCAAATGCATAGATTTATAAAAAAAAATGTTCGGTGAAAATGTTGAAAGGGAAAGAAACTTGTCTACCCACACAACGAAAAGGATTGGGGGTTGCTTCTATCAGAGCTGATACGGACTGAGATCGAGTCCGAAGCAGAGCCCGGGCCCGAATCGGGCTCGGTCTGCAGAATATTTACTGCGGTTCGGGCTCTTAGAGAGAGGGAGATCGAGATATTTTTATTTTTTTTTTTTTTTTTTGTAAATGTGATTTTATATGATTATGAAAATTATCCAAAAGACAGAGAAAGTATTTTTTCTAGAATGTAGTCTTCGGAGTTTTGGGAGTTCACGTGGCCGTGTACTGTAGATGTGCCAGAGTCCATTGCTTCCATGGCGCTTACATTCAGAAGAGTATCAGAAACAAATAGCTACACTTATAAAAGTAACGCTTACTTTTATATTCCTGAAATAACGACATGTCACCACTAAAGAACTACTGAAAGTTCAAACCATAAGCCGAAAATGGAACTGAATCAACTAATTGCACTAACACAAAAAACTTTTGACAAATTGCAACTTCAAATGTTGTTACGGGAGTCCTCTGAGCGCTGAGTCTGACTGAACGTTTGGAAAGAGCGCATGCTCAGTTAGTGGCTTTATCCTTGAAACTTTGTTGTGTGGTTCCACCTTCGGCGCCGTGGAAGCATTTGGGAGAATGCTTCCCTATTCTTAGCATAGCATTACTGGCTGTGGCCGGCAACTCTGCGGGTGGGCATGCCGTGTTACTGAGGTTCAGCTGGATGCATTATCTGCGTTGCTTCCAACGAGCGACTTACGTACGAGACATTTGTTCTTGTTTTCGTAAAAATACAAATATGAATTTGCTTTCTTAAAAATAAAAGATACTGAAACAAATGCCCGCTGCGTTATGTTGGTGTGATATTTTAATTTTACTTTAATGCTACATATTTTTTATTCACGCAAAAGAAAGCGCATGAACCAAAGGGAAGCAATGCTTCTCTTGCTTCCATTGACGCTTCGCCACTGATTGTGATTCTCTTTGTATTTGTTATACAAAAATAACAGTCCGAAGAATGATCTTCCGGTTCTCTCCACACCATGGGAACTGCAAATGGCATATGTCAAGAACTGTTTTCTCACCCCGTCAAAAATCTTGAACTTGTAACACAACAAATATGTGGGGCCCAACTCTTGGCCTGATCTCCTACTTTGCAACCAAAGTAAAGCTGATAACACTTTTGTAGTAACGGGGGAAAGTTCCGCCTTTGAGGTTTGAGTGTCAATTCACCGCACACATAACAAAACGCATCCGGATGGTTGAGGAACTTGCGTGGCACTT
This sequence comes from Macrothele yani, assembly GCA_039090855.1. NCBI lineage: Eukaryota > Metazoa > Arthropoda > Arachnida > Araneae > Macrothelidae > Macrothele > Macrothele yani. The sequence continues at coordinate 100,672,326 of CM077028.1, forward strand.
TTAAGTTTTCACACGCAAACAAAAGCTGCTAATAAAGAGCAATAGCACAGCGTTCACTTCGGCTGTCTACAGAGAACTGAGACATAAGACGTAGTCGACCAGTCGAGTGAGCAGCCGGGAAGGGTGCAGGTAGCGCCATGTCTATGACACATTCGCACGTGTGGACAGGAACCCCCCCCCCCCTTTGATAAAACACGAACGCAACAAAGTCTGTGTGTCACCTGCAGCTTTTTTTCTTTTATTTTCTCATATGAATAAACGATGCTATCTACTCCAAGTCAATATTGGAATTATTTCTCGCAAAAAAAAAAAAAAAAAAAAAAGCTATTTTTAACGTAAAAAATTGAAAAAACCGTATTCTTATATCTCTAAAACTATAAGTGATAGCAAAATTTGGATAGCAAATCTGGATTCCTCGTAGGAAAATATTAAAGAATTAAACAAAAATATATCTGGGACAAAATATGTGCCTTGTTACCTGCTAAAAGAGCTGCAACAATGACACGAACCTAAGAAAGGAGAGAGATGCCTGAATTACTTGTTTCTGTCCAGTGGCATGGTGTCCGTGTTAGGGAGACTAACCTTCTCCATCATGCCGTGTTTCACGGAACAGAGAACAGACTTTGCGACGGTTGTGTGCACAGAAAAAATATCGGCACCATTTAGTTCAGGTACATGGGCCGCTTAAAGGGTTAAGACACTAGTACTTGAGCTACTTCCTCATAGTACAGATCACCGTACAGCCAGATTAGGAGCTTTCTTTCTATTTTTTTTTTCTTGTCAATTAAGTGAAACATCCGGGAGCGTGCTGTGTTAGGCAAGGCCTGTGCTAAAAGATTTAGCGTTTCGCTGCTGGACTGAAAAAACAACAACAAATTCGCTGGCAAAATAGGCACAGACATGCGGTATAATCAGTTGTTTCTCGCAATACCGCATTCAACTACTGATTCGAATTGGCAAATAAAATGAAACCAAATTTAGTTTCGTAAAAGAAAAATAGTTTAAGTTACACTCTGAAGTATATTTCCTCGAAATCTATGTATTTTAAGAGACATTTCATTTAGATTTTGTAAAAGAAATGTTACCGCCTTGCAGTCTCTCTCTTTTCCCATCCGCAATCACCCTCACCCCTGTTACCATACATTTGAAAAACTGAACTCTGGAACGTTGAAATGAAATTTTGTTTTCGATCTGTTATCTTTTCTATTTGCTTTAATTTTTTTTAAGATGGAGTGTTGGTGGCAAAGATCACAGAGTGAAGTAGATGATGAGAAGTACAACCGAAGCAGGTGCTACCAGTATTTATAACTAAAATCAATGGGCAGGGATTTAAACTGAACGACTTAAACAGACCAAGATATAAATTACCAGGTCTGAAACGGTCAGAACCTTAAACATTCAGGCATGAGCCGAACCGAGCTTCTGATTAAGGCCCGTGAAGATCTACTATACCGTGCACATTAATTGGGACAAGCTATTTTATTCTCAGAATTGTAATGTGATCGCCAGTTGATGTCGGAAACTCACGTAAACCGGTTTTATCAGCTGTTAGGTGGTGTGACTGTTAGAACTTGATAGTAAGAATGTGGTTTGACCGGTTTTAAACAGGAAATAGGCACTTCAGCTTCAGTTGTGAGCTTTCGTGTGTGATAGGTGGATGTTAGTTTTTGCTCTCTGTGAGTACGTGTTGCTTTCGTGTATTGAAAAATGGATATTTCCCCAAGGAAGCGTGCACAAATAATTGCTCTGAAGGGTAACACTTCTATGACAGTGAGATATATCGCTTCTGCAGTTGGTGTAGGCAAATCAAGTGTATCAAGACTGCCTACGCGATACAATGCATCTGGATCATCGTCTCCAAAAAGGAGAGGTAAATGTGGAAGAAAATGAAAAACAACTCCACGAACCGATAAATATCTAATTAGAAATAGTAAAATGAATCCAAAAAAAACAAAACAAGCACCGACCTTCAAAGAGATTTATTGGCTAGTGGTTGTGATGTTACTGATTCAACTGCACTTTGTAGACTTCTGGAAGTTGGCCGGAAGGCAAGAAGACCAACGAAAAAACAGTATTTGAATGCGAAAATGAAGATAAAACGTTTAGCATGGGCCAAAAAATATAAATCATGGACTGCTGACGACTAGAGAAAGGTAACTTTTAGTGATGAAACTCATTTATTTGTGCAGGGTTACAAGCAAATGTCGTTAGACGAAGCAACTGTGAACCCTTAAGACCTGAGCATGTCAAACAAACTGTAAAACACCCTCTGAAACAGATGTTTTGGGGTTTTTTCACATCAAATGGCACTGGAAGCTTAGTTCCTGTTCAAGGTGTGATGAATTCAGCCAAGTACGTAGAAATATTACAATGTAGGATTGTTCCATTCTTGCGAACTTTTGACGGGACATTTCAACATGACTTGGCCACATGTCACAATTCGAAATTGGTCAAGAATTTCAAGCTGGAAAATAAATTCATTTCTTTGATTGGCCTGGAAATTTACCAGATATAAATCCCATAGAAAACTTGTGGAGTATTTTGAAGAGACGCTTAGGTAAAATGGACTGTAAAACCAAAGAACGCATGATAACGAATGCTATAAAAGTGTGGTTCCACGATTATGAAGTCAAAAATATGTGCACTCAATTATTGGAGTCAATACCAAAACGAATTCAAGAGGTCATTTCTACTAAAGGAGGACATACTTCATACTAATATAGGTATTTATCAGTGTATATCAAGGCATAGAGTGATATAAAGGTATAGTTTTGGAAAAAAAGAGTGATTTTTTACTTTGTCCCAATTAATTTGCACAGTATAGTATAGCGCACAGTGTTGCCTTAGCTCCTATGAACTGTCATTTTTTTCACTCTAACATTCACGTCCTTCGATATAGGGAATTTACAACATTGGACAAAGTCAGAAAAGAATATCTAGAGCAGAGAGATTTAATCGCATGGGCAAACCCGGCGTTCACCGGGATAATCTGTCAAAAATCGTTTTGACTGAGTCGATCACGATATCTGTGTTACGCTATTTTCCTCACGCCGACTCACAGCAGAAAATACAGTCTGCGAGTTTCTCGTAGACCAACTGGGATCTCTTTCCCGTAAAGAAAGATGCAACGCAACTGAGCTTCTTGCTCCATGAGCGGTTGTGGAAAATGAGCAAGAAACTTCAAAGACATTCCTGAACCTTACATTATTCTCTTTTCTCAAAACCTCATGGCTTTTATCTGGGTCATTGAATAATCATACTACCGATGTGTCACATGCTTAAAGATCTTCAGATACTTTTATTTGTAACAACTTTCTAATGTATTTTTGTCACCCTGGTTGCCCTATGGTCTAAAGCACTGGCTTCTGACCATTCGTTCGAGATGCGCCTGGATTCTTAAGATGAGGCATGCATGGTGGGCCTGTCTTACCCCCCTTTTTTTTTTTTTTTTTTTTTTTTTTTGATTGGAGGTTTAACGACCGCCGTGAGCAACTCAATGGGCTATAAGCAGTCGCCCGTCCCTAATTTAGGGTCACTGGTTCCAGGGAAGGGAGAGAGCCAGTGCCGTATTACAAACACAACATCCATGCCTGACCGGGATTCGAACCCGGACCCCTTACGGACGAATGATCAGTGGCCAACGCCTTAGACCACTGCGCCACCGGGGCGGCTTTACCCCTTTCCTGAAACCAGTTGCCCTAAATCAGGGACAAGCGACTACCTGTAGTTCTGTGACTCCTCATGGTGGTCATTAAACACCGAATCGCCGCCCCGGTGGCGCAGTGGTCTAAGGCGCTGGCCTCTGATCATTCGTCCGTAAGGGGTCCGGGTTCGAATCCCGGTCAGGCATGGATGTTGTGTTTGTCTTACGGCACTGGCTCTCTCCCTTCCCTGGAGCCAGTGACCCTAAATTAGGGACGGGCGACTGCTTATAGCCCATTGAGTTGCTCACGGTGATCGTTAAACCTCCAATAAAAAGAAAAAAACCCGAATCAAAGCAATAAAACTGTATATAAACCGATGAGCCATTACATTATGACCATCCCCAGCCTCGAGAAGTGAGCGCTCCTGGAGACCGAACGGTGGCGCAGGTGAAGTTCACAGAGCAGTATATATACAACCTGAGGACCGGCTTTCGATTAATAGAGTGTATTGAGTCAGGATGGGAAAAGCTGCGGATTTGTCGGAGTTTGATAAAGGACAAATTGTTATGGCTCGACGCCCCTGAACGACGATCTCGGAAACGGCGCGGCTTGTAGGTTGTTCACGCACGGCCGTAGTGAGTACGTATCAAAAGTGGTGCACAGATGGCCGAGCGACGAACCGTCGTCCAGCTGTGTGTCGTCCGCAGCTTATTGATACCTGAGGGGAGCGTAGAGTGTCACGCATTGTTCATAGCGACCGCACGGCCACACTGCGACAAATCACCCGCAGCTACAACGATGGTGATGAGAGCAATGTGTCACAACACACAGTTTATCGCAGCCTCCCGCGCATGGTCCTGCGTAGCCGAAGACCCACCGGGTCCCCATGCTCACTGCACGTCATCGCCAACAACTCATGAAATTGTCCTAATATCGAGATTGGACCGTGGATGATTGGAAGAAAGTGTCCTGGTCAGAAGAATCAAGATTCCTGATGCATCATGTAGACGGCCGAGTGTGGATACGCTGATTACCAACGGAGGCTATGGCACCTGGATTCACTGTTAGGCGGAAATTAGCCGGCGGCGGTGGCGGTGTAATGCTGTGGGTGATGTTTCCTTGGGACACTTTAGACCCCATTATTCTAATAGCACAATCACTGACAGCTGTCAGGTATCTGAGCATCGTTGCGGACCAAGTTCACCCATTCATGGTAACTGTGTTCCCTGCCGGTAGCGGCCATTATCCACAGGATAATGCGCTATGACACACTGCTAGAATCGTCAATGAGTGGTTCGAGTAACATGCTGGTGAGTTTCTGTTAATGACCTGGCCTCCAAATTCACTTGCCATGAACCCAATCGACCATTTGTGGTTTGACTTAAAAAAGCGAGTTCGCACCAAATCACCCTTCCCCCCCCCCCCCCGAAAGATCTGCTTCTGACATTATGGTACCAGATATGCCAGCATACCTTTCACCACCTCATCGAATCGATGCCTCGCCGAGTGGCCGCTCTTTTCAGGGCTAAAGGGGGTCCTACAGCTTATTAGGTAGGTGGTCATAATGTAATGGCTCCTGGGTGTACATTTTTAGAAATTTCTTAATTTATTAATTGTTTCATTTATAGCAAGTATTTGTTATTGACTTTTCTCGTTATTGATCTACCTGAACGTCAGAAAAATGCACCCTTCCCTTTAATTTAGCTTGACTTTGATGTAAACTACGTGCTTCCAATAATTTTTCTTTTTTTCAAGGTGCTGGATTATTGTTGCATAATTCTCTATTTTTTTTTTTTTGCTTTTCTTGTCTTATTTATATAGTAGACTTTTTGCTGAGCGCGCTCCTCCGTGCACGTCGGGGTGCATGGGCTTCGTGCCAGTACGCGCCGGGAGCCCTCAGAGGTTCTTAAAAAGTCTCTGGTCGGAAGTTTTTCGTTCCCGAGGACCAAGCCGGATATTAAAAAGTAACCAAGCTACTTGCCAACGGTTATCCTGGCGGCCTTAAGCATAGGCAAGAAAGGCGACTTCGTAGAACCACAGATCGCGTTGACGCCTGGATAGGCGTATTTCACGCATCAGAAACGAAAATAACTTCCTAAAAGAAAATCGAGACGTATTTTTACTGCTCCAAAAAATTATCCATCGTGATTTAAAAACCGACCTCTAGGTTGTTGTTTTTTTAATTATTATCATTACTAGTACGCTCACGGACAATAAAATTTGCGTATCAAGAAGGAAACATTGGATTAAACTGAAATTTTATGGACGTAATGGTACAGATGAATGATACACATGATGGCAGAAACAGAGCTGCAAGACAATTACAGAGGGATCTGTGTCACGCAGTACGGTCATCTGCAATAGCGCGTCGCACCGCCTCTTGCGGCGATACATGCTGCAATACGGTCCGGCATGGAGGCAAACAGACATCTCATGTTGTCCTGCGGCAGACTGGCCCACACGTGTTGGATGGTGTGCTCTAAAACTCGGATAGTGCGGCACGGCAGCAGTCGGTGTTTCAACTCGTCCCTCACATGCTCGATAGGGGACATGTCTTGGGAGCAGGTAGGCCATGGAAGTGTCCGGACATGACGTAGGCAGTCCTGGGCAACCCCACCCGTGTGCGGGCGGGCATTATCCTTCTGGTACAGCGCACCTGGAATCCCGGCGAGAAATGGGAGCACATGGGGCCGTATCATCTCATCCACATACCGCTGGCCCGTCAATGATCCACGTACCACTACTAGAGCTGATCGGCTATCGTAGACAATGGCTCCCCAAACCATAATATCTGCAGTGGGGGAGGTGTGGTGCTCGATAGCGAGGTTGGGATTGTGCCGTTGACCCGGGGACCTCCACACCCAGACACGATGATCATCTGTCCCCAAAACGAAGCGGCACTCATCGCTAAACACCACACGTCCCCAGTCTGTGGCGTTACACGTAGCTCTGGCCTTGCACCACTGCAAACGGACCCGGCTATGTTCCGGTGTTAATGGCAGCACACGTAAGGGGCGTTGGGATCGCAGATTCGCTTCCGCGAAACGTCGAGAAATGGATCGTGGGCACACAGGAGCTGCTACATCTGCCTGTACAGTGGATCGGTTCCCGTGGGATCCGTTCGTGCCTGGCGCACGATCCGTCGATCCTCTCTAGCGATGGTGCTCCTGGTCCGTCCGGAGTCACTCCGCCGTGTGGCAGTGCCGTCACGCGTCCACTGCTCCCAACACAGTCGGACGGTGTGGTCGGAACGATCCACGTTGTGGGCTATACAGCGAGCCGACCACCCTGCGGTTTTCAGCCCGATGATCAGGCCTCTCTCAAAATCCGTAAGTTGCGTAAATCGACGTCTCTGGCGTCTTCGCGGCATTCTTATCGCTCCGTACTCTTGCTTGCGTCGGCCGGTGCTTTTCGCTTTCATGGGGCATCGACTACACGACGGTTTATAAGGCTGCCGGTTGGTGTTTGCAGCACCGCCACAGGGAGTGCGGTCCTGCGCAATCGCACCAAACGTGGATCATTTGCATACCAGCACACACTCTAGCTATTTGCAAAGTTTCGCGGTTGTAGCATCAAATATTTCATTGTTCGTGAGTGTATTTTTCTTCTCGACTGTGTGACGTGCTTGCACCGCAGGATGCACACGACATAAAGACAAATAGCAGCGAGATCGAACGTCTGCGTAGCTCAGTTGGTAGAGAGACTTCTTCCGGAATAAGAGGACTCGGGTTCGATTCCCGGCGTGGACCAAAAATGACGGAGAAATTTACTTCGTTATAATGGCGCCCGAACTTCCCGGATGACCCGGCCGTTCAAGATCTCGCAATGGTGTGATGTTCTTCCCACACCACCTGATAAGAAAAATAAGAGAATCCGTTCTCCAGCGCATCGAGAAATAAATGTGTGTGACGTTGCATTCCACACACCAGAATGGCTGGGAGTTCTCAAGTGCACGTTCTACAGCGAATGGCTGCCTGCAACGATTCATGGTCACGGCTGACCCGTGGGCCATGCCCCGGCCCTCTTTCGGGGGGGAGATGTGACGTACCTGCCCCGCAGGACGCACACGACATAAAGGTAGATAGCAGCGAGAACGAATATCTGCGTAGCTCAGTTGGTAGAGTGACTTGTTTCGGAATAAGTGGACTCGGGTTCGATTCCCGGCGTGGAACAAAATGACGGAGAAATTTACTTCGTTATAACTGTTCAACACAGCAGTTACGACATCAAGAACGTAATTCCTTCCTCGTTCCCCACCCCCACTCCGCCTCTTTTCTCGGTTCCGATTATCTCGGGCTGCGGGGAAACACGACCCCAAAGGCCCGAGACATATGTGATAAAAATGATTTTTATATGTCACACCTTGTCAGGAAAAATTTCCATGACCTTAAATTTTGATTTTTGTAGCTCTGTCTTTTGTCGGCGACACTACTGCTGTGCCCGGAAAGTGACTGAGCTACAAAAGGGCTGTAGAGTGCGTGTGCGTGCAAGCCCGAACAAAACGGGGGTAAGGCAACATTTTTTTCGAGAATTCCGAAGGTTTGTAGACAGCGTTGTCGAAGCAGAGATAGCCGTTCTGAATCTAAGCAAGGTGGGGGGGGGCATATACCCTTTATTTATAACTTAAATGTTTTTTTCATTGCACGTAAATCAAAGTAAATCTTACTGATGGCACTCTGTGAACAATGTCAATATCCAACAGACTGTAGACGAACTTCGTGTTACAAGTGATACTCATATGGAAGTAGACATTCGTCATACATAACACGATATGCAACTTGCTCATTAACCACCTTTGACGAAATGATGAAGATCACTTCTACATTTAATCAAATTAAAAACGGTATTTACAAGTTAAAACATATGATAGATTAAAACACTAGATCTTTCGATCACACTAGTGATCTTCATCAGGTAACTCACCTAATGACATCAAGAGAGCATTTGTCATTTTCATGTAGGACTTCCGTCCACAGGGAGTAGAGTTTAGGTCCCAGCCACCTATAGCGAGATCGCCTTTTGGGCAGGACACAGAAACGGAAGGAATGAGAGCAAGTCTAGCGACTTTTGACAGAACAGTTTGTAGTGAGATTAGAGTACAGTAGATGGCGCCACCGTACAAGTACGATATTGCACATAGATGGGTGAGAGAATTTCAGGGAAGACATAGGAAAGGATACCCATTTAACCAGTGGGTCCAGCCTGGGGGCCGTCACTTTACGTTCTCGTCCGATGCACGGTGGATATTCAGCGATTGTTAGTAAATCACACCATCTCTGAAAGAGATGCCCAGGCTAGAACCTGGGGACCCAGCATCGATAATCTGAAACACTAACCACTAAGCCATCCGCGGCTCTAATGACATCAAGGTACGTCGACACGCAATATATAGGGATTTTTGATGACCCAAACAATGGGTAAAGCGCATGCTCACGAAAGTTGTTGTGAACACAGAGAGAGAGAGAGAGACATAGAGAGACAGGTAACAGTACTGCAAACGAAGAAAGTAAAAATGATGGTACACAAGTATTAATAATTCAGCTGTAATGATTATTTCCGCAATGTTCAAGTAGAGCAGTCCATGTTCGTGGGAGGAAAGAAGGTACATCGTCATTACAGCAAATACCTCTATAATGGTGAATATATAAGCTTTCTGCAAAGAGGGTCATGCTTTTCGTGCTGTGTGTAATGAGGATTTTGCATTCATCCCATAATGGTCTATGTGTGCCGCTAGCTACCAATCGGGCTAGGGCAGTCGAATGTGAGCCTGTTCTGACATCGCGTGAGTGTTCAAGCAAACGGGTTTTTAAATTGCGTAGGGTGGAGCCTATGTACACTTGATCTATTTCACTGGGGTTTAACGCTCTCAGGGGAATAAGGTAGACTCCGTACCTGTGTTTGGTTTCAACGGGATCCCTGTCACGTTTAATTAGAGTGTACAAACTGCGTGTTTGTAAACCAAAGTTTATATTAAACTTGGCACATGCATGTTTTAGAACGCTGGTGCAGCCTGGAAAATAGCTCATGGAGCCTACGTACCTGGCAAGGGTGCGGGTTTTTTTCTAATGCGGTAAACGCAAGTCGTCGATGCCTGCGGAGAATGGTGTGTACCAGGTCTTTCGGGTACCCGAACTCACTAGCAATGACAAAAATTCGTTGAAGTTCAATGCGCCGAAGGCGTACAGATGACGAATGTGTAAATGCCCGTCGTACCAGGTAGCGCAGGGAAGCCAGCTTAACATATAAAGGCTGCGCTGAGTTGTATGGGGCTATAATAGGGTGGGATGTGGGTTTACGGTACACTGAGTATTTTAAAGTGAAATTTTGGGGGTCCCGCTCTATGAGCAAGTCTAAGAACGGGAGTTTTAAGTTATTTTCCAATTCCAAAGTAAGGTTTATGGAGCGATATTTGGAGTTTAACAAACTGAGAAAATGCAGCAGGTCGGAATGCGGATGTGGCCAAAAGACAAGAACGTCATCCACATAGCGGGTGTAGAGGAGAGGTTTGAGAGTACATACGCCAAGTACCTCATTCTCCAGGGTTTGCATGACAGCCTCGGCGAGAATCGCTGAGAGGGGTGAGCCCATAGTGGCGCCTTCTTTCTGCTGGAAAATAACATCGTTGAATTTAAAATAAGACCTAGATGCAACGAGCTTTAAAGCTGAAAGGACAGCCTCTATTTCCAAAGGTGGGAGAGGTGGATTATGAGTATATAATTTTTTTTTTTTGACAAATGATGTTGTGTGCCTCTTGAAGGGGAATACTGGGGTATAGCGCCACAACATCCAAGGATGCCATTATAAACGGCTTGCCTTGCGAACTGAAGGATTTTTATAAGATTAATAGCTTGTAGAGGGCTGCTAATTGAAAACTGAGAATGATTTAGGATGGGGGAGAGAAATTTTGCAAGGGCTTTTTCAAGTGGGCGGATAGGAGACGCATACGAAGAAACTAAGGGGCGGACCTTGATGTACTTGATGTCATTCTGTACCTTGATGTCATTCTGTACCTTGATGTCATTAGGTGAGTTACCTGATGAAGATCACTAGTGTGATCGAAAGATCTAGTGTTTTAATCTATCATATGTTTTAACTTGTAAATACCGTTTTTAATTTGATTAAATGTAGAAGTGATCTTCATCATTTCGTCAAAGGTGGTTAATGAGCAAGTTGCATATCGTGTTATGTATGACGAATGTCTACTTCCATATGAGTATCACTTGTAACACGAAGTTCGTCTACAGTCTGTTGGACCCTGAGGATATATGGTACTGTGACTTTAACTTAGTCTCTTTCCAGTATACTTACATTGCTTTCACTATGGTATGATGGGTACGGCAGCGACATTTTTTAAATTACGACGCAAGATAGGAACCGAGATGACTCACCTTGCCTTTTTGAATAACTGCAAACAGATGTTACACCTAAGTTTTTAACACTGACAAGATTCGCTATTTCCAAGCAAGACCTATGTGTATTGAGGCTGTCAGAGACCAAGAGACTAAATACCGCAATTCGTTTGAAACGAACCTACATAGATTACCTTGCACGTAGGGCTTACTCACTACATGGACAATTCACAAGAACATACCATCCTATTACTGTTGATCACTCGCTGATTATTTTGCATGCTATTATAAAGAGTGAAACTGAATCACAGCACAACCGTCATATGACTAAGCTCCGTGGCTTGGTTGCTTCGGAAATCCAATCTCGACCCATTCGTTTTGAAAGATCGAATCAACCAAACGGACAGGAGCCCAGAATGTGTGTTAACTTAAGCTCTACCGAACTCTCTGATGTTCAGAAGAACGCTCTGGAGCGGGGGTTTAAATTTTGCTATCCGAATACTAGACCGAATCTTTTTCAACTTGTGCCACAAGCTGAAAGTATCATCCGGGCATTGCCTGCAGAACACCAGGACGACGCAAGAACTAAATTTGTTCAATCATTTCGGCACGGGTCCGCCCCGAGTCAACGAGATTCACACCAAGGCGCTACCACGACATTGAATCAAAGTCAAGCCTACAAAGAAGAGAGGCGTCAACTATGTGAATTACAAAAAAAACACTAACTTGGCTATCATATCCGACGATAAATCGAATAAGATTGTAATCTTGGACCATGATGCATACCACTTAAAGATGCAAGAAACTATTCAAGCAATTCCACATAAAATTTTAAGATTTGATCCTGTCGCAACAACCGTTGCGTCTGTCGCAAAGTTGAAGAATCATGGCCACTTACCTAAAGAAATTTCCGATAGTATGAACCCTCCTAAGGGCCCCAGAGTACCAGAAATCTTCGGGAAGATCAAGCTCCATAAACAAAATCACCCCCTCCGCCCCTTAGTTTCTTCGTATGCATCTCCTATCCGCCCACTTGAAAAAGCCCTTGCAAAATTTCTCTCCCCATCCTAAATCATTCTCAGTTTTCAATTAACAGCCCTCTACAAGCTATTAATCTTATAAAATCCTTCAGTTCGCAAGGCAAGCCGTTTATAATGGCATCCTTGGATGTTGTGGCGCTATACCCCAGTATTCCCCTTCAAGAGGCACACAACATCATTTGTCAAAAAAAAAAAAAAATTATATACTCATAATCCACCTCTCCCACCTTTGGAAATAGAGGCTGTCCTTTCAGCTTTAAAGCTCGTTGCATCCAGGTCTTATTTTAAATTCAACGATGTTATTTTCCAGCAGAAAGAAGGCGCCACTATGGGCTCACCCTCTCAGCGATTCTCGCCGAGGCTGTCATGCAAACCCTGGAGAATGAGGTACCTGGCGTATGTACTCTCAAACCTCTCCTCTACACCCGCTATGTGGATGACGTTCTTGTCTTTTGGCCACATCCGCATTCCGACCTGCTGCATTTTCTCAGTTTGTTAAACTCCAAATATCGCTCCATAAACCTTACTTTGGAATTGGAAAATAACTTAAAACTCCCGTTCTTAGACTTGCTCATAGAGCGGGACCCCCAAAATTTCCCTTTAAAATACTCAGTGTACCGTAAACCCACATCCCACCCTATTATAGCCCCATACAACTCAGCGCAGCCTTTATATGTTAAGCTGGCTTCCCTGCGCTACCTGGTACGACGGGCATTTACACATTCGTCATCTGTACGCCTTCGGCGCATTGAACTTCAACGAATTTTTGTCATTGCTAGTGAGTTCGGGTACCCGAAAGACCTGGTACACACCATTCTCCGCAGGCATCGACGACTTGCGTTTACCGCATTAGAAAAAACCCGCACCCTTGCCAGGTACGTAGGCTCCATGAGCTATTTTCCAGGCTGCACCAGCGTTCTAAAACATGCATGTGCCAAGTTTAATATAAACTTTGGTTTACAAACACGCAGTTTGTACACTCTAATTAAACGTGACAGGGATCCCGTTGAAACCAAACACAGGTACGGAGTCTACCTTATTCCCCTGAGAGCGTTAAACCCCAGTGAAATAGATCAAGTGTACATAGGCTCCACCCTACGCAATTTAAAAACCCGTTTGCTTGAACACTCACGCGATGTCAGAACAGGCTCACATTCGACTGCCCTAGCCCGATTGGTAGCTAGCGGCACACATAGACCATTATGGGATGAATGCAAAATCCTCATTACACACAGCACGAAAAGCATGACCCTCTTTGCAGAAAGCTTATATATTCACCATTATAGAGGTATTTGCTGTAATGACGATGTACCTTCTTTCCTCCCACGAACATGGACTGCTCTACTTGAACATTGCGGAAATAATCATTACAGCTGAATTATTAATACTTGTGTAGCATCATTTTTACTTTCTTCGTTTGCAGTACTGTTACCTGTCTCTCTATGTCTCTCTCTCTCTCTCTGTGTTCACAACAACTTTCGTGAGCATGCGCTTTACCCATTGTTTGGGTCATCAAAAATCCCTATATATTGCGTGTCGACGTACCTTGATGTCATTAGGTGAGTTACCTGATGAAGATCACTAGTGTGATCGAAAGATCTAGTGTTTTAATCTATCATATGGTTTAACTTGTAAATACCGTTTTTAATTTGATTAAATGTAGAAGTGATCTTCATCATTTCGTCAAAGGTGGTTAATGAGCAAGTTGCATATCGTGTCAATGTCAATATGTCATAGATTTTAATTCTCAGTGTACTGAAAAGTGACTTCCAGCAAATGAACAGAACTCAACTTGTGACATAGCACATTGTATTTTTATTAAAAATATGAGAAACTGATATCATTCTCAAGTATAACCTGTTGCAGTACAAAATTGCATGTGGATGAAGAATTGTACGTACATACTATACTGTGCAAATTAATTAGGACAAAGTAAAAAATCACTCTTTTTTCCAAAACCATGCCTTTATATCATTCTATGCCTTGATATACACTGATAAACACCTGTATTAGTATGAAGTATGTCATTCTTTAGCAGAAATGACCCCTTGAATTCGTTTTGGCATTGACTTCACTAATTGAGTGCACATATTTTTGACTTCATAATCGTGGAACCACACTTTTATAGTATTCGTTATCATGCGTTCTTTGGTTGTACAGTCCATTTTACCTAAACGTCTCTTCAAAATATTCCACAAGTTTTCTATGGGATTTAAGTTTGGCGAATTTCCAGGCCAATCAAGCAAATGAATTTGATTTTCCAGCATGAAAATTTTGACCAATTTCGAATTGTGACATGGGGCCAAGTCATGTTGAAATGCCCCGTCAAAAGTTCGCAAGAATGGAACAATCCTACGTTGGAATCTTTCTACGTACTTAGCTGAATTCATCATACCTTGAACACGAACTTAGCTTCCAGTGCCATTTGATGTGAAAAAATCCCAAAACATCTGTTTCAGAGGGTGTTGTTCAGTTTGTTTGACATGCTCAGGTCTTAAGAGTTCACAGTTGCTTCGTCTAACGACATTTGCTTGGTAACCCTGTACAAATAAATGAGTTTAATCACTGAAAATTACCTTTTTCCAGTCGTCAGCAGTCCATGATTTATATTTTTTGGCCCATGCTAAACGTTTTATCTTCATTTTCGCTTTCAAATATTGTTTTTTTGTTGGTCTTCTTGCCTTCCGGCCAACTTCCAGAAGTCTACGGCGTACAGTTGAATCAGTAACATCACAACCACTAGCCAATAAATCTCTTTGAAGGTCGGTGCGTGTATTTTTTTTTTTTTTTTTTTTTGATTCATTTTATTATTTCTGATTAGATATTTATCGGTTCGTGGAGTTGTTCTTCGTTTTCTTCCACATTTACCTCTCCTTTTTGGAGACGATGATCCAGATGCATTGTATCGCGTAAGCAGTCTTGATACACTTGATTTGCCTACACCAACTGCAGAAGCGATATCTCTCGCTGTCATAGAAGTTTATCCTTCAGAGCAATTATTTGTGCACGCTTCCTTGGGGAAATATCCATTTTT
The DNA here is from genome assembly GCA_039090855.1 of Macrothele yani. Taxonomy (NCBI): domain Eukaryota; kingdom Metazoa; phylum Arthropoda; class Arachnida; order Araneae; family Macrothelidae; genus Macrothele; species Macrothele yani. The sequence continues at coordinate 100,687,393 of CM077028.1, forward strand.
CAATACACGAACGCAACACGTACTCACAGAGAGCAAAAACTAACATCCACCTGTCGCACACGAAAGCTCAGAACTGGAGCTGAAGTGCGTATTTCCTGTTTAAAACCGGTCAAACCACATTCTTACTATCAAGCTATAACAGTCACACCACCTAACAGCTGATAAAATTGGTTTACGTGGGTTTCAGACATCAACTGGCGATCAAACTACAATTCTGAGAATAAAATAGCTTGTCCTAATTGATTTGCACGGTATAGTATATCACAGGATTTTCATCTTTGCTGCAGATGTAAGGATGAATGTTTTTATTCTTAGAAATTATTACTCTGTCTTAGATTTTGTTATACTTATTAAAATAATTAAAATAACTGCATGCCCAAAGAACATATATTTTTTATTGTAAAGCATGCATTTTAATGGAATTAAAAAAAAAGTTATTCATAAATGAGAATTTCTAAATGAAATATACAATGATTTTTAATTTTTGGACAAAATTTGAGCTGTTAGAAAAAGCTATATTAAGTTTCATGGAAAAGCCAATGTGCAGGGGGAGATCGATAAAGTCATCATTAACAAAATGCTCAAAATATTTCATAATACCCAAACTTAGGTCAAAACTGACATTTACTTTAGCTGTTCCAAAAAATGTAAAATGTGGGGGAGCACGATCTAACACAGCAGGCAAAATTTCGTGTCATTCACGTCCAGGTAACGATACGGCTTCACCACTGCTGTCATTACATTCACTATCTGTACTATCATAAAATTCACTTTCTTCAGTATCTCTGCAGGATTCCTTAACACTGAAATTATCACCCAAATCGTTTGTATCATCCGATTCCATAACGCATACAAACAGAAAAAAAAAAAAAAAAAAAGCAGTAATTTTTTTCCCACAAACGAACAAATCACGTATCTTCCGCAAACAAAATACAAAAATCTGCCGATAATCGCTGAGACACCTTAAAACACATACATGCGGGGTCCATACCTCTTCAGCTCGTAATATTGACGTGAATGGCCCTTTTTTTTTTTTTTTTTTTTTTTTGTATTGAAGGGTTTTTTTTTTTTTTTTTTTTTGGACTGGTGGTAGAGGTCTGCACCTGCCTTAATTTTGAAAGCCCGACCCGGCCCGTAAAATTTCAACAATTACTAAAACACGAATTTGACACCTGTTGCACTCGGTCATTCGACTCCTGAAGAGTTTTCGTTTTCTTAATTGCTACAAGTATTCTATTACAACAAACGTTAATTCGGAATATTTCTGTGACTGTATAAGTCACGGGGTGTCTGAGGAGGGGGACTTGGGGCTTGTGGGCTTGTGTACTCAAAAATATTGCATGTAATCGACAATTCCCATGGCTTTCAAATTTTCTGGGTTTTCAAATTATCATTGCTTAACGCCGGATCCGGAATATCCTTGGGGAAAATGAGGGGAGGTGGATTATTCAAAATTACGAAATATCCAGAAATATGAGTCCGATCGTTCTACTTTACATTGCCTACAAGCAGATATTCTCCGGAAGCGATTTTTTTCGCGAAAATCTTTCCCTTTCTTAAACTCCATAATAAGTATGGAAGAGTATTTATCAGCAACACTGAACTGAGCATATGCTAGGGAAAATAACGACAGACTGCCTAGCTAACCAGTGTCACGGAAGTTTTGAAAACGGCTGGGCTGGGATACCTAAGGGTTCATTTGCCATCTGCTGACTCCCTGAGAGTACAAATGGGGAAAATATGGCACAGATTTATAAACAGAAGTAAGTTACTCCCAGCCCATTTCTCCCGTGCCATTTAAGACAACTTAAAAGCTTTTCACACATCGAGAGAACAAAGTGCCGCCGACCAAAACAATAAAAAAGATCGTCTGCGAGCGGGTGGCTCGGTTTATAAATACTGCAGTTAATAACCTGCCCTGAAGCATGAGAGGAGGGTGAAAGTTAGAGAGAGAGAGAGAGAGAGAGAGAGAGAGAGAGAGAGAGAGAGACCACATTCACATTGAAAAACTAAGGGCGCTGACATACTCCAATTGTTTTGTAGGAGGAGAGGATGTCGTAAAACTTCTATTTTTTCCAACAGCGGAAATTATTCAATCTTATCCTGCTGTTGCATGTGGTGAGATTTCCAAACGAGAAAGGCACCGTACAGCGACTGTTTTGCTAATAAAAAAAACTGCTCGGCGCGTGCCTGTTTTACATTAAATGATTGTATGAAAGAATGCCCACGGAAAAAACGCCCACGGAAAAATCGCCCACGGAAAAAACGCCCACGGAAAAAACGCCCACTTTTCGAAAGTAGGAAAAAACGCCCACGGAAAAATCGCCCACAGACAAAATGCTCACGGGAAAAATATGTGATCGACTGATAAGTTTTTATGTCTGTTATAAACGGTGTTCGGACAACTAGTCACAGACTGCTGGCCAAAAAATCGTTAGGGGTCATATAAAAATTGCGGTTTCTTGGCCACCTCACCTACATAACGCGAATATGGGAATGACGGAATGAAAACTTTTAGAAGGGCCTAAACGTTAGTACTAATATTATTTTCTGCCTAAGTAATACCGCAATATTAATAATTTGATGTGTAAAATATTTTCTGCAAACCTTACAAATATGAGAGGAAAGTTCGGATTGCACTGATTGACTGTAGAGGTTGTATGGTGTTGGCCTGAAAGCCGTGGTAGTCTTATGCAACATTTATTTAAAAACATACTAATGATTCACCGTTGTCTTCAAGCCAACTGCTATACGATATTTTTCTAGAAACTACAAATAAAAAATTATCTGCGAGTATGTGCAAACCCAGGGAATTTGTCTGGGGAGGGGGGGGGTGCTTAAAATCTAAAATATGTAATATAAAGAATTTCTGGTCCGATCGGGAGATTTCCAGCGTTTACAAGCTACAACACGTCGAATTATCTGAGGGTATCTGCTGCCTCAGGAAACTAGTCGGGGGGAGGGGTAATACCAAAATCGTAAAATATCAAGAATATCTCTTCCGATCGGGAGATCTTCAGTACTTAGAAACTGCAACTCGACAAATTTTCTTAGCGCATGTCACTCTCTGGAAACCTGTCGGCGAAGAGGGGGGGGGGTAATACCAAAAAGTGTAAGATATGAACAATTTCTCGTCCGATCGGGAGATTCTCGGCAATTAGCAGCTACACATTATCTGAAGGCATGTGAATGATGAAAATTTCCGGGTCGGAAGAGAAATTCTTCATATTCTACACTTTTGGTATTACCCCCCGCCCCCTTGACAGGTTTGCTCAGTAGGTTCATGCCCGGAGATAATGTCTCCAGTTGTAATTTGTAAATGCTGAAAATCGCCCGATCGGACAAGAAATTCTATATAATTCACAATTATCCTATAACCCCCCACCCCACCCCCAGGTTTGCTGAGTAGGCACGTACCCTCAAATAATCTGTCCAACTGTAGCTTGTAAATGCTGAAAATCTCCCGATGGGACGATACATTTTTCAAATCTTAGAGTTTTGATATCCCCCCCCCCAACGGATAGGTTTCCTGAGTCAGCACATGCGCTCAGATAATTTGCAGACTTCTAGTTTGAAAACCCTTAAATCTTTTGCTGAGATGTAGATCATAAACATTTCTTATAAAGAATTACATTAATTATCGCAATTAAGAAAAGACGAAATTACGGAAACTTTATATGACTCTGATTTACCAACCTCTGGGGATCGTGGGCACGAAGCTGTCGAAAACGTTATTTTTATGAGGCCCCTTAAAATTTTTGTGGCCAGTTCTCCTACACCCGTCATGTAGAAATTAACTGTTTTAGTTGTCCTTTGGAAAACTCCCAGGAAGCTATGAGTGCGTATTTTTTCTTTACACTGGGAAGAAAAGAAGTATGCCTGTAACTTGAGATTATACTACTCACGGGGAAGACCCACCCTGACCGGTGGCCAACCGATAAATTTAAATGAAATATATCCCTTGTTATTTGGGGTGCGGTCTCTAGCAAACGTTCCAGCTGCAGCTGCAAAGCACCACTTTGACGAAAGACAGATGCCTCCCCAATCCCCCTTCGGCTCGCCGTACACAAAAGAGGATTTCCAAAAGAGACAAGAGTGCAAAGAAAGCACATTACGCAAAGTTATATCTGTACATTGCGCCTTTTACGAAAATCGCTTTTACAATTAAATGCTATACTTTAAAAGTATTTATAAATAAAATAATCTGACTTTTAATGATTTCCTTTTAATTGATATAGTTAAATAACAAACATGCATAGTTTTATAAAAATTAAGACCTTACTTTAAAAAATAAGAATAGTCACAAATTTTTTACAGTAAAGCCGAACTGGATTTTTTAAAGAAAGTAGCTACTCTACAGTAGGAAGTTGAAAGTTAACAATCTTATTTGGTTCTTCACTAGGCCACCCGCGGCCCTTAAGTCCTAGGCCTTGGCCTATTTAACAGTTTTTATTCTAACGATGTTATATTCATAACGTTTACGTAACACATCAAATTATTAATATTGCGGTATGACTCAGGCAAAAAATAATATTAGGACTAACGTTTAGGCCCTTCTAAAAGTTTTCGTTCCGCCATTCCCATATTCGTAAATTTACATAACAAGTATTGTCAATAATCAAACAGAAGTCATCGCTCTTTCCACGTTTATAAGTGAGTCACGGAAAAATTCTCAGTGGCCGCCACCAGGAATCGAACTCAGGGTCTTCCAGTTACGCGCCGGATATGCTTCCACTGCACCACAGCTATTCCTATTAAACGTCAAATGTCTGTAATAATTGTCAATAATATTGCGCTTCTACTTATGCACCATACATTCAATCCATACATTAATTAATAGGCCGTAGGCCTAAGCCTATTCAACACTTTTTTCTTCGCCTGTGAATTAATTAAGTAAAAGAAAAATATTGCAAACTTGACATGTTATGTAAATATTTAGTACCTACGTAAAAGTGCAGCGTTATTAAAAAATCCCACCTTAGGGTCCTTTTCCGAACATACATGAATTATGCTGTAATTCTCGCTTGGCTTACATAGAACGTTTTCTCGAAATTTGTTTGGAGTTCCTAATTCAATTCTCAATGTAGGCCAAAAATCGATAATACTTACACCCCCCCCTTGAACTTTTGTGGCCAATTCTCCTACACCCATTTTCGTTATGTAGGTGAGGTGGCCAAGAAACCGCAATTTTTATATGACCCCTAACGGTTTTTTGGCCAGCAATGTGTGACCAGTTGTCCGAACACCGTTTATAACAGACATATAAACTTATCAGTCGATCACATATTTTTCCCGTGAGCATTTTGCCTGTGGGCGATTTTTCCGTGGGCGTTTTTTCCTACTTTCGCGAAGTGGGCGTTTTTTCCGTGGGCGTTTTTTCCGTGGGCAATTTTTCCGTGGGCGTTTTTTCCGTGGGCATTCTTTCCTCATACCCATTAAATATTGAAGGCCCGGGCCCGGCCCGATTTCCCAACTTAGAATTGAGCAATGGCCCGTCCCGTCCTGCGGGCCGGGTCAGGCCCGTGCAGACCTCTACCTGGTGGTACAGAGACATGACAAACAGATAGACATAGACAGGATACAGATGTTTCACATCAACAAGTACATGTCAAACATAGTTTTTACAGTATGCTTAATGGCCAATGTACACAGATAACCAGCGTTGGACAAGTAACACATTGAGAGCCAGTGCCGAAAGACAAACACAAACATTCATACCTCACTGGGATTCGAACCCGAAACCCAACTAGGGCGAATGGTCAGAAGCCATCGCTCAGACCACTGCACCACCGGGGTGGCCGGGAGCATTCCTTAAGGGATTAACCATTTTGAACTATAAAAACTTCAAAAGGTCTCATTTCTTTGAAATTTCCCCAGTTTTAATTCTAGTTTTTGAGGCTGAATATTTCAATGTAAAAAATTTCAGCCTTCAAAAAATTTGCCTTCATACAACCACCTAGTTTTTTTAATGCACCAGGTTAAACCTCTGATGACCAAGTCCTATTTATAGAGCGTCATATTAAAGATGAATATATTTAATTTGCATTAGTCAGGACGTTTTAAAAAGCGACGTAAATCGAGAAGTCGTATAGCGAGGTATGGCGCAAGCTAATCACAACACGCCCAAAGCTGACTGCAAATCGTCGTCCCTGGTGACGCCTCCGTAATTCACATAACTGATGGCCCAAAAGCAAGAAAATTCTAGGGATCCAATCTCTAACCCAGTTACTAGAAACGCCTATATCAAACAAGAATCAACTTAAAGTACATTACGTGACACACTGAGTCAAGTCTGCGGTTACCGAAGTGCCAACCGTAAAAAAGAAAAAGAAAAAGAGAAATTCTCGAAATACAAACAACGAAAAAGTTTCGAAGTTCATCTCAATGAATGCGTCGCTTGAAGATTTCGGCAGAAGAAGAAAGGCAGCTTTAGAAGATGGATGACTTTATTGCCCCGCAGATGTGAAGAATATCACCTCACAACAGGAAAGAACAACATCATCGGGGGTTGCGGGGGGAGAGAGGGAAGTGGATATCGCATGCTCGTGTGGAAAAGATTCAAGGAGATGTGCTCTCTGTCGGGAGCCAGATATATATCTCTTAGATAAGGGCATTTAGAAATTCCAAAGATTGTGACAGCTAAACGGACTGCGCGCGTGTGTGTAAGGTCCGGCAACGATTCCCCGCTGGATTTCAGCCACACGCTTGACAATACACAACAAACAGAGATGAAGGGGGAAGGGGGAGGGGTGTCATCAGCCACTGGTGTTGCTGCCGACAGCGCAAACAGACGAGGCTACAGCATTGGAGGAGCACACGCCAGCAATCTGTTCGGACGACGGGGATTTCTAAGTCCGCTGGCGTATACATGGCATTCCGCTCGCCTAAGCACGGAATTCTGAGGCGTAGGCCACCAGAGACTCACGTCACTCTTCCAGGGGGGACAGGAATGCGTCGGAGAATATGTCGAAACCTTGAAATATGTGCGATTCTTCGCTGCACTGACTTTGTAACCGCCACCCCTCCGTAACACCAGACGGTGACGCTTTGCTCAGATATTTCGCCGAGCTGCCGACGACCGTCCGACCCCCCTACCCCCTCCTACCCTGGGTTCTTTCCCCGACTCCGACCTAAACTTCCGAACCGTAATAATGTATTCAGCAAAGTTCAGAAGGGCTCAGTTCCTTGCATTCGAGAAACTGAGCTTCAGAAATTGAGGCACGCCACTATGTTAGGTTTGGAGCAACTCTGCAAATGCCTGAAATAAAAGGGGTTTCGATGCGGCCCTCTCTGGGGTTGTACATTTAAGCCAGTTATGTTCATTCAAATTGAAACAGCTTTCTGTCTTTGAAGATGACTCCGTTCCTGCATTGACACGTCTCCTACTGCAGAAAATTAAATTAATGAGAAGGTAAACGAACTTCTGCTTCCCTGTGTTTGCAGGTTGCACAACTTGAAGAGCGCCAACGGCTTTTTAACACATGTTTCATTTTCAAGTGTCACCTCGGATTCAGTGGCATGATTTAAAAACGTATTGCGCAGTTAATTAGCCGTCATGGAATCATCAGCTTTAGTGCTGATAAACTATTTTTAATGCATGCTAATGAAATGAACAACACGTTTGAAAATACACGAAACGAAATAATGAGCGATGGGTATCAGATTGTTACAGAGGGGCCATACAAAAAAATTATTTTGTAAAGCTATTTAAAACGTTTTATACCGTTGATTATCAAACGGCCTGCAAATTTTAATTCAGTAAATCAAATACTCCTGATTATGTTCTTTAACTTCTACGCACATTTTTTTATTACTGGCACTAGGCGCTAAAATGTTTAATCCTCTCTTTCTCGCTTGCACACAGTGCGACAATCACGAAATAAGACTGATTTTTTTTTAATTGAGAAAGGAGGAAAACTTACGTGATTATATTTTACTCGAAGTATACTCCTCCTGCGTTAATACAAGCGGCACGATCAACTAACGAAAGGAAGGACTTTCAGAGGTCATATTTTTGTATGGAGCTGATGTCACAGTTCTTTGTATGTCTTCAATGATTTGAAAAACTTTTCCTTTTAAAGGCAGCTTCAATTTAGGGAATAGAAAGTAGTCACACGGTGACAAATCTGGAGAATAGGGGAATTGTGGAGTACACACACACTTGTTTTCGTGCCAGAAATTGCTGTATTGTGATTGTTCTGTGTGAAGGTGCGTTATCGTGAAGAAGAAACCATTGCCCGTTTTTGTACTCAATCCTGACGCGAACAATTCTCTTCCACAATCGTCCCAGTGGCGCAGTGGTCTAAGCGATGGCTTCTGATCATTCGTCCGAAAGGGGTCCGGGTTCAAATCCCGGCGAGGCATGGATGTTGTGTTTGCTTTACGGCATTGGCTCTCTCCCTTCCCTGGAGCCAGTGGCTCTAAATTAGAGGCGGGCGACTACTTACAGCCCATTCAGTTGCTCACTGATGGTCGTTTAACCTCCAATAAAAAAAAATGGCTATGTAAATATTGACAGTGGCAGTTGTACCCTCAGGGATGAACCCGTGATGCAGAATTCCCTTGCTGTCATAAAAGTTGCAATGGTGAAATACGTTATTAATGCAATGCCGGACATTGGATATTATTTTCATATTTTATGTGTTACGATAAAAGGACTGGGATTAGAAGTCAAGCGACAAAGGAAAGAAGCAGCACGTGTTTTCCCGTTTCCAGGAAAAGAACTCTTCTATTTTTTCTTTCATTTCCAGAAAAGGAACATTTCTAGCAGTACATCTGCAAGTTAAATTAGTCGGATAACTAAAGGCCCTTGAGGCTAATGGTTTTCGGATGTATTGTAAGACTCCAACATGGCGCCCGACCGTCTGAGTAAATGTACATGTTTATTGTAACCAAGGCAGTTTGGAATGTACAACACAATAGTGTATACAATGCTGCCGAGCTATGCTGTCTGTTGTAGATTAGTTCATGGAAAAGGTCAAGGTTGCGATAGGAGCCGTTAGGTGACCTTCCTACTCCGCAGCGAAGGCTGGGGGTGAGGGAGCAAACGGGTCGGAGAAGAAGGAGGGGTGAAGGCAACAGCTGAGGCTCGTTTTCTGCCTCTCTCTAGATAGTTCATCCCGCCTCAGGCGATAGGGTAGATGTTAACACGTGACCAGAGGTGGGGAGAAGAGTGACCCGCGAAGCTTTAGATTAGTTAGTTAAGCGTTGGAGTTTGGTGGCGAAAGAAGCACGTGTACGTTGCTCAATAGGAGTCTAAAAACTTGGTACTTCCTCTTGGATGGACAAAAATTTAGCGTCTTTGTGATACAGGCCGTTTTCAGGCTCTCACAAGCGCATGAAGATTCTGTACCGAAGTGCGGACAGACTCCGGCAGGGATTATTAGGAAGAACAATAAAGCGTTAGCAAGCAGAGCTGCACGACGACGAAAACGCACGTGTGAAATAATGCGTGAGTGATTTCTCTCCACGAACAAAGTCTCCGATACACAGCCTAGGCTCGGACAGCATTTCTTTGAATGATGATTAAATTTGGTTAAGTTTGAAAACCTTTGATGGATTCCTTTCAAGGTCTGTCTCTTCGGTATTTATTCACTTCCCCTCCCTTTATTAGCAGATCTTTTTTAGTAAAACTGAGGGAGCAGAGTGCCTGTTTGACCAATTCTAACAAACTATTGGTTATCTTAGTAGCATGAACCTTAACTTATTGTCTGTGGTGTGCGTGCTCCAGTGACGAACTTTGATGATATAGCCTTGCAGGACTTTAGATTATGTAAGGCAGGTAGAGCATTCGCGTTCGCCCCTACGAAAGTACACAAGCATTATCTTGATTTTTGACTTCTGATCCTCCTGACTTTAGGTGACTGTGACGACTTTCATTGAGCACTCTGACACTTCGTTTCAAAATGATAACGCAAACACCATGTCTCCTTACCTACCACAATGCTTTGGAGAAAAATTTGCATTGATTCTGCAATCCCCAGAATGTCTTTTGCGTAATCCACTCCTGCATGTTTCTCTTCATATCTAACAATCGTGCGGAATAAAACAAGCACAACCCCCCCCTCACCCCCAAACCCTTCACTAAAATGTTAACTTAGTTTGTTCTTCCAGGTTGACGTAGTAAATTAAGAATGATAAATTGGAAGTTTATACTCTTGTTGGGGAATAACGATGATCAGTACTGCGTAACTGATGATAGAACTGACAGACTCTTTCGGGTTTGTAGTTAGAGTTCGGCACGCAAACACCAATGGGATGGAAACAACAGAAAGGCTAAATATTGTAAAGAGGACGCTACACAAATTCATGAAGTACTCCTGTATCTTTTAAAAACGATTTGTTCTTCTTATTTACATCTCCCAAGGTTGTCCAAATGTTTGCGCTATTATCCTTGTTGCGAGCAAAATAAAATATTTTCACTCCCTATGCATACTCGTTACCGATAATTTTCTACCCCTTTTCTCCCGGCCCTCGGGAAAGACCCTCTTTCCACCCACTGGCTTATTACACGACTCACCTCTTCTGTTTCTCCGAGTTGATTGCCTTTTTTCCACCTTGCCCCAAGTGAAGAGATGACCAACCCCTTCTAACACACACAGCGATATTTCCTCTTCCACAGATTAAAAGAGCCACGTTCCAGGACGAAAAGTCTCAAAGCTGAGGATTGTCACTCCCGCATAACCTTCGGTACCTCTGAGCCTAGAGCCGAAAGGATGCAAATTGCAATTGATAATACCAAATGCCGCTACGAGCAACAAGGCCTAGACATCATTTAAGATGCTATTATCGCTCGGGTTCCTAATTGGGTTCACCCGGCGTAATATTGGGAGCCAAGGGGGTGTCGAGTGGATTGTGATTCTGCAATTCCCTGATTTAGGGCTGACGCAGCTTCAGGATCCACTGACGGGGCGTTGTGTTTCACACAGCAGATTTTCCTTTGGGAGTCAAAGGGTCCGCTGTGTGCCGCAATATTTTTGTGAACGTCTAGATTTAAAATAAAAAGCATAAGTGCAGTGATTTTCTAAGTTCCGGTTCCAAAAGTTATATATATTCTCCAAATAATCTAGGGTTGAGCACACATATTGTAGTTAACGACACACTCATCATATAACTTAGACAAAGTTAAGTAACAAAAACAATTTATTGGTTAGGATTTGGCATAATAATAAATATATGCTCATGATATTAGCAAAAATGATTTTTTTTTTTTTTTGATTGGTGGTTTAACGACCACCGTGAACAACTCAATGGGCTATAAGCAGTCGCCCGTCCCTAATTTAGGGTCACTGGTTGTAGGGAAGGGAGAGAGCCAGTGCCGTAAGACAAACACAACATCCATGCCTGACCGGGATTCGAACCCGGACCCCGTTCGGACGAATGATCAGAGGCCATCGCCTTAGACCACTGCGCCACTGGGGCGGCCAAAAATGATTTACGACTCTCTGACAGGAACCTGTACTCAACTGACTATTTGCTTAACTCTATGTGTGGACTGCTCCGATAAAGATTTTATGAGGGGACACCAAAGAAAGAATAGGATGGATTTCCTACCTCAACATCCGAATCTGGCCTAGATATCGCGCTGCGGACCACTCCTGATCCGGGAGAATTCTCGTCCGGTGGTTATTACTTCCATCCGCAGCTGCGACCGTCGTATGGGCTCTAATGGTCCTAGTGGGGGGGGGGGGGGTCCGTTCATCCGGAAACCTCGGTTTCGATCTCCCATCCGCAGCTTACGGTAGCTTCAGTCCTGCCGCTTCCTAGGTGACAGTCATGAAGGACAGTGCACGCGATGCACGCCACGAAACACACCAAAGAATAGTTTCGTGCAAAAACTGTAAACGTGAAGTGACGAAGTTCTTCTGTTCCCTTGTAAAATCTTTCGACGACCCCCAAGAAGACCCACACTACCTCAAAACATCCCATCATCCAATCACTAGCTGGCAAACGCAAGCCTCCCTGAATTAAATTCCCCAGTGTAGATCTTACTGGTCGGAAAATTAACATTTTGATCTTCCATTCGTTAGGGGGTCAAGATTCCTACCCGTTCCAGTGAAATTCTGAGAACCCCTCGTTACGTTTCCCGCGTGATACTACTCCCGGCCGTAAATTATTACCCCAATTAAACTGTTAGCCCTGGTTCCAACAAGTCTCCGGTCTGCTCAACACGCATTGTGGATTCTAGACGGTGGACACTTCTATTGCCCCCAATAAAACATACTACAAAGCCAGCTCGCCGATGGCTGTCGCCAGCGTTTACTCCTTACAGTGTCGGTCTGTCCTGTGACGCCTTGTGCTGGGAGAGGGGGACGGAGAGAAAAAAAAGAAAAGATTCACCCGAAAGTATATGGCAAAATAAATCGTACTCCTTCTTCAAAAAAATACATGAATTAATAATAATGAATAAATTAATAAATAAATGAATAAATAAATGAATAAATCAATAAATAAATGAATAAATAAAATTATAATTAAATAAATAAATAAACTAGGGAATGGGTTCTCGACTAAATGTGCAGCGCTCGAGTTTGGGCGCTGTCACAATGCGACATACTGGCGTCTCTAAACAACCCGTATTTCCTGATATTTCTTGACTGGGGTGTCGAAGCTAAAAGTTTCTCACGCATCGTGGAAACAAAGGAAAAGGAGCACGAGGGCGAAATAAAAATTGGCAATGAGATTTAATATTTTTGCCTAAATATTCTTGTACCAAATCCCCGTAACAAAAATTTGACGATCGTCTCCTTATTAACACCGAGCTCACATTCCAGCGTTCTTAAGGTCACCCATGGATAACTCTTCATCCTTTCACGAACTTTCTCAATGAGTTCTGACGTGCGCACTGAAATCGGGCGTCCAGGGCTTTGGTCATTTTCCAAACCTTCCCTCCCATCCTTGAAAAATGAATGTCATTAGAATATTTGTGCATGAGATAGGCAATTAGCTCTGCACACATTGCGCAGCAATTTAACTGTCTCAGATGCAGTTTTACTAATTGTCCAACAAAACCGGATATTTGCTCTCCGCTCCACGACAGAGCAGTGATAACATTCTTCCACCGAATGACGTCATGCACAGCGTAAATAATCATCTGTGCGGTTCTCATGCAAACGCTGTTGCCACTGCATAGCTGATAAATGACTAATAAAATATCCATGCCTTCCTGACCCATGTGTTTTTCCAGGATTTTTTTAAAAATCAGTCTCATTCCTTAATTGCCGCACTCTGTGTCTTCTCTTTTTTCTCTTACATCCTCTCTTTTTTCGCTTTAATCCTCTCTCTTTTTTTCTCTATTTGAGTTTAATCGTTGAAGCGCCAATTGTTCAGATAATTTGATTTCAAAAATGATCCAGATAACCATAAAAAAAATATGAAGGATACTATAAGAACACACATTTCAATTGTTTTAAAGGAAACAATTGAAATCTGCTATACCTGGAATAGCTTAAGCCGATCTATCAATCTAACATTTCCTAAAATTTTTAACAAGTTGATTTTTATGCGTTTCTGCAACTACCATTTTCTCATTTCCAATACTGCCACAATTAAATCGAATCGCTTAACTTTTGATAAGGTACAATTGGCCGTAGCCAAAAACAGGCTTTGGTAATCGTAAGCATGTTTATCGAATTTTGGTCTGGTTGCTTATTTATTGTAAGTAAAAAAAATAAAAATTAAAAAACAGTGTTGGAAGCAATTGTTTTCCTTCGAAAGTGAACGACAATTTGAGTTAATGAATGAACTTCTTTGAAGGCGTATTACGCCTGAGTTTTCAGATCTATCAATGTACAGCGATCAGCCATTATATTTTGACTACCTACCTAATAATCTATAGGAACCCTTTAGCCGGCAAAACAGCCGCCATTCGGCGAGGCATCGATTCGATGAGGTGGCGATAGGTATCCTGGGGTATCTGGTATCATAATGTCAACAGCAGGTACTGCAGTTCTCGTACTTTTCGGGGTGGCGGTGCATTAGCGCGAACCCGCTTTTCCAAGTCGAATCACAAATGCTTGATTGTGTTCATATCAGGGGAATTTGGAGACAAGGGAATTAACAGAAAGTCACCAGCATGTTCCTCGAACCACTCCCTGGCGATTCTGGCAGTGTGGCATCGCGCGTTATTCTGTTGGTAACGGCCATCACCAGCAGGGAACACAGTTGCCATGAATGGGCGCACTTGGTCCGCAACGATGTTCAGATACCTGACAGCTATCAGGGATTGTGCTATTGGGATAATGGGGCCCAGTGCGTCCCAAGAAAGCATTGCCCACATCATAACGCAACCGCCGCCGGCCTGTTTACGCCCAGCAGTGCATACAGGTGACATAGCCTCCATATCCGCGCTGTGCCGTCTATACAATGCACCAGAAATCTTGATTCGTCAGACGAGGCCACTTTCTTCCAATATCCACGGACCAATCTCGATTATCTTTGGCCCATTTCATGCGTTGTTGGCGATGACGTGCTATACGCATGGGTACCCGGATGGGTCTTCGGCTACTCAGGCCCATGCACAGAAGGCTGCGACGAACTGTGTGCTGTGACATATTGCCCTCATCACCACTATTGTAGCTGCGGGAGATTTGTCGCACTGATGTGGCCGTGCGGTCACTGTGAACAGTGCGCGACAATCTCCGCTCTCCTCTGGCATCAATGAAATGCGGACGACACACTGCTGGACGACGTTTCGTCGTTTGGTTATTTATGCACCACTTTTGATACGTACTCACTGCAGCGTCACGTGAACCGACAAGTCGTGCCGTTTCCGAGATCGTAGTTCCGAAGCGCCGTGCCATCAAAATCTGTCCTTTATCAAACTCCGATAAATCGGTAGCTTTTCCTTTTCTGACTTCGAACACTCTACTAACCGAATGCCGGTCCTCTGATGTATATATACTGATCTGCGATCTTCACCTGCGCAACCGTTCGTCTTCAAGCATGCTTATTTCTCTAGGATGATGGTGGTCATAATGTAATGACTCATCGCTGTATAACATTTGCTTTGATTATAATTTCATGTCTTGCAGGAACATGCTATTACATAGTCCTTATCTTTACGGTCTTTTAACTTCTACGTATGTTCCCTGATTACTAGCACAGGGCTTTCAGTATTTAATGCTATTCATTTCATATGCTTTCTCTACGCACTTGTGTTTAATTTGCGGTTTCATTCTTCTGGTGCTTTATACGCTGTTTTTTGTCCCTAAACGCTGAATAGTTCTTTTTTGTTTTTCCGTTTCCTTCAACCGATGTCTTACATTCTCTGTAGTTTGTAAAATATTGTTCCTATTTGAAAAAGTTTTTAACACATCACGAGTACCTGTTAAGGACTGGTCGTATGTGAAACAGCGAAAGAAAATTGATTCAGCTGAGTCGAAAAAAATGTTTGAAGTGCAACCGCGGAAGCACGTGCTTTAACTACGTATATGACGCAGACCTGTTACGTAGCGCGCAGTTACCAGCTGCATGCACATGAGACGGAAACTGTTGCAGATATCCCAGAATAACGGTTCATATCTTGCGACGTCATATACACTAGCTACCAACAAGTAATTGGACACCTGTGATAGCAAAAGAAAACGAAGTTTATTCACCTTCAATAGTTGGTGGAGCCTCCACGGGCGGCGATTAGAACTGCGACCCTCCGAGGCATACTCTCAACCAGGCGTTGTACGACGGCTAGCGGTATTTTCTTCCATTCGGCTTGGAGAAGACAGGTCAGTTCCTTCACCGATTTCGGACGGTGGGGACACCCCTTAAGTCGACGCTCCAAATCGTCAAAGAGGTGCTCGATAGGGTTAAGGTCCGGGCACTGCGCAGGCCAGTCCATTCCATTAACCACATTATCACCATACCAATCCATGGTGGACCTCGCAACATGACAGGTGGCATTGTCATCCTGAAAGCACCATGGGTTCACCCCGTAAAACGGCCACAACATAGGAAGCGCATGGTCATCCTAAATGGTGCAGCAGGTTTCGGCGTTGAGTCTACCAAGAATTGCGACCAAGGGTCCCATGCCATACCAGGAGAAACACCCCCATAGCATAATTCCACTGCCGCCGAACTTCACGGTTGGCACAATACATTCCGGCAGCAGGCGTTCTCCAGGCAGACGCCATACGCAGACCCTGCCATCCGAATGGTAGAATGTGAACCTTGATTCGTCGCTCCAGAGAACCTGTTTCCACTGTTCAACGGTCCACTGTTGACGTTCTTTGCACCACGTTAGCCGAGCAGCGCTATTGGACTTGGTGATCAAAGGCTTGTGGGCGGCAGCACGTTCCATGATAACCGAGCAGATAGGCTTCCTTATGGATGGTATTCATCGAAAGAACACTCCCGGATGCCTGTTGAAACTCCTCGCGGATGTGGCCCATCGATTTGGTGCGGTTCTTCCGAATTTCACTGGCCAGCACCAGTCGGTCTCTAACTCCCAGTTTTGTGGGTCTGCCGGGTCGGGGCACATTCCGACAGTCACCTCTCATCTTCCACTTGCCAATCACGTAGACCACTGTCGATTTTGGGTACTTCAACTCGCTGGATATGTCACGTATGGATCGGCCATTTCTATGATACCCGACGATTACACCTTTCTCGAAATCAGAGAGCTCCGAACTGCGTGGCATCTTGCATGCGACTGGTTGTGTTGTTGTTTCCCACACGATATTTAACGGCGGCAGCCGTGACGTGTATCAGGACCGCAGATATCGTCGATTGCAGGGGTGTCCAATTACTTGTGCGTAGATAGTGTATATGCGTATTACTTTAATATATATACAAGGGTTGGACATAATAATGTGAACACCACGCTCAGAGACGTGACTTTTAATATACCCGCGTACGTCGCAATGGCCAAAGGTATCCGCCAATTTTTGGTAGTAACAGCTTTATTTGGAACCTCAAGGTCCTGTTTAAGTGCATTCAAAATGTCTTGTTGCAAAAATTTCTTTCAGGGCGACGTCGAAATGAGAGACCTAACGGACTTTGAACGAGGGCTAATTTCTGGTGGCCGGCTAGTTGATGCCTCCATGGCAACAGTCGCCAGGGTAGTGGGAGTATCGAGAGCTACTGTATCAAGCGTCATGACAGCATATTGTGTTCGTGGCAAAACCTCGTCTGCGTAACATAAGAACGGCTGGATAACGATCTTCACTGATAGACAGGAGATGCATTAAAGAGGATTGTTACCCATAATAAGAAGACCACGGCGCCGAAAATTAGTTCGGAGCTCAATCTGTATCTCCAGACTCCAGTATCAACGAAACCAGTGCGCAAGAAACTGCAGAAACAAGATATCCATGGCAAAGCTGCTATTGCAAAAGCTCTAGTGACCCGGGTGAATGCACAACGGCGACGGGAGTAGTGCCAGGAGCATACAACGTGGTCTGCCGATGTGGTCGGATGAATCTATATCCACTCTATTTCCCACCGCAGGACGTGTTTACGTGTAGAGAACACCGTCAGAAGTGTACAACCCAGACTGTCTGTTTCCAACAGTGCAAATGGTGGTAGTTCTGTCATGCTCTGGACGGTCATATCGTGGTTTTCAGCAGATTTCCTGATCACTTCGGAAGAACGGATAACTGCCAAAGTTTATGAAACCATTTTGTCCGGCCAAGTCCATCCAGTGGCTCAGGCATTGTTTCCTGCAGGAGATGCCATCTATCAAGATGATAACGCCCCAATTCACAGAGCTCGGAATGTCTAATCATGGTTTGAGGAACATGAGGACGAACTTTTACAACTTCCTTGGCCTTCTCAGTCAACAGACTTAAACATCATCGAGCCACTGTGTTCTTTGTATTGGAAGACAGAGTAAGATACCGTTATCCTCTTCCTGCGTCTCTCAAGGACATGGAGTAGTTCCTGCATGAAGAATGGTGTAACATCCCACTAACCACCATCCAGGATTTGTATGTGTCCATTCCAAGGAGGATTCAGGCGGTTTTGAATGCCAAAGGTGATCCCACGCGCTATTAGGTACATAAAACCTTCTTTTCTTAGGTGTTCACATTTTCACATTATTCTGTCCAACCTCTGTATGTGTATACATGGATCACCCAAAACATTAAAACCACATAACTGATATGATGTTGAAGATCTCGCATGCGATGAGGTATTGGTTCAAAGAGATGCTGATAGGTGTCTCTTGATATTTGGTGCCACGATTGCAAAGGAAGATCCGCAGTTCACGTAAATAACGTGGTTGGGGTGATGCTGCTCGTATCCGTTTCTCCAACTCAAACCAAACAATGCTACATTGGATTCATGTCTGGAGAATTTGGTTGCCATGGCAATACATAGATTTCCTCTTCATGTTCTTGGAATCATTCCTGAACCTTCTTAGCAGCGTAGCATGGAGCATTGCCTTGTTGAAAGACACCTTCATGCAGTCGCCATGAAGCAGTGTACTGCGTCAGCCACGATGTTTAAGCACGTGACAGCTGCCACAGTTAGTTCTACATGGATACTGGGTCTTCCCCAAGATAATATTGCCTAGGCCATAACACTCCCTCGAGCCGCCTAAATCAGTTCCACAGTGCATCCAAGTGAGGCTTCCTTGGGTAAACGTCGCACAGGAGATTGTCCGTCGATATGGTGTAACAGTAAACATGATTCGTCTGACCATGAGACCCTCTTCCAGTCTCCTGTCACCTGTTTTGGGCCATCTTTAATAGGTACTAACTACTGTATAGCGTGAGCAGCCTACCAACGACGCTGTTTCGGAGATGCTCTTACCAAGGCGTCTTGCCGTAATGATCTGATCTGAGCACCAGCTACAAGCAGCTTGTGAAGAATTTAATAGACAATTTTGGGAGAATGTGGTGTCGAATGTTAGTGAAAACTTCATTATTTACACTCACATCTTGATTTTTTCAGAGAAAATTTTCGAATAGTGGATGATGAACATGGTGAGAGGTTTCTTCAAGGCATGCAAAATATGGAAAAGAAATATCAAGGAAGAAGGGATGAAGCAATGATGGGAGATTGCATCAGGAATTTAGTGCGTCATGTTGGTAGTGTTTATAAGAGGTTAAAGGGGTCCGAAGTTACTTTTTAGAACAGATATACTTCATGTCTTCAATTGATTCAATTCGTACTTTGTATTTATAAAATTCATGATTTGCACCCTCTTACATCCCCTGTCCTATTGCCTAATGCATTGTAACATACGTCGCACATTATACAACTGCGTGAAATGTTTTTTTTTTTTTTTTTTTTTTTTTATTGGAGGTTTAACGACCACCGTGAGCAACTCAATGGGCTATAAGCAGTCGCCCGTCCCTAATTTAGGGTCACTGGTTCCAGGGAAGGGAGAGAGCCAGTGCCGTAAGACAAACACAACACCCATGCCTCACCGGGATTCGAACCCGGACCCCAGACGGACGAATGATCAGAGGCCAGCGCCTTAGACCACTGCGCCACCGGGGCGGCGCGTGAAATTTGGAGTAGTGTAAATTGTGGCTGAAGTATCTAGCGGCAATTTTGAAATCGTTGCACTAAAAGTAATAAAGAAACATGAAAATATTCAAATAAACACGTAATTCTTTAGATTCTGTTACATAGTGTAATATACGCATTCAGCATACACTATTCAAAAGAAAGGGTTGAATATATTAATTTTGATTTTTAATTATCATTTATTGTTGTTCACTGATAGAAGCATTTTATTCCATAAGCTTTAATTACGTGCAATATGCAGCGTGTTACCAAAAGATAATTTTGGTTATCCCCGCAGAATCCAGGGTATTGTTCTCGTAGTCGGCGCTTGTGGACGTGGTATAATGAGGGCCGTAGCTAGGAGAGGGTGGCCGGGTGACGCCCGACCTGAGTTTCCTTTTGTCCGTCCTAGCGATTCACACAGTACAGCCTGATCCCTTTTATACTGATCTCAATCATCAATCACCCTTCCCCAAATTCTCTGTCTGGCTACTGGCCTGGGTATCATCTGAAACAGACCAAAAGCCCAAACAGACATGAATTATAGATTTTCAGACACAAATTATGGACTTTCTAAGCGAACACGTAGGAATGTCTGCTCCCGTTGTTCTTAATACCACTCTGTTTGTGATATGTCGAAACACAAGAAAATCTAAAAATGTTTTTGTAACGACTCTCGCACCTTTCTACTACCTTACGTAAAACTAGATTAGCCTTGGATCCAGCGAGAACCATCACGTTTGAATTCGTTCCTCCATCTATAGGATGCCGTTGTAGGGGCGAAGAATTAATTGCTTGCAAAAACTATGTAATGTACGCTAATTTGCGTAACTTATAGAGACTGAAATATTACGGAATTATGTGATGGACATTAAGTTAGGTAATTTCATGGAAACGTAAATATTCTCGGCAAGCTCATGTATGTTTGAAGACCACCTGTGAGAAATAATTAACGATCGTCCTTTAGAGCGAAGGTACGCACGAAACGAGGTTGAAATAACAGACGCCGGACGTCTGAAGAATGCAGTATTTCGACGACATTCCGATGTGTACAGCTGTTATTCTATGTATTCACAAAGGCCACAGCTATTGTTCCTAGCAGGGGCGACTTCAGGTTTGCAGGGGACGCAGAAAGCAGGAGCGGCGTAAGTACGCCTCGGGGTCGCGCAAGAGAAGTTCAAAGGTCAGGTTATGGCTCGGATGCCACGGAAGGGTAGGAGGAATGCAGAAAGAGGTGATGCAGCCATTTTTGAGCGCGCTCCACACAAGGGGGAAGTGATCGCCGCAAGGCTGGAAGAAAGCAGGAGCCAATGGGGAGCGAGGAAGTTGGATCCTCAAAAATTTTACGTCGGAGAAGAGAGAGTTGGAGTTGAGTGCTCGTAGGAGCAAGAAGTGTTCTTCGTGAAGTGCAGGGTCCGGGATGTGGACTCTAGTAGGACCACGTGCGCGGAAATGAGGTATTAAGCCTTTGTTGGAGGGCTAAAGAGTGCAACGTGTATGAAGCGATACAGGCTGGTAGTGGCTCTCGCTTACGTGATAGAATAAGCGTTAGGAAATAAATCGATTTTTCCGAATAAGAATTCCGATACGGAAGACGAACTTCTGGAAGTACCGAGTCTGTAGCAACTGAAGTAGCACGAGCTAGAGAACAATAGCGGCCGAACCCTAAGATAATAAAATCGTTAAATTTGGTACTTGGGCCTAATGAATATTTTACGCCTTAATGATTTTCTACAGTTCTACCCTCTCCTCTCTTAAATAGCAGATATATTGTCAAAAATCTGAGAGAGAAAGAACGTCGGGCTATCATCAGCATTTGTTGATATATAGTTTATTTTTGAAATGAGCCTTATTTTATTTATTATTTTGTGCGACAATCTTCTCAAACACGTGGGAGCAAGGTTGGCATAAGCATATGCTAATTAACATACGAGCTTCCGTCCATACAGCCGTTATTTCCTCTTTTTTTGTAATATAACTGAGAAACTAAGCTATTTCATCTAGACACGACCATACACGGTAAAATAACAGGCAAGACTCTTTTCTTAAAACTTAATAAAGTAGGATGGATAGTGGTCGCCACAAGCACAATTATTTTGGCTTCAGTGCTTTTCTTTCTGTCAGCGAATGGAGAAAACTTCAGCTGATTCCTTCTCCGAGGTCGCCTTAGCTATAAATACAGAGGACCACGACCGATTTCTCTTTATTGCAAGCTTAATCGTTCTGCTACCGAGCACCAAGAAAATACCCTTGTTACAGGGATGCTTACAGAGTTGCTTTCAGTGCTCTGTAGCTGGTGTTAGTTTGACCCTCGCTTGCAA
The DNA here is from genome assembly GCA_039090855.1 of Macrothele yani. NCBI lineage: Eukaryota > Metazoa > Arthropoda > Arachnida > Araneae > Macrothelidae > Macrothele > Macrothele yani. The sequence goes on from CM077028.1 coordinate 100,709,163, forward strand.
AAAATTCAAAAGTTCCGGGGTTTTATATGTATTTTACTTCGATGATGAAAAAAAAAAAAAATTAGCTAAAGTAAAGACTTGATCCTTCGTAGTGAAGAGTAGGTTTATACAGTGAAGTATAGGGAGAAAGACCGTCTCGAGAAGCTTTATCTTAATTTCTTTATGTTTCTCTATAGTATTTAATAACACGTTAATCTGTTTCTGCTGACTATTCACTTAGGATTTTCTCTTAGTATATCTCGCTGCTAAGTTTCTGTTTCCGGACTTGGTTTTTCATTCAATCTCCGTTTTTGATATCAGACATTCTAAAAAAAAACATTTTCTCTCTTTTCTCATATTTGTTTACTTTTCCTCGTACAGATGATATCACTCTTTCTCGCACAGATAATATCACTCTTTCTGGAAAACACTCTTCCGCGCACAGATTGTATCACTCTTCCTCGCAGAGATAGTATTTTACCCCAACCTCCTCCTGCAAACGCCAGATCCGAACTCCTTCTGTCTTGTTCCTCCCATTAGAAAAACGGGGGCTACTTTTATTGCCTCCTCTCTCAGACCCTTTCGCGTGACTTCTACTATGATCCTTGGCGTAACAACTGTTCTTCGAGTTGGAACCTTCACGAAAACTACAGTAATAGCGGATTAGTGAAAAAAACACTGCGCGAAAGCACAACTAACTCGAACATAACAAAGCTCCTAAAACCCAAGTCTTGCGATTCACCACGTTTGCAGTAGGGGAATGATATTCACCCTATTTTTTTTCGTTTCCTATGCAGAACCTGTGGGTCAAATGAAACTTGGTTTTTCTTTTCCAATTAAATGCATTTGGATGTTTCTATATTTATTTCTATCCATATCACTGCTTCTAAAAGTCTACTGGAAAAATATTTTGTTGTAAATTTTTCACTAGAAACAATATTTTGCGAACATTTCAAAGTAAAAATAATGCCCAGGTTTTCTTTTAGGGGACATAAATGCATATTTTGTTTTCCTCCCTATGCTTTTTTCTAAAATTTCGTTTTGAGAAATTACATTTCAAAGAATATCTTCAAAATTCCTTCATCAGGAATAGAGGAGGTTTCAATTTGGAAATGAAATTAAACAAATTTCTCAACTTTTTCAGCTTTTCCTGTTGTCTGATATCATTTAATTGCTCTTTATGTAGAGTAGAATAGTGAAACTGCTTAGGTCTCTTGTGCGCGTTATACATTTCTATGTACTTCTAAGCAAGAAGATGGTGCTTACTTCATCCAATTGTTTGCTGTAATTCAGATACTTCAGAAGAAATCATTGTCATCAATTTGAGTAGACAATATCATCCCTTTCCGGTTGATCTTCAGCTCCAAGGTGGTCCAACTATTCATTCACACTTTAGGTTGATATTCAGCTGCAAACTGATCAGCTATTTATTCACTTTCAGACTGATCTCCAGCTGTAGGCTGGTTCAACTGTTCATCCACTTTCAGAATGATATTTAGCTGCAAGCTGGTACAACTATTCATTGACTTTTAGAATGATCTTTAACTGCAGGCCCACCCAACATTTCATTCATTTTCAGATTGATCTCGAGCTGCAGGTCCAGAAATTCATTTTTTGGGTCCTTTACTTTTGTATTAATATTTCTTCAATATCTTGGTATGGATTATGAAATCCTTTGCATCCAATTTGTCCAGTAAGAAGAGCAGTAATTTTTACGACTTTCCCAACTCCGAAGAAATCGGAAAAATAAGAACTGTGCATTCGAAACATATTCCTAACAATTATTTACTATTGCGTGGAATACCTTATTTCGAGCTTACAGTATAAATAAAATTTATCTTACAACACTTTTTAAATTGTTTCCAGTAAGCATGCTGAATTTTGCCAATCACGCACGTTAAAGGAGATTGAGTTACCTATACGAGTAAGTCAGATGAGGTATCAACGAATAAAAAATCAAAATTTACGCAAATTAGCGGGAAAATTGGGCACTAGAAGAGTTGTAAAATGTATAAAACATTTGGTTTTAATAATAGTTATGGAATGTATAGCAGATTCCCTTTAGTTGGATATTATGTAGTGGAAATGTCCTGCGAAATTAACATAACATTTACATCACCATCAAACAGAAGTCATCGCTCTTTCCACGTTTTTATAAGTGAGTCACGAAAAAATTATCATTGGCCGCCACCGGGAATCGAACCCAGGGTCTTCCAGTTACGCGCCAGACATGCTTCCTCTGCACCACAGCAGCCACGAATCCCTCCAGACTCACATGCACTAACTGCCAAGCCACTTGGCAAGTTGCTTCTTGGAGCCCCGCACAATGCTGGGGATTCACCAAAATGGTAAGCAGCAACTGAACAAATAACTAGAAGGCGAATGAATAATTAATGCAGACATTTGACGTGGACTAGAAACATCATCGCTCTTTCCACGTGTATAACTGAGTCACGGAAAAATTCTCATTGTGGCGGCCAATGAGAATTTTTCCGTGACTCATTTATAAAAACGTGATAAAAGCGATGACTTCTATTTGATGTTACTAGTCCACGTCAAATGTCTGTATTAATTATTTACGTCACCTTGAAAAAATATATTTATGTATATACACAGTCGAGTCACATTATTGTAATCACCATCTAATATCCAAAGTAACCGCCGTGTGCATCGCCGACAGCAGCTAAACCAGGCTGGGAGCGACTCAATAAGGTGCTGGAAGGTGTTCACAGGTATGTGGAATAAGGTGGAGCGAAAACCCCCTTTTTTTTTTAATTTGAAACGTCACCATGTGCAATAGTTGCGATTTGTTTACTGAAATGACCCACCGAAATATGGATGACATCATTTGATATCTTAGGCTGCCCCAAGAACCTCGAAGTTTGAAAGTTATAGGGAAAAATGGTTCAAAAACACCTGCTTTCTCCATTTTGTAAATATAAAAAAAAAACTGTGTCACCATGTTATTTAATATCACCTTTCAGTGTACAAACACGGGTAAAAGTTCAGCAGACATGCGTTAATTTATTAGGCTTCTCCAGATCCCTTAAAGTATGTAATGTTTGCCAGAAATGGCATGATAAGTTGCGTAAGCATTAAGTTCGACAGCAGCCTTATTGTTACCAATTTGGGCTTAACATTAAAAAACCCCACCTCCCCTATCTTATACTTTCTGGAAACCTCTTGTTGTTTTTCAGAAATATATTTTCACCCCCTCTCTCACAGCCGAGCTCTGTTTGCGAACTTGCTGAGTCATCTCATCACAGTCGCATAGGTCCGTTTGGCAGAGAGTGTTGGCGGGTTTGTGTCATTGGCGGGTTTGTGTCATAATGATGCAACAGTTTCTTTTACTCCTAGTGACCTTGTTTGGATCGTACCGGCATTTTCGTTTTGTCGTCCAACTACTTAAGATGGCTGAAACAAGAAATAAAGCTGATTGCCCTATCCTCGGGAGTTATAAGGAGATGCATGAAAATGTGTTGCCTACGTACGAAGATGTAATGCGCCATTACTACCTTGTGAGGAATACTCTTAGGCAGGAAGGTGCAAATTATGAGCCTGCTGCAGCAGAAATAGCAAGTATTGTCGCGGACAAAGTGCTAAGTATATGGAAGAAAGCATCTCTTCCGACATCTCTCCACAAATTTGTTGCAAAACGTATTACCGCATACAACACTGAAATCCGAAAGCTGAAAAAACACGCTCTAAGAATGGATGAAACCTACCGAAAGAAGATTGAACAATTTCGTGCAGATTCGCAACGTATATTTGACATATGCTCATGCAAGTGCAAATGTTTTAGAGCCTGCAAATGCAGCTGTGCAAAAAAGGTACCCGTGAAAAAGCAAGACCTTCTGATGGACCATAGAACAAACAGAAGAATGATAGTAGGTGGGCTTGACGCAAAAACCACCAGTGTACGAAAGAGTGATAAGGAAGAGCATGTCCGTAGGAAATTACAGAAAACTGCATCACTGAAATCGGCCCTGCGAGTCGAGGATGGTCCTTCAGAAGAGGATACAAATACTAATTCTGCAGGAAAACCAGACGAGCCGGGTCCTAGTCATTTGTTGGCATCGGAGAAAGATTACGATTTCACTCCACGTCGTTTTTCGAAACCTAGGCGTCCAATGACACTGTCTGAATTTTCTAGAAAGTGGGATAGGCGAGGCATCAGCGACCGAGTGGCAGCTGATCTTGCGTCGGCGTTGCTTCATGATGTAAGTGAACCGGTTCATTCGAAAGAATGTAATGTATCTGTTATTGACAGTCATAAAGTACGACGAGAAAGGAAAAAGACCCGTCAAACAATTCAAGATGAGGTAAACTTGACTGGTCGCATGATTGTAGCTTTATTTTTGGACGGAAGAAGGGATGAAACTCTTACGAATACACAGACAAGTGTTACAAGCGAAAAGAAGGGGAGGAGCATATTACACTTGTTGAAGAACCGGATTCAGTCTATTTGGGACATTTTGCACCGAAGAGCAAGAGTGCAAGGGACATTGCCGACGATATCTTCACCTTATTGAACCAGAAGGCATTTGACTTGTCGGAGTTAGTCTTTATTGGAAGTAACGGGGAAGTGACTAATACCGGCACAAATGCCGGTGTAATTAGGCGCCTTGAAGAGAAGCTCAATTCTCCCGTACACTGGATTATATGTCAACTTCATTTTAATGAAATGCCTTTACGCCACCTCACTGAAGCACTTGATGGGAAAACATCAGGTCCAAGAGGATTTAGTGGATTGATTGGAAAGCGCCTGAAGACGTGCGCAAACCTTCCTATCGTTAATTTTCAGAAAATTGAATTTTCGCTTCAGTCCGACATTAACTATGGAGATCTTAGCTCGGATCAACTTTATTTGTGAGGAATTTGTAAGGCAGTCTCTGCAGGTGATTGCCCACAAGATCTGGCAAATCGGGATCCTGGAGCACTTGCACATTCCCGTTGGCTGACCCTCGAAAATCGCATTCTGCGTTTGTATGTCGGAACTAGTGATCCAACAACACAACTTGTCTCATTAGCCACCTTCATAATGAAAGTATATGCACCATCGTGGTTCACGATCAAATGTAACGGTACCTGTAAAGATGGTCCAAGAAATTTTTAGCTTTTTATATCTAGGTTTCAGTATCTTCCAGATAATTTAAAGGATATTGTAAAAAGAGTCGTCCAAGACAACGCGTATTTTGGCCATGCAGAAAACTTGCTCGCTGCAATGTTGTTTGACGACATAAGGTATGCCCGTCAGCTTGCTGTTCGACGTATCATGAAAGCCAGGAAATCTTCCGAACAAACAACTACCATTAGGAAGTTTCGGATTCCTAAGCTGAATTTCCAGAGCAATGATTACATCGACCTAATACTGACTGGCAAAAGTGTTATGTGGCTGAGCCTCCCATCACACGGAAATGGAAAGATGATGAGCTTCTGGAATTACTGCAGTCGGATAAATATCCAAGTTCTTGCCACGAATTTACAAAAATACCCTGCCATTCTCAGGCAGTAGAGAGGATGGTTAAGATTGTAACAGATTCTTTTGCTCATGTGTGCGGCCTTCTTGCAAAAGATGGATTCATCAGAACAAAAATTTTGGATAGGAAGCTGATGCCAAGTTTTGAAAAAAGTCTGATTTCCAAGTGAAATAAACTCACTCCTCAAGTTATGTTATTAGGTAAGGCTGGTGTCTATCATATTTACATAACTTTTGGAGAAATATGACAAACCATTTTTGGAGAAATATGACAAACCATTTTTGGAGAAATATGACAAACCATTTTTGGAGAAATATGGCAAACCATTTTTGGAGAAATATGACAAACCTTGAGATCTTTGGGGAAGCCTAACAAATTAACTCACGTCTGCTGAATTTTTACCCGTGTATATACACTCAAAGGTGATATTAAATAACATGGTGACACAGTATTTATTTTATATTTACAAAATGGAGAAAGCGGGTGTTTTTAAACCATTTTTCCCTATAACTTTCAAACTTCGAGGTTCTTGGGGCAGCCTAAGATATCAAATAATGTCATCCATATTTCGGGGGGTCATTTCAGTAAAAAAAATCGCAACTATTGCACATGGTGACGTTTCACATTAAAAAAAAAAAGTGTTTTTCGCTCCACCCTAATGTGGAACCATGCTGACTGCAATGCATCTGACAGCTGTTGGAGGGTGCGTAGTGGAGCATCCATAGAGCGAACAACACGATCGAGGTGGTCCTACAGATGCTCGATTGAGTTTGAGGCTGGGGAATTAGGGGACCAGGGAAGTACTTTGAAGTCTTCATCGTGCTCTTCTGATCACTCTCGGCCATTTCGAGCTGTGTGACACGTCGCATTGTTGTGATGGAACATCCCATCCGCCTCAGGGAAGACAATCGGCACGTATGGGTGTACGTGGTCTGCAAGGATGGATTCATAACGAATTCGGTCCATAGTGCGTTCCTGTGGAACGCACTATGGACCGAGGGAATGCCTCGTGCACCCAGGGAATACCACGAAAACATTCCCCAGACCATAACGATGCCTCCACCAGCTTGTGTTCTTCCAGAAATGGTTGAAGAGTGTTTGTACTCCCATGTTTCTCGCTTTATACGCCAACGTCCATCCGTTCGATGAAGTAGAAAACGTGACTCATCGGCGAAGGCAATTCTTTGCCAATCAGCGGAGGTCCAATTCCGATACTGCCGTGCAAATGTAAGCCTTTTCTGCCGAAGCACCTTCGTCAGCATACGTACAGTGATCCGTCTGCATCGGAGCCAAATACGCAGCAGGGTTCGCTGAATTGTCGTTTTAGACACATTTCCGGTATCCGGCTGGTTCATTCGGCCAGCGAGTTGCTCCAATGTAGCGTGTCATTCGGCCCTCACGCACCTTCGCAGCCAACGTTCACCTATCATATCAATGGCACGTGGTGCTCCACAGTTTCCACGTCACTTATTCGAAATGGTTCCATTTCTCCAATCACGATACACTTTAACCACAACAGCACGCGAACAGTTCACAAACTGCGCTGTCTCAGAAATACTGCCACCCTTGGCCCGAAAACCGATAATCATCCCCCTTTGCAAATCTGATAAATCGCTTCTTTTATCCATGACAGCAACGAGTGATATGTTTCAGAATGCCTACACCACAGCTTATATACCCTCCAAGCCAGCTCACGACACGCACCTTCTTTCATTGGCTACGCGCTGTTGACTTCAAAAGTAGGAGGTGGTCAAATTAATGTGACTCAACTGTATATTTGCGCCACCAGGATATACGAGGAAGGATAGGCTAGCATGTATTCTTTTTTTCATTGGACAAGCGTAACGCTTGTCTAATGACAAAAAAAAAAAAAAAAAATTATATCCGACTTTTGGAAATGAAAATCTCGTAAAATCACGAAAATGAGTTTACATGCCCAAGCAAGAAAATTGCTGTTGTAACTGAAATGAGCTCCCAAAAGTAGATAAAAAAGAAAGATGACACCGAATTTTCGGGTGTAATAAGCACGTCTTATGAATCCGTTCTGACGCAAATTAAATTTATCAAATCTATTCAAAGTCAATGGAACCGGTATGGAAAACAATAGTATCTGACAGACGAAAGAAGTTTTTCAATCGGGTTTTTAATCCCTCTCAGATACTGCTGTAAACGGAATCGTGAGCTTACGCCCTCTGGTTGCAGACTTGTGCGTTAAGAAAAACATGAATTTATATGAGAAACATTTCGCACCAGAAAGGCTCTCCAACACAAAAATCATTTTTCAAATCGGACTCTTAGAAACAGTGACATCGACAAAAATAACATGTGACTTTACGTCCCCTGGTTGGAAAACCATGCATTATTTTAGGAAGAAAGTATTCTCAAAAGGTTTTTCCATACGAGTGGTATCGGTCCAAGAAAAAAAAAATTAGTCGAGTTTTCGAGCCCAGATTTTGCTACAAATACATCAGAAACAGAAATTAACACTTATGCCCCCTGGTGGCGAAACTATTCTTTGCCAAACATTAGAAATTATGTGAAAAATATTTTCCATCAGGTTTTGTATGCGATACAGGAAGAATGTTTCAAATCGGAGTTTTAGAAGCAGAAATAACGCAGAAAACGCAATTTACCTTTGTGCCCCGTAGCGGAAAGTCTATGATTTACTTGAAAATTTTGAATTTACAGGAAACATTTTCGCATCGGAAACACTATCCAACAAAGAAGAAAATTTTCAAATCGGACTCCTAGAAGTAGAGATATTGACAAAAATAAGATACACATTTATGACTCCTGGCGTAGAAACCATGCATTATTTAAAGAAGAATGTGTTCCTAAAAGGTTTGTCGACATGAGTAGTATCGGTCAACGAACGACTTTTTTCAATCGAGATTTTAGAAGCTCATATTTTGCTGCAAATACATCAGAAGCGGAAATTAAAACTCACGCCACCTGGTGGCCAAACCATATTTTGCAAAAATTAGATATTATGTGCAAAGTATTTCGCATCAGCAGCTGTATCCGGTGCAGAAAGAATTTTTCAGATCGGATATTTAGACGCAGAGATACAGGTATCTATGAATTACCTGAAAATTTTGAAATTATAAGAAAAACATGTCACACTGGAAACACTATCCAACAGAGAAGGAATTTTTCAAATCGATCTCCTAGAAGTAGGGATATTGAAAAAAATAAGATGTAAATGTACGCCCCCTGGCGTAGAAACCATGCATTATTTTAAGAAGAAAATGTTTCTAAAAGGTTTGTCGACATGAGTAGTATCGGTCAACAAACGACTTTTTGTTCAATCGAGATTTTAGAAGCTCATATTTTGCTGCAAATACATCAGAAGCGGAAATTAAGATTTACGCCTCCTGGTGGCCAAACTATTCTTTTTTTTTTTTTTTTTTTTGCAAAAATTAGAAATTACGTGCAAACGGTTTCCCATCAGGAGGTGTATCCGGTGCAGAAAATTTTTTTTTCAAATCGGAGATTTAGAAGCACAGATATAGGGGGAAACGCAATTTATCGCTACGTCCCCTAGCGGAAAGTCTATGAATTACTTGAAAATTTCGAAATTATATGAAAAACATGTCACACTGGAAACACTATCCAACAAAGAAGGAATTTTTCAAATCGGACTCCTAGAAGTAGAGATATTGACAAAAATAATATATACATCTACCCCCTGGCGGAGAAACTGTGGAATATTTTAAGAAGAAAATATTCCGAAAAGATTTATCAATGTGAGTGGCATCAATCCACGAAAGAATTTTTTCAATCGATATTTTAGAAGCTCAGATTTTATGGCAAATACATCAGAAGTAAAAATTAACGCTTACGCCCCCTGGTGGCCAGAGTATTATTTACCAAAAATTTGAAATTATATGCAAAACATTTTCCATCAGGAGGTGTATCCGCTGAAAAAATAAAATTCAAATCGGAGTTTTAGAAGAAGAGTTATCGGGAAAAATATAATTTACTTTTACGCCCCCTAGCGGAAAATCTATGCCCAGTTTGAAAAAGTAACTATATCTAAAATTATCTTCGACATAAATGGAATCGAAAGATAAATGCATTTTTTGAATCGGAAGTTTAGAAGCAAATATGTGAAATAAAACGTATTTTTGAATTCGACATCATCTGCATTTACGCCCTCTAGCGGCGAAATTGTACATCGTAAAAAAAAAAACGAAATAAAGGATCATCATTCGTATATTTCGAGCTTCGCAATGCAAAACGAATTTTTCAAATCGGACTAATAGTAGCAGAGATATCGTGGGTACGGACTGACGGACAAACCGGTAACATAAGCACGATCTTTTTTTACAAAAGACGTGACAAAAAGAAGAAGAAAAGAGAAAAAGAATAACAGTTGCAATTATCATTATCATTGCTATCGAACTAAGGAAGGAGTTCTAAAGTTAGACCAATAGATACCGAGATAAAGTATTTACAATCAAACGGGCTAAGTAATAGCAAAACCAACATTTTCCCCCAAAAGACGTGACAAAAAGTTGTCAGCTTAGTACACGTGTTTAAAGGAGTGTGTAAATGACAGCGTGAGAGGGAGATTTCCATACATACACACATTCTTATGAGAATAGCACCCACGTAATAAGTCATTAGTCATTAGAAGTCGCACACGCTCGGTTGCAGCCTTAACGGCAGGGGACTGGGCTTTATGCTATCGTTCTTTAATGCTACATTTATTGAGCTGTAATGAAGTCGCCTTAATTTCCGTATGCGCAATTGGACACAAAATGGCTAAAAAAAACCACGGTTACAACCATAAAATTCGCTCAAGCTAAATCTTGCTGACACTACCCTACCATTAGCATCCAAACACTTGCATGTCTAGAAATAATCTTTATTTACAAAAAAAAAAAAAAAAATAATAATAATAATTGTGTGGTGAAACCACTGGCCCTTATGATGTCCTCTAATTTGCGTTAAACACTCTCCATTAGTTTTTTTTTTTTTTTTTGGAAATGTCCTCCGATAGGTTTTGTCATCAGGCCTCCAAAGCCGTGACCATTTCAACTTAGTTGAGCGATATCTTCTTCTACGCGCCGGACAATTCGTCCTAGAAATTCTCTATAGCAGAGCTTTCCAACCTTTTTAAAACCGCGAAGTATTTTTTTGGAACGAAAAACTTTCGCGGCCCACCCAGCTTTAATAGATATGTGGTACCGTGTATTTTTCAATTTAATTGCTTTTTCCTGCTGTTTTTTTTTAATTTATTATTGCATACAATTTTACAGAAACTCATGTATTTCTCATAATGAGACGCTTGCAAAATTTTTGGTTTCCGAAATTGTTGACAGCATTAACGTCCACATCGATGCGAATTATTTTCAGTTGCAAGAAATTTCGCCAATTGCAGATTGTTTCGGAATTTGGTTTTCATTCCTTCTACCGCCAAAAATCCAACTTTGTAGATGTACGAAGATGAATAGCCGCTGACTTAAAAAATTTTTGGGGATTCCCGAAATTTTTAATCGAATTTCCCATGCAATTTTCAAAGTATGTATGTCCAATTTAAATTTCGTTCAGTCACAATAAGACGCCCGAAATGCTAAAGTGAAGCAAACTATAGTTAATTACAGATTTATTTGCTTTTTTAGGCGCGACATTATAAAGAATTATTTTGCTTTTTAGGCGCGACATTATTGTATACAATGCACAGATACAATGTGAATTTCCAACTCAATTATCTTATAAAAGTAACAAAAGCATGTAAAATTTATTTTAAGGTTTTTTTTACCAATTTTAAAAATGCCAACAATTTTTTCTTCAAATGATTTCTGTGTTAAAATAGAAGGTTAGAGGGGAGAAGACATGGCATCAGCCGTACGCCCTGCTTTTTCCTTGGGCTCCACTTTGTATCAGCTGTGTATGCCCAGTATGTCCAATTGGGCTGCTTCTGTACTTTTCCATGGGGAAATCGTTGACTTTGAAGAGGTTTCAGAGGCACTTGTGCGGTATGTACAGTCAGGAAAAAAATGAGACCCGAAATATACATGCACATAACTAAACATTAGCATAAAGTTACAAAAATACTATTTAGTATTTTCTAAAAAAATTAAACAAAATTATGCTTCGTCGAGCGGAAGTGCATATTGCGTATTAACCAATCACGGCCTTGCTAAAGCTGTGCGAGCCTTGTTGACCTTCAGGGATTGTTGCAGAGTGTAAGAGATGGCCGCTATCAACCTGTGCTGGAGCACAGATCTTCAATAAGAGACGTCACATCACTGAACCCTTCCCACCCGGAGGGCGCAAGAAACAAAATGATCAGATTTGGCTTCACCAGCGGCTGCTGATGTCATCTCCTCTCTCTTCTAACCTCCTTGGTACCTGACTGTACAAAGACAGAGTGGGTCAACTGACTATACAACATATTTCCGCCTTTACGACCTCGAATAGATTCTCGTCTCCGAATGCAGAGCTAGACTTTGTATTTTGTGGAAACCCAGACAAACTGAAGAATTTTCTTTTATAAAGGAGGCAGTTTTAAATGCTCTTAAACAACGGTGCTTAAGTTATTATCTGTCGCGTCAAATTTGATGAGCACGAATAAACACTAATTCTTTTTTAGGCACAGGGGGTAAATTTCTATACACACTTTCTATGTATAGTAAACGAGGAATGATAATAGAAAACTTGAAGAACTGATAACGAAAAACAAAATTTATGCATAATACGTGTATTTTTCTCACGAAACACGCGCAAAATTATTAGGGGTTCGAGGAACCCACAACAAAATAACTGGGAGTTCAAAAGGTGTCTCGAACCCACGAAGTCGGCGCCTATGTGAAGATATGAAATGGAGATGAACCTTTAAATCTTCAGTAAGAACAGTTGGATCTGTTTGTTGAACAGACAGCCAGAACTGATCAACTTTTTTGCAATTGAAATATATTTTTAATGAGGTGCCTTCGGACACATCCTTTATTACCGCCTTATTTTTCACCACATCTTTTGTAAAAAAAAGTACGTGCTTATAGTATCACTTTGTCTGTCCGTCCGTCCGTGGACACCATATCTCTGCAATTATTAGTCCGATTTTAAAAAATCTATTCGCATTGGAAAGCTTAAAATGTGAGAAAGATAATCCTTGTTTTTATGCTTTTTTCCGAAACATAACTTCGCCGCTAGAAGGCGTACATGCAGATGCTATCGAATTCAAAGTACATTTTATTCCATGTATTTGCTTCCAAATATCCGATTGAAGAAATTCTTTCTTCCTTCCGATGGCATTTATGACGAAAACTATTTTCGGCACGGTTTCTTTTTCAAATAATGTATATATTTTCCGCTAGGGGGCGTAAAGGTAAATTGGGATTTCCTCGGTATCTCTGCTACGGAAAATACGATTTCAAAATTTCTTTCTGCATCGTGTACAGCTTCTGGTGGGAAATGTACTACGAACAATTTCTAATTGTTTCGTAGAGAATAGTTTAGGCCACCAGGGGCGTAAATGTCTATCTTTGTTTTGGATGTATTTTCAACAAAATCTTCACTTCTTAAAACACGACTGAAAACATTTTTTCGCTGACCAATACCTCTCACCTCGAATAACCGTTTGAGAATACCTTCTGCTTAAAATAGTGCATACTTTCTCCGCCAGGGGTGTAGATATACATCTTGTGTTTGACGATATCCCAGCTTCTAAGAGTCCAATTTGAAAAATTATTTATCGGAGAGCGTTTCCGTTGCGGTATGTTCTGCATAGAATTTCAATTTTTTCTTAACGCACAGGTTGCCACTACAGGGCGTAAATTCACGTTCCCGTGTACAGCATGTTTGCAGCAATATGTACTGGTCTAAAAATGCGATTGAAAAATTATTTTTTGGTCGGATACTACACTGTTAAAAATTTTGTGATAGGTTGCACCAAAAAGTGGTGCTACACCAGCTGCACCACTTTCTGAGAAAAGATACACCACCGTGTCTTGCAAACAAAAACCAACAACATGGTGCAACTGTGCACCACTTATGGTACAATGTGGTACCACATTATGGAGCAAGCTTTCCCATGTTGTTGGATATTGTTTGCACCACACAGTGGTGTATCTTTTCTCAGAAAGTGGTGCAGCTGGCGTAGCACCACTTTTTGGTGCAACCTGCCACAAAAATTTTAACAGTGTATTAACTATAAAAACATTTTTTTTTGTGTATTTCCTTTTCAAAATAGCGCACAGCCCCCCCCCCCCCCGGCGCTCAAATGTTTCAGAAATAAACATAGTCAGTTTCGCAAACCGTCCGGATGGTCACTTCCGTGGACGACGCAACATGGCCCCAGATGATTGAGAGGGACGAATTCTGTTCTGTTCTGTTCGTGTGGTTCTCACAATCAGGGATGAATTAGCCCACCGGGACACCTGGACATTTTCCAGTGGATCAAACGAAAAATGGCGCACTTTCTCTCATTCTTTTCGTCTGGATTTTTTCGAGGGAACGAATAATTCTTTTGGCTATAATAATTATTTAACGACTAATTATTTTAACAGTTATTCCCTTAAGGGGGAAAAAAGGGCATTCAGTTCTATCTATATGTGGGAGTTTGTTCTTAAATGATATAGCGCAATTCTCTGTACTTACGTGAGAAAAATGCCACCGGTCCAAGCAATTTTTATAAATTAAATAAGCTAAAGTTTACTTTAGTTAGACGTAAGACTTGGAGCCCAGGGTCATTGGTATGCCCTACCCTCATTTTTTTTAAAATATTGAACAAGAATCTAGCGCCAGTTATGATGGCGCCTCATTCCCGCATCATCATCCACATACTAACATAGAGCACAGAGCGAATTTACGGAACAGATCAGTGATGTAGAAGGGGCTTAGCTCCGCTAAGGCACTTCGTGGTTACATGGCAAGATAATCTGGGCAAAGGAACTTTTAAATAATCATGTATGTAGAAATAGAGAAATTTGTGTCCTGTTCGCAACATACTCGTATGCTAACCGAATATTCACACGACAGAAATGGCCGGCCTGGTGGTACAGTGGTCTGAAGTGTACGCTTCTGGCCATTCTTCCGAGCTAAGACTGAGTCCCAAACCCGGATGAGTCACGGGTGGTGAGCCGAAGGTGTTGGATCTGTCTCTTCCCTGGAACAAGTGACGCGAAATTAGGGATGGGCGACTGCTTATAGCCATACAAGTTGCCCATGGTAAACCCAGAAATAAACAAACAAAAAATACTGAGCAGATTGATCTACAACCCTTGGATCATGCAGTAGGGTGTCTCATAAATCATAAGATTCTATCACAAAGAGAATATAAAATTCTTTGTCCAGACGACAGTCAAAATAAATTTTCAAGAGATGGCTACTCTGTGGGGTTAAGATTGCATTGCTCAGAGAAAAAAACGGTAAAGACGGACATCTAACAACTCGCCACTGATATAGGCTCCAATAGAAGTAATCCTCTGAGCTCATTTTCTGCCTCTTTACGGGCAACACAAAAATCTTCCACATACACCACATAATGATCTTAGTAAAAACTGCGCATTAGTCATACTGAATTGACGTTACTCTGTTAGTTCACAGATGTTCCCAAATATATGAAATCGTATAGAATGACACAGAGCCATATTTAAATTTAAATATTATAATCTTAGCATGTGTCTCTCACGTTACATTCTTCCTGTTATTTAAAACTGCTTAGATTACGCAGTTTTAATATAAATTGATAGTGGTAATTAGTAATGAAAATTAAAAAAAAAAAAAAAAAAAAAAAAAAAAACAACGAATCAGGTATTTTGAAAATTTCGAGAGTAATTTTTCCTACTCCGTTCACCGCAAAGGCACTTTTTTTATTTAGAACTACATCGCTGCAACAGATGTTCCGAAAATGGTGTACAACAGATATATAAAAGGTCATTAGCAAAACAGATGTTCCTAAAATGGTGTACAACAGATGTTCCGAAAACGGTGTACAACAGATATATAAAAGGTCATTAGCAAAATAGATGTTCAGAAAATGGTGCACAACGGATGTTCCGAAAATCGCTGCAACAGATGTTCCGAAAATGGTGTACAACAGATGTTCCGAAAATGGTGAACAACAGATATATAAAAGGTCATTAGCAAAACAGATGTTCCGAAAATAGTGTACAACAGATATATAAAAGGTCATTAGCAAAACAGATGTTCCGAAAATGGAGTAAAAAAGATATATAAAAGGTCATTAGCAAATCAGATTTTCCGAAAATGGTGTACAACAGATATATAAAAGGTCATTAGCAAAACAGATGTTCCTAAAATGGTGTACAACAGATGTTCCGAAAATCGCGGCAACAGATGTTCCGAAAACGGTGTACAACAGATATATAAAAGGTCATTAGCAAAATAGATGTTCAGAAAATGGTGCACAACGGATGTTCCGAAAATCGCTGCAACAGATGTTCCGAAAATGGTGTACAACAGATGTTCCGAAAATGGTGAACAACAGATATATAAAAGGTCATTAGCAAAACAGATGTTCCGAAAATAGTGTACAACAGATATATAAAAGGTCATTAGCAAAACAGATGTTCCGAAAATGGAGTAAAAAAGATATATAAAAGGTCATTAGCAAATCAGATTTTCCGAAAATGGTGTACAACAGATATATAAAAGGTCATTAGCAAAACAGATGTTCCGAAAATGGTGTACAACAAATATATAAAAGGTCATTAGCAAAACAGATGTTCCGAAAATGGTGTACAACAGATATATAAAAGGTCATTAGCAAAACAGATGTTCCGAAAATGGTGTACAACATTTATATAAAAGGTCATTAGCAAAACAGATGTTCCGAAAATGGTGTACAACAGATGTTCCGAAAATGGTGTACAACGGATGTTCCGAAAATGGTGTACAACAGATATATAAAAGCTCATTAGCAAAACAGATGTTCCGATAATGGTGTACAACAGATGTTACGAAAATCGCTGCAACAGATGTTCCAAAAATGGTGTACAACAGATATATAAAAGGTCATTAGCAAAACAGATGTTCCGAAAATGGTGTACAACGGATGTTCCGAAAATCGCTGCAACAGATGTCCCGAAAATGGTGTACAACAGATATACAAAAGGTGTTTTGCAAAATAGATGTTCCGAAAATTGTGTACAACAGATGTTCCGAAAATGGTGTACAATAGATATATAAAAGGTCATTAGCAAAACAGATGTTCCGAAAATGGTGTACAACAGATGTTCCGAAAATGGTGTACAACGGATGTTCCGAAACTCGCTGCAACAGATGTTCCGAAAATGGTGTACAACAGATATATAAAAGGTCATTAGCAAAACAGATGTACCGAAAATGGTGTACAACGGAAGTTCCGGAAATGGCTGTAACAAATGTTCCAAAAATGGTGTACAACAGATATATAAAAGGTCATTAGCAAAACAGATGTTCCGAAAATGGTGTACAACGGATTTTCCGAAATCGCTGCAACAGATGTTCCGAAAATGGTGTACAACGGATGTTCCGAAAATGGTGTAGACCGGATGTTCCGAAAATGGTGTACAACGGATGTTCCGAAAATGGCTGCAACAGATGTTCCGAAAATGGTGTACAACGGATGTTCCGAAAATGGCTGCAACAGATGTTCCGAAAATGGTGTACAACATTTATATAAAAGGTCATTAGCAAAACAGATGTTCCGAAAATGGTGTACAACAGATGTTCCGAAACTGGTGTACAACGGATGTTCCGAAAAAGGTGTACAACAGATATATAAAAGCTCATTAGCAAAACAGATGTTCCGATAATGGTGTACAGCAGATGTTACGAAAATCGCTGCAACAGATGTTCCGAAAATGGTATACAACAGATATATAAAAGGTCATTAGCAAAACAGATGTTCTGAAAATGGTGTACAACGGATGTTCCGAAAATCGCTGCAACAGATATTCCGAAAATGGTGTACAACAGATATATAAAAGGTCATTAGCAAAACAGATGTTCCGAAAATGGTGTACAACGGAAGTTCCGGAAATGGCTGCAACAAATGTTCCGAAAATGGTGTACAACAGATTTATAAAAGGTCATTGGCAAAACAGATGTTCCGAAAATGGTGTACAATGGATGTTCCGAAAATCGCTGCAACAGATGTTCCGAAAATGGTGTACAACGGATGTTCCGTAAATAGCTGCAACAGATGTTCCGAAAATGGTGTACAACAGATATATAAAAGGTCATTAGTAAAAGAGATGTTCTGAAAATTGTGTACAACAGATGTTCTGAAAATGGTGTACAACGGATGTTCCGAAAATCGCTGCAACAGATATTCCGAAAATGGTGTACAACAGATATATAAAAGGTCATTAGCAAAACAGATGTTCCGAAAATGGTGTACAACGGAAGTTCCGGAAATGGCTGCAACAAATGTTCCGAAAATGGTGTACAACAGATATATAAAGGTCATTGGCAAAACAGATGTTCCGAAAATGGTGTACAACGGATGTTCCGAAAATAGCTGCAACAGATGTTCCGAAAATGGTGTACAACGGATGTTCCGAAAATAGCTGCAACAGATGTTCCGAAAATGGTGTACAACAGATACACCATTTCGGAATGGTGTGAAAATTGTGTACAACAGATGTTCTGAAAATGGTGTACAACGGATGTTCCGAAAATCGCTGCAACAGATGTTCCGAAAATGGTGTACAACGGATGTTCCGTAAATAGCTGCAACAGATGTTCCGAAAATGGTGTACAACAGATATATAAAAGTTCATTAGTAAAAGAGATGTTCTGAAAATTGTGTACAACAGATGTTCTGAAAATGGTGTACAACGGATGTTCCGAAAATCGCTGCAACAGATATTCCGAAAATGGTGTACAACAGATATTCCGAAAATGGTGTACAACAGATATATAAAAGGTCATTAGCAAAACAGATGTTCCGAAAATGGTGTACAACGGAAGTTCCGGAAATGGCTGCAACAAATGTTCCGAAAATGGTGTACAACAGATATATAAAAGGTCATTAGCAAAACAGATGTTCCTAAAATGGTGTACAACAGATGTTCCGAAAACGGTGTACAACAGATATATAAAAGGTCATTAGCAAAATAGATGTTCAGAAAATGGTGCACAACGGATGTTCCGAAAATCGCTGCAACAGATGTTCCGAAAATGGTGTACAACAGATGTTCCGAAAATGGTGAACAACAGATATATAAAAGGTCATTAGCAAAACAGATGTTCCGAAAATAGTGTACAACAGATATATAAAAGGTCATTAGCAAAACAGATGTTCCGAAAATGGAGTAAAAAAGATATATAAAAGGTCATTAGCAAATCAGATTTTCCGAAAATGGTGTACAACAGATATATAAAAGGTCATTAGCAAAACAGATGTTCCTAAAATGGTGTACAACAGATGTTCCGAAAATCGCGGCAACAGATGTTCCGAAAACGGTGTACAACAGATATATAAAAGGTCATTAGCAAAATAGATGTTCAGAAAATGGTGCACAACGGATGTTCCGAAAATCGCTGCAACAGATGTTCCGAAAATGGTGTACAACAGATGTTCCGAAAATGGTGAACAACAGATATATAAAAGGTCATTAGCAAAACAGATGTTCCGAAAATAGTGTACAACAGATATATAAAAGGTCATTAGCAAAACAGATGTTCCGAAAATGGAGTAAAAAAGATATATAAAAGGTCATTAGCAAATCAGATTTTCCGAAAATGGTGTACAACAGATATATAAAAGGTCATTAGCAAAACAGATGTTCCGAAAATGGTGTACAACAAATATATAAAAGGTCATTAGCAAAACAGATGTTCCGAAAATGGTGTACAACAGATATATAAAAGGTCATTAGCAAAACAGATGTTCCGAAAATGGTGTACAACATTTATATAAAAGGTCATTAGCAAAACAGATGTTCCGAAAATGGTGTACAACAGATGTTCCGAAAATGGTGTACAACGGATGTTCCGAAAATGGTGTACAACAGATATATAAAAGCTCATTAGCAAAACAGATGTTCCGATAATGGTGTACAACAGATGTTACGAAAATCGCTGCAACAGATGTTCCAAAAATGGTGTACAACAGATATATAAAAGGTCATTAGCAAAACAGATGTTCCGAAAATGGTGTACAACGGATGTTCCGAAAATCGCTGCAACAGATGTCCCGAAAATGGTGTACAACAGATATACAAAAGGTGTTTTGCAAAATAGATGTTCCGAAAATTGTGTACAACAGATGTTCCGAAAATGGTGTACAATAGATATATAAAAGGTCATTAGCAAAACAGATGTTCCGAAAATGGTGTACAACAGATGTTCCGAAAATGGTGTACAACGGATGTTCCGAAACTCGCTGCAACAGATGTTCCGAAAATGGTGTACAACAGATATATAAAAGGTCATTAGAAAACAGATGTACCGAAAATGGTGTACAACGGAAGTTCCGGAAATGGCTGTAACAAATGTTCCAAAAATGGTGTACAACAGATATATAAAGGTCATTAGCAAAACAGATGTTCCGAAAATGGTGTACAACGGATTTTCCGAAATCGCTGCAACAGATGTTCCGAAAATGGTGTACAACGGATGTTCCGAAAATGGTGTAGACCGGATGTTCCGAAAATGGTGTACAACGGATGTTCCGAAAATGGCTGCAACAGATGTTCCGAAAATGGTGTACAACGGATGTTCCGAAAATGGCTGCAACAGATGTTCCGAAAATGGTGTACAACATTTATATAAAAGGTCATTAGCAAAACAGATGTTCCGAAAATGGTGTACAACAGATGTTCCGAAACTGGTGTACAACGGATGTTCCGAAAAAGGTGTACAACAGATATATAAAAGCTCATTAGCAAAACAGATGTTCCGATAATGGTGTACAGCAGATGTTACGAAAATCGCTGCAACAGATGTTCCGAAAATGGTATACAACAGATATATAAAAGGTCATTAGCAAAACAGATGTTCTGAAAATGGTGTACAACGGATGTTCCGAAAATCGCTGCAACAGATATTCCGAAAATGGTGTACAACAGATATATAAAAGGTCATTAGCAAAACAGATGTTCCGAAAATGGTGTACAACGGAAGTTCCGGAAATGGCTGCAACAAATGTTCCGAAAATGGTGTACAACAGATTTATAAAAGGTCATTGGCAAAACAGATGTTCCGAAAATGGTGTACAATGGATGTTCCGAAAATCGCTGCAACAGATGTTCCGAAAATGGTGTACAACGGATGTTCCGTAAATAGCTGCAACAGATGTTCCGAAAATGGTGTACAACAGATATATAAAAGGTCATTAGTAAAAGAGATGTTCTGAAAATTGTGTACAACAGATGTTCTGAAAATGGTGTACAACGGATGTTCCGAAAATCGCTGCAACAGATATTCCGAAAATGGTGTACAACAGATATATAAAAGGTCATTAGCAAAACAGATGTTCCGAAAATGGTGTACAACGGAAGTTCCGGAAATGGCTGCAACAAATGTTCCGAAAATGGTGTACAACAGATATATAAAAGGTCATTGGCAAAACAGATGTTCCGAAAATGGTGTACAACGATGATTGGTGTACAACGGATGTTCCGAAAATAGCTGCAACAGATGTTCCGAAAATGGTGTACAACGGATGTTCCGAAAATAGCAAAACAGATGTTCCGAAAATGGTGTACAACAGATACACCATTTCGAATGGTGTGAAAATTGTGTACAACAGATGTTCTGAAAATGGTGTACAACGAAAAATCGCTGCAACAGATGTTCCGAAAATGGTGTACAACGGATGTTCCGTAAATAGCTGCAACAGATGTTCCGAAAATGGTGTACAACAGATATATAAAAGTTCATTAGTAAAAGAGATGTTCTGAAAATTGTGTACAACAGATGTTCTGAAAATGGTGTACAACGGATGTTCCGAAAATCGCTGCAACAGATATTCCGAAAATGGTGTACAACAGATATTCCGAAAATGGTGTACAACAGATATATAAAAGGTCATTAGCAAAACAGATGTTCCGAAAATGGTGTACAACGGAAGTTCCGGAAATGGCTGCAACAAATGTTCCGAAAATGGTGTACAACAGATATATAAAAGGTCATTGGCAAAACAGATGTTCCGAAAATGGTGTACAACGGATGTTCCGAAAATCGCTGCAACAGATGTTCCGAAAATGGTGTACAACGGATGTTCCGAAAATAGCTGCAACAGATGTTCCGAAAATGGTGTACAACAGATATATAAAAGGTCATTAGTAAAAGAGATGTTCTGAAAATTGTGTACAACAGATGTTCTGAAAATGGTGTACAACGGATGTTCCGAAAATCGCTGCAACAGATATTCCGAAAATGGTGTACAACAGATATATAAAAGGTCATTAGCAAAACAGATGTTCCGAAAATGGTGTACAACGGAAGTTCCGGAAATGGCTGCAACAAATGTTCCGAAAATGGTGTACAACAGATATATAAAAGGTCATTGGCAAAACAGATGTTCCGAAAATGGTGTACAACGGATGTTCCGAAAATCGCTGCAACAGATGTTCCGAAAATGGTGTACAACGGATGTTCCGAAAATAGCTGCAACAGATGTTCCGAAAATGGTGTACAACAGATATATAAAAGGTCATTAGTAAAACAGATGTTCTGAAAATTGTGTTCAACAGATGTTCCGAAAATGGTGTACAACGGATGTTCCGAAAATCGCTGCAACAGATGTTCCGAAAATGGGTACAACAGATATATAAAAGGTCATTAGCAAAACAGATGTTCCGAAAATGGTGTACAACGGATGTTCCGAAAATGGCTGCAACGGATGTTCCGAAAATGGTGTACAACAGTTATACAAAAGGTCATTAGCAAAACAGATGTTCCGAAAATGGTGTACAACAGGTGTTCCGAAAATGGTGTACAACAGATGTTCCGAAAATGGTGTACAACGGATGATCCGAAAATCGCTGCAACAGATGTTCCGAAAATGGTGTACAACATATATATAAAAGGTCATTAGCAAAACAGATGTTCCGAAAATGGTGTACAGCTCACACTTATCTCTGGAAAACAACAGTTAACTAGTACTGGTTCATGGATTAAAATAAAGCGTAGGCCTGAAACAGTTGTCTATTCAAGGAGGAGATACCAATACCATTGCGCATCAGGCGATCAGTGGCCAAGTAAAAGTAAATATTAATTGAGTAGAAAAATTTCTATGTCACATGCGCACATTTTGACTTTTATAATAATCTTCATAATGGTTTAGTTGCAAATGGATTTTTCAAAAGGACTCGTGATTTTTTTCGTCAAAACTAAATGTTTGCAAAACAACATGATTAACACTGAAGAGCAATTGAATTGGAGATACCTGTCTGTTAACGTGTAGCACCACCTTTCGCCCTGATGACGGCGGCGATTCGTCTCGGCGTGAACTCGACAAGACACCGGAAGCGTTGAGAAGCCATACGGATCCACGACCCCTGAACAAGCTCCCACAGTTCACGAAGATTTGATGGAGGGTCGAACATATCTCTCGATGGCATCCCAGATATGCCCGATGGGATTGAGGTCAGGTGACCTAGCTGGCCAAGGAAGCCAGGTCACGTCGGCGGAGTGTTCATCCAACCATTCGGATACAATTTGGGAGCTGCATTGCCTTGTTGCAGGATGAGGTCCCCAGTGGGATGTCGAAGACGCACAAACGGGAGCAAATGGTCGTCCAGGATGTCCCGGTAACGTTGACCTGTGAGAGACGATGTCACACGTACCAGGGGTCCATTTCAGTCCACCTAAACAGTCTAAAGACGAGAATGCCACCCCCACCAGCTTGAAGAGTACCCTGCTGGCAAGAAGGATCCATCGCTTCATGTGGTTTGCGCCGTACTCGTATCCTGCCATCCGCATGTACCAACGTGAATCTCGACTCATCAGTCCAGGCAACATGTTCCCACATGTCTAGGGTCCAGTGGCGATGTTCCCACTCCCATGTTATTCTTTGCATCCTGTGATGTGCGGTCAGCAGCGGTACTCTCGTGGGACGATGGCTTGTATACCCCATAGCGAGGAAATGGTTCTGGATGGTGTGGCTGCTTACACGTTTTTGTGCACCAGCGTTATATTGCCGAGTGATTTCTTGCATTGTGGCCCGTCTGTCCGGTGTTACAATGCGAGCTATCTGACGATGACCCCGCTCATCCACACGCTGTTGTCCACGGTAGTTGGCACTTGTAGGGAAGGTTTTACCGGATTCCATGTACTCACGATGCACCCGTGACACGGTGGCTCGGGAAAATCCCAGTGCCTGCACGACTTCCGAGATGGAGTGACCCATTCGTCGGGCCTCGACAATTTTCCCATGATCAAATGCGCTTAGATCCTTCGTCTTACCCATACTGCGTCAGACTCTTACTGATTCCCGTCGCATCACTCCTTATATTGTCGGATCGCTGCATACGTCATGCCGTTTCCCTTTACAGGGTCGCCCACAGCGCCACATTTGCATAACGCCAGTTGTCTCTAATTCAATTGCTCTTCAGTGTATTGTACAACACCCAGTTTTGAGTGTGAAATCCAATCACGAGAAGATTAACAAAAGTTCTCTCACCGTTAAATTTTTGTTAAAATTTATTCACGGCTAAATTCTTATTAAATTTGAGCAGTTCTCATTCATCTAGGTTCAAACAGTACCTTTTTCATAGTATCATTTTTATGAGGCAATTTATGAGCTCCCTGTAGGTACGTGTGTTTTTAGAGTAGACCGCAATACGAAAATCCACCCCTGATTACAATCACTCGATCCTCATGTTCTGTCGTTGCCCTCGGCCGTTCACTTCCCGCGTGCTTCTGGGTGGTGCCCTCCTTGACCCATTGGCGCCAACACCATCCAGCTGCTGCGTCGCTCCGACCCAAATGCCTGGCAATACGGCGATTTGACCAACCGGCCTCTCTCAGCCCAATTGTATGTTCTCTCTCAAATTCGCTTCACTGCTCGTATTGTTCACGGATCCAATGTCGAGGCATCCTCGCAGTCCACGGAGTCAAACGCACCCGCAATCGGCTGTCACACTTGTACCTGAGTGTGAGCTTTGCTCTTGATATTCCCTTCTCGATGCGCGGTTCCCAAGCGCTGTGGTGAATCACTATTTAGTCATTGGTCGTTATTTTTTAATCATTTGCATATTCGGTCCTGATTTACTTGCATGCGGAGTTTCATCAGAATGGAACGACTTTCTCGTGGTGATACTTTGTCCTTTTTTTCGTTGAGGGAGGAGACAAAGAGGGTGCACTACTCTTTGTGAAAAGTGCAACACCCTGTAGGACTTCTGGTATTACCTTGGAATTTACAGGATACGTGCAACAGGTTGGGACATTATAACGAAGTAAATTTCTCCGACATTTTTGGTCCACGACGGGGATCGAACCCGAGTCCACTTATTCCGGAACAAGTCGCTCTACCAACTGAGCTACGCAGACGTTCATTCTCGCCGCTATCTGCCTTTATATCGTGCGCGTTCTGCGGAGCAGGCACGTCACATCTCCATCACCCCGAAAGAGGGCCGGGGGCATGGCCCACGGGTCAGCCGTGACCATGAATCGTTGCAGGCAGCCATCCGCTGTAGAGCGTGCACTTGAGAACTCCCAGTCAATCTGGTGTGTGTGTAATGTAACATCACACACATTTATTTTCGAAGCGCTGGAGAAGAGATTCTCTTATTTTTCCTATCTCGCGGTGTGGAAAGAACATCACACCATTGCGAGATCTTTAACGACCGGGCCATCCGGGAAGTTCGGGCGTCATTATAACGAAGTAAATTTCTCCGACATTTTTGGTCCACGCCGGGAATCGAACCCGAGTCCACTTATTCCGGAACAAGTCGCTCTACCAACTGAGCTACGCAGTCGTTCGTTCTCGCTGCTATCTGCTTTTATGTCATGTGCGTCCTGCGGGGCAGGCACGTCACAACATGCAAATGATTAAAACGTCAGCGAAAATGCGCATGCGGTTTCAGAGCAGTGCTCTCTGAAATATCTGTTCTAAGGTATAAAGACCTGGCTCAAACAAGATGCTGCAATCAGTGAAGAGCAGATATTGAGTCAAAAGGGTGTTTCTTGCGTCTCACTTTGCCCCGTCGCCGAAGAAGGGCACAATATGAACATCTGCCGGACTTTGTGATGGGAAGGATTGTTGGGATGAGAGAAGCTGGATTTTCCTACCGCGAAATTTCCACTTGTACGGGACCAACCACCGGTATAGTGATGCGAACGTGGCATCAGTGAACAGATGAGAATCGGGAAAACAGAAATCCGGGAAATGGACCTCAAAATCGCAAACCACAACGGGATGACAGACACCTCTACCACATGGCAGTGACCGATCGCACAGCGACAACAACGGTGTTAGCACAGCAGTGGAGCCCTGTCACAGTTCAGGCTTTGTCCTCCAGCAGAGTTCCACGTTATCGTCTTAACAGAGGACTGATCGCTAGCAGCCCATTGCTGCGCATTCCTCTGACTCTCAACCACAGACGCCTCAGACTGCAATGGGGCCTCGAACACAGACATTGGAGCGCTGATTGGCAACATGTCGTGTTTCCTGACGAGTCACGATTCAACTTGATGCACCATGATGGTCAATGCTAAACGTCATGGTTTGGGGCTTCATTGAATTCAGTTCACGATCGCGCTAGATACGAATTGAGGGAACCCTCAACAGCCAGCGATACATCACGAATGTTTTAGAAACAGAGGTGATATCCTTCCTTCTGAGTTGCCCTGGCGGTATATTCAAGCAGGACAATGATCGGCCATATGTGGACCGGAATATCCAAGACCTCTTCCATGCACGACAGATACCACTTCTTTCGTGACCTGCAAGTTCGCCGGATATGTCCCCGATCGAACATGTCTGGAACATGGTAGCTAAGCCACTGGCCCGTCAAGCGCCTCCGCCAGTCACCTCGAATGAACTCTGGTCTCGCATAGAAGTAGCCTGGTAGGCCATTCCACAGCGCGAAATCAAAAACCTCTTCAATTCAATGCTACGACGTGTAGAGATTGTTATTATTGCTCAAGGTGGCTTCACACAGTACTGTGTGTTGAAGCGAAAAAATCATGTATACCTCTGCAAATGTAATCAGTTATCTCCTACAACATGAGGCATCTATGATGTGAATTTCATTTAAATAGCGCGATGTTGCAATTTTCACAAATAGTAGTTGGATTACGAGCATATTTATAGTTGATCTACGACGTAGTTACTAACAGTAGAGGGGTGTCCGGATATTAATTGCAGGGTAGTGTACATTCCCCATTTCTCTTGACCACAGTTTTAGATGCGTTCATCATTTGTCTGACGTTTCCAGGAAAACTTTCTGGAAATAGGAGAAGAACAAAAATTCTTGTGAGACACATCAAGAGCATAGAAAATAACTTTAGAAATTGTCAGCTCATAGCAGTAAACGGGTTTCAATGAAGCACCTCGTTAAAGTTCATGGTGGCACAGTTGGAAGCCAGTGCCAGTTTTTCAGCGGGACCTTTAAAGTATTCAGGAAGATGGCCGAAGGAATGAAAAAAAAAATCTTGACTTTAACATATACATGGACAACCACGTTTTTCGAAATTTCCATATCGATCCGTGGTGACAATGCGGACTGCCGGGAACTTTTGAATTCTCTTACGAAGTCGATCACAAGCAAAAACTTCAAAGGGGTAACTTCGAGTCACGAGATAGCCTTTAACATGTGAGGTATTTGAGCAATGTTCATCTTCAACTGGAGAAGCCAAAACGAATACTTCTGGTCTCAATAAATTAAGTGCTACAAAGGCAGGCACCGGATGCGCAATTCTTATGGTGGCAGAATTTTTTGACAAATTTGGGAGAACCTTGTAAAAAATCCTCTTATCATGCAACAAAAAAATATTTTTGCAATAAAATCCATTGCAGTTTTTAAATTTCGCTGTACAGTATCATTTGTAAGATGAAAACAAATTCTACTTTAATTCCGAAAGAACCTAAAGGCCAGAAAAAGAATTCATTCGAAGAGCATGTGTATTTAAGAAACATTTAGAAACAAAAAGTTAAGTTGGTTATTTAAGTTCAACCTCGCAAAAGCCTCATCGAGCAAGGCTAAAGAACATCCAAAAAGTATCTTACCTATACCCATGGGCGCCCATATAGGGGTCAAGAGGGGGCATTTGCCCTCCCCTGGGAATCTGACCATTCCCTTTCTGTTCTTGGAAGACACTACGGATATTTTGTGTGATAAAACTAATTTTGATTACTAATTTCTCGGTTTAATTTCTGGATGAAGGTTTACTCAGTCAAAATGGGGGAAACGTTTGGTCAATTTCCAATAGAAAATGCAAAAATTTACAATAGAAAGTAGTAAAGATTTTTGGTGATATTTATTAACAAAATTTTCATTGCATGTTGGAGCAAAGCATACATACAGTATGTTCAGTATGGAAAAGTATAAAACGTGAAGAAATGAAAATATATATCATCTTCTGCCGTAGCCATTCACTGCTGGACAAAGATCTGCCGAAATATTTTTAGAACTTTATGTTGTAGGTATCTTTTTCTTGGTGAGCAATTGAGTGATCACTGTCTTTATGTTGTAGGTATATTTTTCTTGGTGATCAATTGAGTGATCACTGTCTTTATGTTGTAGGTATCTTTTTCTTGGTGATCAATTGAGTGATCACTGTCTTTATGTTGTAGGTATCTTTTTTTGGTGATCAATTGAGTGATCACTATCTTAATGTTGTAGGTATCTTTTTCTTGGTGATCAATTGAGTGATCACTATCTTAATGTTTTAGGTATCTTTTTTTGGTGATCAATTGAGTGATCACTGTCTTTATGTTGTAGGTATCTTTTTCTTGGTGATCAATTAATCGATCACTGTCGTTATGTTGTAGGTATCTTTTTTTCGGTGATCAATTGAGTGATCACTGT
The DNA here is from genome assembly GCA_039090855.1 of Macrothele yani. NCBI lineage: Eukaryota > Metazoa > Arthropoda > Arachnida > Araneae > Macrothelidae > Macrothele > Macrothele yani. The sequence goes on from CM077028.1 coordinate 100,737,562, forward strand.
CTTTATGTTGTAAGTATTTTTTCTTAGTGATCAATTGAGTGATCGCGGAAAGTTCGGCAATCCTGCGACACAAGTGGCAAGGAAAAAATAAATTCCTTATTGTCACAACATGCTATTTAATTTCATTTATCCATCTTGTTTACATAGTTTTTCAGGTCTTCTGCTTTCCAATTAAATTTATGTGTTGAGTGTGTGTTAAAAACGGTTAGATAACAAGAAGGTACGTGGAAATTTGCATACATGGCTTGTATATGTTATTCTCAGTTACAATTTCTATTTGCCCCCTCCTGAAAACTAAGCTATGGGCTCTCCATGCTTATATCTGTAACAATCCTGTCTCATGAGTTCCAGAACCCCAGAATTCTGAAAGCTGGCTAGAAATTTAAAGACCAACGGAAAAATTACAGGAGTAAAACTTAAGAATATCTTATGATTCAATAAAATAATTTTTGTGCTGTTGAAAACCCCTCTTAAAAATGCCCATTTCAGAGTGTTTCAATTGCCATATTCATCACAGCTGCGATCTCTTTAAAGTTGAGCAGCGGAAACTGTCCATTGAAGTTCAGCAGGGTAGTCAGTCAATCAGAGCAATATTTGATTTAATGGTGTTTTCAGGATGAGTACGGGAACTCAAGAGTATGTTGTAAGGAAAATGGAAAACAATCTATGAGCATACTTTTTGTTTTATAATATTTTATTTCTGAAACAGCTTCCAACATTCTATAGCTGAGTGACACGTCAAGGAAAAGTTCCAGAAGAAAGTTGTCACTAGGAATCGTTAAACATAATAGGAATTTTTATCAGCCAGTGAACGTCTAATCAAATGGTACATTTGTTATGTAGACATTAACATTTCAACTGAATTTGATGAATCCTGTTTATCTTTCCCTTTTCTTTTTCATTTTTCTTTACCATTTCTTCCTTTTCTTTTGACTTTTTTCATTCAAGCATTTTCCATGTTTTTGCAAGACAAATGATCACCATCAGAACTTTATCCGTCCAACTCATTTCTCACCGTTCTCGAAAGTTAATTTACTTTTACAAAGAAGCACATGGCCACCATTTTGGAAACAAAGCGTGGTTTAAGCCTCTAGAATTCCATACTGGTTGATGCATACTTGGGCTTGATAACCTTCATTCACTTTCACAGGTTTCAGTCTTATACTTCTAAATAATAAGTATATGCACGAAATGGTTTGTCGAATGTGTGAGGGAGTTTGCACGAAAAACAGAAACCCCGCTCCTCTATAACGGATAAAAAGCTACATGTTATATACATACCCCATAGGTTGATGTCATGGTTTGTGGAATAATTTATGTTGAAGCATTATATTATACCGTAAGTGTGAGACAACAACTGAGATAATAAGTATAATATACAACACCATTGCAGATAACATTCATACCTCCATATTCCTAATGTTTTCTTGGAGGAAAATGATTTGTTAGGGAGGATAATGCATCGGACTCAGATTTAACGAGACTGGTTTAAACGAGTTCACCTTCCCTTAGCGGCTTCTAAATTACCCCGATGCGAACTCCAGACAACGAGTGTGTAAGGTCGAACGGTCTGTCTAACGAGCGGATGCAGAGCCAGGAAATGTCGCAAAATTGTTGAATGCTTTGCAGAAAACATAACACGCGGTATGCCCCTGTCGCCGATGATTTTCGTGATCTCCAAGTTTTCATACCACGACGTATTCAATTCATTTATTTTGCTGAGCAGAAAAACAAAAATACAGTACCACAGATAAATCAGTTGAAACGATGCCCAGCCAGGAAGCAGGGGAAGCCAGGAAGCCTGGCTTGACAGAGTCCCATGCTTCCTAGATCAGTTTTACAATGAGGGCGGTAGTTTTAAATTACAAACAATAAAGGTATCATTAGGAGAATCAAACAACCAAAAAATAAAAAGTAAAACAAATAAATAAATAGATCACATCTCGATACAAAAGTCATTATGTTAAATATAGTTCCTATCCACTGTGATCACCAAGTGGAGGTGCCGCAATTCATTATAAAGTTGTTGTTTTTTTAAAGTTAAAGTTATTTAAGGAAGTTAGCTCCGTGGGTAATGAGTTCCAATAATGTGGGCCAATGTAGTTTAAACTTTGCTTCATGGCTTCCGTTTTTGGAAGAATAGGCCTAATATATAATTTAGTGTGTGTGTAATGCGTGTGCATCTGGGGTGTAATATGTACAATATCGGAATGTAAATTATTCTTAATGCGCTTGTACATAATTTCCCAATATTGTAGTAATATAATTGGCCATCCGTTAGAATATTATATTTATTTGGGAAAACTCTTGTAGTATTATATAATGTTAGTTGTGAATTTCTATCAAATTTTAAGTCAATTAATCGTATATATTTCTTTTGAAGAATTTGAAGTTTTTGAAATTATATTTAGTTGTCTGTCCCCATGATAAGATAGCATAATTAATACGAGTCTGGAGCATGGTATAATATAAATGAATTAATGTTTTGTAGGTAAGGTTTGTAAATATCAGGCTAATAACACCAATGTTTTTAGACAGTTTGAGAAAATGAGAGTCAACATGATGGTTCCATTTAAGGTCCCTATGTAAGGTAATCCTCAAATAAAGTAAGGAGTTAACCACTTTAATGTTAGTACCATTAATAGATAATGTGATAGAAGTAGGTAGTGAGATATTTGGTTTTGAGAAAATTAAAATTTTGTTTTGGTAATATTTATTAGTAATTCATTGGGGTTTAGCCAATTTGAGATGTTATTAAGTTGAGCATTAATATTCATAGTAGTGTCTGTCATTGAATTTAATGAGGTAAGAATAGTTATATCTTCTGCATAGAGGAGTAGGTCCAAGTCACTTATTGAAACAAAAATATCGTTAATATATATATAAGTAAAAAGCAACGGTCCTAAGATTGAACCCTGTGGGACACCAGTTGGTGTAAGTTGAAGAATGGATTGATGTTGGTTAATTTGTGTGTATTGTTGTCTATTTGATAAATAATTTTTACAAAAGAGAATGTTCAATGTTCCTAATTCCTATCGTGTGTAACTTATGAAGTTGAATATTATGTTTTATGGTATCAAAAGCTTTGGATAGGTCTAAGAATAATACAATGGTATGTAAGTTGTGTTCAAAATTATGTTGAATAGTTTGTTGTAGGTAAGGCTGATTCTGTTGATTTCGCAGATTGGAAATCATGTGGATTTGGATGGATGATTTTTAGTTTATGAATGTACGAGATTAATCTATTGTGAATTAATCTCTCCAAACTTTAGCAACAATAGATAAATTGGCTATAGGGCGGTAGTTATTTGCGTGATTTATCGATCCGGATTTGTATTTTGGAATATTTTTTGAAATTTTAAGTAGATCTGGAAATTCACCAGTTTGGAATATGTTATTAAAAATAAACAATAGAGAATCCAGAATAAGATTAGCATAATTTTTAATAATGAATGGCTGAAGATCATCACATCCAGGGCCTGACCTGGAACTTATTTTGTTGAATTCTTCCCATAGTTCTGTTTCGGTAATATTGATAAGATGAAAATTATTAGCCCTGTGTGCACTTCCTAGGTAATCAGTGAATGGAATTTGTAGGGTAGTTAGACTATTTTTCAATGTTTGTGGAAATAGTAAAATGTTCATTTAACGCGTTTGTAAGATCTTGTATGTTTGTAAGCTGAAAGTTATTGCAATCTGTTACGTATTGAGGAGCGGTTAGACTTGATTTTTTACCCATTAGTAAATATAAATGTTTCCATGTTAGTTTTGAAGAGTTATGTGAAAAAATGTTGAAATAGTAATTACGCTTAGTATGTCTGTTATCGCTATTCAGTTTATTACGAAAATTCTTAAAATTCCGAAAGTCCTCGTGTAGTTTACTTTTGATAAATTTCGCGAAGTGGTAATTTTTTTTATTTATTCTTTTTAATAAAGCATTGGTGATCTAAGGCTTACGAAATTTTGTTTTTAGTTTATTTTGTTTTTTAGTTTTTGGAAAGGATTTATTGTAGAGTTGTGTAATAATTGTGATGAATGACTCATAATTTTTGTTAGCAGAACCATGAATCAAAATACTACTCCAGTTAATATTTTCTAAATGAATTCGAAAACTTTCCATATTTCTGTTATTAATTTGCTTGTAGGTGTAGCCGTCTACAGATGTAGTACTTAGTTGTTTAAGAGGGTAAATTGTAAATATAGGAAGGTGATCACTGATATCATACTGTAAGGCCCCCGAAATGATAGTCTCAGATAATACATTTGTGATGGAGAGGTCAATCAATGTCTGTGAGGTAGGGGTTATACGAGTAGGGTCTGAAATAATGTTTTTGTGTCCAGAAGCATTAAGTGATTGTAGAAGCTGAAAAGAATGATTGGTGTTTTGTAGTAAGTCAACATTCATATCTCCCATAAGAAATGTTATTTTTTTTTTATGGCTTAGAGTAGTTAAATAATTCCGTAAGTAATGATAGGAAAGCTGCAAGATCTGAGTTGGGTGGCCTATAGCAGACAATAATTATGTAAAGTTGGTTATGGATAGTTAGGATTGTGAAATGTGGAATAATTGAAAAATCATTATAAATATATTTTACAATAATTGCAACTCCTCTACCAGTTGAGTAAGTTCTGTTCAAATGGAAACTTTTATAGTTAGTAATTTGCAATGAGTTATAATGTGAAAGAAACCAAGTCTCAGAAATGCAAATTATATCGAGATTTAAATTTGTTAGTTGAATTAGTGATTTCAATAAGATAATTTTGTTAATGAGTGATCTAGCATTAATATGTATTAATTTTAGGCTATTAGGTGAATAATTCGTTCATAGGTGATTGAGAATTTGTAATGAGTAATATCCACACTGCATTCAGTTATTAGCAAGAAAAAAAGGGAAAAAAGTAAATAAATAAGAACAATTAGTAGAAATCACTAGTCGGTATCAGTGACCTGAGAGACTAAACGCCACATTAAATTGGTCATGTTTTAGTCTCCATTGAACATACACTGAAGGGCCAGAAAACTGGTACTCCAGTCTAATACTTGGTAGGTCCCTCACGGGAGCGCAGGACTGAAGAAATACGACGGGGCATGGACTCCACTAGCTTCTGGAAATATGCTGTAGGCAATGCACACCATACTTCCTGCAGAGCGTTCTACAATTCGCATGTATTCCGAGGTCTCGGATTCCCGTGTTCGATAGCGCGTTGCATGGAATCGTGCCACGTTCAGATCTGGGGACTTGAGTGGGAATGGCAGAACCCCAAACTCAGATGAATGCTCCTCTAACCATAATGTGGCGTCCCGACACTTGTGTGGATGTGCACTGTCCTGTTGGAACAGGCCCAACCCATCAGCATGAATGCGGGACCTGAACGGGTGTACCTCGTCAGAAAGGATGCGCTCATAGCGTTGGCCGGTCATAGACGTTTGTAGACATATCAGGGGTCCCAGTGAAGTACAGCTAAACACACCTCATACCATTACGGACCACCCAGCAGCCGGTGCAGTACCCTGTTGACAGGCGGGATTCATGGCTTCATGGGGTTTGTGCCACACACGAATCCTTCCATCTGCCCGATACAGTTGGAAACGTGACTCGTCAGACGAGGCTACTTGTTTCCAGTTATCAAGTGTCCAGTGGCAGTGTTGCCGTGCCCAAGCGAGGCGTATAGCTCTGTGTCGTGCACTTATCAAGGGGACTCGAATTGAGCGTCGACTCCCAAAGCCCATATCGTGCAGGGTACGTTGCACAGTACTGACGCTGATGCTTGTTGAAGCTCCAGCATTGAATTCCGATGATACCTGCGAGAGTGTTGCACCTGCGACAGTGTCGCCTATCGCGTGAAACGATTCTTGACAGCCGACGATGGTCACATTCACCCAATGTCTTTTTACGGCCACACTGGTGTCGTGGGTTGGAGGTTTTGCCGGAATTCTTGTAGTCACGGTACCCCTTGCAATGATCGTCCGTGAAAATCCGAACTTCGTTTCTACCTCCGAAATACTATGGCCCATCTCACGAGCGCCAACTATGACATTGCGTTGAAAATCGCTTTAATCGTTATTACTTCTCATTCTCATGCCGAAAACAGCTCTGACAGCTGGCAAGGATGTCTATCGCTTTATATACGCACTGGCGGACGCAACCGAGTGCGCGCATAGGTGACGTTGCTATGTATTTTGCATAAGCTCGTCTGTACCAGTTTTTCTGGCACTTGAGTGTACAGGAGGTTTTTGAGGATTTAGTCAAACATCGGGGGCGAAAATGTTCTTGTCTATACTAGAACGAAAACTCTCCCCTTCCGAATTACAGCACATTTTTGACAGCACGAGTAAGAAAGCCTATAAATTCAATTTTTTTTTTTTGTTCATAGTGATGGAAAATTTTCTTGTCGATACTAGAAACGAAAACTCTTCCCTTCCGAATTACGGTACATTTTTGACAACACGAGTAAGAAAGCCCATGAAGTTAATTTATTTTTACATCAGTTATTAGAGTACATTGAACATGAGGACAACTTTGTAAGTCTGCATTAGAAGCGTTTCAAATGGTCTTCCTGAGGAGCAGTACATGCCTCACAGCGTCTTATTGATGCAGAGCACGCTCCAAAAAGTCCTGGAGTGTTCTGAGTTCTTTGACAACAATCCACGATCCGTTTCCTGTAAGCTTGTGAACTAGAAACCAGAGCAGAAGAAACATCAATCGTATTTTTCTTGGCTGACAAACAATGCAGTGGATTCAAATCAGTATTGTTAATTTTTTTACGAAAATAGATAATTCCAACGAGCAGGGTACGTACGAATAAGACTTTCTGGAGCAATGAGACTAAAACTGTGTTGGAGTCCCCAACATCCATGGAACATATGCCACGGCGTGCTGCTAATGGAAAGCCTTCCAACAATGCAGGTAGTTCCTGATACAAGAAATGTGTGCATTGTTGTCCATTGAGCGTTGAAAGCTGAAATAATGAACAGACCAGCTCGTCATGAGCTATATCAGTCTGAACATTGGCATGAAATCTCTGCTGGAGCCGATCCTGGGTTACTGCATGAAGATTTTTCTGTTCCCTGTAGTGAATGTTGTGAAAGTTCACAATGAAGTATCTTGTGAATTACGTTTCGTAGGTGAAATTCACAAAATTGAGAAACCCAGCTGTAATGCACTACTTAGAGGTCATTGCGAAAACACGATTCATGGATGAAAATCAGCTGGTGAGGGCCTGAACTTGTTGCACGGGATGTAGCTAGAATTGCTCCTGACAAACTATCTACACTGAAGAGCAATTGAATTGTGGCGCTGTGGGTGACTCTGTAAACGGAAACGACATGACGTATGCAGCGATCCGACAATATAAGGAGTGATGCGACGGGAATCAGTAAGAGTCGGACGCAGTATGGGTAAGACGAAGGTTCTAAGCGCATTTGATCGCGGGCAAATTGTCGGGGCCCGACGAATGGGTCACTCCATCTCGGAAGTCGTGCAGGCACTGGGATTTTCACGAGCCACTGTGTCACGGGTGCATCGTGAGTACATCAAATCCGGTAAAACCATCCCTGCAAGGGCCGACTGCCGTAGACAACAGCGTGTGGATGAGCGGGGTCATCGTCGGCTAGCTCGCATTGTAACAGCGGATAGACGGGCCACAGTGCAGGAAATCACTCGGCAATTTAACGCTACTGCACAAAAACGTGTAAGCAGCCACACCATCCAGAATCATCTCCTCGCTATGGGGTACAGAAGCCATCGTCCCACGAGGGTACCGCTGTTGACCGCACATCACAAGGTGCGAAGATGATCATGGGCGCAGGAACATCGCCACTGGACCCTAGACATGTGGGGAAATGTTGCCTGGACTGATGAGGCGAGATTCACGTTGGTACATGCGAATGGCAGGATAAGAGTGTGGCGCAAACCACATGAAGCGATGGATCCTTCTTGCCAGCAGGGTACTCTTCAAGCTGGTGGGGGTAGCATTCTCGTCTGGGGACTGTTTACGTGGATACGTGTGACATCGTCCCTCACAGGTTAACGTTACATGGATATCCTGGACGACCATTTGCTCCCGTTTTTGCGTCTTCAACATCCCACTGAGGACCTGATCCTACAACAAGACAATGCACCGTGCCATCACTCCCGAATTGTATCCGAATGGTTGGATAAACACTCCACCGACGTGACCTCGCTTCCTTGGCCAGCTAGGTCACCTGACCTCAATCCCATAGAGCACATCTGGGATGCCATCGAGAGAGATGTTCGAGGCTCTGACCCTCCTGCATCAAATCTTCTTGAACTGTGGGAGCTTGTTCAGGGGTCGTGGATCTGTATGGCTTCCCAACGCTTCCGGTGTTTTGTCGAACCCGAGCCGAGACGAATCGCCGCCGTCATCAGGGCGAAAGGTGGTGCTACACGTTACTAGACGTCTCTAATTCAATTACTCTTCAGTGTATACTGTTGAATGTGAAACAACAACACTCAAGAGACGCATATAGCATATTAAATCTGTTTATTTTTGTGGCGTAGTAAGTACAAAGATTCATCAAGCTTTCACACCTAACTGGGAGGCTTTTCCAAGGCAACGGAAAACATAAAAATGCATTTTTATGTCTAAAAAAACGCATTTTTTTATGTCTACCCATTGACTTGAAAAGGCCTCCCCGTGGTGTGCGAAAGCTTGGCGAATCTTTGTACTTACTACGCTACAAAGATAAACGGATTTAATATGCTATATGCGTCTCTTGAGTGTTCACAGTTTAGTGCATTTATAATTACATGAAACAACAACGTCTGCTGCTGCTGTTGTCATGCTAGTTCCAGAATTCTCGGTACCATGTCTACGATTTCCCTCTTTAAAGCACGTTTTCATTCACGTATGGTTTTCCTCTAGTATTCAATAACAATCGGAAGAGATTTTGTCTCTTCCGATTGTTATTGAAGCACAAAGGAAAGGTTTCGCCCCTGTGGCGCAGTGGTCTAAGCGCTGGCTTCTGACCATTCGTCCGAGTTGGGTCCGGGTTCAAATTCCGGTGAGGCAGTGATATGTTTGCCTTACGGCACTGGCTCTCTCTCTTTCCTGGAACCAGTGGATCGACATTAGGGCGGGAGACCATTTATAGACACCGAAACAAAAAAAAATAGACACAGGGAGGGCTACAAAATTATCATCTGTTAGACATCGCGGCTGAGGAATCCTATGGAGACATTGAGTTTACTGCCGTTCCGTTCACTCATTCATGAATATAGTGAATGCCTGCCATTTCCGGTTTTCCAGAACAAATTATTCCTGGCCAAGATCACAAATAGTACGTGGACTGACAGTAACAGCGAAAATACTAATTTATTTACACGTATTAATAACTTTCACACTACTGATTTGCAGAACTGCCGACTCACCTTATGAAGCATTACTTCTCCCGGGAATGGCGGAATTTTTCTCAATATTTGCATACGCGTGCTATACCGTCAGGCATGTAAATTTACCTACAATGTATGGTTTGACAGGCTATCTTGCTTGCACGCACAAAATATGCTATCACTCAGGAGGGAAACGTTTCTGGCCCTATGTTCATAGGAATTTTTATCGTCATTTTGAGCAGTAGAACCAGTTCCAAGAGTTTGACTAGATCTTTTGAAAACATCATGTACATCTTTGTGACAAGCAAAAGAGCCCAATAGTTGTAATTTTTAAATAAGGCCAAACACGCACCGTCGTTGACTCCTTTACATTTACAGTGAAAAATACTAGCCGATCTTTAAAAACTATTAAAATTCCTTATACACTGGCGGAAAGTGAAACAAGAAAGATGACACCGAATTTTCGGATGTAATAAGCACGTCTTTTGAATCCGTTCTGACGCAAATTAAATTTATCAAAGCTATTCAAAGTCAATGGAAACGGTATGGAAAACAATAGTATCTGACGGAAGAAAGTTTTTCAATCGGGTCTTTAATCCCTCAGATATTGCTGTAAACGGAATCGTGAGCTTACGAACTCTTAGAAACAGAGTTATCGGCAAAAATAAGATGTGACTTTACGTCCCTTTGTGGGAAAACCATGCATTATTTTAGGAAGAAAGTATTCACAAAAGCTTTATCCATATGAGCGGTATCGGTCCAAGAAAAAAATTTAGTCAAGTTTTCAGGAGCCCAGATTTTGCTACAAATACATCAGAAGTAGAAATTAACACTTATGACCCCCTGGTGACAAAACCATTCTTTACCAAACATTAGAAATTACGAGAAAAATATTTTCCGTCAGGTCTTGTATGCGATACAGGAAGAATTTTTCAAATCGGAGTTTTAGGAGCAGAAAACGCAATTTACCATTGTGCGCCCTAGCGGAAAGTCTATGATTTACTTGAAAATTTTGAATTTATAGGAAAAACATTTCGCATCGGAAACACTATCCAACAAAGAAGGAATTTTTCAAATCGGACTTTTAGAAGTAGAGATATTGATACATCTACGCCCCTGGCGTAGAAACCATGCATTATTTCAAAAAGAAAATTTTCCTAAAATGTTTGTCGACATGAGTAGTATCGAGTCCACAAAAGACTTTTTTTCAGTCGAGAATTTAGAAGCTCATATTTTGCTGCAAATACATCAGAAGCGGAAATTAAGGTTTACGCCCCCTGGTAGCGAAACCATTTTTTTACAAAAATTAGAAATTATGTGCAAACGGTTTCCCATCAGGAGCTGTATCCGGTGCAGAAAGAATTTTTCAGATCGGAGATTTAGAAGCAGATATAGGAGAAAACCTAATTTACTTTTATGCCCCTAGCGGAAAGTCTATGAATTACGTGAAATATTTAGAAATTATATGAAAAACATGTCACATGGAAAACATTATTCAACAAAGAAGGAATTTTTCAAATCGGACTCCTAAAAGTCGAGATATTGACAAAAATAAGATATACATCTACGCCCCTGGCGTAGAAACCATGCATTATTTCAAGAAGAAAATATTTCTAAAAAGTTTGTCGATATGAGTAGTATCGGTCTACAAACGACGTTATTTTCAATCGAGAATTTAGAAGCTCATATTTTGCTGCAAATACATCAGAAGCGGAAATTAAGGTTTACACCCCGTGGTGGCAAAACCATTTTTTTACAAAAATTAGAAATTATGTGCAAACGATTTCCCATAAGGAGCTGTATTTGGTGCAGAAAGAATTTTTCAGATCGGAGATTTAGAACCAGAGATATAGGGGAAAACGCAAATTACCTTTACGCCCCCAAGCGGAAAGTCTATGAATTACGTGAAAATTTTGAAATTGTATGAAAAACATGTCACACGGAAAACACTATCCAACAAGGAAGGAATTTTTCAAATCGGACTCCTAGAAGTCGAGGTATTGACAAAAATAAAATATACATCTACGTCCCCTGGCGGAGCAACTGTGGAATATTTTAGGAAGAAAATATTCCCAAAACGTTTATCGATGTGAGTGGCATCAGTCCACGAAAGAATTTTTTCAATCGATATATTAGAAGCTCAGATCTTATGGCAAATATTTCAGAAGCGAAAATTAACACATACGCCCCTGGTGGCCAAAGTATTCTTTACCAAAAATTCGAAATTATATGCAAACGATTGTGCATCAGGAGATGTATCCGCTGAAAAAAAAAATTTCAAATCGGAGTTTTAGAAGAAGAGTTATCGGAAAAAATGCAATTTACTTTTACGCCCCTTAGCGGAAAATCTATGCGTAATTTGAAAAAAACAATATATCCAAAATACTCTTCGACATAAATGGAATCGAAAGATAAAAGATTTTTTCAATCGGATGTTTAGAAGCAAATATGTGGAATAAAACGTATTTTTGAATTCGACATCATCTGCATTTACGCCCTCTAACGGCGAAATTGTACATCGTAAAAAAAAACGAAATAAAGGATCATCATTCGCATATTTCAAGCTTTCGAATGCAAAAAGAATTTTTCAAATCGGACTAATAGTTGCAGAGATACCGTGGGTACAGACGGACGGACGGACAAACCGATAACATAAGCACGATCTTTTTTTACAAAAGACGTGCTAAAAAGAACACCGAGAAGGAATTGGCGGACGATCATGAAATTTACATATGTTAATGGGGTCGAGTTTACGTAGGTGTGATGTTAATTTCGGGACCGACCGGTGAGCGCTTACGCCACAGCACGGCATAATATTCAAATTATCGTCGGTGGTATTTAAGGAGTACGGCGAAGTGAATGTAATCAGTCGTCGGCGTACGGACACGTGCGAAGACCCTGAAGAAGCTGCAATGCCTGGACATGGAAGACGTGTACGATTTTAGCAGTTATCGGACTTTGAGCGAGGTCGTCTAGTTGGACTCCGCGAGGCCGGGTGGTCGTATCGTCGTATTGCGGATCGAGTTGGACGGGAAGTATCGGTGGTGGTACGATGGTGGCGAAGATGGTCCGAGGAACATTGCCACACGAGAAGACGTGGAACCGGGACTCACAGACGAACTGATGAGCGGACCGATCGACGCATAAGAAGAACGGCGTTGTCAAGCAGAACATCCACTGCGACGCAAATCCGAGCTGCCGTTGCACCACAGGTGATTGTGCAAACTATCCGCAACCGTCTACTGGATGCAGGACTACGTGCACGTGTGCCTCTGACATGTGTACCTCTGACTCCAGCCCACCGTCATAAACGGCTGCAGTGGTGTCGCTAACGTCTGCACTGGAGAACACAATGGCGATCTGTCGTGTTCAGCGATGAAAGCAGATTCTGCTTGGGAGCCTCCGATGGCCGTATGCGTGTTCGCAGACGCACAGGGGAGCGTCTCCACCCTTCTTGCATCCGCCAGCGACACACAGGGCCTACACCTGGTCTCCTGGTGTGGGGAGCGATCAGCTATCACTCTCGTGCACAACTAGTGTTTGTACCGGGTACGTTAAACAGCATCTCCTACATCAACAACATCATTCAGCCCGTTGTTGTGCCATTTGTAAGGTCGGTCCATCGTGGTGTTTTCCAGCAAGATAATGCACGCCCACACACGGCACGTTCAACGCAACATGCACTTCATGGTGTGAGACAACTTCCATGGCCACCGGATTTGTTTCCCATTGAGCACGTGTGGGATTTTATGGCGGCAGCGACTTATCCGGTCTCCACGGCCAGACACGGCCATCCCCCGATTTATGCGTCCAGGTTGAGGATGCTTGGAACTCAATACCCCAAACTTACATCCAACATCTGTACGACAGACTCCATGCCAGAATTGCACAGTGTGACGCAGTTCATGGCGGTTCAACCGCGTACTAACCATGTTGCATGGAAATGTTATTTTTCAGTTTACCAGCAAATACAGCTGTATTTTGCCATAATGTTTTGATCACGTTATCCTCTGTATTCCGTTATTATGCTGTATAAATTTCTTTGTTATCAGACGCCTCCTTCTTGGTGTTCTTTTTTCACTTTCCGCCAGTGTATTTAAGTTCAATGTCTTTATCCGTTTGTACTGTTTACGACCTTAGGGAAAGATTTCGAAATGTGAGTTCAAATTTTTACTTCACGTAAATAACTCGTGAGAATTTTGGGAATATACTGATACTTAGCAGTAATTGGCGAAATTTCTCATAATGACCAGAAAATACGTTTACATCCGGCAGATCTGCTTGTCATCTTTCATTAATTTTTTTTTTTTTTTTTTGTGTGAATACTGTTTTCCAGTTTTAAAAAATTTCATCTCAACATACTCTTCAGGTTGCCCTTTTTTACAGTACGAAACAAAGCATTGACCCCCACTTGAACTTTCTTCGGAACCTGGATCTTGATAAATCTATTTCACCTCGTTGTTGATTGAAATAGTCAATTTAAATTTTTTCACCACTGTAATCGAAACTTCATGCCATTTAAAACACTCATACATGGAAAATGATTTAAAAATGTGTATAATAAATGCTGGATCCGATAGTTAAATGAATATTTGCGCCAATTAGAAGGTTTCAGTGAAATTGAGAAGTTTGCATGCACATACAACGAGCGTTGGGAACTTGTGCTGGCGCCGTGTACACTAAATAGGAAGGGAAAACATGAGCATTCAGAAAATTCCACAGGATACAGGGTTGTTTTTTTTTCACTCGGTTACATCGCTTCTACAGATCAGGGTAAATGTTTGGTCTTTCACTTTGGGGTCACTGGCTTCGGGAAGTTTCCTGAATATCAAAGGAGATTTTCCCTTCCGCATGTGGCAGCTTTTTCACGATGCTAGACACTTCTGATCACATCATGAAAATCAGCCGAAAGCCGCTCCATACGGCTCAAAGAAGGAAATACTCGATAAGTGTCTGAAGTTGCATCCATACGAGACAATAGCGTTAGTTACTCTACTGAAAGAGCGTAACTACTTTAAACTTGTGAAATTTTGTGGACAGTTTAGAGATTTCCTCACACTAATAGAAAATGAATTTTCTAGGTCACACTTTTCCAGGACATGAATAATGGTTCCATTTATCGTGGTGCATCGACTCCCGAAACATCTGTGTATGGTTGTCGATTAATCCACATGAAAATCAAGAGGCAGAATTGCTTGATCGAGAGATTGTTTTTTAATGCGCTGTATCGTGAAATCGAATATTTGGGCATGTATTCCACGAGAACACGATCAGCTCAGAGCATTATTGTGATGTGATTCCTTACCCGTTCACTGGCCATTTAACTGAGGATGAAACTGCTGGTGTCTGTTTTCAATAGACAGTGTTGTAGCATGCACCTTTTAACTATTCAAGTGCTCTGAGAAATACTTTTGGGAAGCAATCAATTCTAAGGATCAGCTGACCACAAAGATACCGAAATTCCACGCTTCCCTGAATGTTTACTGTGGAAAACAATAAATGTTCAATCTACAAAGGAAATCCTTCTAATCTTCCTGATCTGAAAAAAAACTACTAGCAGTTTTAATGATTTATCCCACGATCAACTGGCACGTGTCTTCTCCAACACTATACATGTTTGTCTACAAGCCACAAGAATTATTTGTATCACTTTTTGTAACAGTAAATACACTTGTCATGACTATTTTCATTATAACCTACTTACAACTGGTGGGCTGGAGCTTATCGTTCGTTCACTCTCTATTTTGGAAAGCCGTTGGTGTCAAGTCTTGTTACATCGTACTAATTGCATATTTTAACAAGAAAGATGACACCGAATTTTTGGTTGTAATGAGAACATCTTTTGAATATTTTCCGACACGAAAAATATAGGGTGTCCCATAAAGGTGTAACCAATTTCAAATAGTCACGACAGTTTTAATATAAGTGATCTCAATACACAACTTGTGTTAATTGACAGAACAGATCATGAAGTTTTATAGACATTCGACCATTTGTCACCCGAACAATGTCTAAACGTTATTCCAGTTCCAACCACATTCTTTCGAGAATGTCCATATTAACATTCTGCAGTGCGTGTGTAATCCTCTTCTTTAGGACAGCAATGTCTGCAACGTGGATGCTATAAACATCACCCTTGATAAACCCCATAAAAAAAGTCAAAGAATGTTAATTCCGGCGAACGGGGAGGGGGGGCATGAAATGGGACCACCACGCCCAATCCATTGATTGGGAAATTTGGTATCCAGATAACTCCGCAAAATGAAAGCCCGATGAGGTGGCGCCCCATCTTGTTGGAAAATTACCGGAGTTGCAAGTTCATCCAACTGGAGATGCACAAACTGCTTAAACATGACCAGACATGTTTGAGAACTGCTCAAACATTCCAAACATCAGCTCTCATGGTCGCTTCCTGAAAGAAAAAAGAGGGTCCAATAACAAGGTCGACTATTATGCCAAAACAAACATTCACTTTTACGCTAGAATGCTAGAATGTTCATGTTCCATTGTGCTATGAGGGTGTTCAGTTCCCCGAATTCTCACATTCTGTTTATTATCCTTTCCAGAAACATGGAAAGTGCATTCATCCGAGAAACAGATCTGTCTCAGAAAAGATTCAGCACTTGCAATGTTCTCCAACATCTCTTCAACAAACTGTTTACGTTTCACGTGATCATCTGGGGTTATCTGCAGTTTATAGGGGTGCATTTCTAATCTCTGACGTAACACTTTGTTCACTGACGACTTGGGGATGGCCAGCTGTCGTACTGCTTGTCTGATTGACTTTCGTGGGTTACGAGTGAATGTTTGTCTCACAACCTCCTCCATTTCTGGAACCAGCGATGGTAGTCCAAGGCTTTTCTTTGTAAAGACGCTACCAGTTTCCTTGAATGACTTGTACCACTTTCTCATAATGTTACGTGGGGGCGGTTTGCTTCCATATTTTGTTTTGAAATTCCGCTGAACCTGCGTTCTGGATTGGGTTTCAATCGACCACTCCACAATCTGTGCTTTCGTCACAGAATCCATTGGGTACATACACTTCTAGAAAACTTGAGGGTATTCCTTACCACCTGCAACAAACAGAATGCTGATATTAGTTTTGTATTCAAAGTTATCATCATTTGAAATTGGTTGAACATTTTTGGGACACCCTGTATATTTCAAAGCAGATTTGTAAAAAATCTAAAAATTCCGATAAAAAGAAAATACACTTACACCACCTAAGGGAAAACTGAGGGTATGTCAGTAAAATAATTTCATTGTCAACAGAACCCGTTAAAAAAATTCAACTGGATTTCTACAATCGACAAAACATCCAGATAAAGAAAATAGCTACTTACATTCGCTAACGGCTGAAAAGTTTATTACAAAAATTGACAAATTGTGCACAAAACGTTTATCGTACTGGAAGGAAGATGTCAGCGACAAAGGTGTTTTTTAAATGGAACAGTTAGAAAAAGAGATGTAGATAAAATCTTGATATAACTTAACAGCCTTAGCGGAAAATCTTTGCTTTACTTAAAGAAGAAAACTGGTTCAAAATTATCTTCGCAACGAAAAATAACCTAACAAATCATAATTTTTGAAAGGGAGTTTTAGTATCGAATTGTTTTTTCAAATAGAAATATACGCTGACACCCTCCGGTGGCAGGATTTTGAACAATGGAAGCAGAAAACATTTTCTTTTATTAGAGATTTAACAACCACAGTGAAAATCTCAGTGGGCTATAAGCAGTCGCCCATCCCTAATTTAAGGCCGCAGGTTCCAGGGAAGACAAACACAACATCCATGCCTTACCTAAATTCGAACCCGGACCCATCTCGGACGAATGGTCATAAACCATCGCTTAGACCACTGCGCCACCGGCGCGGCACAGAAAACATTCTAAATGTGCTCTGCATAGGAAAAGCTATGCTAAGGAAAATAATTTTTCAAATACGTCTTCTGGAAGCAGAGATAACGAATAAAAAGAGTTTTGACCTTTCCGCCCCGAGCCGGAAAGTTGTGTAATATTTAAAAATGCTGATGTTCCCCATCTTTACTGTAGCAAATGGAATGAAGTAAAAAAAAAAAAAGAAATTTTTCAATAGCATATGTAGATGCTGAAGATACGGTTGAAAAACACAAATTCACACTAACGTCACCTAGCATCAGACCTGTGAACTAAATACCCATTAGCGCATGCGCAGTGTTTCACATGGTGAATGGTATCCGGTATTAAAATATTTTTTAAATTGGAATTTTTGAAGCATGGATGTTAAGGAAAGCAGATTAAATATTTGCACCCCCTAGCGGGGAAATTGTGCATTACTATGGACAAGAAATGCACACAAAATGCTTTCGTAGTCAGTAGTACCTGAATGAAAAAGGATTTTTTGAATAGACTGATTTTATATTAGAATTTTGAAACTTTTTTTAAGATCTTGGTATTTGAGGGAAAATTAGTTTAATCCTACGAACAATGAATATCTAACTCCAAAGAAGAGTGAAAACCTGAGCCAAAGAAAAATTACATTATCCATATGAAATCGAGGATTTCTTACGAGAAAGTAGGATTAGTTTCAACATAAAAGGGTAGCAACCTAACCCTTTCCCGTAGGGTGTTGTAGATACTCGCAGGAAAGCTAGACCAAGAACGCAACAGCATGTACAAATCAAAAGCCCACGACCTCTTTTTTTAAAGAGCAGATTTTTTAAAAGTTATGTTTTTGAAGTAAATAACTCAATGCTCTCTTATCCAGGAAAAATACACCGGTGTGCAAAAATTAAGGACGAAGAGGAGAAATTAGCATAACAGCGGAACGAGCAGGCAGAACGGACCGAAAGACCACTCAGGAGATAGACTAGGGTCCGGTACGGTAGGGCGTTCCCATATATGCAGCATGACGTAGGGGGAGGGGGTGTCGGATGGGTATAAAGCACACGGGCGGTGTACGCTCAGCAATTCGGTTAAAGTTGTTGCACGGTGTACATCGGTTTGAGCGACGTCGAGTTGCTGCCACCGTGTGATATGGCCAACAGACAATCCAGTAGACGACATCTGGACGACTTTACCCGAGGTCGCGTCATTGGGAAGTTGGAAGAAGGTTGAAGTGTGATTAGTGTGGCCGGGGAGTTCGGGATTGCTCACGGCATCGCTTCATGAGCTTGGAGAGCATTTCAAACGACAGGAACAGCTGTCAGAGAATTTAGCAGTGGTCGTCCACGAGCAACCACGGTGGCGGACGACCGATATATTGTCCTACAGGCGAGAAGAGACAGACGACAGACAGCGGGAGAAATCGCAAGGCACATGCAACAGACAACTAGACGTCCGTTATCGCGTTTTGCCGTGGCCAGGAGGCTGCACATAGGTGGTCTATTTGCACGACGACCAGTACGGTGTGTGCCATTAACGCCTGCTCTTCGGATACGGCGGTTTCTGTGGTGCCAGGAACACAAGAACTAGACACATAAGCAATGGGGTCGAGTTCTCTTTACGGATGAGAGCCGATTTAGTCTGACGAGCGATTCTGGATGTATACACATCTGGAGAGAGCAGGGAACACGCAATCACACCTCCAACATCATCGAAAGCGACCAGTTTGGAGGTGGCGGAGTTCTCGTTTGGGGCGGTATCATGCTTGGTAGCCGTACTGATCTCCACATCTTCCAAGGACATTCAGTCACTGGTGTCCGCTATTGAACCGAGGTTCTCCTGCCTCACGTGCGTCTGTTTAGAGGTGCTGTGGGTCCTGAGTTCCTCTTCATGGAGGACAACGCAACATCTCATCGTACAGTGACTGTCACAGAACTGTTGGAGTGTAGAGATATTCAACGCATGGATTTGCCAGCAAGGTCCCCGGACCTAAATCCAATCGATGTGATCTTCTCGGAAGACGCTTGGCAGTACGTCACCAGCCGCCAGCAACGATTCCGCAGCTGCGATTGGCTTTACAAGAGGAATGGGCCGCGATGCCTTAACAGCTCCTTGAAAACCTTGTCCTCAGCATGGACAGACGTTGTAAATCCTGCAACGCAGTCAGGGGTGATCATATTCCCTACTAAAGACTGGATTTTTCTTGGCAGCTGCCTGTCACATGGGCGTTTCTGTCTTCTGTCCAGTTGTGGTCGAAGCTACCTTTTCAATAAAGTGCCTTTTTATCCTTTGGATTCTTTGTTTGGACGGTTTTGCTCACTTGTCCTATATTCTTACATCTTGGGGATCTTATGGTGTGATTTGAGTAGATGTGATGCACTTCTTCACTACTTTACATTCGAAAATCCATCTCGTCCTTAATTTTTACACGCCATTGTACTATTCGGCAGTTAAGTACAAAGCTTAGATGCGGCAAGAAAAACGTTACCGCAAGATGGTGTGAGTGACGTCTACCCTGTTGAACATAATGCGAACATCGGGTGACTCTGTTTCTCTTTGTGCTATGAAAAACTGCAAAATGTTAACACTTCTGAGCTATATTCATGATAACATTTCCTAAAATACACTCATCTTGGGAGACAGATCTTTAGAGGTTTCAATCTTCAAATTCAGATTTTTAGAGCAAAGCTCATGAAAACATCTTTGAATTCAAGCATTTGAATCAAAACTGAAGCTATATTCATATACAGACTTCAACAGCAACACTCATGATGGTATCTTCGCATTCATGTAAAACAGTCCTGGTTGCGTAGTTTTTTTCTGGCATTCATAGCAGCCTCGTAAGCGCATTAGTCTAAACGCTGACTTTCTGACTGTTAGTCCGAATGCACCCGAACCTTAGTTCCGGACGAGCATCGGTGTTTTGTTGATCTTACAGCACTGAGTTTCTCCCTGATGTCTGGAAATACTTCTAGTGCGTTAGTCATGATAACATCTCCTAAGATACACTCATCTTGAGAAACAGATCTTTAGAGACCTCGAATAATACCTTCGAATTCAGATATTTAGAGCAAAGCTCATGAAAACATCTTGGAATACAGGCATCTGGATCAAAACGCGAGATATATTCACATACAAATTTCGACAGTAATGATCATGGTAACATCTTCGAACACATCCATAGCAGCCCCGGCGGAGAAGTCTAAGCTCTGACTTTTGACTGTTAGTA
Organism: Macrothele yani; assembly: GCA_039090855.1. Lineage (NCBI taxonomy): Eukaryota > Metazoa > Arthropoda > Arachnida > Araneae > Macrothelidae > Macrothele > Macrothele yani. The sequence continues at coordinate 100,758,006 of CM077028.1, forward strand.
CGAATGCATCTGGGTCCTAGTCTCCGAAGTTCATTAGGGGTTTGTTAAACTTACGACTTCTCCCCTTCCAGAAACCAGCTACCCCAAATTGGGAACAAGAGACAGCCTATAACTCTTAAGCTGCTCACGTTGGTCATTAAACCCCGAAAGAAGATAACATATTCTTACAGATCTCTTTACCTAAGTTGAAAATATATCCGTAGATTTGTCTTTGAAGTCCACGGGCGTTTCTGTGTTTATGTGTTCTAAGACAAAGCTTCTATTTTTTTTTTCAGAGAAATATCTGCAGTTCTATAGTCATACACCATACTGACAAAAGCAGGGGTCACCTCGAAGAGAAAAACAACATAGGATTTATTGACATACATTAGTACGGTGTCAGTCCACCTTTGACCCTAATGCATGCACTGACCCTTCGAGAGAGGCTTTCGACAAGGTTTTGGAACACAGCGATAGGTATGCGCTTCCATTCAGTACATAATGCTGCCGCTACCTGTTGCTTAGTAGTAGGCCTTGTTTCCAAACTTCTTATGCGGTGCTCTGATTCATCCCATAGGTGCTCTATGGGATTACGATCAGGGCTCTGTGCTGGCCAGTCCGCAAACGATACGGAATTATCATCAAACCATGCCGTAACAGTCCTTGCTTTACGGCTCTGTGTATTATCCTGCTGACGCCAACAAGGCTCGGTTCCATAGTATTTCCACAGAGTTGGTAGGTCATAATTGTCCACAATATCGAGGTAGACGTGCTGGTTAACAGGTTTGTCCATGATAGCAAATGGGCCGTGACCGTACTAAGAAAAACACCCCCACACGAGTACACTTCCAGCTCCAAACTTGACTGTAGGATCAGTACACTGTGGTAAATAAGTGTTCCCCGGTCTGCCGCCATACCCACACACGGCCATCAGACTGATGGATCGTGTAACTATATTCATATGTCCATAGGACCCGTTTCCATTTATCAACGGTCCACGATAAATGTTCTTTGCACCATGCTAAACGACGGGTAGCATTCCGAGTGGAGATGAAAGACTTATGAGCAGCTGCACGACCACGGTAACTCATGGAATGAAATTCTTTGCGAATGGTACGTGTACATACCGAGGTTCCAGCATTTTTACTCACCTGTACACTGAGGTCTTGTGCAGTACTACGTCGATTAGCTGTAATGACTCTTCTGAGACGTCGACGTCCTCTATCACTGATTTTCTTTGGTGAGCCGGTACATTTTGCTACTTCAGGCACGCCATGTGTCTTCCACGTATTCAGTACATCCAAAACAGTCGACATAAGTATGTTTAAACGCCTCTCAGTTTCTCTTATGGACAACCCACTAATATAACACCCAACAATATTTCTTTTCTCAAAGTCAGTTCTCTCCCTCCGCAACATTTTCACTCACCCTTCCTCACAGTGCGATATGATCGCGGTCAGCTGCAGGCTTGTTTTTATACTGTTTGCAGCTGTACCGCGCATCTTTACAACACAGCGGATTCGTTCATTAGCTTTTGAAGGGGTGTCCGGTGACTTTTGTCAACATAGTGTATGTTCAATAACAAATCACTAGAGTAAAACTCATTAAAACATCTTCAAACACAACTCTACGGTCATATCTTCTACTATAGATCTCTTGAGTGAAACTTAAAATAATGTCTGTAAAACAGATCTGTTGAGCAAAGCACATGATAATAACCATTAATCATTCGCAGACCTGCCAGATTTGTATTAGGAACTGAAGTGGTTTAGAAGAATAGGAGAACTGTTATCTTCTGGAAAGTATCGTGACGGAATATGTGAATAAGAGTTGAAAAAGCTGGCAGAACTTGGGTTTTACAGATGCGTAAGTTAAGGTTTTAAAGAAAAGTGTCGTTTATATGAAAAGTAGCACTGTTTAAAATGATAAATCCTAGCTTCTCTGAAACAGATTTTTGCTGCAGACGATATGCGGCGAGTCCATCATAAATAGGAAGAGAGAAAAGACGCAGATTTCCTTACTGAGGAGATACTTCATATGATAACTGGATGTTTCTTTTGTTCCTTTTCCTCAAAGTAATGTCGTCTTAAACCCAAGAATTAACCACATACCATAACAAATACCTTGATCATCTTATTTCAAGATGGACGTGTTATTACAGCACATCTGTTGACACTCATACCAGCTCTGTAACGTTGGAATTATCTGCAGGAAACATTAAATACCACGTTCGTGTTCGATATCTCCTTCGGCTTATAAGTGTTTACTTTGTAATGTACCCGGTTTTCACTAATGCAACAAATTTCGGTTTAAAAAGCTTTATCTACATTTTTACGGAAAGCGTGTTCACTGATTGTGCACAACACCATCAAAAATGTGTTTATTCTTTTATTGAAGATATAATTATTTTTAAATAACTGCGATATTCTGGGAAAAAGCAGCCAGAATTCCAAAGTTTTAATGTAGCAAAAATGAATACAAATTGAAGTTTTTTGGCAGCTCGTTTTCTCAGTCAGGTAGAATAAATTCTTTATGATTTTGCTCCTTGTCGTAAAACGAAAAACTTTAGGAGATGAGAAGACAATTGACAGTTCTTGAAAGCAATGTTGATTTTACCCATAAATGATATAAAGAACTGCAATTATTTATCTGTGAAACAAGATCTGATAATTTTCGATGAGTGCATGATTGTTCGATCTGAAAAATTTCTAATTTCTTCATCTCATCCAGAGGTTTCAGTGTTGATTTGATTACACTACGACAAGCATTCGCATAATACTTTAGGATTCATCGAAATTTAAATAAGCTCAAATGTTGTTTATATGAGAGGTTGGGAAGCGCAGAAATTTGCCGGTGTCAAAGCTCGAACCCGTATCCTTCTAATCAGAAACCCAATGCTTTCCCAATTAAGTACACCGACGGAATTTATCGCTGCAACTTTGCCGTCTTGACATATGCGTCACCTCTGAGGTAGAAACATCACATATCTCAATATAGTGAAACAGCCCATTTGATAAATTTCCCTAATTTCACTCGAAACAGCCTGTTTGGTCTGGATCCAGTTGTTCTCCCATCTAAACTACACCGACGAAGCTTATCGCTGCAACTTTGCCGTCTTGACATGTGCGTCTTCTCTGAGGTAGGTATGTCACATATCTCAATATCATAGCCCACTGGAAAGAGGAGCCCCTGAAACGAACGCTCATGTGACCAACTTGGACCCAGTTTTCAGTTTATTATTTGTAATTATTTATTATCTTTTACTACTGCAAGTAAATTATACTTATAAGTGCCACAGATATAGTAATCTAAACCCTACACAAAATTTAATATTACACCCACTTACATTTTTTTCACAAAACTGGCACAAGAATAGAGCAGTTTTGTCTGGAAAACATAATGCAATAAGGGTTTTTAAGAGACTTTAATCGCAAGAATAATAACTGTATTCACTTCCGGTAATAACTTAGAGTAATTTCACAAAGCTAAGACTATTTTGGTCACATGACAACCGTTCCTTTCATGGCTTCTTCTTTCCAGCGGGCTATGTCTCAATATAGTGAAACAGCCCATTTGTCGATGGTGGGGTTTGAACCACGACTCCTTGAGCCGGATCCAATTGTTCTCCCAACTAAATTACACCAACGGAAATTATCGCTGTAACTTTGCCGTCTTGACATGTGTGTCTCTTCTGAGGTAGGTACATGACCCCCTCTTTGAGAAAGGTGGGGTCATGAAATCGCAGGTTTCGGGTCAGCTGCAAACCATGCTTGAAGTAACTCCTGTAGAAAAACGATTTCGCACTAATTCTACATGATCTGTAGAAGAAGTATCACCCATTTTTGAAGCGAAGAAGGAATTGTTATTAATTCCAGACGAGGTATGGAATGAACATTACACATTTTGGAAGCAAAAAAAGAAAAAAGGAATTCTTATTAATTTCAGATGAGGTGTGGAAGGAACATCACGCATTTTTCGAAGAACCATTTTTACGTTCGTTTAACATCACACATTTTTCTAAAAACCAGTACATATTTTACGAAGAACCATTTTTACGTTCGTTTAGCATCAAACATTTTTTAAGAACCAGTGCATATTTTTCGAAGAACCATTTTTACGTTCGATTAACATCACACATTTTTTTAAGAACCAGTACATATTTTTCGAAGAACCAATTTTACGTGTGTTTAACATCACACATTTTTCTAAGAACCAGTACATATTTTTCGAAGAACCATTTTTACGTTCGTTTAACATCACACATTTTTCCAAGGACCAGTAAATATTTTTCGAAGAACCATTTTTACGCTCGTTTAGCATCACAGATTTTCCTAATAACCAGTAGATATTTTTCGAATAGCCATTTTACGTTCGTTTAACATCGCACATTTTTCGAAGAACCATTTTTACGTTCGTTTAACATCACAGATTTTTTTAAGAACCAGTACATATTTTTCGAAGAACCATTTTTACGTTCGTTTAACATCACAGATTTTTTTAAGAACCAGTACATATTTTTCGAAGAACCATTGTTACGTTCGTTTAGCATCACAGATTTTTCTAAGAACCAGTACATATTTTTCGAAGAACCATTTTTACGTTCGTTTAAAACCATTTTTACGTTCGTTTAAAGAACCATTTTTACGTTCGTTTAACATCACACATTTTTCGAAGAACCATTTTTACGTTCCGGCGACAATGTGAAAACGCAGAAATTTGCTGGTGGCGAAGCTCGAAAACGCTTCATTCTGCTCCGAAGCGGAACACTTCCGCGATTAAGCTACACCGACGGAATTTATCGCTGCTCCTTTTATATCTTGACATGTTAATCACCTCTGTAGTACGTCACAAAGTACAGCCCATTTCAAATCCATTTCTAAGGCGGATTTAGCAATGTAAGGTATATGACAATGTCCCGACAAGTTGCTATAATGTTCAAACCTAAAGATGCCCAAATGACTGGATGATTGAATGAGCAGGTTTCTGTCTAGTCGTGCGAGTTGAGCCCAGGTGCGAGGCAAGAGTGGCGCTTGCCTCACAGCCCTGGCCAACTCCCTGGAACCAGTGGTCCCAAATTGAGATCAGATCACATGTAGAGGATCTTATGAAGGGAGTGTCTGACCCCAGGTCTTAAACAACCCTTAGAAATAGGAAACTAGGAGATAGGAAAGTGACACGAAAGCGAGGTAGAAAGTGGGAGGAAGACTTTCTTATTTATTTCCGGGGAGCCAGTACCTGGATTCCGACGGCTTAACGTGCCCATCCGAAACACGACGGATATTGAGTGGTTCGAGCGTTCGTACCTGCCTCGGATCGAAGCTGAGTTCTCCTCGGAAGCCACGAACGTTGATCATTAGGCCATACGCGGCCCATTGCAGTGCTGTGACGGGCCGAGCCCGAAAGCCCAAAGTAGAGCCCGAGCCCGAGCCCGAGCCTGAGCCCGAGCCCGAACCAGGCTCGGGCTGCGTAATACTTACTGGAGTTCGGGCTCGGTCGGGCTCGGGCTCCGAGAGAGGGAGAGAATTTTCTTCCTTTTTCTTTTAATGTGATTTTATATGATTTATCACACAAGACTTTTTTTTTACATTTTGTAGTTGTTAAAGAGGATTCTTCAGCAACTGGGTTTACTGGGTCTAGATGGGGAGGAGGAATTCAGCAGGGCTATCGATTCCGGACTTGGGTAACAAAATATCATAGGCCATGAATTATACGATTTCTGCGAAGGAAAAGTTTATTTCAGAACTATATACAGTAGATAGCAAGTTGACGAAATTTTGCTCCTCACCTCAAAGTGGCAGCTTCCTGCCAATTCTATTGAGCAACCTACGACGTAGATTGTTGTGCCTCCCGATTTTTCTGATTTCCTGATATCCCCCCCCCCCCCAAAAAAAAATGCTTCAGGAAGAAATGAATGGTCAAAGAAATTATAGAAATATATAGACATCCCCTTCTCACTCCGCATTTGAGAAAGACATCGGTTAACTGCACAGCGGGTAGGAAAGAGTGGAAGTCTGGAAGAGAAGACTTTTTTTTTGCCTAAACATGTTAATTGTAGTTTTCGGGCTCGTTCGGGCCCGGGCTTTATCTTGCAATATGAAATTCGGACTCGGGCGGGCTCCGGCTGACATACTTCGGTCTCGGACGGGCTCCGGCTGACATACTTCGGTCTCGGACGGGATCGGGCGGGCTCCGGCTGACATACTTCGGTCTCGGACGGGATCGGGCGGGCTCCGGCTGACATACTTCGGTCTCGGACGGGCTCCGGCTGACATACTTCGGTCTCGGACGGGCTCCGGCTGACATACTTCGGTCTCGGACGGGCTCCGGCTGACATACTTCGGTCTCGGACGGGCTCCGGCTGACATACTTCCGTCTCAGACGGGCTCGGGCGGGCTCCGGCTGACATACTTCGGTCTCGGACGGGCTCGGGCGGGCTCCGGCTGACATACTTCGGTCTCGGACGGGATCGGGCGGGCTCCGGCTGACATACTTCGGTCTCGTACGGGATCGGGTGGGCTCCGGCTGGCATACTTCGGTCTCGGACGGGCTCAGGCTCTTAAAATTGAGGCCGAACTCAGCTCTGGCCCAGTGGCACCAAATTAGAATGGGGAACTGCTCATATCACTCAGAGTTGCCTATGGGAGACGCTGAGCCCTAATAAATTCAGCATTTAGCCGAACGACAGATATAGAAGTGGTCCTTCTCGAAAGCTTAACTGCGGGGAAACGGGGAAAAAAATATTAGGTTTGATTTCACTAACTTTATATAGTTGCCCTTAGAAAATACGTAAAATTCATCTCCCTCATTCTGATGTTCGCAATCTCAAACAGTTATCCGCTCTTGGTATATAAATTCAGGTGCTCCAACAAAGACAGTGCGTGGAATATCTTCCCCATTTATTAACATGGTTTCGTTGCATTTCTTGTTCAGATGCCAACACATTTTTTTTTCTTTTTTGAAACATAACCATGTACCATGAATGACGCGGTTGTGCGCGGTTCTATCGATGTTCAGGCGCACGTCGACCAGCTGCAACAGCCTGCATGTGACGTTCCACTATCGCCCCCCCCCTTCCCTTTCCAAGCCGCCGTCCCATACTCGCCCCCGTTGCGGCCCACCCCTCAACATTGCTGTTGCCACCGCAGCGTATCCAAACTCCCGACCGCCGGATGCAAGCACATGAAATTGACAATCACGCATCATTGGTCAAAGTAATGAGAAAAAGGGGGAAATAACCGCTCAACCGAATGCACTCTCTCCAGCACAACTCCACCGACCACTCTTTCCACTACGAGACAGTCTAACGGAACGCACTCACTTCGTACTGCCATATATAGACCTCTAGGGAAGCAACAGAGCGTTTCTTTCTATTTTATTTCAGAATTTCTTACTTCCGCTGCCCATTTTTTATTATAATCATTTCTTAAAAGGTCCGCTCTCTCTCTCTTTCTCTGGAATGTATCCTTTCCCAATTTCCAGTTCTTAATTTGTCGGTCTTCTTTTTCAGCAGATGTTATTGATCTTCTCAAAGTTACGTTCATGTAATTAATTCTAAAAAATAGCGCAAGAAAAAAAGAAGCAACAAAAATTTAAGAGGACGAGGTAGAACATAAGAAACCTTTTTTCGTCTCTATTTTTCTCTTCTATATTCATTACAGATAAGTTTTTCTAAAGCTCTTTTTTTTACAAACGCTATCCGAAAATCAAGTTCCAATTAAAGTCTCGAGCATTATATGAAAAGTTTAGGGCAGAAACTGCTTGTATAGCAATATGCGAGGAAATTATATCAAAAATTAAATGCCTGAAATTATTTTACTTACCTTAGCCTTGAATATCTACGAGAAGCATCCAAATGCTGTTTCGTGGTTCTGATGAATCTGTTTACCACTTCGAAAACCTCGTTCCTCTCTCCTTTTCTCCTTTGTTTTTTGGAATCCAGATGGCGATGTTTAGGCGGTCCCTTAATTTTGTTTGAGGGAGTCCAACTGTCATGGAATGAATTCTTAGTTGATTCGATAAAAATTTTGTTTGCTCATTTTCAAAATGATGACTGTTGACAAAAAAAAAAAAAAAAACCGTGCTTAACATGTACGATATTCAACACAGCATTAAGAAACAAACGACCAGGAGTAAACCTGCTTTACTGTATTTGTATTTCCTAATTTTCATGTACGCAAATCCCTAAATGACTGAAAAAATAGGTTTCATTTAAAATTTTAACATGATCTAAGAAAATTCATTCTGTTCAAGTATTTAGAACAAGACACTTCTTCCTGGACATCATACATCACTTCGTGATAAACTGTAAAGCAATAAAAAGAGAAAGTTCGTTTCTGAAAGTCTTTCAAATGAAACTTGTTCTATACAAATTTTGAAGATGTGAATCAGTTTATTGGTGTGCCTAAATATGACATGAATGTTAACTCAGATAATATCCGAAAACTTGAAAATTTCGTCGTCTTGGAGGAATCGAACCAGCGTCTCCCGGATAACCCCCGAGTATACTAACCACTACACCACCCAGAACGACCAAGTTTCAAGTTTCCGATTAATTTGAATATAACCATCACAGGATTGTGGGTAGCATACTCGAGCGCTATCCGTGAGACGCTGGTTCGATTCCCGCTCCAAGACGACGAAATTTTCTAGTTTTCGGATGTTCTCTGACTTAATATCCATGTCATATTTACACCAATAAACGGATTCACATCTTCCAAATTTGTATTGTAGTATTCAAATATATGCATGAATAGATTGAACTTCTACTAAAATTTGTATTGTACAATGGTGTAACCCCGTATTTCATTCACTGTTTCATTCATTGAAACTTGTTCTTTACATATTTTTGTAATGATAAGTTCTATGCGTGTAACTTTAGTGTAACCGTACCTTAGAAGATATCTGAATATTATGAAATTATGTTCAGTAAATAAAAGCCATAGTCTTCGATAGGAGATTCTATCGTTTTGTTTTTAACGTTTAGGTGTTTAACGACCAGTGAGCAACTCGATGGACTATAAGTAGTCTCCCGTCCCTAATTGAGGGCCAGTGACTACAGAAAAGAGGAAGAGCCAGTTCCGTAAGACAAACATAACATCCCCGCCTCACCCCGGATTTCGAACTTGAACCCATCTTGGTCGAATGATCGGAAGCCAGCGTTTAGACCACTGCGCCACTGGGTCTTCACATGAAATTCTAGCTTAAATTAGATTCCAAATTAGACTATGACATTTTTTTACTGGCCTCCTCATTCTCCAAAGCTCTCGGAGATTTTTCTCTCATGCTCTTAGGCCCATGTCCCGCATGTGCTACACACTCAGTCCCATGCCCTACATGCTCTACAAATTCAGTGGCGTACACGCGCGCGAGTTTTGGTATAATTTTGCTTAAAAATAGATGTATTTCAAACACACACATGCATGTACACTGAGTTATCTTTGCATTAGAAACTCTCCCCGTTTCGCATATTCGGAGCGATAACGAAGTACCACGTGATATCAACGTCACGTGCGGCTACTACAAATTGTTCACACCTATCCTCTGTACGTAACCACTAAACCTTTGCCAGTAGTGTGGAAACGTGGCAACTTAAGCCAAATTGGCCGCGGCAAGATAGCTGGCCCCCGGAGGATAGGTGCCAGAATTTCGGAAGCAGCAGCACTTGGTTGCTGGTCCGGTCAAGGGTGTACCAGCACTGCATTAATTATGCACAGACGTCCAACAGAAGGGCTCACATTGGTCAACCACGTGTGGTTGATCCAAGATGTGAGCATCGGGTGTCACGAGCTATGACTGGCAAGCATGGTGGTGTGGCTTCTCAGATCAAGAAAGTTGCTCCGCAGCCAAAATTCGTCCACTATAGTCTTCACAGGGAGGTTCTAGTTATCAGTAAATGTCCAAATGATATGAAAATAACATTGACAGAAGCAGTGAAGACCGTTAATTTCATAAAATCAAAAGCAGGCAATTCCAGATCATTTGCAATCTTATGTGAAGAAATAGGTAGCGAGCATAAACATCTCTTCCACCCCGAGGTAAGGCGGCTTTCCAAAGGTAAGCCGCACCAAGTTACCATGCTTGTATGAATTGAGACAAGAAGTTCAAGTTTTCCTCTCTGACAGCAAGTGTGAGTTTAACAACAGCTTTACAGATGCGTGGCTGTGCTCTGGCTTTCATGGCTGACATGTTCCAGTGGTTGAACGAGCAGAATGAAAGTCTGTAGGGTAAACACATCCGACGATGCCAAGCAATTGTGATACAAGCACTCCCCAGATGGCGCTGTAGGTCACGTTCTTATTTCCCTGTGGTTTCAAACGTAACAGTGGAGCTCTCAGGGTGTGCTAACCAAATGGGCACCGCTTGCAGTCCCATGGAGCAGTGCAATTCAACGTTGTGATACGAGTTGTTGTTATATTGTTTTTTTACGTATTTCTAAAAAATCTCGCTGAAGTTTGTCCAAAGGCTTTGCACGTGTGGCTAAAATTAGTTCCCTTGTCCAATATTTTCCTAAAGAGGGGAAGGTTCGTTGCTTCATTCAGTAAACAAAACATTGTAAGTGATGTCTGCAGCTGTAGGAGTGGTGTTTTACCTCCGGACACCTCAGGTCGTTAAAGCAACTGTAATACAAAGCACTCCAGCTGTTTTTACGGGTATTTCCTTGTGGTTTCAACGCAGATGCTAAACTTTCCAGGGTATGCGCTCTTAAAAAAGTCTCCACTGGTCATACTTGGTTGGTTTCGAATGTCGTGGAGTCATAAACACAATTCAACGTTCTGCCACGAGTTACTGTTTTTCTGTCTTTTCGTCACTGTGCGAATCGACCACAGATTTAAATATACAATTTGAATTTTGATATCCATTTAAGATGGGGAACAATACTGACAATGTACTAAGTGTTCCATTTTCTGCCAGAGTTTTTGCAGATTGTGTAATATAGTTAAGGAATGTAAGCCTCGTCCTGTAATTAAAAATCATAAAAAAAATATACCGAAAATTCTTTCATCACTCTAGTATTTGCACAGGAAATTCAGGTTTTTCTTTCAATGGAGTGTATGTAAAGATTTTTATCATACGTAATTAGACGATAGCTAAATTAAAAAAAAAATGCTTTCGTATGTTCGAAATCAATGCGTAAATTTTGCAGCTCGGGATACATAATAAAAATTTTGCGTGTTTTTTCCCATAACAGCGCGCACCCAAACTAAACGGGCAAGCGATGCCATTAATATATACACAATACATTGAGTCCGTCTCCCCCATGTTACTCCGGCATGCTTCGAATTCATCCACCCATCTCCCATATCGTCTGTTTCTGGTTTTTTTCCGGTCCCTTAAGTCCAGTCTAAAATTTCCGATGTCCATCGGTGGTGATATATGCATATACAGGATGCACAGGAAAGTCCCTTTAGCCTGGAATAACTTGCGAACGGAGAGAGGCACAGTTATGCAAGTGAGATAACGGTACAGTAAAGCGACTACTCCTGAACGAATGCAACCAATAGCAGCGCCCCTAGTGGCGAAATGCGGAAGTTAGGCATTACAAATCGAAAACGAAAAGAGATAGAGCAAAATTTCCAACTACAAATTTGTAGAGCATCAATTAATTCATACAAAACGGCATTTGTTTCACACGGATAAGATAAATTGTCGCCTGAATACCCTACAATGTCCTAAATCGATGCGCGACGATTCGAATCTGCATATTCACATTTCGCAAATGTAGCCGCATGCAAATGCAGATTGTGACGTTGTACCGTACCTAATATATAAAAACCAGTATCAGAATGTACTCTGATCAGAAGTTTAGGTCTACGTACGCTGTGTGAGAATGGCGAGCTCGGATTTCTGGGGTTACGTAAAAAATCAAGTGTATGCAACAGCGCCTACACGTCTGCTGGATCTACGTCGTCGTGTTACAAATGATTTTTTTTTTTTTGGAGGTTTAACGACCACCGTGAGCAACTCAATGGGCTATAAGCAGTCGCCCGTCCCTAATTTAGGGTCACTGGTTCCAGGGAAGGGAGAGAGCCAGTGCCGTAAGACAAACACAACATCCATGCCTCACCGGGATTCGAACCCGGACCCCGTTCGGACGAATGATCAGAGGCCAACGCCTTAGACCACTGCGCCACCGGGGCGGCACAAATGCTTGCAATAGTGTGACACCTTCCATGCTGAGGAATGTGCATGCAGAGTTATTTTCACGAATACAAATGTGTATCATGGGCAATGGCGAACTCTTCAAACCTACTCGACATTAACTTTTTATCACTGTGCGCCAGTTTGCCATTTTTGTTTTTGTTTTGTCTGACGTCATCAAACTGTATTGACATAAGTACGCATTATGCAATAAATTGTGTGTATTTGCTCATACCTATGCCTGTTCCTTTCAAACGTTCACGCAAAAGGTCGCGCATCGATTTCGGACATTTTAGGGTATTCAGACGATAATTTATCTTATCCGTGTAAAACAAATATCGTTTTGTACTAATTAATTGATGCTCTACATCTTTGTATATGGAAATTTTGCTCTATCTCTTTTCGTTTTCGATTTGCAATGGCTAACTTCCGCATTCCTCTACTATGGGCACTGATATTGGTTGCATTCAATCGGGCGTACTCGCTTTACTATACCGTTATCTAACTAGCATAACTGTACCTCTCTCTGTTCGCAAGTTATTCCAGGCTAAAAGGACTTTCCTATGCACCCTGTATAACTTACACATATAAATATACATGTACACTCATGTCATCATCATCATCATCATTGTCAACCATTATCAATCCACTGCTGGACGAAGGTCTCCCCAAGTTTCCTCCACAACGCTCTGTCTTGTGCCAGTCTCCTCCATGTCACCCCTGCATACTTTCGAATTTCATCCACCCATCTCCCATGTGGTCTTCTTCTGGGTCTTTTCCTGTCCCTTGGAATCCAATCTAAAATTTCGGCTGTCCATCGATGATCTGTCCTTCTGGCAGTATGTCCAGCCCATTGCCATTTCAGGGATTTAACTCTGATCATGATGTCTTCCACTCTTGTCATTTTTCGGATCCACGAGTTCCTCTTCTTATCTCTCCTGGTTACACCAAGTATGCACCTCTCCATGCTACTTTGAGTTGTCTGCAGTCTTTGTATATCTCTTTTAGTTAAGGTTCACGTCTCTGCACCATACGTAAGCACTGGAAGGATGCATTGATCAAACACTTTTCTTTTAAGACATAATGGCATATTGCTCTTGAAAATTATGCTGTTTCTTCCAAAAGCTCTCCAGGCAAGTTTTGTACGCCGATTAATTTCTTCATCAATGTGACCCTCACTTGATATCTGCTGTCCAAGATAAACGTACGTGTCTGTTATCTCCAGCTTTTCTCCATCAATCAATAAATCTTCATTTCTTGTAAAAGCATTGTACATCACTTTTGTCTTCTGAAAGTTCATTTTTAATCCCACTTCTTTACTCTTGTCAGCAAGTTCCTGGATCATACTCTGCAGCTCTGATGGGGTAGTTGCAAAAATGACTACGTCATCAGCAAAACGAAGGTGGGTTAGATAATCTCCATTAATCTTTATCCCTTTGTTTTCCCAGCTCAGCGACTGAAAAACACCCTGCAATGTGGCATTAAAGAGCTTCGGAGATATGGTGTCACCTTGTCTCACTCCCTTTCCAATTTTTATGTGTGTTGTATTTTCAAACAGCCGAATCTTTGCACTTGCATTTTCATAGATGTTATTAATAATATTAATGTATGCATCTTCAATACCGCAGGTTTTCAGAGCCATTGTAACTGCTGATGGTTTCACCGAATCAAAGGCTTTTTCATAATCGATAAAAGCCATGCACAATGGAAGTTCATATTCCCTCGCTCTATCAATTAGTTCTCTCAGTACGTGGATATGATCTATTGTGCTGTAGCCACTCCTGAATCCAGCTTGTTCTCTCGGTTGAGCCATGTCCAGTGTTACCTTCAAGCGGTGTGAAAGAAGTTTAGTGAAGATTTTATAAACTACTGATAGAAGGCTGATAGGTCTGTAGTTTCCGAGATCCTCAATGTCCCCTTTCTTATGTAGCAGGATCATTGTAGCGGTGTTCCAATCCTCAGGAATCTTTCCTTCATTAAGGCATCGAGTGAAAATTTGGGCGAGTACTGTTTCAATTTCTCCACTTGCTTCCTGTATGATGTCTACAGTAATTCCATCTTCTCCTGGAGCTTTTCCCCGCTTCATGTTCTTGATTGCATGTGCAACTTCTGCTGGAAGGACTGGAGGAACTCTGGTACTGGTATCTTTCATGATGTCTGGAGTGCATGTATCATCCCTTTCATATAATTTGGAGTAGAAATCTTTCACTCTTGTCAAAATTTCGCCTCTATTTCTTGTTGCAGAACCATCTTCTTTTCTCAGTGCCATAATCTGTTTTCTTCCCTTACTGAGATGTCCCTTTGCTATCTTTAGGCTTTGGTTGTTTTCAATTGCTTTCCTCACTAGTTCACAGTTGAATTTTCTTACGTCTTCAGTGATACTTTTTCTTACTGTCTTGCATAGCTCTATATATTCCACTTTGGAAGTCACATCTTCTTTAGTTGTCCTCATCTCTCTTCTTTTTGCATCAACATTTTCGTTTTTCCTGATAATTTGTTTACATGCAACTTGTTCTTTGACCCAGCTAATTTTGTTGCTGTTTCCATAAGAGCTTTGGTTACTTTTCTGTTAACTTCAGAGATGTCCACTTCTTCCGATGTTAGGCCTTCTAAAGCAGACAATCTGTTCTTCAGTTCCAACTTGAAGGTATTATGGTGTTTTTTAAGGTTGGTTATGTCAATAGATTTTGTTTGTCTTATGAGCTTGCCACGTTCAAGTTTGGTGTTGAGGTGCATCTTACATCTCACCAATCTATGGTCACTACCTGTGTTGAACTTGTTTAGCACACTGCAGTCTTCTATGACGAATTTTTTGTTACACATAATAAAATCAATTTCACTTGTCGTCCCATTTGGATGTCTCCATGTCCATTTCCTGTGTGGCTTTTTCTTGAAAAAGGAGTTCAAGATGAAAAACCCTTCTGCCTCTGCAAACTCAACGAGAGTATTTCCACGCTGGTTTCTGTTGCCGTGACCGAATTTACCTACTGAAGTTTCATTCTGTTGCCGTTGCCCTATTTTTGCATTGAAATCTCCCATAATTATTTTCAAGTGCTGCTTACCTTTATTATTTAGATGACAAATTTCCTCATAAAATTCTTCAATTTCTTCTTCAGGATGACTTGTGGTGGGTGCATAAGTTTGAATAATCTGAGCCTGGTATCTTTTCGAGAGTTGGATAACAAGTCGTGCAGCTCTGTCAGAGGAACTTTCAACTTCTACAACTTTATCCTTCAGTTTCTTGTTTATTATAAATCCAACACCACTAGTTCTGCCAGTATCTGTCCCACGATAGTAGAAGAGATGTCCACTTTTCAGTTCGATGAGATCTTCTCCTTTTCTCCTTACCTCACTTAGCCCCACGATGTTCCACTTGATCCTTTGTAGTTCCTCTTCCAATTCAAGAAGCCTTGAATCAGAAGATAAGGAGCGTCCGTTGTACGTAGCCAAGGTCAGCATCAGATGGCAGCCTAGTCCGGTCCTCCGGGGATTCTTAGCACCCTCTGCCTTCATGTCGCACTGGCCGCTGCCTTGGCCAGGTACATTCCAGCTGCCGGAGACTGAGGGCCAAGATTTAAGTTGTGGAATCATTTTGGAGGGGTTTGGCCATAACTCACCACGCTGGCCAAGCGGGTTGGTGAGTGTGGGATAGAATTTCCTCTAATCCCGATGGTATAGTTATACCGCTATTGGCGGTCGTCAGAGCCCCTTTAGTGGGAACAGGATGTACCACGAGAAGGCTGGGTTGACATTTGTCAAGGAGAGGCTGTGATGTTACGCATCACCTGACCTTACATCCCTACACTCATGTATATACTCGTATATGCACTCATCGTCAAAAAAAAGTTACAGCCAGAAGGAGTGTCGGATTGCAATGCCATTCGGCAGGAGGGTATAGATTACCAGGAACAATAAATGATTAAACATTGAAAATGATATGGCAATATTTATTGAACTACACACAAATAAGTAGTGTCTCTCAGTACGGCGTTGGGCCTCCATTATTGCTCACATAACATGCCAGACGTCTTGGCATGGAGTTGTACAGTTTCCCAATTGTGTGCTGCGATAAGCCATCCCATGCAACTTGAATCTTCTCACGTAGTTCCTAAAGATTGTGCGGTAGGGGTGGAGTGTGGATAGCGTGTCTAATAGCATCCCACACATATTCAATAGGCGATAGGTCTGGCGATGCGGCTGGCCTTGGCAGAGTGTCAGTGCCTCGAAGGCAAGCTCTAGAGACAGCAGTAGTATGCGGACGAGCGTTGTCCTGTTGGAAAATCCCACCAGCGAGAGCATCCAGAAAAGGTAGGGCCTCTGGTTGCAGGATCTCATTAACGTAACGTTGGGCTGTCAAAGTGCCTGTAATGAACACCAAAGGTGTTCATTACAGGAACCTGTCATCGTAGGCAATTGCATACCACATCATGACACCAGGCGTTCTAGACGTGTGACGCTCGACAACAAACCGTTCATTTTTGGTGCTGACCACGGTGCCTCCACACACGGATACGTTGGTCGTCTCCTCCATGACAAAAGCGGGACTCGTCACTAAAGATCACCCGCTGCCATTCTGAGTGGCTCCGTGACAGTCTGGCACGACACCATTGTAGTCTTTGGTGACGATGCAATGGTGTTAAGGGCAGTCGTCGTAACGGTCTGCGTGCGTGCAGTTCTACGTCGTGCAGCCGTCTGACAATGGTGCTGGCACTAATCGGACGATGCATGGAGGACACCACTGCTCGCTGAATATCCGCAATCGTGGCTGTTGGGTCATTCCGCTCATGTCGGTTAACCCGTCGGTCGTTTTTCTCCGTGGTCTTCTTCTGGGTCTTTTCCTATCCCTTGGAATCCAATCTAAAATTTCGGCTGTCCATCGATGGTCTGCCCTTCTGGCAGTAAGTCCAGCTCATTGTCATTTCAGGGATTTAACTGTGATCATGATGTCTTCCACTCTTGTCATTTTTCGGATCCACGTGTTCCTCTTCTTATCTCTCCTGGTTACACGAAGCATGCACCTCTCCATGCTTCTTTGAGTTGTCTGCAGCCATTGTATGTCTCTTTTAGCTAAGGTCCACGTCTCTGCACCATACGTAAGCACTGGAAGGATGCATTGATCAAACACTTTTCTTTTAAGACATAATGGCATATTGCTCTTGAAAATTATGCTGTTTCTTCCAAAAGCTCTCCAGGCAAGTTTTGTACGCCGATTAATTTCTTCACCAATGTGACCCTCACTTGATATCTGCTGTCAAAGATAAACGTACGTGTCTGTTATCTCCAGCTTTTCTCCATCAATCGATAAATCTTCATTTCTTGTAAAAGCATTGTACATCACTTTTGTCTTCTGAAAGTTCATTTTTAATCCCACTTCTTTACTCTTGTCAGCAAGTTCCTGGATCATACTCTGTAGCTCTGATGGGGTAGTTGCAAATATTACTATGTCATCAGCAAAACGAAGGTGGGTTAGATAATCTCCATTAATCTTTATCCCTTTGTTTTCCCAGTTCAGTGATTGAAAGACATTTTCCAATGTGGCATTAAAGAGCTTCGAAGATATAGTGTCACCTTGTCTCACTCCTTTTCCAATGTTTATGTGTGTTGTATTTTCAAACAGCCGAATCTTTGCACTTGCATTTTCATAGATGTTATTAATAATATTAATGTATGCATCTTCAATACCGCAGGATTTCAGAGCCATTGCAACTGCTGATGGTTTCACCGAATCAAAAGCTTTTTCATAATCGATAAAAGCCATGCACAATGAAAGTTCATATTCCCTCGCTCTTTCAATTAGTTCTCTCAGTACGTGGATATGATCTATTGTGCTGTAGCCACTCCTGAATCCAGCTTGTTCTCTCGGTTGAGCCATGTCCAGTGTCACCTTCAAGCGGCGTGAAAGAACTTTAGTGAAGATTTTATAAACCACTGATAGGAGGCTGATAGGTCTGTAGTTCCTGAGATCCTCAATGTCACCTTTTTTATGTAGCAAGATCATTGTAGCGTTGTTCCAATCCTCAGGAATTTTCCCTTCATTAAGGCATCGAGTG
The DNA here is from genome assembly GCA_039090855.1 of Macrothele yani. Classification (NCBI taxonomy): domain Eukaryota; kingdom Metazoa; phylum Arthropoda; class Arachnida; order Araneae; family Macrothelidae; genus Macrothele; species Macrothele yani. Next base: position 100,776,173 of record CM077028.1, read on the forward strand.
AAAATTTGGGCGAGTACTGTTTCGATTTCTCCACTTGCTTCTTGTATGATGTCTACAGTAATTCCATCTTCTCCTGGAGCTTTTCCCCGCTTCATGTTCTTGATTGCATGTGCAACTTCTGCTGGAAAGACTGGAAGAACTCTGGTACTGGTACCTTTCATGATGTCTGGAGTACATGTATCATCCCTTTCATATAATTTGGAGTAGAAATCTTTCACTCCTGTCAAAATTTCGCCTCTATTTCTTATTACAGAACCATCTTCTTTTCTCAGTGACATAATCTGTTTTTTCCGCTTACTGAGATGTCCCTTTGCTATCTTTAGGTTTTGGTTGTTTTCAATTGCTTTCCTTACTAGTTCACAGTTGAATTTCCTTATGTCTTCAGTGATACTTTTTCGTACTGTCTTGCATAGCTCTATATATTCCACTTTGGAAGTCACATCTTCTTTAGTTGTCCTCATCACTCTTCTTTTTTGCATCAACATTTTGGTTTTTCCTGATAATTTGTTCACATGCAATTTGTTCTTAGACCCAGCTAATTTTGTTGCTGTTTCCATAAGAGCTTTGGTTACTTTTCTGTTAACTTCAGAAATATCCACTTCTTCCGATGTCAGGCCTTCTAAAGCAGACAATCTGTTCTTCAGTTCCAACTTGAAGGTATTATGGTATTTTTTAAGGTTGGTTATGTCAATACATTTTGTTTGTCTTATGAGCTTGCTACGTTCGAATTTAGTGTTGAGGTGCATCTTACATCTCACCAATCTATGGTCACTGCCTGTGTTGAACTTAATTAGCACACTGCAGTCTTCTATGACGAATTTTTTGTTACACATAATAAAATCAATTTCACTTGTCGTCCCATTTGGATGTCTCCATGTCCATTTCCTGTGTGGCTTTTTCTTGAAAAAGGAGTTCAAGATGAAAAACCCTTCTGCCTTAGCAAACTCTACGAGAGTATTTCCACGCTGGTTTCTGTTGCCGTGACCGAATTTACCTACTGAAGTTTCATTCTGTTGCCGTTGCCCTATTTTTGCATTGAAATCTCCCATAATTATCTTCAAGTGCTGCTGCTTACCTTTATTATTTAGATCACGAATTTCCTCATAAAATTCTTCAATTTCTTCTTTAGCATGACTTGTGGTGGGTGCAAAAGTTTGAATAATCTGAGCCTGGTATCTTCTCAAGAGTTGGATAACAAGCCGTGCAGCTCTGTCAGAGGAACTTTCAACTTCTACAACTTTATCCTTCAGTTTCTTGTTTATCATAAATCCAACACCACTAGTTCTGCCAGTATCTGTCCCACGATAGTAGAAGAGATGTCCACTTTTCAGTTCAATGAAATCTTCTCCTTTTCTCCTTACCTCATTTAGCCCGACGATGTCCCACTTGATCCTTTGTAGTTCCTCTTCCAATTCAAGAAGCCTTGAATCAGAAGATAGGGAGCGTCCGTTATACGTAGCCAAGGTCAGCATCAGATGGCAGCCTAGTCCGGTCCTCCGTGGATTCTTAGCACCCTCTGCCTTCATGTCGCACTGGTCGCTGCCTTGGCCAGGTACATTACAGCTGCCGGAGACTGAGGGCCAAGATTTAAGTTGTTGAGTCATTTGGAGGGGTTTGGCCATAACTCACCACGCTGGCCAAGCGGGTTGGTGAGTGTGGGATAGCATTTCCTCTAATCCCGATGGTATAGATATACCGCTATTGGCGGTCGTCAGAGCCCCTTTAGTGGGAACAGGATGTACCACGAGAAGGCGGTATATATATATATATATATATATGTAAAAGACTCAAAAGCCAACAAGCAAAGAGAAAAAAAAATATAATAATAAATTCGGAATGCAGAAAGTGTCGAAAATGCCGAGCTTTGGCTTTATCAAGGACCAGCAAAACTCTGCATTTTCTCACTACCACAAAGACCTAGTTGAAAATGGGTTCTTGCAAAGTCATAGATGCTAGTATAAGTCCCCAAAAAATCAATTTACATAACCGCCCTCAAAGATGGTGAAACTAAATAATTAAGCAAAATTTTTTGCATACATCTATCACTTTCCTGGCCCAACCCATACTAATATCATCTCCCACAAAAACCAGAAAAATATTGGCAAAGAGTTCACAAATGTTGTGAGAAGGCTTAGAACTTTAGACAGAGTAAACGAGGCAAAGCCTACTACGGAAATATATGTGTAACATAGGAACACTTAGAATGAAACACAACAAACTTGAAAGACTACAATTAAGAATAGATTAGCTATATAACCACCTGCTACCCACAGCAAAACGACAGGTTTGACACGTGGTAAACTACCTTACCGCCTAAAGGAACTTCCAACCGGAAATCAAAATAAAAAGCATTTCAAAAGTGACATTCCCTGGGAAAAAGAACTTCCAAAAAATTAAACAAAAAATAAAAAAGAATAAAAAACGGAGACCACGGGAGCAAATAAGAACGTTTTACAGATAGTTCTCACGAAACACGGAATGCCATAAGACAAAAACGCGTAATATAATGAATTGGTAAAGGTACTTAAAAATTAGAAATAAAAGTTGCAATATTTATACAGTATTCTAGGAATGCTTTAAGATGATTACAGCAACTGAAAATAATTCCGCCTTACTCCGAAAGTCAACGAACACCACGAGGTCGAGGACCAGCAATCACCCCTAAAAGGAGCACAAAAACGGCCGCATGACCAATATAAATGAAAGAACATTTTTTTTATATAGAAATAAAAATTCAAGCTGTATCAATTCCAAACACGAAAAAATATTTTTTAGAATTAAACGAAAACGACAAGAGTATACAAAGACCCTTCAAATGAACAAATGAATGGGCCCACCTACAATGCTGCGAACCTCTATAAAGTAAATAAGTAACTGTTTTTGTCTGTAGATGTACACTAAGGTATTTTAATACAGGTAAAAATTATTAAATACACATCAGGTATATTTGATAATAATTTTCGTGCATTCTGGTGAGATATTCTTCTCTTACTGGACAAGCAGGTCACCATTCTCGGTTTGGAATTTTTGACGGGAGAAATTTCGTGTGCAGCGTATTTTTTGTGCGGGACAGTCTTCAGGCTATCTTCTCCCTGACTGCTGGTTTTCGGTCGGCCATTTTGCTCGTGGGAAGATAGAGGTTCGCAGCATTGTAGGTGGGCTCTTTCATTTGTTCATTTGAAGGATCTTTGTATACTTCTTGTCGTTTTTGTTTAATTCTGAAATTATTAAAAAAGAAGAGTGTTTGATCAATACATTCCTTCCAGTGCTAACGTATGGTGCAGAGACGTGGATCTTAACTAAAAAAGACATACAAAGACTGTAGACAACTCAAAGAAGCATGGGGAGGTGCATGCTTGGTATAACCAGGAGAGATAAGAAGAGGAACTCGTGGATCCGAAAAATGACAAGAGTGGAAGACATCATGATCAGAATAAAATCCCTGAAATAGCAATGTTTTTGGTTTTGATAAGTGTGGGTACCAAGGGTGCCCAGTTTATTGCTATCATGGAATACATGCATTGGAGATATCACTGAAAAGTCCAAGGTAGAAAACATAAAGATGAAAAGTCTGGTTTAAAATGACGATAAACCAGACTGAAAAGCAGATCGGCATATTCTGCGATACAAAGTAGAACATGTACAACGTTATAAACATATGAACAAGAGAATTATAACAAAGCCAACAAATTTAGTAAGAAAAAATTCCGCGACATAGGAAAACACTAGGACATCTAAGACATAAAATGCGAGCTAATGAAAAACACAAAGCACTATAACAAAAACACGAAACATTATGGCAGTACGTGAGGGACAACAGAAACAGTGTCTGGCGGGGAAGAAGCGCTAAATATCATCGGCTAAAGGAAGCACGGTATCACAAAATTGTTTTTCAGCGAGGTCTTTCAAGAAGGAGGGACGGCTGGTGTATTGTCTCATGAAGATCTGGTATCTTGGATCTGTGACACTCAGGGATTTGAAAAAGGACACATACGCTTCAAACTGCATCACCGCTGCACACAGATCAAGATCAGGTGAACGAAGAAATTATTCGGTACAGACAACCGTACGAGCAGATTGGAAGAGGCGTGCAAGTTGTTGTCCGGCCTGGAACAAGAGGAAACTCATCAATGGCCTGTATAACCTCATCATCTGAGAGAGGATTGACAGAGCCAGAACGAAGATGTAAAATGTGAGAAGGGTCATCAGGCTGATAAACATCTGAACTGGTAACATCGGGAACACTAGAGGAGGCCGCAGAAGAAGTAACAGAAAGATGTTTCACTTTTTCTGTTTCACAGAACATTTGGAAGTACCAGTCCGTTTCGAAGACGAAGTTGAGGTGGAGGAATCCATTGGTTGATCTTGATGAGTACCAGAACCAGGAGACGAGAACTCAAGTTGCCCCGAGGAATCAGTATGTTTCCGATCAGCATCGGTGAACGCTGGAACATCAGCCGAGGCAGCAGGAAGGTGTGGCAACAGGGAAACATCAGACTCGGTCGTAGTTGAAGTTCCGATATGCGGGAGACACGGAGGAGACGGTCAGAGTATCGAAGCACCACTCGACACATCTGAGTCGGCACACTCTGCCGGGGACACATCAGTAGTGGGTGACTACGCTACTGAGTCGGAAGGAGGACGTCCGTACGTCGCTGAAGAGGAGGAAAGGGATCATTGTCCTTGACTGGAAGGTGCGTCTGACGGAGATAGAAAAGAGGATGGTAGAAGAACCAGTATGATCGGCATTGGGAGGTGAGCTAGAAGAAAGACCACGGCGTATGCGCACGCAGGAGGCAGTGGTATGATCCTGTGGAAGACAGTGAGTACAATAGTGAATGGTGAAAACCTTGAAACTGTACGTGCGGGAGCCAATTGCTACAGTAGCGTCTGTAGGACAATCCGCCAAGGCATTCTCAGTGAGAAAACGTAGCATGTGCAAATCGAGTTCCGCGTGGAGCGTCAGAAAGGCGACGGACCTTACCAACGATTTTAGGAACATGATTAACAAGGAGAGGAAGCGCATTATCAGGCACTTCCTGTGGAACAGGATAGAACGTGATGTTCACCGGACGCTTGGAAAGAGGCGATGGGATGAGATGATTTGTTCCAATCGAAAGCCCGTGTGCAAGAAAAAAAAAACAGCATCCTCCTTGTGCTTGAACTGCACTGAGATACCCCGAGGGTTACGAGAAATTCCGGCAATAAATGCAGACAACACATGACCAGAGAGGGCCTCTATGTAGCGTGTCAAAGGAGTATTTGGTAAGGCATGAAAGAGCACACCTCTATCCAGGAGGTTATGGAACTCACGGCCAATCTGCAAATTGTCATCAATCGTTACCTTCACCTTGTAGTTGGATACCTGAATAATAGGTGTTGATTGCAAAAGAGCATCAGGTTGAGAAGATTCGGTCGTAGAAGTAGGGCCACGTTGTACTATAGAGGCAAATGACAACCTCGGAAGAGAAGTCAGTGTGGAGCCAGCAGGCTCAGAAGGCTCTGAAGGAAGAGAAGCACAAACAGAAGGCAAGACAGTAGTATCAGTAGTACCCAGGGAGGGCAACGAAGCAGTGGAAGAAGCTGAAGAAGAAAGCGTAGCCAAGTCCAGTGAAGACACTGGAGCAGGAGTACTAGGAAGCTGGGAAGGCATCTGAGCAGACACATCTGAGGACGAGAGTATTTCAACTTCCATGGACGTGGGAAGTGTGACGGGACGTGCATCCGCCACGCCCAGAGATGATAAGGAAAGACCGGAAGCAGCCAGGATGGCAGCTTCCAAACGTAAACAACAAACGAGCAAACGATATGAAAACGGATGAATATGAACTCATACATGGACGATAACGCCAGAAAAGTCGTTCAAAACATACATAGTACCTTTAGACAGGCGTGCCACGCAACAGGTGAGTGAGGGCCAAGGTATTCCACACTAAAGTGCATAAAATATTGGAGCCACCAGCACCACGTCTGTCAAAAACGAGCAATGAGCTGGACATGTGGCCAGAAGAACAGACCACCGATGGACAACCGAAATTTCAGAATGGATTCCAAGGGGCAGGAAAAGACCCAGAAGAAAACCACATGGGAGGTGGGTGGATGAAATTCGAAAGTATGTGGGAGTAACATGGATGAGACTGGCACAAGTCTTGGGGAAACCTTCATCCAGCAGTGGATTGATAATGGTTGACAATGATGATAGTGATGATGACATATATACAATATATATTAGGCCTTGGGTTTTAAATGAACCAGTTTTACTACGCTACCACGAACTCAAGTATATCACTGCATGTTTCATTAACGAAACTAGGAAAGATGATGATGAAGATAAAGCTTTGCACTTACTTCGTTCTTGTACCAGAGAGACGGGAAAAGATGACATAGCAGCTTCCACGTCTAACGAGTGATCATTCCCTACCTTGTGGAAACTTCTCCCCTATGTCATTAAATCACAGCGGAGTACCAAAAATTTTTCTTGACAGGAGCAGGCCATCCGGGTTAAAGCAAGCACGTATCTTGTGATATCTCTCTAGGGAATGTTTATGTTTCTCCGACCTAGTTAAGTGTAACAAAGGAGTTTCTGATTCAAATCTTGGGTGTATGTTCTTAGGGACTTTTCATTTCCACTATATCTTACTACCACTATATGCATAGATGCTTTCGCTTGTCCTGTATTGTGCTTTGACTTTGTGATTTCTGTTGCTGGTAAAACAGAAATTGCATTTTACGCAGTTCTTTCTAGCATGATGGACTAACTACCGAAGTTATCCATGTATAATCTCGAAATATCCGATCACATTTGTTTACATAAACAAATTAATTACAAAAAAATGTAGAGACCTTTATATAGAAGAAGGCACGTTTTATTCATATCAATACACATACAGTATGATGAATATCAACTTGCAGAAAAAATTATTGTTTACTTGATATGCAGATACAACACACTTATTGCAATTATACAATATATGCTGAAGAGGTATGTGTGTGCTCAACGTACCTGAATGGTAATGCTGGAAAATCGTGCCTGAAACAACGCTGTGTAGGAAATTATACCGAAACCTTTCTATAAGAAGGTTTCATTTTTCGCAAATTAAATACCAATTTAAATCGCTCAAAAATTAAAAGATGTTCGTGGCCAGATCAGTTTAATCCAGTGTCCCAGTGACCCTGATCCGTTTCCATCTTTGTTTTTCTAAAGCTTTAAAAAAAAGTTTCTACCTTTTTAGCACGTCTTTTGTAAAAAAGATCGTGCTTATGTTACCAGTTTGTCCGTCCGTCCGTCTGTGGACACCATACCTCTCTCTGCAACTATTAATCCAATTTGAAAAATTATTTTCTGCATTGGGGAGCTTCAAATATTCGAATGATGATACTTGAATTCCAGTTTTTTTTTTACAATGCACAATTTTGCTGCTAGAGGGCGTAAATGCAGATGATATCTAATTCGAAATACATTTTATTCCATATATTTGCTTTTAAACATCCGATTGAAAAAAATATTTTACCGTTAGATTTCGTTTATGTCGAGGACTATTTTAGGCATAGTCACTTTTTAAAGTTACACATAGATTTTCCTCTAGGGGGCGTAAAAGTAAATAGCGTTTCCCCCGATATCTGTGCTTCTAAGACTCTGATTTGAAAAATTCTTTCTGCAGCGGATACAGCTTATGATTGGAAATCTTTTCCATATAATTTCTAATTTCTGGTAAAAAATTGCTTGGCCACCAAGGAGCGTAAGTGTTAATTTCTGCTTCTGATGTATTTGCATCAAAATCTGAGCTTCTAAATTATCGACTAAAAAAAATTATTTGGTGGAGCGATGCCACTCACGTCGGTAAATCTTTTCGGAATATTTCCTTCTTAAAATATTGCTTCGTTTCTTCGCCTGGTGGCGTAGATTTATATCTTATTTTTGTCGGTATCCCTGTTTCTAATGGTCCGATTTAAAAAATTCCTTCTTTGTTGGATAGTGTTTTAAGTGCGTCATGCTTTCATATAATTTCAAGATTTTCAAATAATCTTGAAATTATATGAAAACATATAATTCAAGATTATTTGAAAATGAGTAAAAAAGAAATTAGGTAGAATGTATAGATGATGAATAGCAGAAAGTATCATAGTTAATTCAGTAATTAATATAACTTCAGGACATACCTAATAAACGAATTAAATATTAACAAACGAGTAATTCAATAATGTACATGATTGTGATACTTTTCGTGAACTACAATTTTTATAGTATCCGCAAAGAGTTGCTATAAAGCACAACACTTAACGCAAAAGTTTGGCATTAGACGGCAAATGTTCCCATTTCCGCATACTGCTCATTGGCATAAAGATCTGTGCGTCTAAAAGCCCGAATGAAGAAAAATCTGTTCTCGGTAAGATGCTACTAACTATGCAGACATTTCGTGCGCACATCCTACTCAAAATAATACACAACTTTCCCGCTAGGGGACGCAAGTGTTTTACCTGTTTACTCGATATCTCTGCTTCTAAAAGTTCGATTAATATTATACTTTTATTAATTTTTTTCTTTCATGCCATACCATGAAAAAATGCCCGAAAACAGACCAAACTGCACACACAGATAGCCAAGTAGATCCTGAATAAATGATTTAATTGTCACATACAGACTAGGCTCCAGTGACCGAATATACAGGGTAATCAATAGGAAGTGCGGCCCCCATTTTGGACGATACAGCGTTGAATCCGACTTGGCATCGAGGCAATAAGAGTCTGAATAGAGTCCTGGGGTATCATGAGCCATGTCGTGTTGATCCGAGTCCACAGTTAATCTTCATTTTGCGGGATGGAAGGGTACTCGACCGACGTCCAATCGTATCCCACAGATGCTCGATGAGCGAGAGGTCGGGGGATCGTGCTGGCCACGGAAGCATCCGCACACCATGTAAAGCATTCAGGATGATCCAAGCGGTATGCAGCTGGGCGTTATCCTGTTAAAAAGTGGTGTTTGGGATGTCCTGCAGATACGGTAGTGCCACGGGCAGCAGCACCTAGTCAATGTGCCCGTAATGCGTACCTGCTGTAAGCGGTTGTTGGTGCTGATAGCCCCCCACACCATGATTCTACGTTGGCAGGCAGTGTGGCGCTCCACAATGGCGGAGGATTCCGCCCGTTGGCCACGTCGCATCCATACTCTCAAACGGCGATTCGTCGCTCAACATCACACTGTTCCATTCGGCACCCCACGCAGCTCTGGAGCGACACCACGTTGAGCGGTGAAGACGATGGCTCGCTGCCCAGAAAAAACACAAGTGCTGGGAAACTGCTGGCCACCAGCTGGCAGTGATGGGTCACTGCTGGCTGAAATCTGCCGCTCACGGCCCGGTAGTGGTCCGTTGGTGCCAGCGCTATCAGTTGGCGAGCCATTGATGGCCCTGCAGCATCGCCGTGAATTGCGGGCCTCCAAGCAAGTGCCACTAGTGGCCCGTTGCTGGCAACCAATGCAACCCCCAACAGCAGGTGGAAACATCGGGACTGCGCATGCGCAGAAGCAACACTTGCTGTGTCTCTCATGGTACCAGTTAGTTGAAGACGACGCAATCGCCATCGTGTTATTTTAGTGGATGTTAAGAAAAAATCCATATGTATAGAGGCGAATTAATTTCCTAATGAAATTTTACGTCGACGAAGATATCAGATTAAGCCGTGAAATACTAGATTACAGCCATGAAATACACCCACTCCATTCCCATGAATAACAATTCATGGAATGGAGTGGATGAATAACAAGAAAAAATTTGAAACCGCTTGAAACACATATCCTGGAAAACCATTAAAACAGCGTTTGTTGGGGAAAAAAAAAGAATTATAAGCGTACAAAATTTATTAATTATTTGAAAGAAAAAAAAAAAAGCAACGCCATGTGGTGTACTCATCCATGGGTTGAATACACAAGACTGGGAGGAATTCGCTTCTAAAAATAACGAGAAGTAAAATAAAATATCTTTTACTCTTTAAAACAAATGTAGCTTCGGACAACGGAAAGGAAAGACACAACGTTAAAAATGTAACAGAATGTGACATGAACCCGAGTAAATATATAAGGGCCGCTCCAGTGGCGCAGTGGTCTAAGCGATGGCCTCTGATCATTCGTCCGAACGGGGTCTGGGTTCGAATCCCGGTGAGGCATGGATGTTGTGTTTGTCTTACGGCACTGGCTCTCTCCCTTCCCTGGAACCAGTGACCCTAAATTAGGGACGGGCGACTGCTTATAGCCCATTGAGTTGCTCACGTTGGTCGTTAAACCTCCAATCAAAAAAAAAAAAAAAACGGCAAGGGCAGTACAAAACTTTGGAAAGCGACTCTAAGTATGTACACGCTTTGAGAATGAGTGAAGTTCCCTTAAGGTAAAAAAAATATCGTTACGTTGAAAAAATTAATTTATCAATTATATGAAACTGACTGTTATGAAAAATACCTCGCAATATTATAAAATGAAAGAGGGAAGCATTCGATTACAAATTGCATACCAAACAGATAGCTTCCAGCACCTCTCCGAGCGGCGTGAATTAGTCCGGTCGGTAGCGAACGCGGCTTCCACGCAAACGGCCCAGGATCGAATCTAGTCAGATGCAAACGGCGTTTTTCCGGTCTGTCGAGAAAATTTCCCCAGCGCAGTGCGTTAATTCACAAGCTTCGTAAAGGTAGAAAAAAAAGTTGTAGCTTTAGGAAACTGCGGTTATCCTTACTTTTTTTTATTATTATTATTATGGTTACTACTGGGAAGTTGGCGGACAAGATTCGGCAAGCCACCAGTTACGTCACGTGGTTGCTGGCTGCCACTAACGGACCACATTAGGCTAGCCATCATTTCTGGCGCGTGCTTTCAGAGCCACTGAAGGGCCACTTGTGGCAGCTACTGCCTGTGATGGACCACTGATGGCCCTGTTGTGGCATATGACAACTGATGGGGTGCCAACTGTTGGCCAGCTGTTGGCCTGAACTGCTGGCCCTTTTGTTGGCCGCCCGGACATTTTATTGACGGTTCGGCAGCGGCAACATAGTGCTGGGCCAGCAAGACTGTTTTTGCTGGGTGTTAAAGGTAGACTTCGCAACGGACATTTGGACAGCAAACCAGACGCATCCAATCGGAGCGACACTGTCCGCGTCGATATCGGAGCGTCCAAGCGTCCCGTACACTCCGCAAAATGTCGCCCGTTGTGGCCTGTGAATCCGCTATGGCATGACGTCGGATGCGACGATCGGTGCGTTTGGACTTGCGCCTCCTTGCTCCGGTCCCCCTACAACGTTGCACAGATCCTTTCTGGAACCAATCTCTACAAATGCGACCGACGGCTGTGGCATCACTTTGCGTTTCTTCTGCAATTCAACGCAACCAGCATCCGGCTGTACGAAGGCCTACGATGACACCTCTCATGAACTCATCCGCTTGGCGAAATCGCGTACGACGGCGTCTTAACGGCATTCGCACCCCTTGTTGGTTCTCCAGACAAGGTTACAGTAGAACCACTCACTTCTCGTGGCCGTGACGACGTCTTGACTGATTGACTCATGGGTTGGTTGTCCGCTTATATCCCACGCGCCGTTTGTGCGATTGGCCTGCAAATGCAATCATTTGCATAACTTGTACGCGCGTGGGCACCCACCTTGCAATTTGCATGGCGCTGCGTTTAAGTCTTCGCGGTGCGGCATTTTCTCTGTCAGGCAGTGTATTTTGACATCGGATACCATTCACCTTGTGGAACAATTCACATGTACTCTCAAATATTTTGTGTTTCACAGTTCCGTCGCTAGGTGGTGCTAGCGTTTACAACTGTATCTCCGCTTTTAAAACTTATATTGGAAATTTTCTTTTTTAACTATATGCCATTCGCTATAATAAAGATTCGAAAATCTTTAAATAATGCAAAGCTTTCCCTCCAGGAACGTAAATGTCAAAAACATTTTCTCGCCGATTCTTCGTTCCGAAGTCTGCTACATTGCTCAAGTCCCTATTGGCTGATGATCTTGGAATTCTCCTATTGGCTGATGATCTTGCTGGCACCAAACGTGAATTTTCATTGGCTAAGAAATGTGCTCCTCAATCCCGTAATGGGATATAATCAAGCTGACGGGGGAAAATGGATTGAGGGCCGCGGGTGGCCTAGTGGTCAGCGTTCGTGACTGCAATGGAGATAACCTCAGGCTCGATCCTGTGAAGATACGAACGTTCGAACCACTAAAAACCCGCCGTGCGTCGGATGGGCACGTTAAGCTGTCGGACCCCGGGTACTGGCCCCCGGTAATAAATAAGGGCGTCTTCCTCCTCCTTTCTACCTCGCTTCCGTGTAACTTTCCTATCGGGTACTCTAGTTCAAATCTCATAGCTTCCTATTTCCAAGGGTTGTTTAAGACCAGGGGTCAAACACTCCCTTCCTAAAACCCTCTACATATCATAAATAAAAAAAAATGGATTGAAACTCAGTTCCCGCCCGACAATCAGGTAAAACCCAACTCCCTACTGGTCACCCAGTGTCCGACCACTTGAAAAGTTGTAGAAACAACCACGCACAGAGCAATAGCAATTTTCGCACAATCTTCTGCTCCGGCAGAGTGAAATTGCTCATTTTGTGTGAATAATCAAAAAGCCTTAAAGGGCTCTACGGACTGAGGGGCACTATTGCCTCTCTTCTCATCCACCGCTCGAACAGCCTTCTGGGGAAGGTAGGAACCCCATTAGGGTATACAAAATTATTTTATTTTTTATTCAGTTAACTCGACCCTGCCCATTTAACGTTAGGCGGACTTTTTCTCGTTTTTAGTACGGCTTTAATATTTTATTTTTTTGAGACACAATGGGCTCACTCCTAATTTTTCTTTGCTCGAACAAAGAGTCCTGTGATAATCTGTTCTTGACCCGCTACGGTAAAGTTTGTTTATTTATGTGAGAGGGACGGGCGCGTTTTGTAATTTTTTTTTCAGGTGTTACTCATTTTATTCATTTAATTTTGTTAAGTCCACTCTGTCAATTAAATTCAAATTCAATTCGCTGGGGGAGTAAATTTATATCATGTTTTCCTCTATAACACTTCTAATTGTTCCATTTGAAAATCTCTTTTGCCTCTGATATCTTTCGCTATGAAAAGCGTTTTGAGCAGAGTTTGTTAATTTTCGTTTTCAATTGTACACACACCAGTGACTGAATTAGAGACCCACATACAGATGTACGTAAACGTTACTTACGCAGCGTATATGCAAAATACGTGGTCACGTGCTTCACCACGTGATTTAGGCTGTAAGTTAAGAATGCTACTCATCAGCAATCGTAAGTACTATTGATCAGAAAGAGAAAAACACAGGATCTTCTGGAGTTCGATAAAGAGCTTATTGTGGATCTTCCGGAGTTTGATAAAGAGCTTATTGTGGATCTTCCGGAGTTTGATAAGAGATTATTGTGGATCTTCCGGAGTTTGATAAAGAACTTATTGTAGATCTTCCGGAGTTTGATAAAGACCTTATTGTGGATCTTCCAGAGTTTGATAAAGAGCTTATTGTGGGTGCCCGTCTGCCTGGAGCAACGATTCTAAGAACAGCAGGGATAACTGTGGAAAAATATCCTACAATGCGTGTCTAAGAGGGGTCACTGTGGCCCGACGACAATCTGTCAGGATTGAGATCGTCGTCTTCTGAGAAGGCTGGTACGGAGATATACAGTGATGAGCCATTACATAATGGCCACAACCAGCCTAGAGAAATGAGCGCGCATGGAGACAGAACGGATGCGCAGGTGAAGTTCACAGAGCAGTACATATACAATCCGAGGACCGGCTTTCAGTTAGTACTGCGTTCGGAGTCAGAATGAGAAAAGCTGCCGATTTATCGGTTCCAATAAGGACAAATTGTGATGGCAGAGCGCCTCGAAACTACGATATCAGAAACGGCGCGGCTTGTAGGTTGTTCACGTGCCGCTGTAGTGAGTACGTATCAAAAGTGGTGCACAGATGGCCAAACGACGAACCGCCGTCCAGTTGTGTCATCCGCAGCTCATTGATGCCAGAGGGAAACGGAGACTGTCGCGCATTGTTCACAGTGACCGCAGAGCCACAGAGCGACAAATAACCAGCAACTACAACAGTAGTGATCAGGGCAATATGTCACAGCCCACATTTCATCGCAGCCTTCTGCGCATAGGCCTGCGTAGCCGAAGACCCAGTCGGGCCAACATGCTCACTGCACGTCATCGCTGACAACGCATGAAATGGGTCCACGATCATCGAGATTTGACCGTGAATGATTGGAATAAAATGACCTGGTCTGATGAATCAACATTCCTGGTGCATCACGTAGACGGCCGAGCGCGGATACGCCGATTACCAACGGAGGCTATAGCACGATGATGCAATGTTGGGTGGAAATAGGCCGGCGGTGGCGGTGTTATAATGTGGTCGATGGTTTCTTGGGACACTTTAGGCCCCATTGTCCCAAAGCACAATCTCTGACAGCTGTCAGGTATCTGAACATTGTTGCGGACGAAGTTCACCCATTTATGGCAACTGTGTGTCCCTGCTGGTGATGGCCATTACCAACAGGATAATGCGCCATAACACACTGCCAGAACCGTCAAGGAGTGGTTCGAGTAACATGCCGGTGACTTTCTGTTAATTCCCTGGCTTCCAAATTCACCTGGCATAAACCCAATCAAAGATTTGTGGTTCGACTTAGAAAAGCGGGTTCGCGCTAAATCACCACCACCCGAAATGTACGGGAACTGGAGGACCTGATGTTCACATTTTAGTATCAGATAATCCAGGATACCTATCGCCACCTCATCGAATCGATGCCTCCCCAGAAAAAACAGCCATGTTGGGCCAGCCCTGGGCCACTGCTGGCTGCCAGCACTGCCAGCTGTGGCCCAGAACTATGATGCCGCCGCCCAACCGTCAATAAAATGTCCGGGCGGCCACCACATGGGCCAGCAGAGGGTCAACAGTGTAACTCCCATTAGTTGTCATATGCCAGAACAGGGCCATTAGTTATCCATCACAGGCAGTAGCTGCCGCAAGTGGCCCTTCAGCGGCCCTGCGAGCACGTGCCATAAATGATGTCTAGCCTAATGTGGTCCGTCAGTGTCCCGGCAGTGGCAGCCGGCAGTCACGTGACGTAACTGATAGCTTGCCGAATCTTGTCCACCAATTTCCCAGTAGTAGCCATAAAAAGTAAATAAATGATAACCGCAGTTTTCCAAAGCTTGAACTACTTTATTTTTCGCCTTACGAAATTTCTGCATTGCAGCACTGTGCTAGGGAATTTTTCTAAACCGGTCCTGAAAAACGCCCGTTTGAATCAGGGTGGAAACGAACCAATGGTTGTCTGCGTGGGAAGCGGGCGCTCTTCCAACGGTACTGATTTGCCGCGCAACAGCATTTGCTTGAAGCTGAGCCTCTTTCTTGCGGAATGTGCAACGAATGGTTCTCTTTTTTAATGTTATTATATTGTGAAGTGTTTTTCATAAATCTCAGTTTCATATAATTCGTAAATTTATTTTTTCAACGTAACGATTGTTTTTTGTTTTTTTTACCTTAAGGGAACTTCACTGATTTTCAACGAGTGTACGAACTTAAAGGCGCTTTCCAAAGTTTCATGTTATCCTTGTCGTCTTGAAAGGCGATTATCGAATTAATATATTTACCCGTTCATGTCACATTCTCTTACATTTTTAACGTTGTCTCTTACCTTTCCGCTGTTCGAAGCTACATTTGTTTTAAAGAGGAAAGATATTTCATTTTACTTCTCATTATTTTTAGAATTGAATTCCTGCAGTCTTGTGCATTTAGCCCATGGATAAGAACATCATATCCACATAGCGTTGCTTTTTTTTTTTCCAAATAATTGATAAAATTTGTACGCGTGTAATTCTTCTTGTTTTCTTTTTCTTTTTTTTTTCCCCCGAGATAACGCTTTTTTAATGATTTTATAAGACTTTTGCTTCAAGCAGTTTAGTGAGTGTTAAAACGAAAATTACACAGAAAATATTTCTTGTTATTCATGGGATATCTGATATCTTCGTCGACATGGAATTTCATTATAGGAAATTAATTCGCCTCTCTACATATGGCTTTTTTTTCTTAACATCCACTATAATAACACAATAGCGATGGCGTCGTCTTCAACTAACTGACACCACAAGAGACACAGCACGTGTTGCTTCTGCGCATGCGCAGTCTCGTTGCTTTCACCTGGTGTTGGGGTTGCATCGGTTGCCAGCTACGGACCATTAGTGGCATTTGCTTGGAGGCCCGCGACTCCCGGCGATGCTGCAGGGCCATCAATGGCTGCCAACTGATCGCGCTGCCACCAACGGACCGCTACCGGGCCGTAGATTTCAGCCGGGAGCGACCCATAACTGCCAGGTGGTGGCCAGCAGTTTCCCAACACTTGTGTTTTCACTGGGTCGCCAAGTGGGCGCTGTTTTGGGGCTAAATGGGGTAATCTGTGTAGGCAGTCGCGGCGACGCGGTGGTTGAAGCAATGGCTTCTGATCGTTCGTCCGTGATAGCTCCGGTTCGAATCCCGTGGGGCATGGATGTTGTGTTTTTCTTACGACACTGACTCTCTCCCTTCCCTGGAGTTAGTTGCCCTGAATTAGGGAAGGATGACTGCTTATAGTCCATCGAATTACTCACGGTGATCATTAAATCTCCTGTCAAAAAAATAAAAAAAATCGGAGATATAAGACCAGCGCGACTAAACGACTTTTGGAATGGGAGGACATTTTAATTAAAACAGAAGGACATTTCGAGGAAAATGAGGACAATAAATTTGTACAAAAATGAATATGACTGCACATGCTCTGTAATTAAAATTTTCAGTTTGACAGTTTATTCGTGCAAAACTTTAAAAAAGAAAGAAAGATTCCAATCTACTGGACATTTTTTACTTATACTTTTGACTGGAAGAAATTTTCTTCAGTAGATCAGGTTTCTTGCAGGTACGATTGCAGGTACGTCGTCGTCGTGCCAGTCCCCTGATCCTTGGACTCTTTGATCCAGGATCAGGCCAAAGCCCGCGCGCCCCCGTTGAGCTGAGTTTTGGCTGACGTGGAGCTACCTCTGGTACCCACTCAGCACTTAGTGAATCTGACACCCTCTCTCACAGAGATGTCAGCTACCCACAAGGGTAAAGCAAATCAAAAGGGGTCAGACCATAAACTGTCCGGGTCAACCCGGACTCTGAAGGTAGTAGCCGAGAAACTACCTAGTCCTGTCGGTAGTTCTAAGGGGGCCCTCCCCTACTTCCGAGACCAACCGAAAGAAAAGCCCCGCACCAGGTCGAGGCCTTCTTCGAAGACTCTTCCTGGTGCAAAGGGTCTACCGGCCACTACACCCATGAAAGGGCCCTCCCCCACCTCGACTGAGTCAACTCAGTCAAAACGGGGTGAAGACACGTTTTTGCCGCCTCCGCCCATGGCAAACAAGGGGACATCATCGCCCCAACCCGAACCCTCTCGGTTTCTGAGGGGTTGTCCGCTGGCCCTCCAGAGGACACTTTGGAGACCAACCAGCACTTCGAGACATCCCTGGTGTCTACACCACCGGCCTTCTTGAGCCACATCTTCTCTCTTCTAGGGGAGGTAGAGTCCGCTATTAGGGACTCTCGAGTCACTTCCCCAGGTCGAGAACAAATGGAAGCGGGCGTAAATGAGATCCGCAGAGCTTGCATCTTGCAAGCATGTGAGTCAGCAGCCCTACCTCCTATGCCGAAGCGGCCAGGAAAGGGACTAGTACGGTGAAAGAGCCTTCGCCTGCTCCACGTAAGAAAAAGAAAAAGTTGGGGGACCGGAGATACGTTCTCCTGGTCTATCCCACTGTCGAGTGTACGTCCTCAGAGAATGTAACAAAAGACTCTGCGAACTGCAGTCAACCCAGCTAAACTGCAACTCGGGGTCAAGAGCATTAGGAACATTTGAAAGGGTGGGGTTGCGGTGGAATGTTCCCGTCCAGAGGAGCTCGACCGCCTTGCCCAGGAGTTGAGAAGCAATCCGATGACCAAAGATTGCACGCTCCCCACATCCCCACGGAAGAGATTACCCCGGATAATCGTCTATGGCGTCGACGGGGAACTCTCGGGCAGGAGTTCGAGGAAAGGGGTTCTAGAATAGAACCCTGACCTCGAAAACGGGTTTACAGCTCGTTTTCCCATCAAGTGTAAGGGAGGTCGGCTCCACTAGGTGGTAGACGTGCTCAAGGCCTTCAAGTTCTTAATGAAACGGAAGTCACTGAACTTGGGTTGGTCAGTGCTTCGCTTAAAGGAGTTCCTGCGTGAGGTCAGGTGCTTCCGGTGCAATGGCTTCGGTTATTTCCGCAGCAACTGTCCAGAGCCTGAAGATAGGTGTGGCAATTGCAGTGTAATTGGGCACCAGCACCACAGGAGTGCAGCAATTGCTTGGCTGCAAATGCTAAGTTTCGCCTGAAGCTGGATGTTGCACATTCCAGCTTCCGTAAGACATATCCTAGTCTTATTAGGGAGCTTGAGCAAAGGAAAAGTCTGGTCAACTATGGTTGACAGATCGTAGTACCCCTAGAGGTACGTCGCTCTCGAATATTGTGTTTGTTGGCTTTTGACCCAGGTGTTTCTGATGACTCTGGCCTGGAGTCATCACCGCAGCCCTGGCCCTAGTCCTGCTGACCATGTAAGTAATTTTGTGTGTTTATTGTGATTTTCTGCTGAATGTTTTTGAAAGGGGTGCATGAGACCCTCATATTGTCAGAAATGTGCATGTATTTTCTTGTTTATTAGATACCAAATAAAGGACTCTAGTCCCAAATACTCGCGTTGGCGGACGAATCTCCCAGCCAAGCAATAAGAATGCTTTTCGAAATTTGGTTTGCTCCGCCCATAGCACGTCAGACACACGGGGTATGATCGAAGGGTGCAAGCTACTGGTCCCGTGGGGGAGGCAAAACCCCACAGGTCCCTGGGCCGATTCTGTCCGAGTGAAAGACTGTGGTTTCCGATGACTGACGGGATAGCTGTCGCAGCGCCGTCAGGAATCTAAGTTAATTCCAACCTGTAGAGAGTTCAGCATTTCCCTGCGATGTCTGAAATTAGACGGTGCAAGTAGTGTCATCAGCTTAGCTTAGGATGGCTTGATAAGATAATAGAAGGATTTGATCAAAAAGTTTATGGATTATTCCTTATTGAAAAACCGGACATTTGGTCTATTTCCCTTAACGCCTAGAGAACAGGAAGACATGATAGGAAAAGGAGGACATGTCCTTCAAAAGCCGGACGTCTGGTCACTCTGTATAGGACTTCCCGTGTGATACAATTGACCGAAGTATTCAATAAAAGCGGTTCCCGACACATATCTCAGCAAACCGTGCGGTGGATTGAATTGAGATTGGATTGACAGAAGAGGATTGGTATTTGCAGTCGTATGCCTATAAGTAAAGTACTGAGTTCTACGAAGAACCCGAAAATTCGTCTACAGTGGTGTCAGGAACATCGTGAGTGGACACTGGAAGACTGTGGGAAATGCCTCTGATCCGACAAGTCGTTACAGCTTGTTATGTACCAACTGTGAAGGCAGAGTGTTTGGCCGACGTCCCATGAAGCAATGGACCCAGCTTGAATCCTGAACATAAACCATGGTTCTGCAATGGACCAAGCTTGCCTCCTAAACATGAACCATGGTTCTGCAATGGACCCAGCTTGCCTCCTAAACATAAACCATGGTTCTGGAATGGACCCAACTTGCCTCCTAAACACAAACCATGGTTCTGGAAGTGGAGCCATGGTGCGGGGCACGTTCTTTTCGCACGAAACGGGTCCCCTGATATTGCTGGAAAGTCGGATGTCCTCCAAAGATTATCTGAACAGTGTTGCCAATCAAGTCCATCCTGCAATGTTGACTTTTTATCCAGCAAATGAAAGCTGTTTCATGGACGACAATGCTACTGTCCTTCGCGCTAGACGTGTTCAGCAGTGGCTCAGCGAGCATGACAGCGACTTCCATCATCTTTTCTGGCCATCACAAAGCCCAGATCTGAACCTCGTGGAAAAGGTAAGAGACATGCTAAAAAACAGATCCGGGAGCATATGGACCATTTGGTGAATGCCTGGTATGCTGTAGACGTAGCTGCACTCTAATATCTTTTGAATCTATACCAAACAGCATACGTGCTGTAATTCGGGCTGAAAGAGGTCCAGGCCGGTATTGAATAAAAGTTTCTAGATAAGTGGCGAGTGTGAATAAAAGTTTTTAAATAAGTGGCGAGTGTGAATAAAAGTTTCTAAATAAGTGGCGAGTGTGAATAAAAGTTTCTAAATAAGTGTAGAAATCCGGTTGTTGTTTTTTTCCTTTATGTACCCGTTTCCAGCCACTATGAATAAACCCGCACACTTTGTGTATTGTAAACTATGGTAAGTTTTTCCCTAGGTGGTGTAAAGGTATTCCCTCTTTAAATCTGCATGAAACATGTCAAAATGTGCATGAAATATCTTAAAATCTGCATTGAAATATCTTAAAATCTGCATTGAAATATCTTAAAATCTGCATTGAAATATCTTAAAATCTGCATTGAAATGTCTTTTTCATGTCGAGGAGATCCAAAAGACGTGCTCATTACAACCGAAATTTCAGTTCCATCTGTCTTGCTTTCTCTCACACTATTCACGCAAAGAAAACAACGGCGAAGGAGGAAATATTTTGAATCAGTATGGGACGTAATCAGGGGGATTTGGGTCGGCGAAGCCAGCCCGGGAATTTTAGTCTTGCGGTCTGGTACAGAAACACACGCACCCACAGGGGAACACCTCATAAATTCCCTCACAAAAAAGATTCTAGATGAGATGGAATTGTTGAAATATGCACTGTAAAACTAAATCAGTGGTAAAAAAATTAGCGGCAGTTAAGAGTGAAAGAATCTTAAAAATCCACTCGTGATTGAAAGTAGTATATCAAATCATACTCAGAATGAGGTGTGGCACCCGATAATTATATTTATCTGTTGGCCGATTGTCTGCTGCGGAACTGTATTCGCGGAACCTCCTGGAATGAATGCCCTTCTAAAATCTAACCATTATTTTGATTCATGAACTGCCATTTTGATTCATGAACTGCCATTTTGATTCATGAACTGCTATTTTGATTCATAAACTGCCATTTTGATTCATGAACTGCCATTTTGATCCATGAACCAGTGCCGGTAAATCGTGGTTCCCTTTAAATAAATGTGGGTGGGACACAAATTTCAGAACATCTCTGCCAGAGAATCGCTTTCTGCTCTATGTCTGTACGTGGGTATAGGGATGATGGACCATCAAAATTGGTGCTAGTGCATTCTTCAAGATTATAAAAGGAGGGTAAGGTTTCACAGAAGCAGAGAAAATTTTGTTTTGTGATTTTACAGCAAGCGACGAACATATATACAGTATATAGATAGAAAGAAACGATTTTTTTCAGAGACACCCAGCAAAACCACAAGTGTTGGGAAACTGCTGGCCACCAGCTGGCAGTGATGGTTTACTGCTGGCTGAAATCGTCCCTCTCACGGAACGTTAGCGGTCCGTTGGTGGCAGCACCATCAGTTGGCATCCATTGATGGCCCTGCAGCATCGCCGTGAATTGCGGGCCTCCAAGCAAGTGCCACTAGTGGTCCGTAGCTGACAACCGATGCATCCCCAACACCAGGTGGAAGCAACGAGACTGCGCATGCGCAGAAGCTACACATGCTGTGTTTCTCGTGGTACCAGTTAGTTGGAGACGACGCTATCGCCATTGTGTTATTTTAGTGGATGCTAAGAAAAAAAAGCCATATGTAGAGAGACGAATTAATTTCCTATAATGAAATGCCACGTCGACGAAGATATCAGAATAAGCCATGAAATACTTAATTACTGCCACGAAATAGACCCACTCCATTCCCATGAATAACAAGAAATAATTTCTGTGTAATATTTCGTTTTAACATACACTAAAACGCTTGAAATAAAAGACCTGAAAAACATTAAAAAAAACGTTATGTCGGAAAAAAAAGTATACGCGTAGAAAATTTACCAATTATTTAAAAAAAAAGCAACGCTCTGTGGATATAATGTACTCATTCATGGGTTGAATACACGAGACTGGAGGAATTCGCTTCTAAATATAACAAGAAGTAGAATAAAATATCTTTCCTCTTTAAAATAAATGTTGCTTCAGACAGCGGAAAGGGAAGATACAACGCTAAAAATGTAACAGAATGTGACCTGAACGGGTAAATATATTAATTCAACAATCCCCGTTGGAGACGACAAGGACAGAACGAAACTTTGGATAGCGCCTTTAAGTTAGTACACTCGTTAAAAATGAGTGAAGTTCTCTTAAGGTAAAGAAAAACAAAAACAAAAAAAACAATGGCTACGTTGAAAAAATAAACTTATGAATTATATGAAACTGACATTTATGAAAAATACCTCGCAATATTGTAAAATTAAAAAGAGAACAATTCGTTACACATTCCATAGAAAAGGGGATCAGCTTCAAGCGAATGCTCTTGCGTCGCAAATCAGTTCAGTTGCTTAGAGCGCCCGCTTCCCACGCAGACAATTCTTGGTTCGTTTCCAACCAGGTCCAAACTGCTGTTTTTCAGGTCTCGTTCAGAAAATTTCCCCAGCGTAGTGCCATAATTTAGAAGTTTCGTAAGGCGAAGAAGAAAAAGTAGCCTAGTTGTAGCTTTGGAAAAATGCGGTTGTCCTGCATATATATATATTTTTTATGGCTGCTACTGGGAAATTGGTGGACAAGTTTCGGCAAGCCATCAGATCAGTTACGTCACGTGATTGCCGACTGTCACCGCCGGGAAACTAGTGGATCACATTAGGCTAGCCATCATTTATGGCACGTGCTTGCAGGGCCGCTGAAGGGCCACTTGTGGCAGCTACTGCCTGTGGTGGATAACTAATGGCCCTGTTCTTGCATATGACAACTGATGGGGTACCACTGTTGGCCCGCTGCTGGCACGAACTGCTGGCCCATGTGGTGGCCTCCCGGACATTTTATTGACGGTTGTGCCGCTGCAACACAGTACTGGGCTACCGCTGGCAGTTTTGGCAGCCAGCAGTGACCCAGTGCTGGACTAGCAAGACTGTTTTTGCAGGGCAATAACGTTTTAGACAAATAACATAAAGCTCAAATGAAGTAAGCGATTCTTATTCATAAGCAGAGGTGTAACTAGGCATTTGTGCACCCGGGGCAAGCCACAGAAAACTGCGCCTCCTCCCACGAAGTCGTTAAGACAAAAAATATTTAGCACTTGTTATTTAAAATATTTTAATGATGCATGTTGCACGAATTTTTAAGTAAAGCTAGTCTTCTGTGTCGATCACACACAAGTTTGCCCAATTCAGTATCCACACACATATGTAATTACAATTTTTCAAAATAACTAACACCAGAAACTGAGTGTTGCATATGACATTTCGCTTCACACCGAATTTTATGTTTCCCTTTTTATCACATTCTCTTGAAGTTAATCGATAACTAATAAATAATCATTAACATTTTTGCAATAGATTTTAAAAATCAGCTAGTTTTTGGCGGATCTGAGGAAGGCCCGTATTTGCGCATTTACCGCTCGCTGCCCTCATTGCCATTTTCATTATAGTTTAACAAACTAACGCTTAAATATTTTTATTGGGTATGATACAATAACGTTACGGAGATTTAATACAAGATTTTTTAGGCAAAAATATTAAATCTCATTACCAACTTTTACATCGCTTTCGTGCTCCATTTCCTTTGTGTCGACGATGCGTGAGAAACTTATAGCTTCGTCACCTCATGTCTAGGCGTTGTATTTCGTAGCGGCATTTGGCATTGTCAAATGCAATTTGCACCTTTCGGCTCTATGATCAAAGGTACCGGAGGTTATACTGGAGCAACAATCTTCAGCTTTGAGACCTTTGTCTTGGAACGCTGCTCTTTTAATCCGTGGGAGAGGAAATATCGCTCTGTGTGTTAGAATGGGTTGCTCATCTTTTTGCTAGCGGGCAAGATGGCGAGGGAAAAAAAGGCAGTCAACTCGAATGGATAGAAGAGGTGAGTCGGGTAAGAAGCCAGTAAGCTTAGTTCTAGGAGGACAGAAGTATCTTAGTAGCGGGGAAAAGAGGGCCTTTCCGGATGGCCTGGAGAAAAGGGGTAGAAAATTATCGGTAAGTAGTATGCATAGGGAGTGGAAATATTTTATATTGCTCGCAACAAGGGGGATAGCGCAATCATTAGTACAACCTTCGTCGAAGTACAACAAGGAGGATAGCGTAATCATTAGACAACCTTCGTAGAAATGCACTGCTGGCCACCCAAAATGCAACACCAAGAAGGAAGCATCCGATTGGCCTGAAATTCGCAGCATGCGTCACCCGCGAGAGGACATGCAAACGATTAGCATTGCAGGGCATATGCAAATCATGTGCGCCCGGCACGCTACCGAGAAGCACTATAAGAAGGGTGCACAGAAGGCGGGGTGTAAGTAGTGGAAGTGTGTTGTGCTGCCGGACCTGTGCGTGGGAAGATTCCTGATGCCTCGTCGAAGAATACGCCAGTCATTACAGCACGTTTCGGAGTTTGACAGAGGACGAATAGTGGCTTATCGCGGTAGCGGTTTATCGTACGTATACATCGGCGCCCGTGTGTGACGATACCGAAGCACAGTGAGACGAGAATGGATTCGGTGGGTGCAGGAGGGACGGACGGACCAACGTGAGCGATTGCCGCAGCCGCGGCACACTCCCAAACGAGAGGACAGGCATGTTGTGCTGCGGGCATTGACGGCTCGCACAGCCACATCACGAACGTTAGCGCAGGAATTAAAGTGTGTTGCGCAACAACCTGTGTCAGCTCGTATCGTTCGACGTCGTCTGCAGAAGAGGGGACTTGTCGCACGGCGCCCATTGCTGCGATTACCATTGACGTTACACCACCAGCGAGTGCGGCGGAAGTGGGCCGTTGAACGCCGCACCTGGACTACGGAATGGCACGACATTGTCTTCTCCGAGGAATCTCGCTTCTGCCTGCAACACTACGATGGTCGGATCCGCGTGTGGCGGCACCGCGGCGAGTGACTGTATGGCGTCTGCGTTATGAATTGCCATACCGGTCCGTCGCCTGGCGTTATGGTTTGGGACGTAATTGGATATGACACCCGCAACCCTCTGGTACGCATCGCCGGTACACTCAACAGCCACCGCACCATCTCCGACGTTTTGGAACCTGTAGTCCTCCCGTACCTGCAGGACCTGCCAGCGGTCACGTTTCAACAGGACAATGCGCGCCAGCACGTGGCACGCATAGTGCAACAATTCTTCACGTCCCATCAGGTGTCACTGCTGCCGTGGCCTGCCTGTTCTCGCGATATGTCACCCATCGAACACGTCTGGTCGCTGATCGGCAACCGAGTGGCCCGGCAAGCACCACCCGCGTCTACGCCTGATGAACTGTGGCAACGTGTGGAAGCAACCTGAACCGACATACCCCAAGCCTACATCCAAAGCTTCTTTCGTTCGATGCCGCGGCGTGTAGTGGCCGTTATTGCCAGCCATGGGGGCCACACGAACTATTGATGTCTGCGTGTTCCGCAAGTAGCACGGGCCTGTAAGCTCAATCGTTTCATCTTTGTATCTGTTGTTATGTGTCCAGTAAATCTGGCTTTGCCATCTCGTGTCCTTCTTGGTTTTGCAATTTGGGTTTCCAGCAGTGTAAATAAGAAGAATAAATCGTTTTTATAAGATACAGGAGTATTTCATGAAATAGTGTAGCGTCCTCTTTACAACATTTAATTAGCTCTTCTGTTGTTTCCATCCCATTGGAGTTTGCGTGCCGAACTCTAATTACGAACCCCGAGGTGAAAGAGTCTGTCATTTGTATCATCAGTTACGTAGTACTGATCATCGTTATTCACCAACAAGAGCATAAACTTCCTATTCATTATTCCTCATTTACTACGTTAACCTGGAAGAACAAACCAAGTTAACAATAATCAGGGTATTATGGAGCTACTGTAGGTGTCATTTCTTATCCCAAACGGGAACAGCATTTTCCCTGTATAATTGTATCGGAAGCATTTAGGAAATGGGGGCCAGCACTCAGCTGAAGAGTTTCTAGCCTTTCTTCCTAACCAGTACATCAAGAATGCTCCGAGTAGTGAAGCCGACTAGATGCGGAACTTCACCTTCTGTAAAATACAGAAGGTGAAGAGGGCAGGTGAGATTCCCAACTACTTCGGAGTTCGGACCTTTGATACCTCATTAAACAAACCGAATGCAGCTTGCAGTAGTAACAGTAATGATCGAATCGCTCCCAGAGAAATTTTAACAATGTGAACGAGATAATTTCTGATCTTGCAATGTACATGTACAAAACTGCTTTCATTTCTGAATATGGGTAGCTAACATCTCTTGCACATTTTGAGGAAGAAATGAGAATTTTAAGCTGCCAAGGCTACCGAAACTGGAGAAAGATATTATAAGCAAATGTTGTAGATGGATAAACGTCAAAGTATGTTGTGAAAATGTGGTACCAGAAACTAGCGCAAAAGCTTCAATTCCGATATTAATCATATTGTTTTTTTTTTTTTGCGACCCCTCTTGAGCTGCGTTCGGGGCAGCCACCCCTCCCGCCCATCCCTTGTTACGCCTCTGTTCATAAGTACCAAAATATCTATTCGTTGTTTCCGGAAAAATCCAGACAAAGAGAATACGACAAATTGGGCCATTTCTGGAGTGGTCCACCCGTTCACCGGAAATGTCCCGGTATCCCGGTAGGCCAATCCACCCTTGGACGTAATGACCAACAAATCTTGGATTTTAACCGGATCCTGGGGTTGTGACTTGCATTCGTATGTTCAGGTTGGGCGCAGCTACTTATATCTCGATTCCTGATCAGGCAGTGCTGTTTATGCCCACGTTCTTTTATCGGCCGTTGCTGTCAAAGTGGATGGGTAGGAGACATCGAGGTGACGCACACTGTTTAAATAGAGACCCAATATATGAGTTCGACATAAGCCTATTCAAAAACCTCTGGCTGTACGTGATAACGCGACAGATTCCCAAGAAATCGTTAGGGGTGTTTAGACAAGTAGCTGAGAGAGGAAACCTCTAAAGACCTGTTGCATCAAAGCGTCAAACTTTCTGAAGTGACGTTTCTTCTGT
Source organism: Macrothele yani (assembly GCA_039090855.1). NCBI lineage: Eukaryota > Metazoa > Arthropoda > Arachnida > Araneae > Macrothelidae > Macrothele > Macrothele yani. The sequence continues at coordinate 100,803,331 of CM077028.1, forward strand.
AAGTGGTCTGCCAATGCACAGCTTAGTTGCTTAACAAAAGTAATAATATCCTTTTTCGTAGCGGTATATAAAACCTGCATATCTCCGTTAAAATCAAGAGATCCCAGGGTTAGTGCATTTAAATTTAAAACGTCAAGTCTGTAGCGGTACAGCTCTTCTGATGTTCATCCTCCTTTGAGTCGGGAAATTAGCGAGAAAAATACAGCAAAAACGATTTTTTTAACTAGTGGATATTTGTGCAAGCAAAAAGAGCTAAAAACCATTGGAAGCCAAACGCTGGCAAGAATATCCCTATATTATGCTTTTCTTTTCTCTTTCCTTTTTTCTTCCGTTCATATCTCCTATTAAACGCAATAAAAAGCAGGCTGAATCTCTGTACGAAGAGCAAACGCTTTTCATTAACGGACCGATCTCGATCTCGCGTTGTACTGCGCGAAAAGGGAGAAGGCATCAGCGCAATTTGCATCTTTTTTCCTTTTTTTATCCACGCCCACAGTTTAAAAAGTCTTTTACCTCCTGCGCCCATTCAATCCCTAGCCCCCATGTTGTTTGCCTTTGTGTACGAAAACCTGGAAGTCAAAAAGAAAAGTGTTAGCTGTTTTTCCTGCCTCGAAAAAGCTCTACAGCCGTCATTAGGGCTTTAATGACCGTTAAAAGAAGGGGATCCCAACAAAGCACTGACTTGGCGCGAGCGTGCCACAATGGCGGAACCCCCGCACGCGTTTCCCGCCATTCTGAAGCCTTGAAGCCGTTTAACAATGGAAACATTCAACCTGCAACAATAGGATGCCGGAAAAACTGTTGCCATCCTCCGTGTAGCAATTCTATCTTTTTCCTCAAGTTCCCTTCATGTTTTTAGTACGGGAAAAATATGCAAAGCGCCAAAGATCCTTACATTTTTTTTTCCTGTTTCTTTTATATTCGTATTCTTTATCAGCTTTCTGCCTCCTAGTTTTCAACATTTTGAGAGTTAGTAACCACTGCTACGAATCCCTGCAGTCATGATTTTGTGAAGAATGGCTTGGCTCCGCAGGGGTGGGTGGAAGCATTTGTTAGGGAGGCGAGGGTGGGCAATCCGGACTGTTGAAGTGCAGTGATGTGAAGTGACTTCAACGCGTCTGGTGTCGAACTCATTGACGTCACTTGAGCACGGGAGTGCATCGCAGACGCCGATTTTACGGGGAACTGCTCTCGAGGTATTTTCTCGACTCGCGAATCATCTGAAGAATTAGTTGTACACGAATGTTGCCTTTACCACAACAACGAAAGCACGGAACTCTGTCACAATCTACACCCACAGTTTTTGTCAGATCTCAATAATAAAGAACAACGGAAAGAAACGGGAAAAGGTATAATGTTAGACAAATAAAAACTTAAGCACACAAGCGAGCGATATATTAACTACAACTTCAACTTGATTTCTACCTCCACGCAGATGCAAGTAGTTTGTTTTATTTCAGGTGGAACTGACCAAACGTATGGCTTTTTGTGTTTTGTTTTTTACATTTCTTTCTGTTTTTTGTCATAATGTTCATACGCCATTAAACATCTGCAAACTATCAGCCTGACACTAGTTCTACTTATCGTTCATATACCTATCTTATATTAGTTCTTTATACAATGTGATTTGACTGCATTTTTTCGCTCATTGCTAGATGGTATCTATTGCTACGTGCAGGACCATAGCTAACAGAGGAGCTAGAGAAGACTCAGCAAGGCAAGGAAGTATTAAAGAGAGCTTCGGAGAAAATCCTGGGAGAAAAAATCATTTAGCATTAGCAGCGAACGAGGAATTATTATTTTTACGTATCCCATTGACCCCTAACAACAAAATTGTACCTATTAACCAAACCAGTTTATTCAAAGCACGGTTGGCAGGATGAAATCAAGACTGTGTTCAGATTCAAACAGTGAAAATGTACAACTTCTCAAAGATATTTCTTCATTAGAGCGAATAAATATTAAAACAGACGACGTGCACTATGGAGAACTAGCAACAAGGCGAATCTGTAGACCTTTTTAATGTTGATGAAATGCTATTCAGAGACTGAGAGCAAATACTGAAAACATCCAAGTTGTACCAGAAAACTTAAAATCCCTCGTAAGAACGATTTTAACTCTGCCTTGTTCGACAGCTGAATGCGAGCGAGGATTCAGTTTAATGAACATTATAACCGATCTCAAAGCATCTTTGTTAATCTCCAATGTATCTAACCTGATGTTCATAAATTCAAATGGACCGCACATTAAACGATTTGTTCCAAAACAATATGTAAGATCTTGGTTGATAAATCATCGTTCAGCAACTGATAGTAGATTAAGAGTTTCTTCTAGAGAAGAACAGTGCTGTAAGGACTTATCTCGTCAGGCTTTTTTTTTATTGTAATTTTAATGACCACCGTGAGCAACTCAATGGGCTATAAGCGGTAGCCCGTCCCTAATTTAAGGTCACTGCTTCCAGGAAAGGGAGAGAGCCAGTACCGTAACACAACTGTCAACACAATATCCATGCCTCACCGGGATTCGAACCCGGACCTCTTTCGGACTAATGATAAGAGGCCATCGCGTAGACCACTGCGCCACCGGCGCGGCTCCGTCTTTATGGGATATATTTCAATAAAAATTAAAATAATCTTGTGCAGATTTTCAACATGTCGTAATTGGCAGAAGAGAGGAGGAGATACTTTATTAATATCGGTAAGTGAGCTCATAGTCATAATTGTTAAAAAAGCACGGTACCCCCATGAGGGTACCGGGCCTTTATTTATTTTATTTTTTTTAATCCATGTAGTATAATCTCTGATTTTTTAGGATTTGCACATAGTACCCTCTGCTGTGTTTACGACTACAGCATTGGGAAGGACCCCGCCCCTGGGAAATACACTTTGGTGTAAATTCTTTGAACTTTTATTTTCTTTGGCTGAATGACTTTTGTAGTTCATTATAAGCATAAATGCTTTTCTTTATTTTGTTCTGCTTTACATTTTTTAAAAGCAAAAAAAAAAAACTGAAGTGTTACATCACAAACGATGAATAATTATCTAGAAATTACTTTTAAAGGTGAAGCTGCGCCAACGATTTTCTACCAGATTGTAATAGGACTTGTTGGTGTTTTGGGCCAGGGAAGAAAGAAGTGCGTTTTTTGTTCGTTTGTTTCTTGTTTGTTTTTTCTATTAAGAGGAAAAGTAACATTTTAAAGTACATTAAAAAAATTAAAGAAAGAAAGACGGAGGTGGTGGCTTGGTTTGGAAGAAGTCTAAACTCCTATTTGTCATTTGTTAAATGCTTATGAGATGCCAAGCTCCTGTTTAAAAGCCTCCAGTGTCCAGGCAGTTTGTTGTCTACAAAGAATTGCTGTCGTGCGGACATTTTAACAAACTGTATCCCTCTACGCATTGAAAAATAGTGCTAAAGGGAAGTCCCTGCGCGTGCGGGAGGGAGAAAGAGCTTTCACCATCTTCTTGCTCATTGTTTTTTGTCCAGTAAGAATTGTTTTACGATGCTGGTGATGGAGATGTTGAAAGAAAAAAGAGATAAGTTTTTTGGCGGGATTCTGGTGATCTTGGTTTTGAGAGGTAAGAAGTGGCCACCACCGATCACCAGCGAAGGAGAATACGCGATTAAAGATGGATAAAAAAAGAGGAACCGAAAAATAGGAGTAGAAAAAGTTGAAATATGACATTAGTAAATCCCCGATACCATTGCGTCGATCCACAGGAAAGACACCAGAACAATTGTGACGTATACTCTAATTTAACGTTTCTTTTTAGTTTCTTTCTCTATGTAAGTTTTCGTTAATTCTCCTTGGCATTTATCAAACTTACGGTGATATCTTCTCTCTCGCAAGAGTATGGTTGGCAACACCTTGAGGTCAGAACGTATGAAGTGTGTATGTCTCAGATTAGAACAGAACGATATACATATAATGTGTGAGCAGCAGTAAAGGTGTGGAGATTGTGGAAGTTAGCATACTAATTGTGGAAGAGACGTTTGTTAAATTGCAGTTTGAATTATTTGAAGGCTGCGTATTCTACTTTAGTGTTGGTTTTGTTCTCTTAACCAAGTGTTATTATTAACTTACGTTCGTTTGATTATACCTTGTTGAAGTGCCGAAGCATTAGTGTCTGAATAAAGACCAATCGTAGGTAACTTTTTCTCGACGTTTTGTTGAATGACTCCTGTTTCACCGTACGTGAAGTTTTTTATGTAATGTTCAGTCAGTTATACTTCAACGAACATTACACGGTAAACCGCAAAAAACGGAATCACTCTATAGTTAGCAGTTATTTTTACCCCAGCGATAAGGAACATGCAGCTCATCCACCATCAAGCAAATTCAGAGAATGTGGTTTATTTCTTATATTTGAACAGAGTTCTGCTTTCCTTCTCCCCCTTTTTATTTCATAATTTGTATTTTTATGCAACTGTTTTTACTTTTTGGCATAATTATTCGCTAAAGAATAAATTCAGTAAGGATATTAAAAACAAAGTACAATTTTCACCTATATTCGTGGCAAATGCATTTTGCAGTTACAGAGCCCACCAAAGATGCAGTGTTACCGGTTTTCAAACAGAACCGGATATTTGTTCTCAGCTCCATGACATAGCTATGACAATGTTTTTCCACCGAATGACGCCATGCGCAGCGTAAATAACCATGTGCGCAGTTCTCACGCAAACTCTGTTGCCACCGCATAGCTGATAAATGGCTTACCAAAAAACCATGCCTTCCCGTCAAGGTGTAGGGCAGATTTATGGGTGTGTGCGATACATTAAGTAATTTACGATTTCAGTGTTTTATGTATTGCGCATTTCGAGTGTGTAGTTTTATAAGCGGCTTAAAAGACCTGTTATAAAATCTTTTGAGCGGCAGTTTATCTCGTAGTTAGTTTCAGCTGTCATGGCTCCGAAAATGTGCGAGTTTTCCCAATGCGATGAAAGAGGATTATATCTCTTCATGACTGTGGTTTAAGTTATCGAGAAATTGGTAAGAAGCTGAATTTTTCTAGTGTTCGATACGATGACCCCTCAGCCGTAAAAAGTTGTAATCGCAGGGGGCTAAATCAGAAAAATAAATTGCTAAATTTTTCTAATAACTGCTAAATTTTTCTAGGATTCGATATGATGACCCTCGTTAAAAAGTTGTAATCGCAGGGAGCTAAATCGGAACTGCATGGGGGGCATACTTCCCACTTGAAATTGCGAAGAAGCTTCTGCGTGGCAGCAACTTTGTGTGAGGTTGCGTTGTTATGTAACAAAATAATTCCTTTTGACAATTTTCCTCGCCTTCGATCCTTAATTGCTTTACTTAACTTCTTCAATGTCCCGCACTACCTTGCAGCTTTTATCGAACTCCCTTTTGCCATAAACTATGTATACACTGGCTTCTTGCAGTCAAAATAGACTGTTGCCATCACTTTTCCGTCAAACGACACGACTTAAAAAAAATTTTGAGAGCTGGGTTCCTTTGTTTCCGGGATGTTTATTTAAAGAGTCTTTTTCTTTCCGTTTGGGATCAGCATGTATGATAAGTTGCAATTCTTTGCAGACGCTGTGAAAGAATATCATTTCACGAAAAGTATCAAGATTCGCGTTACTGAGTGAATTACTCTTTTATTAAAAATTAATTCGCTTATTGGGTATGTCCTGAAATTACACACATCGTCAAAAAATAGTTGCACCCAGAAGAACGTGCCGGATTCTAATACTATTCAGGAGGAAGGTAAAGGTTACCAGGAACAACAAATGATTAAACATTGAATCTGATATGGACAATATAATATTTATTGAGCTACACGCCAATAAGTAGCGTTTCTCAGTATGGCGTTTGGCCGCCAAGTTTGCTCACACAACATGCCAGACGTCTTGACATGGAGTTATACAGTTTCCCAATGGTGTGCTGCGATAAGCCATCCCATGTAACTTGAATGTTCTCACACAGTCCCTGAAGATTGTGGGGTAGGGTGGAGTGTGGATAGCATGTTCAATAGCATCCCACACGCATTCAATTGGCGATAGGTCTGGCGATGCGGCTGGCCTTGGCAGAGTGCCAGTGCCTGGAAGGCAAGCTCTCGAGACAGCAGTAATATGCGGACGAGCGTTGTCTTCTTGGAAAATCGCACCAGAGTGAGCATCCAGAAAAGGTAGATTCACTGGTTGCAGGATCTGATTAACGTAACGTTGGGCTGTCAAAGTGCCTGTAATGAACACCAAAGGAGATCTGTCATCGTAGGCAATTGCACCCCACACCATGACACCTGGGTCGTCTGGACGTGTGACGCTCGACAACAAACCGTTCATCTTGGCGCTGACCACGGTGACTCCACACACGGATACGTTGGTCGTCTCCTCCAAGACAAAAGCGGGACTCGTCACTGAAGATCACCCGCTGCCATTCTGAGTGGCTCCGTGACAGTCTGGCACGACACCATTGCAGTCTTTGGAGACGATGCAATGGTGTTAAGGACAGTCGTCGTAACTGTCTGCGTGCGTGTAGTTGTACGTCGTGCAGCCATCTGCCACTAATCGCATGATGCATGGATGGCACCACTGTCGCAGAATATCCGCAGTCGTTTGCTGTTGATCACTCCACGTCGGTCCCTCTCTTTCCATGGTTTGTATAGGTCTCCCATACCCTTCCTGTCGCTACTGCGTGCCTTGTTCTATCCACTGCTACCAACAGCGTGATATGACGATATCCGCACGACCCGTATGGCGCGCAATACGGCAATAAGACCATCGCGCTTCTCGGAGCCCAACGACGTGGCCCCTTTCGAACTCCTCCAACCACTCGATTTGCTTCTGAACTTTTCTCCGAAGCATACTTCACTTGCAAAGGATGCAACCAACACAACAGCACGAATCAGAATGGCAAGCGTGCGCAACGGGACGACATTATACATCCTGTCAGGTCCAGCGGTACGATCCCTCCTTGCTTACGTCACATGCGCGGCCGAGAGTGACAGCTGAATCATTTGCATGCCTCACGATGTCAAACCTACTCACCAAGTTTCATTCCTGTGGGTTGCTTCCTTCTGGGTGCAACTATTTTTTTGACGACGAGTTTATATTAAATATTGAATTAATTCTGATTGCTTTAGTTTCTGCTTAACATCTGCACGTTCTACGTAACTTCCTTTTTAATTCATTTACTTATTATCCTTGCTTTCAGCTCCCGAATCCAGTGGAGGATTTAGGGCTATCGGGGCCCTGAGCACAGATTCGGTTTTGCCCCTCACTTTGCCTGCCATTCTTAAAAAATAACTTTTTGTGTCGCCTCACCCACATTTTGATTCTCCTAATACACAAGAAAGTATTGTAATCGCAAAAAAACTTGACTTCCATATTTCAACAGGAAAACACATTTTGGGCTTCCCCGAACATTGATTTCACTATTTTCACGGTTGTGTGCTTGTGTGGTTTGTTTTCGTCACAACGCAAGAACTTTTAAAGCTACCAAGCATAAATTTAATACTTTGGAGTTTTGTGATATGGGGAGGAAATGGCTGACGTTAGAAGTGGAAAGCTTTTGTTAAGGAAGAAACGTCGAAACATTTATAAAGATGACCACTGAACCACAGTACTTGAACATGTTACGTAAGGTTAGTTTATGGTACTGCTTTAGTTGCCATTTATGCCACATGTGGTGTGAGATCTGTTGTAGAACATCATTGGATTCTACCCTATTGACCGTTCGCTTAAGAGAGACCGAACATACAGTTAGGCTGTCTGGTAAAACCAGCTTTTCCAATCCCATTTTACTCGTACGGTAAGTCTTGTGGTTGTCTCTCAAACTAAACATAAAGAGATAACAAAATTTAAGCAGAAAATGTGCAGTCATATTAAACACCGAATTAAAGAGCAAAATGTCCATTGCGTTTAAGAAAATTGACCAGAAGTTATGTAGCAGTATTAGGTAATATTACCCTAAAAACGATTTTTAGTGAACCTATTTAAGCTAGTAAATTCATACTTGTAGACAACGCGCTTCGAGTACAGTCATGCTTCCAAAACCCAGAAAAGCAAATTTGTCCCTCTCTATATGACTTTATGTTTCAGGAGCAAAATTGAAAAACAATTAAAAAATCGTTATTTTTGAGGCCGTCCAGCATCGCGGGACCCTATGCCTGGGCTTCGTTGGCTTCCTTGTAAATCCACCCCTGTCCGAATCCATCTTTCACCCAACCTCCTCTCGGCTCGCTGTCCGAAGTTCGTCCTCTACTTCCTCTCTTCGCGAAGTCCCTCTCCCTTCCAAAACTCTTCTTTCTCAAAACATCATTCTCTAAGTCCTCTCCCCTTCAGACATCGTTGCTTGACCTCTTGTGCCAGTCGTCCTGGCTCCTAGAGCAGAAGCGACGGACGCCTCCGACGCAGTAAAACTATCACGCCCGTCTTGAATGACTGCCGATGAAAATACCCATGATCACAGCGTCTACCAATAAAACGATTAGGCACTCAAAGTTTTCTAAAACGACCTTCCGCACAAAAGAAACGATTCCGTTGGAAACTCACTCTCACAAGTCCAATTAGCGATGCCACCTAAGACAGCGTTTTCAAACCAACTGCTAGAAAACTCCTTGCTTGGAGAAATGAATTAACACAAAAATGCTTTAAAATGTAATATATGGGTAAACGTTTCCACACCATGGATACTGATTTGCTTTCTGGTGCGAGGTGATACACCCACGTCTCATCGCCGTGACGATGCGCTGCAAAAAAATATGTGCCTTGTTCCCAGTAAAGGCATAAGTGTTTAGAAACTGCTGGCCGCCAGTTGGAAAGGATCGGACATTACTGGCTGAAATTTGCTGCTCAAGGTACGGTAGCAATCCGTTGGTGGGAGCCTATAGTGCACAGCTGGTGGTTCTGACGCATCGCTGTGAATTACGGGCCTCAATCCTAGCACCACGACTGGTCCGAAGCTGGCAACCGAAGTAACCCCAACACGAGATGCAAGCAGCTGGATTGCGCATGCGCAGAAGCGCACAGAGTCTCATACCAGTTAGCTGACATTGACGCAACTGACACTTTAGCTGCTGCGCCATAGCGAACGACCTTTGACGAATAAGCCATGAAGCACAATTGTGCTACACTCCTTCCACAAACATGTGACGAAACGTATGATATCACTCCGAAGCCGCGTTCTTTCCTTCTTTCCATTTACGATAGTCGTCACTATGTGAAACTTATTTTTTATACGCTCTCGTATACACAATATTGACAAAAGTGAGAGACACCCTTTCAAAAGCAAGTGAACAGATACGCTGCGTTGTTAACATGCACCGTATAGCTGCAAACGGTATAAAAACAAGCCTGCAGCTGACCGCGATCTTATCGCACAATGAGGTTGAGCAAAAATGTCGCGGCGGGAGAGAACTGACATTGAGAAAGAAAAGATTGTTAGGTGTTATGTTAGTGGGTTGTCCATAAGTGAAACCGAGAGGCATTTCACATACCGAAGTCAACTTTTTGGATGTACTGAATAAGTATAAGACACATGGCGTGCCTGAAGCAGCAAAACGTACCGGCACACTAAAGAAAATCAGTGATAGAGGACGTCGAAGCCTCAGGAGAGTCGTTACAGCTAATCAACGGAGTACTGCAGATGACTTCAGTGTACAGGGGAGTAAAAATTCTGGAACCTCGGTATGTACACGTACCATTCGCAGAGAACTTCATTCTATGCGTTACCGTGGTCGTGAGGCTGCTCATAAGCCTTTCATCTCCACTCGGAATGCTGCTTGTCATTTAGCATGGTGTAAAGAACATTTATCGTGAACTGTAGATCAATGGAAACGGGTCTTATGGACTGATGAATTTAGATACACGATCCATCAGTTTGATGGACGTGTGTGGGGTATGGCGGCAGCCGGGGAACGCCTATTTACCACAGTGTACTGATCCTATGGTCAAGTTTGGAGCTGGAAGTGTAATCGTGTGGGGGTGTTTTTCGTGGTATGGTCACGGCCCATTGGTTATCGTGGACAAACCTGTTAACCAGCACGTCTATCTCGATATTCTGGACAATTATGTCTTACCAACTCTGTATCAATACTATGGAACCGAGCCTTTTTGGTACCAGCAGGATAATGCACCGAGCCATAAAGCAAGGACTATTACGGCGTGGTTTGACGATAATTCCGTATCGTGTGTGGACTGGCCAGCACAGAGCTCTGATCTTAATCCCAGGGAGCACCTATGGGATGAATTAGAGCGCCGCATAAGAAGTTTGGAACCAAGGCGTACTACTAAGCAACAGTTAGCGGCAGCATTATGTACTGAATGGGAACGCATACCTACCGCTGTGTTCCAAAATCTTGTCGAAAGCATGTCTCGAAGGGTCAGTGCATGCATTAAGGCCAATGGTGGACCGACACTGTGCTAATGTATGTCAATTAATGCTATGTTGTGTTTATCTTCTAAGTGTCCGATGACTTTTGTCAATATAGTGAATATCGTTACGATGATCGAAGAGACAATTTGCTGTACGATACCGTACAATTGCTTATTTTCTCGTATACGGCGTCGATGCTGGTAGCATGCAAATAATTTAATACACGAATCTACTAGAAATTCAGAAATTTAATTTCAATATTTTCATTGTGTTTCTTGCACGAAATTTTGCATTATTTAATATTGCAAAGCTTTCGTAATGCATAAGAATATGGTCTACCTGCAAAGTCGTTATAACTGTTCGCTAACACTTTTACTTCTCGAGCAAGCTCGGAATATGTAGTCCTGCAAATCTTCTGGTTGCTACTCAGTTATTTCATCAGGCATCTCAAAGGTTTTGCCTGTTTTCGGTAAATCGTCGCGTCTGAGGGCCAATCAAGATGCAGGGTGTAATGAACGTGAGATTTAAGCGGACAAAAATACACATAATATAAATTTGTTCCATATGTAGTGGAAGGACTTCCCGAAATGCTGCGATAGAGAAATACCTACCAGTGATAACTATAGCTGCACTTCGATCAGTGCTTACGCAATAGCAATAACGTATAGGTGAGCCACTGCTTACCTTCCAGATGGTGTCTATTGGATCACTGCATGTTACTTGAAGGTACACCCCTTTATACTCTATACATACTGGTTAATGAATTAGAATCGTGCCGTTGCAGTTAAATCATTCTATACCTACCAATTGATCACAGTTCTAATATTACACGAAATACTACAGTATTCCGCAATTCGACAGCCTCTGTATACTTCCGAGCAAATCTCATTGTTTCCCCTATAATCTCAGTCAGACCATTGCTATTTATTAAAGAATCCCAGTTCAATTTCTGTTATCCATAAACAAGTCCATATTTGATCAGTCAGCAAACGGAGGCATTGCACTGTGAGCTTTTGTATAGACATCAGGGTTATTTCCAGAAAACAGCCGTTTGGTCTTTTGATACCTCTTGATCTGCCATATGTAGCATGTGCTTTTTACCTCTAAACACACCACTTACTCAGGGCATTCTGAAAGCAATGCCTTCTCCTTAATAACTTTTGAAATTTTGAAGTGATTTTAATGAAACTGCGCTGACATTTACTACGATATGTTACCAATGTGGGAACAATTTTGTTTTCAGAATCGAAAATAAAGATCATGAATGACAGAGAAAAGCAGCGAGCCGTAATTGAATTCCTGGAAAACGAGGGATGTGAGACTCTAGAAATTCACAGAAGACTCTTGGTGGTGTATAGAGCTGCCACAGTCGATATCAGTAATGTTTGAAGATGGATGAAGAGATTTCGAGAGGGAGAAATTTCGGTGTGGGACAAACAACGGAGTGGAAGACCCGCAACTGCAGTAACAGATGCCAACAGGCAACGAGTGAAAGACCTCATCACAGCTGATCGTCGTGTCCCCATCCAGGAGTTGTATGATCCAATTCATTTTTGTCATAGTGCTATGGAGACATTAGTTAGGGATCTGAGCTACATGAAAATTTGTTTAAAGTGGATCCCAAGAGACCTAACCAGTGAATAACGTGAGCAAACGGTAAACATGTGCCGGAACCTCTTGGATGAGAGGGGGGGTGAGGTGTTTTTCTTTAATGTTTTGATGGGGGATGAAACCTGGGTGTTCTTCCATGACTCAGAAACAAAACGTGCGTCAATGGAATGGCACCGCACATCACCTCGACAGAGAAAGGTGGAAACAACTCTTTCCACAGGGAAAGTGATGGTGACAATTTTCGTGGTGTCATGTTGACTGATTTCCTTGAACGTGGTGCGACAATAAACAGTGCTCACTATTTGCAGACATTGAAGAAGCTAAAGGAAGCTATCAGATGGAAAAGACGTGACATTCCACTTCATGGTGTTGTTTTACACCATGATAACACACGTCTTCTCACCTAAATGGGGACTTCACAGGCTATTGCCAAAATGGGGTGGACGGTGATGCCCCCCCCTACAGTGCTGATTTGGCTCCCTGAGACTTTTTCCTGTTTGCCCTTTTTGTGACAGACGTTAAACTAGCTGTGAACTCATGGGTGAAACGGCAGCCTCAGGAATTTTTCCAAAATGGATTTTACCAAGATGGTGGAAATGTATAGAAAGTGAGGGACAATACTTTGAATAGGCTAGCATTATTAACAATATGCTCAAGTATTTTGCTACCAAGTTTTTAATTTTTGCTGCAACATATATAAATCATATGAGGGATGAGGCATTACTTTCAGGATGACCTTTATATATTCGGAGTACGCAATAAATCGACAACATCCCTATGTATACGAAGGACGCTCAATAAATAACTTCCGATTATCTTTGGTATCGGTAGGGATATGTAAATAGATATCTCCCAGCGTCACTACAATCTTTTAACTAGAGGGCGATGCACAGGAGTTTGAATAAAAATGCAGTGTGCTGCTGGAGTACAGATTCAAGTGAAAATGACGAAAACGTCGGGAAACATGGTGTCACTCGGAGGTACCCGAAGTGATTAGTCTCGTCTGGACATCACGGTGATCAGCTCCAAATAGAAGACGTCTATGGTCCTCATGTCACATGTGTGTTCGGCGCCTATCAAAATTCTCACATGGCAGCAATTCGTCAACGGATGAAAAACGTGTGGCAGGCCTTCTGCATAGACAGCAGACAGCAGCGTGGCGTTTGTGGAGACTCCAACGGAAGACAAAGTACTGGTGACTTTGCGTCATATTCCTGGAAATGCAAATTTTCCTTTCTTTACCTAGAGTTACATCGTGTCAAATAATCTGCGTGCGTACCTCCGAATGAGAACATGTTTCCAGACGGGTCGTCATTTTCACTTGAAATGTTTTTCAGTACTTCGTCTTTTTATTTGAACTCCTACGGCAAACACAGGAGAGTAGTGGCGCTGAGAGACACCGATTTTATTTGCCGCCAAAGGGCATTGAAGTTATTTATTTCGACTGACACCTGGCTGCCATGCCCAATCCTACTGTCAGAGTACAGCATTCTCGGTTGTGAGATGATGCTCCATTCTGGCTTCATTGGTTTTGTTAAAATAAGATTCCTGAGGACCCCCATTATGACGTAATAGCAAGCACATCAGAATTACTGCGAAAGGTATCAATCCCAGACGGAATTTTAAATGTTACGCAGCTCATAATAATGGAAAATCGGAACACCGTAAGAAACCATAAGCAGATTACACAGCCGTCAAACTGGTGTGTCAAGGAATTGCCCCCTCATTGACCGTTGATAGACTTTTCTACGTTCTCTAGCAGACAGGAGTTCGTAATTACACAAGCGCCCTTTAACTAAGAGTGCTGTATTTTGTCACGAGATAGATGTCTGTTACCTATTAATAACAAAGAGTAAGTCTATCAGCATCCTGAGGCACTTTTTATAACCTTAATGATTAAAAATATTATTTCTAGTTTGTTTAAAACAGTAATTTTAGTAATAAAGCAAGTTATTCAAAATAATATAATAATATCCGAATATGCAAATTAGATAACACAGAGCGAGGGCCGGGAGGCGCAGTGGTCTATGCGCTGGCTTATGTCCATTCGTCCGAGATGGGTGCGGTCTCGAATTCCGGTGAGGCTCATATTGTGTTTACCTTACGGCTCTGGCAAATAAATTCCGTCCACCCGTCCCTAATTTAGGGACGGGTGGTTGCTTATAGCCTACTGAGTTATTCACGGTGGTTGTTAAATCCCCAAACAAAACAGAGAGAGGTGACTTCTGGGGCACTGAACCTTTGTTTGCGAAAGAGAGAGTAAAACTCGCCCTCGTCATTTAAACCAGTAGCGTTAAAATAATACGCAGATGTCTCATTTACATTTAGTACTGTTGGTTGAAGAAGGCGATCTCCGACTGCATATTTTAAAAAATTACATTGGATCCCGATTTGTGAAACATTACCGTGGATCCCGACTTGTGAAACGTTGGACCTATCCAATTTATTGACAACTAGAAAACGTACCCGGCGTTGCCCGGACTTAACAAAAAGTGCATCTTTCAGCTTCTGGTCCAGAGTTTTCCGAGTTTTCCTGAAATTGTGATTAGGGTATAATGCACGAAAACATTTAATTGAAGTATGTTCCAGTAACGAAAAGAAAGAAATGTAAACACCTACATTTTGCTCTTGGGTTGGGATCAGCGTAACGTACAATTCTTTCGAAGAGAAAATAAGTTTATCCTTTGAAAGCTTCTGAATCTACGGCGTTCAGTGGTCTTTCATTTGGAACCAAGATGGAGAGGTTTTAAGTTTTGCCAATTCTGGAACAACCAACGTACAGCTGAGCATGGAAAAAGCCATGGGTTTGCTGGTTGGTTCCAACAACTTTTAACGATTGGCCTTGTGCTTTTTTATACTCACGGCGAAACTGAGGCAAACGGCATACTGCAGGAGCTTAAACTGAAATGGAAGGTCAGATGGTACGATTGGAATGCGTGCAATAAAAACAAGATCTCCTGCCGCATGAAAGTCATGATGGTAGCTTCGGTGACATTTTACATGCGTTTCTTGACAGTCAGTCGTGTTTCATTGCAGGTCCTTGGTGGGTCCAAATTACGTCAAGATAAACAAATAAGACGAGGTGGGAGAATGCGCGGATAGAGGAATAGTAATATTAAGCTTTGAAGAAATGAAATGAAAGAAAATTCATATTTTTCTGACGTTGCATTCTTTGAATTCTCTTTGCATGTCATTGAAATAGATTTCCTCTCTAAAATAATCGTATTACTGTTTTTTTTTAACTATATCTACAGCACGCAGTAACACACGGAGAGCCACGATATGAAATATAAAGAAACCCGTCGGTAACTGAACCTGAAGGATACACACACCAAAACTCTAACACGTAAACATCAAGATCAAATTTCTAATTGTAAATCATGAGCGTAATGTCAATTTCGAAACAATCTCGTCAAAATCTTCCCGTAAAAATATCTTGGAACTGGGTATTTATAGCGCATGGTAACCTACAGAGAGCCATGGTCTAAAACGTTAACCAACCCGCCTGTAACTGAAGCGAAAGGATACACGTAACGCTTCGGAAGTGTATTCCAAAAGTTTTGGCACAAATTATTAATACTGTCGCTTCTATTCTTCCGTCCCGCATAGGTTTGTAATATTAGTCTGCCTCGATAAAGCCACCCGTTGATGCGTTAAAGGCTGGTACTACGGCAATGAAAAAACAGAGTTTTGTAATAGCTTCTATTGCCATTGGAGTAAGCAAGGAGGTTAGAAAAGATGGAGCCGATCCATCTTGCGTAATCGAAATGAAGTCAGCGAAACGCCACGATCATAGCGTCATAGCCTCTGTCGCAGTTTTGGTGAGATGACTGATATCAACCCAACACATTGTGTTGAGGGTGAGATTGCCATTTACCGAGTTGCAAAAAAAAAAAATCGGTAATTAGGTAACATATAATAAATGCTTTAGATTCGCAAAGATACTTGTTTATCGACGATTTTGAACATCAGACACGTTCATTGATATCTGATGTTCTTAGATCTTAGATCATCAAACATGCATACATCAGCCTCAAGTATATTTCTTTCTACATATCAGTTTATGGGTCTCACCTTTGCAAAATCGAAATCACTAGGACATCTGGAACACATGAACTGCATCGCTTAATATTAAAACTGTGGGAGTCAATTGAAATTTTTGACATTTCGTAATTTTAACAATGAAAACTTCGTTTAAACGTTTGCTTTAACTGAACGTGAAGAGCTCTTTATAACCACTAATTCATCCTATTATGTTAAGCATTTATTCGCTGCATTACAGGCACTCATGTCTGAGAAAGATAATCAGAGAAAAATGAGATCAGGTCAAGATCCTCATACATTAGTATGATTAAGCATAAAAATAACCCAAATGTTAAAGTTATATCGACTATTTGTAAATGAGTATATTATTCTAAACGAATTTTTGAGAGTAAGGTAATGGGGTGATGCATCTTAAATTCCCGCGTACTAAAAATTAGACGTTTCAAAACCAACAGTTTCTTAACGACACTTCAGTGTCTTGAAATACAAAATTAACAGAAAAATTAATGTTCCGTGTAAAAAAAAAAAAAAGTTACACTAGGAGGAGTTTTAGTTAATAGGTTGACACTTCCAAGTGCACAGCGCTATCCCATTTCAAAAGAAGCACAATTTCTGATAATAAAAGGTCTCTTCCGTAGTATCACAATGGTGAAAAAGTACTTGTAACATCTCAATCGATGTGAATCAGCTTAGCGTCTTCTGACATAAATCTTTATGGCACGTCATCCTTGCCCCATGAATTGTAACCGCTTTGGAAATGAAGTACTTAAAGCACAATAGAGCCATGAAATATTGTTGTGTAGTTTCAAAATGCCAAAAGTATTGTTGCGCTAGAGTATAAAGATGTTGCATATTGCATAACAATGAAATAAGTTTTTGTTAAGTGCGCCTGTAGTACAGAAAGCCAGAAGATAAGATTTCTGCAATGGTTTACAGGCTTCTATCATATGCAATCGTACCTAAAACTCTGTTTATTTGGTGTAAATTAATATACACGCATAAACATGCGAGCTTAAACCACCAGACGGGTGGCTTCATCAGGAAAATAGTTCAGTGTGAAGAATGAGAGGTTCTCATTAAAAGCTAAAAGGGCTTTTGCCCTTTCCTCGGATAAAGCTGCTCGTGATTCTGAGATTAGTAGTTTAAGATCTCTCGCCTTTTCTGCTGGCTTTGATGCACAAAGGATCGACAACATCATCCGGAGGACTGAAGCTGCCAATATTAATCACATCCCGGCGACCTCAAACTCCCCTCTGTATATTAGATCTCTTCCCTGTATTCCTGGATCACTACCTCAAGAACTATCTTAAGAAGTTTGGCCTTGGAATCGGAATTCGAGCACGGAGGTCAATTTCAGCTCTTCTAACCACACATCGAGACCGTGCCACGCAAGTTTCGGATGTTGGTGTTATACTCCATCCCCTTAGAGTACACTGATGGCTCTATGAAATGTTATGTTGGCATGACCAAGAGGTCCTGCAAGTTGAGATTTCTTGAGCACAAGCGTGATGTAAAACAAGGCTGGTTAACGACAGCTTTAGCGCGTCAAGTTAGAAACCACGCTGCTCTCCCTGAATGGGTAGAGATGAAGAAGATCGTTTCATACACTAACGCAAGAGCCACTGCGTATAGTGAGACTATTGAGATTCAATCCAATCCAAATGTTTGCAACGAGAACGTTTTTACTGACTTACCTGCTATTCGGCGCGCGCTCCTGGGTGTTCCGCATGTTTGATTCTGAGAGTGATGTAACCTGCGCGAGTCTTTACCCTTAGCACCCAGCACCTTTTCATTATTGCTTATGTTTTTAATTTTTAATTAGAGCTTCTCATTCTTCATACTGAACTATTTTCCTGATGAAGCCACCCGTCTGGGGGTGAAAGCTATGCTTGTATACAAAGTTATACCAAATGAACGGAGGTTTTTGTACGAATGCATGTACTATTCTTGGTGTATATTCTGCCCAGTGCTATATTTTGGTTTCTGTAAAGCATTTATTAATTTTTAAAGCATTCAACCATTATAGAAATAATAAATTCGAATTTCAGAAATGTGGCTCCAATGTGCACCACTCTATTGCGATCTCTTTTTGTTTTCAAAATTTCAAGTCTCTATGTTTAGTAGTTTCCTCTGTATGCAACTAACAGGCAGACGGACAGGCAGACACGGTAATTTTATTAACATACGTAGATTTGTACATAAGCTGCCAAAAACGACTCATTAAAATCCACTGACATATCCCGATGTGTTTAATTCTAATGCACAAACACGAAAAGAATTTGAGTTTCAACAGAAAGAAATTTGACCTGGTCTAAACAGAAAAGGATTATGAATACACAGAAGCCTGCATAGAATTCATTAGACACAGCAGGCAGACAGGTATGGAATAAACTTTCAATGATGTCACAAAGTCATATCTTTAATAAATTCCTGTATTTCTAGTTGCTTTTAATGATGCCTTTTAGTCATGTTCTGGATTTACAAGTTAATGAGCTTTGCATTTGTCTTACCCTGATTCATAACGACCCTATGTGTGTTTGGAGTCATCGTTTAAACACTTAAGCCTCAGAAGCAATAAAGAAGGCGGGAAAAATTAATTCAAAACTTTTAAATGAAAAAAAAAAGTTTTGTCATCTTCCAAACCACCTGTTTACACTTCAAAATCTAAAACACCTTTCGTCATCCTGAAATTTAGAAAAGCTTCTGCTTTTCGTTAAATTCTAACCTGATTTCGAAAGATACAAGTGCTAAGAAAAGGCAAGGGAATCGTTTTCATTCATTTTATTTTAAAAACAAAAAGCATTAAGCTCTGCCTGGAAAAATAAATAAAATTATTGATTTCTCCTTACTGAATACATTTTCCCGAACTTAAAAGGGAGAAAAATGTAACTACAATTTAAAAACTTACGCTTGAAAAAAAAAAGAAACAATTAAGTTCTTTAAAAAATGCATTTTTTGCAGTTATGTTTCTTCTTCAAGTATTTGAAATTTGTGCCCTTTGCAAATAACCCAGTCAGACAGTAGTTTGTTTTCAAAGTATAACTGGGTCTCCATTTTATTTTTCATACGTATTAAATCTAAATTTATACTTCGTTTGAATGTATAAAAATTAATGAAATACGCAACTGACCCAGACATTTTGTACTATTGGTTATATGCATTTCAGAAGGCACACGGCTTTGAATCTTTCACCCTTTACGAATTTTTAGAGAACTGTATTTTTTTAACCAGTATTAAATTTTAGAGAACTGTATTTTTTTAAGAAGTATTAAATTTTAGAGAACTGTATTTTTTCAACAGCCAGTTTAAATCCCAACCTATAGGAGCAGTTCGGGATTTCTTTCAGAGAATAACTGATTTTACCCACAAAGATCAATTTGACTCAGATAAATTTATTCATTAATGAAGCCTCAGCAAAAAAAAAAAGAAAAAAATAATCAAGAGGAAAGAAATGATTTACTGAAAACTATCACTGATTTCTACATCAGAAGCTAGAACAAAGTCTTTTAGTCCTTCTTTGCGTTGTTTGTTTTCTGCAAATCTATTTTTAAACCCACTTTTGCAGGAATAATAGACCAGCAGTAGATCAACTGTGGACCAGCTTTGGTTTCGGAACTTGACCTCTACTGTGACCAAACTTATCCCATAATCCCTTGAAAGATTAGACCAGGAGTCTCCTTACTCGACGTGAAATGGAACGAGCTTTTAATTAAAAAATAAATAAAAAAAAGAACTTTAGCTTCAGCTTTAAAAGCGCTCTTAATCTTAGACCCTCCATCAGTAGCTGGGGGAGACAACAATGTCATAATCTTCCTGGCAAATCGAACTGTGCTCATGTGTCTCCCTTCTTCTTTCTGTCTTTTTTTATTCGTCTCGTTTTTTAATCCTCTAAACTTAAGCCGATTCTAAACACTGAGGACACAAGGTCCAAGAGGGACCGTTCACAAATTTATCTTTTCTTTGTTCCCTCGCGACCATTTTTTCCACCATCGCATAAAATATTCAGGTTGGAAAGTTTGACGGAAAAAATCAATGTTTTAATATTTTACTTTTCGTAAATATGGAATGGATGACGACATCCTTTGCTGTAGAGGAAGAGAGAGCGGAAAATCCCCGTATATGTACTGTTGAATGCATAAAATGTCTCGAAAAATTTATCAGAGTTTGTGCATGTGTACGAGGATTCCGCGTATATAAAAAAAAAAGTATGGATCTTATCTGATTTTTTACCTTCCTTAAATCAAAAGAAAGATACACTCACACGAGCTGTTTCATACAGAAACATTAAATGCAAAGAATAGTTAAATAGTGAATTAAAATAACAAAATGTACTGTGCTCTAATAACTATCATTTTTCGTTCTTTTGAAATATTTCCGCGAAACGATATTTACAAAAAGAAATTTTCGACGATGTGCTAAAACTGTATTTCACCGGCTACAGTATAACGAAGTACCTTTCTCCGTCATTTTTGGCCTACGCCGGGATTCGAACCCGAGTACGCTTATTCCGGAACAAACAGCTCTACCAACTGAGCTACGCAGACATGTATTCTGATTCCTATCTGCCTTTATGTCATGTGCGTCCTGCTGGCAGGTACGTCACATCTCCCCCCCGAAAGAGGGCCGGGGGCATGGGCCACGGATCAGCCGTGACCATGAATCGCTGCAGGCAGACAACCACTGTAGAACGTGCACTTGAGAACTCCCAGTCAATCTGGTGTGTGGAATGCAACGTCACACACATTTATTTTTCGAAGCACTGGAGAAGGGATTCTCTGATTTTTCCTATCTCGCGGTGTGGAAATAACATCACACCAATGCGAGATTTTGAACGGTCGGGTCATCCGGGTAGTTCGGGCGCCATTATAACGAAGTGAATTTCTCCGTCATTTTTGGTCTACGCCGGGATTCGAACCCGAGTACGCTTATTCCGGAACAAGTCGCTCTACCAACTGAGCTACGCAGACATGTATTCTGATTCCTATCTGCCTTTATGTCATGTGCGTCCTGCTGGCAGGTACGTCCCAACAGTTATCTGGTCACTGCGACAAGGTCGTTCGTCTCGAAAATTAGGATAAGAAACGGAGCAGAAAGAAAGGAAAGGAATATTTCCCTGAAAAGTATAGAAAATCAAAGGAAATTAATCCTTTACCAAATTCAATATAAACTGAACGGACACATTATTACATATACCTTGTGACGTACTAGTGAAGTGATGTAAGAGTCAGAACGGCAAATTGCAGCGATAAGCCAAAGTCTGTGTAGTTCAATCATTAGAATAACTGACTAAAGAGCGAGAAGACGTGGATTCGTTAATGAATCTATTGGCCATGCTGTTCGAGAGTAATGTGTCATGCTTCTTCCATACATCCCTTGGGATTAATAAAAAAATATTCTTCTTCTTCCACAGAAACTCTACTTCAAGAATGGTTTGCGACGAACCCGAAACCTGCGATTTCGTGACCCTGCCTTTCTCAAGAAAGGGGAGAGGATATATGTCGTACCACTGAGATGACGTAAGAGTCAAAACGGTAAGTTGTAGCGGTGATCCAAGTTCGGTGGAGTTCAGTTGGGAAAATAACTGACTCCAGAGCAAGGAGACATCGATTCCACCGCCGGCAAAAAGCGCTTATTTTCACAACCTACTTACTAATAACGTGCTGTTCCAACTTTGGCCCACACAAAGCAGCCAGACTGCTTAGTAAGGCTTGAACGAGATGTTAAAACAGTAAGGAAAGGAAATAAAATAAAATATCCGTTTATTGACGTACAGATATTATTATCAAAGCGTAAGCTTCCAGCACCAATGGGTGCCTTCTTCAGACATTCGTGGTTAGGCAAAACAAGAGAAAAAAACAATGGAAAGTTTTAAAATAAAAAGGAACAGAATATGAGAACGTGATATGTTGCGTCGCGTGCATGCGACAACGAGAGATGTCAACAGAAGCGTGAAGAAATGTGCGCCATATTTGGGGAAGCTCAAGTGAGACGTCATCATTGCAAACCACGAGGTTAGTCAATATCTCCATGGTTTCCCTGATGGCAGTGCTCCTGGAGGTACAGTAGTATAAGGAGAAACTCGCTTTATCTGGTCCCATTTCGGGATGGCGGAATGGATAACCACTTCCCGGGATAAGACGGTTGTCAATTTTCCGTGCGAAATGTCCCGCTTGTGAGCGAAAGAGCGCTTCGTCATTCCGATGTAATACTTGGTGGAACCATCCATGTATTCCAATGGTATAGAGTACACTCCCGCATCAGTCAGTGAGGTATGGGTGTTCCGGGATGATAAAAGGTGGCGTGATATCGATCTCGGTGGGTGTATCCCAAAGCTAAGCTCGAGTTTCTTTAAGGTGCTCTGCAAGAAGTAGGTCAGGCCGGGTACATAAGGGCAAGCGCCGATGTACTGCAGAGAAGGCTTGGTATGGAGGCTATCCGGGTTGGAGAAAACAGCGTCGCCATTCTTGATAATGTCCTCGATCACTTGCACACTGTAGCCGGCGGAAGACGCCATATCTCTTAGGATGTCGACTTCTTCAAGTCTGGATGCAGCGTCCGAGGAGAGAGTAAAGGCACGTTTAGCCCTGTGTATAACCACCTGACAGTTTTAAGCAATCCATCAGACATCCCTGCTTCGTCCGGGATTCGAACCCTGACCCATCTCCGAAGAATGGTCAGAATCCAGTTCCTCAGGCCGCTTTACCAGATATTTGAGAGATAAGCATTTTCTCCAACACAACAGGAATAGTTAATTGTAGGGTGTGTGAACTTATTTACTGCACAGATAAAGATAATACGAGCTTTCCAACGAATTTTTTAAATTCAATGACTCACAAGGAATTTAGCCACATAGAATGCGACTGAGAATTGGTGCTGTCCTATGCTGCTTCAAAATGTCAGCGTGAAGAAAGGGGCTTTGCAACGGAATGCGCAGAATTTTCAAGCGATTGAGAAAACACACTATAGAATATGTGGTAGCAACTGGAAGGGACGATCGGTTCTACATTCCCGGATTGATGTGACGTTGACAGAAGTTAGTAAACTCTCATTCCAGAAGAAGCGCCGACAGTTTCCGATATCCGCGATGATCATTAACAAAAGTCAAGAACTGACGTTTGAGCGCGTGAAGATCAAGTACATACAGTATACTGTATGTATACTGTATTAGAAGATCAAGTATCTGGACACGGGCTACTGGATAAGCGACTACGACGGAGCTAATGTGAAGAATGTAGCTGAATTTATTTTATTATTATTATTATTATTATATACTGTAGCACGATGCTTGATTTCAGCATACCGAAGCTATTGACCTTCAGCCCCAGACAGACTGCATATCACAGCATGAATAATCGGCATGTCTAATGAAAATCACTGGAGCTTCATTTTCCTACATTTTAGGACACTAAGATTATTTGGACATAAG
The DNA here is from genome assembly GCA_039090855.1 of Macrothele yani. Classification (NCBI taxonomy): domain Eukaryota; kingdom Metazoa; phylum Arthropoda; class Arachnida; order Araneae; family Macrothelidae; genus Macrothele; species Macrothele yani. Next base: position 100,826,745 of record CM077028.1, read on the forward strand.
AGACATTTCAATAACTGAAATTTGCCGAATAATGCACGAGAAGGAAACGTATGTTTTAATAAAAAATACCGCTAACAAACTTTTGAATCTGTTTCTTAGAGGTTAAGAAATGTAGAATTAATTACAGCACGCGAGGGAAAAACAACGAATTAAACTTTTGGAATTCATCCTTTAGGTTACAAGGAGCTCAACTGAATTAATAGAATTGAACCAATCCGCTCATATTATTTCTGTGTTGGATTTCTAACATATCTACACCGATGAGTAATTCTATTATGACCACCCCCAGCCTAGAGAAATGAGCGCGCCTGGAGACTGAACGGTGGCGCAGGTGAAGTTCACAGAGCAGTATATACACAACCCGAGGATCGGCTTTCGGTTAGTAGAGTGTTAGGAGTCAGAATGGGAAAAGCTGCCGATTTATCGGAGTTTGATAAAGGACAAATTGTGATGACACGGCGCCAAGGAACTACGGTCTTGGAAACGGCCCGGCTTGTGGGTTGTTCACGTACCGTTGCAATGAGTACGTATCAAAAGTGGCGCACATATGGCCCAAATTGTCGTCCTTCCATGTGTAGTCCGCAGCTCACTGATGCCAGAGGGGAGCGGAGATTGCCGCGTATTGTTCACAGCAACTGTAGGGCCACAGTGCGACAAATCGCCCGCAACTACAACAGTGGTGATCAGGGCAATGTGTGACAGCACACAGTTCATCGCAGCCTTCTGCGCATGGGCCTGCGTAGCCGAAGACCCAGGCGGGTCCTCATGCTCACTGCATATCATCGCCAACAACGCACGAAATGGACCCAAGGTCATCGAGATTGGACCGTCAATGACTGGAAAATGTGGCCTGATCTGACGAATCAACATTCCTGGTGCATCACGTCGACGGCCGAGTGCGGATACGTCGATTACCAACGGAGGCTGTGGCACGATGATGCTCTGTTGGGTGGAAACAGGCCGGCGGCGGTGTTATACTGTGGGCGATGTTTTCTTGGGACTCTTTAGGCCCCATTATCCCAGTAGCACAATCCCTGACAGCTGTAAGGTAACTGAACATCTTTGCGGACCAAGCTTACCCATTCATGGCAATGCGTCACTTACTGGTTGCTGGTGATGGTCATTACCAACAGGATAATGCGCCATGTCACACTGCCAGAATCGTCAAGGAGTGGTTCGAGAAACATGCTGGTGACTTTCTGTTAATGACCTGGCCTCCAAACTCTCCTGACGCGAACCCAATCGAACATTTGCGGTTCGACTTGGGAAAGAGGGTCCGCGCTGAATCCCCCCCCTTCCCCCCGCAAATGTACGGAAACTGGAGGACCTACTGTTGACATTATGGTACCAGATATCCCAGGATACATATCATCACCCCATAGAATCGATGACTCGCCGAGTGGACGCTGTTTTGCGGGCTAAATGGGATTCTAGAGCTTATTAGATAAAGTGGTCATAATGTAATGGTTCATCAGTGTATATTTTCGTCATCTTCACCAAAGGCTTGAATTTCGTTGTTCTCGCAGTTAATTCTTTCTGTCTTATCCGCCCCGGTGACTGAGCTGTTTTGAGGCGCTGTCTTCTGTTCATTCGTCCGAAATGGGCCCGGGTTCGAATCCTGGGTGAGGCATGGGTGTTGCATTTCTCCGATGGCGCTGCTTTATCCCTTTTACAGAACAAGTGGCTCCAAATTGGAGGCTGATGAACATTAAAACTACTACTTTCACCAATTCGTTTCCCCTTTCCCTTACGAGATTCTATACTTTGGGGTCCCCGTTCTTGGTGATACAAACAATAGAGTTCCAAATAACCGTAGAGTAACCGTAATCAGTAAATTTGAAGAAAACTGTTTAGTTTATGCGAAAGGGAAAAAGTCTCGTTGACTTGCGTTTAGACAATAAATTTATAATTGCTAACAGTCTTATATTGTACAGGATCATTTTTTGATTTGATTTGGTTGAAGGTTTAACAACCACCGTGAGCAACTCAGTGGCTATAAGCAGCCACCCGTCCCTAATGTAGGGCCACTGGTTTCGGGGAAGGGAGAGAGCCAGTGCCGTAAGACAAACACAACATCCATGCCTCTCCAGGATTCGAACCCGGACCCATCTCGGATGAATAGTCATAAGCTCGCGCTTAGGCCACGGTGCCACCAGGGCGACTACAAAATCATGTAGAAGTTTACTTGATGGATATCATGTGAAATTTATTATTGGACAGCAAAACATGTTGAAACACTTTATTCGGTAGCTAAACTAAGTACAACTAACACTCTCGTCTGGCACAAGGTCATACGCAAGTTTACTTGATGGGAATCATGTCTAACTCATTATTGGACAGCAAAACCCTTTATTGGATAACAAAATTGAATAGAACTAACACTCTGATCAGTTTGGTTTAGGGGTTTAGTGACTAACATGAGTAACACGATGAGCTGTATAAGTAGTCGCTCGTCCCTAATTTAGTATTACTGGTTTCAGCGAAGGGAGAGAGCCAGTGTCTTATCTATCATCACATCTGTGTCTGACCGGAAGTCGAACCCGCACCCTTCTCGAACGAATGGTGAGAAACTAAAGCTTACATCACTGCGCTACCGGGGCTCCCACGCTGATTAGATACAAAACAATGTAGAAATTTATTTGATGGGAAACATGTCAAACTTATTATTGGACAGCAAAACATATCAAACTCTTTGCTTGTATTTTATGGCAGGGAAGCGGTAGAATTAGCGATCACCGTGAGCATCTAAGTCCATAACGAGTCGTCCGTTCTTAACTTAAGACCACTAATTCCAAGGAAGGCACAGAGCCCGGGCGTTAGTTCAAGCCCATTATCAGTTTGTCTGATTTGAGACACGAGCCCGGTAACAACTTCAACCGTTGACCAGAAGTCTGCGTTCTTGATAATTCTAATACCGGAACAGCAAGGAAAGAAACTTCGATATAAAAAACGAGCAATTCTATGCAATACAATGGTATCCCATTAACTAATATTCCTTTCAAACTTTGTCTATGGATACTGAGTAAAAGGAGCAGAAAGGTGGTTAGAATTCAACCGAGTAGAGAACAACGACTACAGTAGCCGTCGAGGATGCCAGAATGATATAAACCAAGCGATCACTGAATTGCAACCACCCCTATTAAAAGTGTATTCGGCCCGTTGACCACGTGATTTCCGAGAGGGACGTGATTAGTCGACCGACGTAGCATATACAAGGTATGAATAGAGTAGTTTGTAGTAAAATTCGGAGCGTGATGAGCAAACGGAAGGATTTATCGGGCTTTGAGGAGCGAAAGATTGTGGAAGCTCCGAGAGCTGGTGCCTCGATTTGCCAAACGGCTGAACTGGTGGGTTGTTCGCAAGGCAGCGTAATTAAAGCGCACCAGGACTGGCAGCGTGAAAATGGCCAAACAACGACCGCGAGGCAAAACTGCACAGGAGAGAGAAAGGTTGATGTGAGAGGTGAGCTCCGGGTCTGACGACTCGTACAGTCCAACAGACGCAATTGAGTACCCAACGTACCAGAGGTCAACCCGGAAGAGTATCTGTCGTGACCATGCGTTACACGATGTGATGTATGGGTTCTAACAGCATATGACCCCGACGACATCCTCTTTTAAAACAGTTCATCGGTGCAAAAGACTCGTTTGGTGCAAAGATCATGCAAGTAGCACGTCAGGTGACTGGAAAGAAAGTGAGTTGGTCTGACAGTCGCGTTTTTCTCCACTCCATAGATGGCCGTGTACAACATGAAGCATTTGATCCATCCTACATGATCTCCACGGTGCAAGCTAGTTTAGGCGGTTGTATAGTGTGGGACATGTTTACCTGGCAGGAACGTAGACTTCTGGTGTATCTGAAACAACGTATGACTGTTGCCCACTATCGTCCATTGCAAGCTGACTCTGTACACCCGGCGAATGCTGCACTTTTCCCCTAATGGCGACGATGTCTTCCAAGATGATAATACGCCGAGTCACAGGTCAAGTGTTATGTAAGATTGGTTTGAGGAATACAGTTCAGGCTTCCTGTAAATCAATTGGCCTACCAAACTCCCCGATATCAATCCCATAGAGCACTTGTGGGACACTATGGAAGGGCATATCAGGCGTTTCGATACACCGATCACCATCATACCTGCGTTGAAGGCACACAGTTTGGTTGGTCATACCTTCCAACTGCTTCCGGCATCTTATTGAATCGATGTCATCATGGATAGCTGCTGCACTAAGGGCTAAAAGAAGACATACGAAGTATTAGGTGGATGGTCATAATTCAGTGATCACTCAGTGTATTTTTACTCAGACAGATTAATGCATAGTATCAAGGGATGAATCAGGACAAATTTATGATATTTGTTAGCTTTGAAAGGTCTTTTGATCAGGCACGTAATAACAAGTTGTTCAGGATACTGAAAAGTTATGGAGAGAAAAAAAAATAGTCTGTTACATGCTTGTAAATCAAGAGCCTCGCAACAATCCGGATTTAAAACGATAATGATGAGTAGCTGTTGTTAAACAAGGTGTGACGTATATTCTAAAATGACTTTCATTTTTAGTTCCTTTTTCTATGTACATTTGAGTTTGTTCTCCTTTATACTTCCAAACTTAACGTGATATCTTCTCTCTCATAAGAATGAGGTTGGCAACACATTTCAGGTCAGAGAGAAAAAGACGTATGAATGTGATAAGCACGATGGATAAAAAGGACGATACAAAAGTTGCTCATGGGGATGTGTGCATGTGTGTGTGGAGACGTTCGATCGCTAAGATAAATGTGAAGTTCACCTGCTGTGTTAAATGTTGGATCTACTGAAAGAGTGCTGGACCAATAAAAGGTTATCGTAAGTCTGACTTCTGCATATGTTTCGTCTGGCCGTAAAAGCTTAATTAGGAACTATTGCATCGTATTCTTATTTAGTTCAGCATTCCTTAGTCATGGTTTTAGACGTAGCGTAATACCAATCTTGCTCAGGAAAAATACATTACGTGAAAATCCTCCAAATACGTGGCGTCAGTGAATAAACAAAGACATCGCTCTTTCCACGTTTTTAACACACAGCAACCGAAAAATTGTTATTCGGTCCCCGCCGGGGAATTGAATCCCGGATCTCTCGAGATCTCTCTTGTAGCAACAAACCTCGTCAGAAGCTCAGGTTTTGTGAAGTTAAAAATTCTGTTTATGTAAACATTTCTCAGAAAATTCTTCACTTAACGGATGGAGAAAAAAAGGCCTGGTCGAGCTCCTGCTTTGCGAGCCGCTTCAAACTACGCCTGTTCAGACTTCTACAGGACGCTTCCTGACTTTAATCCTACAGAAAATCTCTGGGATGCTCTCGGAAGAGATATAGAGGCTCACCAACTGCCTGCCATCACTCCACTGCAAACTGCTGCACTGGTACAGGTGTAGCAATTATTGCCCTCTACGGTATTGGGTCATTTGATTGACACTATCAATCGGCGGTGCTGAGCGTGCAACCGTGGCAGAGGGGACCACATTCCATATTGACTGTCATTTTGTATTTTTAACGCTCATCCTGTGTTTGGGTCATTATTTGTGATCCTGTCTTTTGTGGCGGCGGTGTACATCGCATTATCACTTGTATGATACCAAAGGAATCACTGTACCTTGCTTCGCATTTTGGAACGGAGAACTTTACGAGATATGTCCGACTGACTGTTTTGTGTTTAGCTTTGGGGGTAGGGAAGTTTATGTTACATTTTTATCCTTCTTCAATGATGCTTTCAAAATGCCGCCTCACAAAGCATTTGAATCATTTTTAGTCGAATACAAGCACAAAAGATTTTGAAAAACGGGCATCACAAGCTCCCGAGATGCCGGAAGAAACACCCAACAGATTATCAGGTTCAACAACGTCAACATTATTTATAGCATGAAGCTTCTAACTGCGATCCAACCATCAGTTGCACGTAATCCAAGACAGTTATCTCAAAAACCGACTAAACGTTCAAATTCTGCTAGGCTTGTGAATGCTGTTCTACATTATAAAGCCCTCAAAGCTACTTCAAAAGCTTTAAAAGAAGGTAGGATTTTGGCTTCTGCTATCCAAAAGCGTGTGGTATTTGAAAACCGGATAAAGGAGTGGAAGAGTTGCGTCGAATAAAAATTATTTGTGCACAAAATTTTGAAGAATTAACCAACTCGAATTTTTCTTTTCAAGGATGACTAAATGCATCTATATTCGGAGTGTCAAACAGAGCATTTACATATCCATTAACTTATGGAAAAGGCAATGCGAAATAAATTTGTGCGTCGTATCTTAAGAGTTCAGAGGGTAAACTGATTCTAATGAAGAAATTGTAGGACTTAGTGCGCAGTATTAGACTTACTAAATGTTTATAGCTCTGTAAACATTATGCCGCTTTGAAAAGTCACGATGCGAATGGCAATTTGAAAAATGTTAATGTTCTGGAAGATATCAAGAAAGAAAAATATGTTGGTACTGATATGATGCAGGAAACAACGGACGATAAGATAATGAAGCAAAAACAAATGAGGCACAGATGATGAATGGGATAAATTATGATAATCATCATAAACAAGTAAAAAACTTGGAATGGGGAAAAGAGGAACCAGGCGAAATTCCTACAAAAGGAGGTGTAACCGGAAAATCAAGAAAATATGTCAGAGTCGAATTCATTTAGAGGAGAACGATCGTGTGCGGCATTAAATACATGGGAAGTTGCGAAACAAGGAAAAAAAATTAACTGAATAACAAACGATTTATTACACAAAGTTGGCAAGGTCTTATACTTAGTCCGGCAAAGTTCGTGGAAATCAAATCTTACAGCTAGTTCACTCATCTGTGCTGGAACACATTTAAGAACGCTTTTCCTGTTGATTCTCACGTTGTACATCGAAGTTCACTATGCCTTAGAGAACTTTGGAACGTATGCTGATCGTCAAGCATTTGCTCTGCACCGGGAGTCTTCTTCAAGGTACAAGCAGAGATTTTATTCATAACTTCTGCCTTGAAAAAGCCTACCAGTGGAGAGCCAAAGCTTGGAGATTTGAATACACCATATTACACCAGCAAATAAATATGAGTATACTATGCTATTAATGGCTTCGATTGGGCAGTTTATTGTTCTCTTAAGCAATGTTTCGGTACGTGAAGTAAAAAAAATCTTTTTTGAATGAGTTCTCGTAGCCATTGTTTTAGCTGAAAACGATGCTCAGTTTCAAGGGTTTTGACTGCTTATCTCTTTTCTTTGATAAACTTACAGAAAATAAGAAATATGAGGAAATGCGATTGATAGCAAAATAGCTGCGTGCCAAATATCGTACCGATTTTCCAAAACAAATGCATAAATCACTTTTTTAAGTTATCACGCTGTCCTGTTAACATCTCAAGACCATTGCGCTGACAGAGATGTTTTGTGTCAAACCGATTTTCAAGATATTTAGAAAATCGTTCCACCATGAATTTTGTAGAGAAAATGAAACAGATATTATTTGACTTCTTTTTACTACTGAAACATAAATTAATAGAAAGAGAAAAATAAATAAAAGTGAAAATAATGTTTTATTAAATTAAATTTCAGCTCACTTCCAAAAAATGTGATAAGACATCTTTTGTTCATCTTTTACATAGTTTTTGATTGATTATCCACCTGAAACGAAAACTTCACCCTGAATTTAATACCATTCTGAGAGAAAATTTCATGTTTAGGAAAATGCATACACGTTGAGCTATTAATTTTTGGAAACTCATCAAGCAAATATAAAGTTTCTTACATCTGATAAAATCTAACCTTTTTTTTTTTTTTCATTACCCAAATGTCTGTGCCAACCAGATACATTTTTAGCTATTCTTAATGCTCCCCGTCAGGCGCAAGAGCTTAAGGCTGTTTATGGAATGTTTTTGCGCCCTTTCTTCAAATTTTTGGTGGCTGTGAAAGGAAAGAAGGAAGACCGGGAAAAACTTAACCTGAAATAATGTTTTAGAACCATATGTCCAAAGCTTAGGAACGTTTTGAATTTTTTTTTGATCTGATAGCAAAAATGTTACATAATAGATCGGTAGCTGACCCAACTCAATGAGAATTTTCAATGTAATATGCCTTATACCTTTCCCCAATTTAGTTCCCGAACTCATTTTTTACAACAAATAGCGAACAGGACAATAAAGACAAACATTACCGGCTTTAGGGCGGTGCGAGCAGTGCCTCCGCATTGGTCGGCAAGTTCAGGAGGGCGCCAAGCCGTTCTTCTATATTATTTCCTTCTTTTTTGTGAATTGATAGAGTATATTAAGAAAAAATAAAGACTACCTAGCGAATATTGCAATTCGAGAAGGTGACAGATGATGTTTGGAAATGATGAAATGGCCTCGCTGTCACTGGAACATACCAAACATCACAACAGCATGCTACAATCTGTGGTGGAAATGGGCCAGAACGCCATTCCGGGAGCGATGCGCCCCCAAAAGAAAGGGAGTATTTAATTTAAATAAAACATTTTCCGATGCATTATACATTTCAATTAATGACGCTATCTTGCATGCATTTTCCGTCGTTTCAAAAACAGAAACTTTCCTTCTGCTCTACTAAAGCTCTAATAAGGTGTTTCGTGAGAGCGAAGTTCACGACAGGAGCAGAACGCCGACCGTCTGACGGACCTCCTCTGCGATCCGTCAGACGGTCCTGAGGCTGAAAATTATTTTAAAAGATAATATTTATGTTTTCAAATCAAAGTTATAATTGATATTTCAGTAAAAATAAACGGATATTTTAGACGGAGCAGAGTTTCTTTATTTTGTCACCCAAGACAATTGCATATCTCCGCCTGAAATACGAGTTGACTTTTTTCTCCAATGCTTATTTTAATCGGTATTCAAATGGTCTTTTCAATAAAAAACGTACTTCTGAATAAAGAAAACAGCTTTGACTTCAGCTAAATGTGAGTATTCCATTTTAAAGTTTACTGACGAAATTTCCTGACATGGCTTCATATTAACTACGAATGCATATTAAATTTTTAAGGCCACTTGTAGGTTAGGTTCCGGCCAGCGCTCGAAATGGAAATTTTGAAAGTGCTGGTTTGCTGATATTTAACTAAAAATCCTCAAGAAAAATACTTTCGCCAAAAAATTTTCAAAACTGAAGAAGTAAAAAATCGGTGGAACAAAAACTCCTTTGTTTAAAAATGTAATTGACAGTACCGTGGAATACTATTTCACCACAAATCATAAATGATGGCGGTCAATTAAAGTTGGTTGATTTGTAGTCCCCAGCGGGTACTATTTATGCTACACCGAGGACTGGGGTTACATTTGTTTATAACGAGGAATCCCCACCCCGGGACCAACGGATGAACGAGACTTCCGAACCTGGTCTGATCATTAATGATTCACTGGATTTGAACCCAGAACTTTAAAGGTTAGAACGCAGCCAGCCTCCTTCCAATAGGGACTTTCATGAAGTAGAAATTCGGACAATCAGAACCTCCACATTCAGAATGAATATTCAGTTTTTAATTAGAAGCAATCTCACTGCAATCAGAATGAATATTAAGTTTTTGAAGAAATTCGTGCCAATAACATATATATATTAGAATGCCGTCGCTGCACAATATAACATATTACTAAAAGTCAAAATGGACGATGAAAATGACTTTATTTAACTGAAGTGAAAGTCAAAATCTCATCACTAGATTTTTCGTGCTGGCTTCCAGCACATCTTCAGGTGAATTTTAAATGAGACATTGTAAAAAATGTGAAAAAACGTCCACTGTGGAACGTCACTCTAATGTAAACACGCCGCCCCGGTGGCGCAGTGGTCTAAGGCGCTGGCCTCTGATCATTTGTCCGTAAGGGGTCCGGGTTCGAATCCCGGCCAGGCATGGATGTTGTGCTTGTCTTACGGCACTGGCTCTCTCCCTTCCCTAGAACCAGTGACCCTAAATTAGGGACGGGCGACTGCTTATAGCCCATTGAGTTGCTCACGGTGGTCGTTAAACCTCCAATAAAAAAAAAAATGTAAACACACCGCGTTCAGCTCTCGAATGACTTCAAAAAACGCCACCACGCTCTGACTGATGATTGTTGTCTTAATTGTTATTGGGTGAGTTCTGAAATAAAGTTCGAGTTAATATTTTATGTGGTCCTTGTTGTTCGAAATTAACGTTATCCAAGGTGGAGGTATGTATCTGGGTACTTCATCATTACAACATTTATCAGCGTTACTGACGATGTGTAAACTCTCCGCTAGCAAAGTCGCACTCCTGTTTTTGTGACTTGAAATAACTCTTGCCTCATTCCAGAGAGGGATGCGGGCTCTTTGGTTAACTAATCTTGCAAGTGCGGTAGAGTTTGAATGTGTTTTCACACTGTACTTGTGCTCTGTAATACGGAAGTTCAAATTCCTCATGTGGATCCAATATAATGCGATCTATGTCAACGGTATCCGTTGACATAGATCGCGTTTCAACAGAAATATATTATTATATAAACTCCTAGGGATGTAAGGTCAGGTGATGCGTAACATCACAGCCTCTCCTTGACAAATGTCAACCCCGCCTTCTCGTGGTACATCCTGTTCCCACTAAAGGGACTCTGACTATCGCCAATAGCGGTATAACTATACCATCGGGATTAGAAGAAATGTTATCCCACACTCACCAACCTGCTTGGCCAGCGTGGTGAGTTATGGCCAAACCCCTCCAAAATGACTCCACAACTTAAATCTTGGCCCTCAGTCTCCGGCAGCTGGAATGTACCTGGCCAAGGCAGCGGCCTGTGCGACATGAAGGCAGAGGGTGCTAAGAATCCCCGGAGGACCGGACTAGGCTGCCATCTGATGCTGACCTTGGCTACGTACAACGGACGCTCCCTATCTTCTGATTCAAGGCTTCTTGAATTGGAAGAGGAACTACAAAGGATCAAGTGGGACATCGTCGGGCTAAGTGAGGTAAGGAGAAAAGGAGAAGATCTCATTGAACTGAAAAGTGGACATCTCTTCTACTATCGTGGGACAGATACTGGCAGAACTAGTGGTGTTGGATTTATAATAAACAAGAAACTGAAGGATAAAGTTGTAGAAGTTGAAAGTTCCTCTGACAGAGCTGCACGACTCGTTATCCAACTCTCGAGAAGATACCAGGCTCATATTATTAAAACTTATGCACCCACCACAAGTCATGCTGAAGAAGAAATTGAAGAATTTTATGAGGAAATTCGTGATCTAAATAATAAAGGTAAGCAGCACTTGAAGATAATTATGGGAGATTTCAATGCAAAAATAGGGCAACGGCAACAGAATGAAACTTCAGTAGGTAAATTCTGTCACGGCAACAGAAACCAGCGTGGAAATACTCTCGTAGAGTTTGCAGAGGCAGAAGGGTTTTTCATCTTGAACTCCTTTTTCAAGAAAAAGCCACACAGGAAATGGACATGGAGACATCCAAATGGGACGACAAGTGAAATTGATTTTATTATGTGTAACAAAAAATTCGTCATAGAAGACTGCAGTGTGCTAAACAAGTTCAACACAGGCAGTGACCATAGATTGGTGAGATGTAAGATGCACCTCAACACTAAACTCGAACGTAGCAAGCTCATAAGACAAACAAAATGTATTGACATAACCAACCTTAAAAAACACCATAATACCTTCAAATTGGAACTGAAGAACAGATTCTCTGCTTTAGAAGGCCTAACATCGGAAGAAGTGGATATTTCTGAAGTTAACAGAAAAGTAACCACAGCTCTTATGGAAACAGCAACAAAATTAGCTGGGTCTAAGAACAAATTGCATGTGAACAAATTATCAGGAAAAACCAAAATGTTGATGCAAAAAAGAAGAGTGATGAGGACAACTAAAGAAGATGTGACTTCCAAAGTGGAATATATAGAGCTATGCAAGACAGTACGAAAAAGTATCACTGAAGACGTAAGGAAATTCAACTGTGAACTAGTGAGGAAAGCAATTGAAAACAACCAAAGCCTAAAGATAGCAAAGGGACATCTCAGTAAGGGGAAAAAACAGATTATGGCACTGAGAAAAGAAGATGGTTCTGTAACAAGAAATAGAGGCGAAATTTTGACAAGAGTGAAAGATTGCTACTCCAAATTATATGAAAGGGATGATACATGCACTCCAGACATCATGAAAGATACCAGTACCAGAGTTCCTCCAGTCCTTCCAGCAGAAGTTGCACATGCAATCAAGAACATGAAGCGGGGAAAAGCTCCTGGAGAAGATGGAATTACTGTAGACATCATACAAGAAGCAAGTGGAGAAATCGAAACAGTACTCGCCCAAATTTTCACTCGATGCCTTAATGAAGGGAAAATTCCTGAGGATTGGAACAACGCTACAATGATCTTGCTACATAAAAAAGGTGACATTGAGGATCTCAGGAACTACAGACCTATCAGCCTCCTATCAGTGGTTTATAAAATCTTCACTAAAGTTCTTTCACACCGCTTGAAGGTGACAGTGGACATGGCTCAACCGAGAGAACAAGCTGGATTCAGGAGTGGCTACAGCACAATAGATCATATCCACGTACTGAGAGAACTAATTGAAAGAGCGAGGGAATATGAGCTTCCATTGTGAATGGCTTTTATCGATTATGAAAAAGCCTTTGATTCGGTGAAACCATCAGCAGTTGCAATGGCTCTGAAATCCTGCGGTATTGAAGATGCATACATTAATATTATTAATAACATCTATGAAAATGCAAGTGCAAAGATTCGGCTGTTTGAAAATACAACACACATAAAAATTGGAAAAGGAGTGAGACAAGGTGACACCATATCTCCGAAGCTCTTTAATGCCACATTGGAAAATGTCTTTCAATCACTGAACTGGGAAAACAAAGGGATAAAGATTAATGGAGATTATCTAACCCACCTTCGTTTTGCTGATGACATAGTCATTTTTGCAACTACCCCATCAGAGCTACAGAGTATGATCGAGGAACTTGCTGACAAGAGTAAAGAAGTGGGATTAAAAATGAACTTTCAGAAGACAAAAGTGATGTACAATGCTTTTACAAGAAATGAAGATTTATCGATTGATGGAGAAAAGCTGGAGATAACAGACACGTACGTTTATCTTGGACAGCAGATATCAAGTGAGGGTCACATTGGTGAAGAAATTAATCGGCGTACAAAACTTGCCTGGAGAGCTTTTGGAAGAAACAGCATAATTTTCAAGAGCAATATGCCATTATGTCTTAAAAGAAAAGTGTTTGATCAATGCATCCTTCCAGTGCTTACGTATGGTGCAGAAACGTGGACCTTAGCTAAAAGAGACATACAAAGGCTGCAGACAACTCAAAGCAGCTTGGAGAGGTGCATGCTTGGTGTAACCAGGAGAGATAAGAAGAGGAACACGTGGATCCGGAAAATGACAAGAGTGGAAGACATCATGATCAGAGTTAAAAACCTGAAATGGCAATGGGCTGGACATACTGCTAAGAGTTAGTGAATATTAAGACCATCGATGGACAGCCGAAATTTTAGATTGGATTCCAAGGGACAGGAAAAGACCCAGAAGAAGACCACATGGAAGATAAGTGGATGAAATTCGAAAGTATGCGGGAGTGACATGGAGGAGACTGGCACAAGACAGACCGTTGTGGAGGAAACTTGGGGAGACCTTCGTCCAGCAGTGGATTGATAATGGTTGACAATGATGATGATGATGATGATGATGATAAACTCCTAATCTGCTATTACACAGGACTGGGTTCCGACCTTTTTTAATGGTTGATATTAAGTTGTAGGTTTTAATCCAAAAATCCAATTTGTATTTTATACAGTAAGTTTTAAGTATATTCATAACTTTTGGAAGATAATACACTTATCCAACATATCTCCGTTGATTGGATTCTTTAGTCAACGTAGAAAAAATGGGTTCTTCTTATTTTTCGATGGATCTGGTTTATTGTATTTCTGTGGTACCCATATTCGTCTGCTATGGCAATTATTTGATTTAATTCTCATTTCCTGGTGTTAACACTTGAGGAATGGGTATAATCTCTACGAATAAGAAACTCAAATGCCGATAGTTTATAAGCATCAGGGTGTGCTGAATGATATGGTATTATTGCTGATGTTGAACTAGGCTTGCGGTATACGGAGAATGAAATAGTTTGTGATATAGGGTTTCTCTTCAACATGAAATCCAAGAATGGCAAAGCATAATTTTGTTCTAGTTCAACTGTAAAATTAATTGAGGTAAACTGCGAGGACATCAGTTCAGCAAATTCATATAGGGAATCTATTGTACATCATGATTCCAAAAAACAAGAATGTCATCTATGTTTCGTAGATATAGGCATGGAGTAAGTTGTAAAACTCGTTCCTCTAAATCTTGTAAGTGACGTTCCACGGTGGACTATTTTTCACATTTTTTACATGTCTCATTTAAAATTCCCCTGAAGATGTGCTGGAAGCCAGCACGAAAGATCTAGTGATGTGATTTTGACTTTCAACTTTTACTTCAGTTAAACAAAGTAATTTTCATCGTCCATTTTGACTTTCAGTAATATGTTATATCCTGCAGGGACGGCATTCTAAGAGTTAGTGAATATTAAGTGTTAAATTAATAGCAATCTCACCGTTCTCCGAAAAAAGAAACTAAGTTCGAAGTGGGAAGAGTTTGTACTGATTGCTGCAAAACTAAAGAACAATGGAAAATTTGTGTTCAATCTATTACTCCCAATTCTTCATTATGAAGAATCTCTTCAAATTGAATATATTAAATTAATGATATAATAAAAATCTCCTCCCCAACCCTTTACGTTTTCCACACGGCTACTTCTCAAGGGCACAAGGCACATAAGGTTTCTATGTTTAAGAATGCATGCAGGGACCAAAATAATAATAATGATACTACTACTAATAATAATAATAACACAGCCTACATCGATTACCGTAAAGCCTACGGTTCCGTACCCCACAGCTGGCTGATAGAGGTCCTTGAGATCTACAGAGTAAGTCCTGTAATCATCAACTTCCTTAAAGCGGCCATGATACGATGGAAAACAACAATCAAAGTCGAGAACATAACGACCAAGTCCATCCACATAAGGAGAGGCATCTTCCAGGGAGATTCACTTAGCCCACTATGGTTCCGTCTAGCACTCAACCCGCTGTCAACCATGCTCAACGAAAGCAAGTATGGGGTTACCATCAAGTGCAACAAAACCAGCAAGTACAAACTCTCCCACCTCATGTACATGGAGGACATCAAGCTGTACGCATCGTCGCAGAACCAACTCCAGCAATTTATCCAGATCACCAAGGGCTTCATCAATGACATCGGGATGGAATTCGGCCTACAGAAATCCAAGACACAAGGTATGAACCAAGGAAAGCATGATGCACGTAGCTACCAATTGAAGACCGGATAACAGATCGCAGCTATGGAGGAAGGAGAAATCTATAAATACCTTGGGGTGCTTCAAGCACAACGCCTAGAACACAAAGAAATAAAAAAAGGTCTAGCCGTCAAATACAATCAAAGGCTGAAGAGACTAATGAAGACCAAGCTAAAGGCTCGCAACATCACTCGGGCTATCAACACATACGCAGTTTCAGTCCTCACGTATTCCTTCGGAATCATAAAGTGGACCACAACAGAGCTTGAGGAGATAATGCGCATTTTTTTTTCTTTTTGATTGGAGGTTTTACGACCACCGTGAGCAACTCAATGGGCTATAAGCAGTCGCCCGTCCCTAATTTAGGGCCACTGGTTCCAGGGAAGGGAGAGAGCCAGTACCGTAAGACAAACACAACATCCATGCCTCACGGGATTCGAACCCGGACCCCTTTCGAACAAATGATCAGAGGCCATCGCTTAGACCACTGCGCCACCGGGGCGGCCGCAATGCGCAATGCCAGGACAACCTTCACTAAACATCGCCAGCACCACCCGAAGTCAGCAATAGAAAGGCTGACCATTGGACGGGCAGGAGGAGGACAGGGAATGATTGATTTCCGTTAACCCCCTATACAAAGAAATCAGCAGCCTCAGAAAAATACTTCTATCAGAGCAAAGGACCCCTTCACCAAGCGATAAACCAGAGTGACAAGAAGTACACAGCCCTAGAGCTCTCTACTCCGAACATCGAGATGGGAATGAGGGACCCAAAATAAGAAGCTTGGGGCAAGAAAGTCCAACACGGAAGACGCTACAACGATCTGCAATCAGACCATGAGGATAAGACTGCCTCCAATGCAGGGCTAATAAATGGATCTTCCTCGAGACCGAAGGGTTCCTGATGGCTATACAAGATCAAGCTGTTAACACCAGAAACTATAGGAAGCTTATCCTGAAGGACACGTAAGTGGAAAGCGACACATGTCGGCTATGCCACCAAGCGCCAGAGACTATCCAACATATCACAGCAGGGTGCAGAGTCCTCACACAATCAGAGTACACGAACAGGCACAATCAAGTCGCCAAGATTGTCCATCAATATTGGCAAGAAAGCACCACCTCATTACAACTGAGCTTGTCCCCTACAACAAGTATGAGCCAACAATGCTTCTAGAGAACACACCCACAAAATGTACTGGGACAGATCGATCAGAACAGAGAAGACCATCCCCCACAATCGGCCCGACATCGTCCTGTTCGATAAGGGGAAGTCAACATACCTCATTGGCATAGCCGTGCCCAACACGTACAACATCCAAAAAACACAGGGAGAGAAACTGTCAAAGTATAACGACTTACGATACGAAGTCAATAAAATGTGGCATAAGGAGAACGTTACCACCGTTCCCATAGTAATTTCAGCCTCAGGAGTTGTACCCAAGACCATTCACAGCTATATACAGACACTTGACCTTCAACCTAACGCCTACATGGAACTACAGAAGGCAACTATCCTGAACACTTGTAGGATAGTAAGGAAGTTTCTGTACAACTGAGAGAAAGAAATACCACTTCCAAGACTTGGTACGTCGTACCCGTCCCGGAAGGAAGTGAAGGCAAAACCTCTGGAAGAGGTGGAATCTTTAACATTATTTCTTTTATAATAATAGTAATAATAATAATAATAATAATAAAATAATGTCTGCTGTTCCCACTACTAAAATTAGTACCGGTATGTAAATTCCAGGTAAAAAAAGTGCCAGTATGAAATACTAGGAAAAAAGAAGTGCCGATATGAAATACTAGGAAAAAAGAAGTCCGGTATGAATTAGTAGGAAAAAAAATGCCATACCGGCCCATTTCGAGAAATGGTTCCGGTAGCGAATAATTTCCATTTCCACTACTGGTTACAATTATAGAATGCTACAGTTGTTGCAATTAAGCGCTAAACAAAACGTCGTTTTTGGCGTTGACCTTAAGATCAGCACGCACGACAATTAATTTATATTGTATATCTTTCACATGTGACTGAAAAACCATACAATCCAGCGCACACACAGACACAAAGCTTGTGAGGGACGTCAACGATAATTACCACACCCCCGAGCCGCGACCGGTAACGTCAGTCCTGGTAACAAATACGTATGAGCGTATCTGAGTGAGTATATATGAGATGTACACACGAGATACAAAGCAGAAACTCGGTAATATGAAAGACCACTTTATGGTGTTATACCAAAAATTTTGTTCTAATAGGAAACCACAAAGGTAGGAAACTAAAAGTTTCTTTCAAACTTATGGAGCATAAATCGAATTGCGTTGCTTACTGGGAAAACGTGTTTTTTTTAAGAATTTATATCTTCCGTCGTGAATCGTGAATTTTGACAGATGGATGGAAAATTGAGAGGTGCAAAATCGACTTTGCCTCCCCCCCTCCCCCCAAACCCAACGGTGTTCGAGAAAATCTTGGAAACAATTCTAATTCTACTAAAGAGAAAAAAAAGTGGCAAATCAGATGAATATATTTTCATGGGAAAAAAAAAGCTTCATATCATAAAAAGACAAAGAGGCGCAAGAAGGAAAAGAACTTCTTTAGGTCGGTAAGTACAAGGAAAAGAAAAGACAGTGGGGGGGGGGGGGGGGCAGATTCCCGCTTCCCCTCTTCCTTCCAAATGTAATCTTTTTTTTGGGGGGGGGGGGATTATATATTGATTTTTGATTAATTACGGGCAGATGCAGGAATTGTGCCTCCCAAATTTTTAAGCACTCCATTTTTTTTTTTTTTTTTTTTTTTTTTTGTCTAGAACGCCACGGAGGAAAGATCATTTGTACATCAAATTTTAGTCATACTAAGTTAAACGTGATGATTGGTTTGAGAGTTTTATATGCAACTTCAGATTGATAGCTGTGTAATCGAATACGAATAAATGCTTCTGCAGGACTTGGGTTGGTTTTCTTTTATTTCCTTTCTTCCTTTGCTTCTCGTTTTTATTTATAACGGGAGATAACAGTAGTTCAATAATTTCGAAATAGTTTTTCTTGTATGCACTTATCTTTCTTTATTTCAGCTCCCAAAAAGGTTTGCAGCCTGTCCGATGGAAAATTGCAGTTCAACAGGAAACATTATCAACTTAAATTGCAGTCATAATCATTCAACTCCTTCAAAAGATTACCACTTCGTTTCACTTCTGAATCATAGAGGGCAGCACAAGAGTAAATAGTGCAAGATTAAGGAGTAAGGAGGTAAACAAACAATAAGTTGATTCTCACACAAAACAATTCTGTTCGAATGATTACATCCTTTCTTAGGCGAAAAAAAGCAATAGTTAATAACACTTTTTTTTAATTACTTACATAATATTGATCAATAAACCATGACTAGTTCTTCGCTCCGCAACGAGACAAAATTCGGAATAACTTTGTTCCCAACATTTAAGGGGAGAATTTAAAATTTGGAAACACTTAAAAAATGAAACTCCTTAATGCATTATAACATTCTAAGTAAGGACGCAGAACGTACTCAAACTGTAACATTGCTCTCGGGGTATATAATATTGACTCTGAGTTAGCGGTTTCCTGAAGCAGCAGTTGTTACAGATATACAAGCCCTGTAATTCCTGTTAAAAGTTGCGTCACGGAAAAAAAGTGAATTTTTGCCGAACATAAAACACATATAAGTGCATGTAAGAGATACATAGATGGCCCTCGTGAAGAGTGCTGACGTGGGCACTGCTCTAGGGCGGGTTTACTATTGGGCCAACATGGGTCATGGCCCCTGCCTGATTTTCCCGCATGAGGAATGAGAGGAACACAATTTTGAGAATACATGGAACAAATGCCGTTATACCTCATTAAGGAAAAAAAACAAACTCAAACTTGCAATAAAATTGCATTTTGCATTTCTACAAATGAAACTGAGCAGTATAATACAGTTAATATTTAATATTATAGCTGTTTCAGCACTCTTTCAACTTATCTTGGCCGCGGGTGGCCTAGTGGTTAACGTTCGTGACTGCCACGGAGAAGACCTCGGGTTCGATCACAGGCAGGTACGAACGCTCTAATCACTAAATATCCGCCGTGCATCGGATCGGTACATTCCGCGGGTAGCCTAGTGGGCAACGTTCGTGACTGCCACGGAAAGGACCTCAGGTTCGATCCACTAAATATCCGCGGTGCGTCGGATGAGCACGTTAAGCCGTCGGACCCCTGGTACTGGCTCCCCGGTAATAAATAAGGGCGTCTTCCTCCCCCTTTCTACTTTGCTTCCGTGTCACTTTCCTATCGGGCACTCTAGCCCAAATCTCCGAGCTTCCTATTTCTAAGGGTTGTTTAAGATCTGGGGTCAGATACTCCCTTCCTAAAATCCTCTACATATGATCATTTTTTTATATATATTCTTGCCGGGTGGCGCAGTGGTCTAAGCGATAGCCTCTGATCATTCGTCCGAACGGGGTCCGGGTTCGAATCCCGGTGAGGCATGGATGTTGTGTTTGTCATAAGGCACTGGCTCTCTCCCTTCCCTGGAACCAGTGGCCCTAAATTAGGGACGGGCGACTGCTTATAGCCCACTGAGTTGCTCACGGTGGTCGTTAAACCTCCAATCAAAAAAAAAAAAAAAAAAAAAATTCAGTTCAGTGCGAAACAAACATGACATCCCGTGTTAAGGTGCGTTCGGAAAGCCAATGCAGTTACTTCTTTCCGTGCACGCCATTTCCGTACCAAAGAATTTTTGTCCAATTTAATTACACATCGAGATCATTTAGTGCCGTTTCCGTACACAAATGTGACGACCTTTTTAAGAAGCTTTTCCACTTCTGTTATTGAAATTGCCTGGCTTTCAGGCGTGAC
This sequence comes from Macrothele yani, assembly GCA_039090855.1. Lineage (NCBI taxonomy): Eukaryota > Metazoa > Arthropoda > Arachnida > Araneae > Macrothelidae > Macrothele > Macrothele yani. The sequence continues at coordinate 100,846,952 of CM077028.1, forward strand.
TGGATGTACTTACGACGATGGCATCTGTATTTCTCAAAGGACCTCTGCAATTATCAGTTCTTCACATTGCATAACAACACTAATGCACCAAGAAAAGTATATAACCAACTAATATGACATCTTGCTTGCTTTTCCTGTACTGTTGGTACTGATACACTTCGTGTACGGCAGTAAGTTTATTTTTCTTCTGTGTGATTTCTATTTAGAATATAAAATGATAAAATTCACATATGAAATTAAACATCTCCGACAAACGCTGAAGGCCTTAAATATTCCTTTAATGGATAGCCTGTTTACAATTCAGTCATTATTGCTGTCCGTACTTGTCCTACTACCATCGGCTGACGAGAACAATGAACGGTAACCTCTTTGAAGACGGAGGAATTCGGAAAGGATTTCAGATTTATTTTCACTTTTAACATTCTCCACATACACTGGCGTGCAAAAATTAAGGACGAGACGGTTTTTCGAATGTACGTCGTGCAGAAGTGCTCCACATCGACTCAAATCATACCATAAGATCCCCAAGACGTAAGAATATGGGACAAGTGAGCAAAACCGTCCAAACAAGAAATCCAAAGGATACAAAGGCACTTCATTGAAAAGGTAGCTTCGAGCACAACTGGACAAAAGACAGAAACGTCCATGTGACAGGCAACTGCCAAGCAAAATCCAGTCTTTAGTAGGGGATATGATCACCCCTGACTATGTTGCAGGATTTACAACGTCTGTCCATGCTGAGGACGAGGTTGTCAAGGAGCTGTTGAGGCATCGCGGCCCATTCCTCTTGTAGCGCCAATTGCAGCTGCGGAATCGTTGTTGGCGGCTGGTGACGTGCTGCCAAGCGTCTCCCGAGAAGGTCCCACACGTGTTCGATTGGATTTAGGTCCAGGGACCTTGCGGGCCAATCCATGCGTTGAATATCTTCACTCTCCAACAAATCTCCGACAGCCACTGTACGATGAGGTGTAGCGTTGTCGTCCATGAAGAGGAACTAAGGAACCACAGCACCTCTAAACAGACGCACGTGACGCAGGAGAACCTCGGTACAATAGCGGAAACCAGTGACTGAACCTCCTTGGAAGATGTGGAGGTCAGTACGGCTACCAAGCATGATACCGCCCCAAACGAGAACTCCGTCACCTCCAAACTGGTCCCTTTCGATGATGTAGGAGGTGTGATTGCGTGTTCCCTGCTCTCTCCAGATGTGTATACGTCCAGAATCGCTCGTCAGACTAAATCGGCTCTCATCCGTAAAGAGAACTCGACCCCATTGCTGATGTGTCCAGTTCTTGTGTTCATGGCACCACAGAAATCGCCGTCTCTGATGAGCAGGCGTTAATGGCACACACCGTACTGGTCGCCATGCAAATAGACCACCTTTGTGCAGCCTCCTGGATACAGTAAAACGCGATAACGGACGTCCAGTTGCCTGTTGCATGCGCCTTGCGATTTCTCCCGCTGTCTGCCGTCTGTCTCTTCTCGCCTGTAGGACAATATACCGGTCGTCCGCCGCCGTGGTTGCTCGTGGACAACCACTGCTAAACTCTCGGAGGACAGCTGTTCCTGTCGTTTGAAATGCTCTCCCAGCTCGTGAAACGATGCTGTGAGCGATCCCGAACTCCTCGGCCTCACTAGTCACACTTCGACCTTCTTCCAACTTCCCAATGACGCGACCTCGGGTAAAGTAATCCAAATGTCGTCTACTGGATTGCCTATTGGCCATATCACACGGTGGCATCAACTCGACTTCGTTCAAACCAATGTACACCGTGCAATAGCCTTCACCGAATTGCTGAGCGTACACCGCTCGTGTGCTTTATACCCTTCCGACGCTCCCTCCTCTACGTCATGCTGCTGCATATATGCGCATGCCCTACCGTACCGGACCCTAGTCTATCTGCTGAGTGGTCTTTCGGTCCGTTCTGCCTGCTCGTTCCGCTGTTATGCTAATTTCGCCTCTTCGTCCTTAATGTTTGCACAGCAGTTTATGATACCGAGCTATACCACTGTTCGGAAATGGCAGTAGCTGATCTGGCGCTTACGGAAATGGGAAACAACCACTTCTTTCTGGCAGGCTCAAACTCAGAAGAGAGGAAGTTTTTTTTTTTTTTCATATTGCTTAGGGATTTATCCACACGATGGACTATATGCAGTCGCCCTTCCGTACTTATTTAGGGCCACTGGCCGCAGTGAAGGAAGAGAGCTAGTGCCGTAAGAAACACAAGATCCGTGCCTCTCCGGGATTCGAACCCTGACCAAGGGCCGGATTAAGGGGATTGGGGTGGGGGGGGGGTCTAGTGGATCTGTAGACTAGGTGCCCACCATTACCGAGAGCCATAGAGGCATGTCGCTACACTGCAAATAATACACAGCTTATATATTTATACATAGGGAGAAGTAAAATAGTTTTTAGTTTTGTCTCGTATGATTTCAACTTATAACGAAGTAAATTTCTCCGTCATTTTTATCCGCGCCAGGATTCGAACCCGGGTCCCCTCATTCCGGAATAAGTTGCTCTACCAATTGAGCTACGCGGACGTTGATTCTAATTGCTATCTGCCTTTATGTCGTGTGTGTCCTGCTGGCAGGTACATCACATCTCCTGGTATACGTTACACCATCTCCCCCTCATTTTTTTTTTTTGAAGTGCTGGAGAAGGGATTCTTTTATTTTTCCTATCTCGCGGTGTGGAAATAACATAACACCAATGCGAGATTTTGAACGGTGGGGTCATCCGGATAGTTCGGGCGCCATTATAACGAAGTAAATTTCTCCGTCATTTTTATCCGCTCCAGGATTCGAACCCGGGTCCCCTCATTCCGGAATAAGTTTGTCTACCAATTGTGCTACGCGGACGTTGATTCTAATTGCTATCTGCCTTTATGTCGTGTGCGTCCTGCTGGCAGGTACGTCACATCTCCTGGTATACGTTACAAACTCGATCACAAACAGTGGCTAGAAAAGATTTCAAGTCAGTGTCTCAGTAAATGTAAACATAATATGCTGCTGTGCACAGTGGGACCAGCGAGTCAGTTTTAGCTTTTACACTGCCATCCACTCACACCTCCCTGTTTGCACTTGGAACCGTTAATGGACGAAATCCACAGTGACTTCACATTGCATAACAAAACTGATGCACCAAGAAAAGTATATAATGCTAAATTATTCTAAATTCCAAGACAAAATCTGGGAATCTTAAGCTCATGTTCTTGTGAGAACAGTGGAAAATACAGTGACTTGTTTTTTTATGAAAACTCTGCAGGTAAAAGAGTGTACAAGCAACAAAACAGCCACCGGACATCAGTTGTTGAACTTTACCAAATTCATCTGTCACGTCAGTCAGAAATGGGGGAAGAGGCAAACAACTTGCTGAATGCCAAACACAGCTAAAAAAAAATGCCTGCATTTTTAGCTGAGATTGGACGAAATTTTCATAATTTTGACATTATCACGCGTTGGCAATCATTCTTAAAACTGGAAGAAATTTAAAGAAAATAGGAACTTAACCAGCCTTTATCATCATTGTACGATCAAAATATACATGGAATCTACGTATATCACCCTATGATATTCTGAAATTCTTCACCTTTTATTTGCAGAAAATCTCTAAGCGTATGATTTGCAGAGTATAATAAAAACTTTCTATCGCTAAGGGTTGGCACAGATGGAATGGATGTACTAAGTGCTCTTATGTACCCAAGCATTCATTTGAAAAGTAATGGCACGACATCACTAGAATACAAAGCACAAGTACGTTATGCTTAAAATATACTGAAAGCCGTTCGTCGATGTCTAAATCGCGAATTAAATCAACAAACAGCATTTTGAAGTTTGACATCATCCACATCTTTTAACTCATCCTTCCAAAAATACCTCTTTGGTTTCTTAAAATAATTGCAGGGTGTGACGTGCCTGTCCTGCATGACGCACGTGAGATAAAGGCAGATAGCCGTGAGAGTACATGCCAGTGTAGTAGAGTGGATAGCACTTGGAGCACCGGAGCCGAGAGTTGTGGATTCGAATTCCACCCCAGGCATAAAAATGGAGAAATTTACTTCGTCATAAGGGTTTAACCGAATGTTTTTCAGGTAACAGATTTCAATTATCCGAATTTTTGAGGTAATAGAATTCAGTAATCCGAATGTTTTTCGGGTGTGTAATTACAAATCAAATTTTCTCGTGATAAAAATGGAGTTCTTGTTCTGTCTTAACAAGTGCAGTATATTTAATCGCCTTGATATTCTAGTGTGCAACTTAATGAACATAGACAAATAATATTTCGTTTCGATCTAGCTCCTCTGAAATCACCCAAGGCATTGTTAACCAATTTTTTTAATCCCTTTCAACGCAAACGTTGTTACGCAGCTGCAATATTAACACCAGAACGCCTGTACATCGAGCTAAAATGCATTTCGATAATAATGTCAAGCCGCCTCGTTGATCGAGTGGTACGAAACGTTGACCTCTAATAATTCGTCGGGGATGAATTCAGGTTCGAATCCCAGTCGAAGCATGAATGATGTGTTTGTCCTGCAACACTGGTTCTCTTCCCTCCCTGGAATCAATGGCTCTAAACTACTGGCGAGCGATTGCTTAGAGCTAGAGATGCTCGCAGTTTCGTTAAATCCCTAACAAAAACAAACAAGCAAAAGTAAAAATGTTAAAGCCACCCCACAGCCGAATCGTGTGACGTGTTGACCTCTGACTAGTCGTACAAGATGAGCTGAAGCTCCGGATGAGGCATGAATGGCGCATTTGCCCGATTGCCCTGCTCATTTCCAAGAAACACTGGTTCAATCAACGAAAGGCTACCACCCGAAGCCTCCCAGAGCTGCACATGATGATCCCTAACACCCCTCCCCCAAAGGAAAAGGAATGTGAGAACTGTTCTTGTTTCTCACACGAAGTATAATTTGGGCATACTTATGCGAAAACGACTTGTACTCCTAACATTTACACGAAGAATTTTAAGATTTTTGGCAAACATCAGGAGTTATCAGTTCGTTCATATACTTCAGTATTGAATAATTCAACCGAGATGGGTCCTGGTTCGAATCCCGGTGAGGCATGGATGTTGTATTTAGCTGACGGCACTGGCTCTCTCCTTCCCTGGAACCACTGGCCCTAAATTAGGGACGGGAGACTGCTTATAGCCTATTGAGTTGCTCACAGTGGTAGTTAAACACACACACATACACACACAATTTGACATTCTGATATGAACGTCACTAAAAAATATTGTATGCATCACGCCAAACTTCATTGTTCGAAGTTTATGAAATAATAATGAAAATAACAATGATAGTAGATATCAATTAATACACCTAATACAATTATGAAAGTCTTTATTCCGTCTTTATATTTGTAGGTGTAAATAACAACATAACATTAATTACCAAGCTTTAGTTTGTCAACAGACAGCTTTCTCAAGGTACATTACAAACAGAATGCGTAGAATTAAACAAATAAACAATAAACAACATTCTTTCTTGTGTTCTTAACACATGCCATCATATTATAACTTGCGTGGCGTGTTAAACAGCATTCGAAGTATCATGCTCTACCTCGTACTATTTCATATGAAACCTCTCCATATTTGAGAGATATCATATGAAACACTTTCATTACATGCGTCCTCTCCTCCCATTATCTCCATTGACTCACGTATTGATGATTCTCTATGTGTAGCATACCTAGCTATACATTTAGCATCAGGCCTTTCATGTTTAGCTGCATTATTATCCCCCAAATATGCAGAGGTTTCATATGAAATTATACGAGGTAGAGCATTACACTGTGAATGCTGTTTAACACGTCACGCAAGTTATAATATGATGGCATGTGATAAGAACACGTGAAAGAACGTGGTTTATTGTTTATTTGTTTTATTCTACGCATTCTGTTTGTAACGTACCTTGAGAAAGCTGTCTGTTGACAAGCTAAAGCTTGGTAATTAATGTTATGTTGTTATTTACACCTATAAATATAAAGACGGAATAAGGACTTTCATAACAATGGCAGTAGTAATAATAACTGCAATGCTGGCATCAAATGAAAGGTACACAACACTAGGGCATTGGTCTACACGGGACTAAATTTTTAAAGCCAGGCCCGATCCTGCTCAGAACTTCCAGTTTACTGCCCGGCCCTATCCAGCTCAAAACTTCCAGTTTACGGCCCGGTCCGATCCAGCTCAGAATTTCCAGTTTACGGCACGACACGATCCAGCTCAGAACTTCCAGTTTACGGCACGACCCGATGCTGCTCAGAACTTCCAGTTTACGGCCCGTCCCAATCCAGCTCAAAACTTCCAGTTTACGGCCCGGTCCGATCCAGTTCAGAACTTTCAGTTTACGGCACGGCCTGATCCAGCTCAAAACTTCCAGTTTACAGCCCAGCCCGATTCAGCTCAGAACTTCCAATTTACGGCCCGCCGCGATCCAGCTCAGAACTAGCAGTTTACGGTCCGGCCCAGCTCGACTCGTTTCAGACTTTTATCAAGCATTTTTCGCCTCTTATCGCAATTAACACAAGGCTTCTTAAGCTACAGTAAAGGTCTTCAACCCGTGGTCCACGTGACTCTTTCTAATGATCCGCGAGACGTTTTCTACACAGAAAATTCTAAAATTAAGGTGGACGTCAAGTGATTTTGCTTCCTATACTTCCAATGGAAAAACTTTTATACACATTTCCTTCACAATTAATAAGAATGAAAATTTGAACATCGATTAAAATAACTTCATATTATAACTTGGAATACTTAATATTTTCTAAAACATAACCATAATTATATTAAAAATCAATAACTTTTCCTTTGGTGGTGTTGAAACCAGAAAAAAGATGGCGCAACCTGTACTCTGATGACGTCATGAGACAAATAAATGTTGGACTGCATAATTATGGTTATGTTTTAGAAAATATTAAGTATTCCAAGTTATAAAATGAAGCTATTTTAATCGATGTTCAAATTTTCATCCTTGGGAACGCATTAATTGTTCTGAAAAAAGATGGCGTGACCTGTGCTTTGATGACGTCAGTTGACAAATAAATGTTGTGTTGCATAATTATGGTTATGTTTTAGAAAATATTAAGTATTCCAAGTTATAAAATGAAGCTATTTTAATCGATGTTCAAATTTTCACCCTTGGGAAAGCATTCATTGTGAAGCAAATGTGTACAGAAGTTTTTCCATTGGAAGTATAGGAAGCAAAATTACTTGACGTCCACCTGAAAGAAAAAAATTTCGAAATGGAAAAACGAATTTCCAGGAAGGGACCTTAGATATATGGACTTTGAATTCTCAAATCTCCTATGAGCAATGGTGCGATATATTTATAATTGAAGTTTTTTAAAACTTAAAAAATGTAGCTACATCGGATACCTACTTCGGAATTATTTTTAACATAGATATCATGGTAAAAGCATTTTTCTTTTCCAGAAAGTTTAGTTTTAGGATTCAAAACCTCTAAGAAATAATCGGTATTCATAATAAAGACATACATTTTTTACGCTTTCCAACCGTACGTTGAAGAAGCGTATATGCTCCAGCTTTGTCCATCCGTCTGTCCGTCCGTCCGTCCGTCCGCCGTCCGCACGATAGCTGGCGTAAAAATGGTTCGATTTCGATGAAATTTTAGTATGTGGTAGAGGACGACCTGGGGACGTACCCTATTGAAAATGGGACAAATGGGGTCAAAGGTGACGACGTCGGAGCGGGATCCATTCCATTGCACTTATGCGTCATAACTTGCGTAAATATGGTTCGATTTCAATGAAATTTTACTATGTGGTAGGGGACCGTTTGGGGACGCACCCTATTCAAAATGGGCAAATTGGGTCAAAGGTCAGGACATAAGAGCGGGATGCATTCCATTGCCCTTATTCGTCATAACGTGTGTAAAAATGGTTCGATTTCGATGAAATTTCAGTATGTGGTACGGGACCACCTGGGGACGAACCCTATTGAAAATGGATGAAATGGAGTCAAAGGTCAGGACAAAGGATTGCGATCCATTCCATCGCCCTTATCCCATATTATTAAGGTGGATGTCAAGTAATTTTGTTTCCTATACTTCCAATGCAAAAATTTTGGTTCACATTTTCTTCACAATTAATGTGTTCCCAAGGATGAAAATTTGAACATCGATTAAAAATAACTTCATATTATAACCTGGAATACTTAATATTTTCTAAAGCTTGACCATCATTTTATTAAAAATCAGTAACTTTTCCTTTAGTGGTGTTGAAACCAGAAAATACATGGCGCGACATACACTTTGATGACGTCAGTAGACAAACAAATGTTGGATTGCATAATTATGGTTATGTTTTAGAAAATATTAGGTATTCCAAGTTATAAAATGAAGATATTTTAATCGATGTTCAAATTTTCATCCTTGGGAACGCATTAATTGGGAAGAAAATGTGTACAGAAATTTTTCAATTCGAAGTAGAGGAGGCAAAATTACTTGACGTTCACCTTAAAGCAGCAATTCTTGTATGTATGTAAATTTTATTTTGAAAACGGCTCTAAGGATTTTGATGAAAGTCGATGAAAGTCGTTAACCTACCGTTTTCTGGTACTAGAAATCGATTTAGCTTGATCTCGACTTTAGGGAAATTCGTTTAGTGGGTTAAATAACCACCCCGAATTAGCACGTTTTTAGTGTAGTGTCATGGCGTCGAGCCATTAGATGTTGGCGGGCGGTCACGCCATCTGTCTCATTACGTCACACGTTGTGTGTGGATCATATTAAAGTTTTATGACGTCACACTCTTGCGAGCAGATGGTCGCGATTCCCATCTGCCTCATTACGTCACGCGTTTTGTGCATATGTTCGTCCGCATGATAACTCGCGTAAAAATCGTTCGATTTCGATGAAATTTTAGTATGTGGTAGGGAAACACCTGGGAAGGAACCTTATTGAAAGTCAACGAAAGGGGATCAAAGGTCAGGACATAGGAGCGGAATCCATTCCACTGCTCTTATGCGTCATAACTAACGTAACAAAGGTTCGATTTCGATTAAATTTTAGTATGTGGTAGGGGACCAACTGGGAACAAACCCTATTGAAAATTGGCGAAATGGAGGTCAAAGGTCAGGACATAGAAGTGGAATCACTTCCATCGCCATTATGCACACATAACTTACGTAAAAATGTTTCGATTTGGATGAAATGTTAGTATGTTACAAGGACCTGCCTGGGGACGAATTCTGTTGAAAATGGGCGAAATGGGGTCAAAGGTTAGGGCACAGAAGCGGGATCTATTCCATAGCCCTTATGCATCATAACTTATGTAAAATTACTTCGATTGCGACACAACTTTATTATGTTATTTCGGAGGTATACTCAACCAGTTCTGTTGAATATTATCAAAATGGGATCAAATGTCAGGGCACAGGAGTAAGATTTATTCCACAGCCATTTTCCTCATAACTTGAGTAATGATTTCTAGTATGTTGGAAAGCGTATCATAATCAATGCACTGCATGATTTTACTAACTTGTTACTCTTTCATGTGGTCCGCGAATCCTATTCTATATTGTCATGTAGCCGCGATTCAGAAAAGTTCGAAGATATCCTGTTTTAGAAAAACGAAGGTGCTCTTCTGTATTCAAATAGTAATAAACGGAATGTAGCATAGAAAGACGTGCCATTTCTCGTAGGAATTTCTCCCATAAATGAGGTTTAGATCTGTTTACGCAATGCAGTTACAACTGTAAAGACTTTTTCTCTTCAACAAGCAAGTATATACCATGTAGTACTCGATCCCCAACTTCGAATTTCCGCATGTCCGTTGTGGAAACGAATCACGCTAGAAGCTCGTTTGATTTTGATTTCGTGAAGTTGAAAATTCTGTTTATGTAAACATTTCTTCGGAAAAGAAAGAAAAAACTGTTAGTTTTAGTCGCTAAAACAACAAAGTGGGAACGGAGTTTGATTTCAACCTCAGATTCTCATCTGCAGCCAAGCTTGTCGGTTTCAGCTGTAATTAATCAAAGCATAGGAAGGCGGATGGAGTCTTTCGTTTTCCTTAGTGAGAATCGCTATCTGATTATTTAACAAGTCAGACTTCGTTTTGTGAGAGGAACATTTTTTTAATCCAGAAGCAAAATGCTTAAACTTCTAGCACTGCATGGCCCTGCCTGGAAATTCTCACTTAACTAATTAAAAAAGAAAGCCCGGCACCAGGGCCGGGTCAGACCAGGCGCGTGCAGACCTCTGCATTATGACTTCTTATTAATTTAAGAAATAGAAAGTGTAAGCTTTTTGCGGCATGCTAGCAAGTTCTACAAACAAATTTCTAAACGCGAGAAAACAAGACAGCGACTTCCAACTTTGTCGAAGTGAGGAGGGAACCGTTGAACAATTAATAAGTACCCGCAGAAAAACTGTACAGGCTAGAAACAGTAGATTCTTGATCTCAAAGACTACAATCATGTGATGATTATATATTTAAGATAATACAACGTAGTTTGTCACCAATATTTCTTTTTTCAAGTCGACCATGGTTTCGCTGGGTACTGACCTAACTTCATCAGGACGAATGGCACGTAAATTTTCAAATTATGTATGATATCATAAATGGTGTTTACAGTCACGGGTTTTGGTTAGTTGCTTCCACGGGCTTGATAGAAATGGGGTGGATGTCATGTCATTAACAAGTTGCGAAGACTTTTGACATATATGGAAAGCTTCCAAAATATCAAGTTTGGTGGTTGAATTTGGCTTGTCAATTAGTATTGCTTCTTCAAGGAGAAATTTATGGTACATTTCGTAACAGTGTTTAGCCATCGATGACTACTACAGGTCACAGTTCCGAATGTAGGTCTTGTGCTCCTTCAATCGAAAACGCAAGGCTCTACGGGTCTGTCCTATATGCAAAGCGTCACATTCACATGGAATTTAATAATTTCCCCAAGAGTTTTTGTCTTCAACATAGTCCTTTGATCCTAAAAAGTTCATTTTGTGTATGGGTTTAAAAATCACTTTAAAATTAAAGGTTTTGAGATTTTTTTAAATTTTGAAGGCAATGTCACGGGAAAATGGAATAGTGGCAAAATTCTCTCTCAATGGGCGCATCACAGGAGTTAGCGTGGAGATAGGCTTCGGTTTTCGGAATTTTGTTAGAGCCTTGTCTATAATGGAAGGGTTGTATCCTCGCTGTACTGCAACACGTTTAAGGAAATAAAGTTCTTTTCCCAAACTGTCTATATCTAAACATATGTGTATCGCGCGATATACGCAACTGTAAAAGTAGCTGAGCTGTTGCCAAGGGTGATTCGACTAGGCATGTGGAGGTGAGAAAACAGCGAAAGGCTTCCGATAATTTGTGTTTGCAAGAGATCCATTTGAGCGAGTAACCAGGACGTCAGGGAATGGTAGGACTGTAATAATTTATCATTGTTATGCAAAAAATGTGGTTTTCCAATGTTAATAACTGGTGGAGACAAACTTTAGATAAAGCTTTCAGAAAATTATAAAATTACACTATTATGAAAATCGTTGTAGCTAATTGATGTCAAACTTGCGGGTAATTGTAGGCTTAAGGGAAGAGAAGATGAAAAGTTTCCGAAGTGTAGGAACTTACAAATTCAATCTGGAAGGTTTTGGTACACAAAACTCACCATTTTTCTTATTTTAATAACAGGCTCTAGTCGGAAGCTGTCCCTTAAAAACATGAACAAGAGACTGAAAAAATTAGCATTCCAGTGTTGTATGCTATCGCCACCCCGGTGCACAGTGGTCTTAGCGATGGTTTATTATCATTCGTCCGGAAGGGGTCCAGGTTCGAATCCCAGTGAGGCATGGATGTTGTGTTTGTCTTACAGCTCTGGCTGTCTGCCTTCCCTGTAGCCAGTGACCCTAAATTAGGGACGGGCCACTGCTGATAGCTCATTGAGTTACTCAGGTGGTCGTTAAACCCTCAATAAAAAAAATAGGAACAGGAGACTGCTCATAGCCCACTAAGTTGCTCCCGGTGGTCGTTGAACCTCCAATAAAAAAAAGAAACAGTGTTTTTCAGAATATAAGACGTGCCCTTACTTTCTAAGGAAAATGTTAGCAAAAAAATAAAATGTCGTTTCAAAGATTTTTATTTTAAAAAATTATGCGTAAAAGCAACAGCTTATTATTAATCGTTGAATCCTTGTGATTTTCGAAATTGGCAATGTGAGATACCGTTGATGAAAACAACGTAGAGAAACGCCACACAGCGCATCAGCCAATGGCATGTTTCATTGGTTGCGATGGTAACTCTCGCCGCATGACTAATGTGTCAAAGTAGTATGGACTTGGTCGAAGACGATTGGCATTCTGTGGCTATGTGCAACGGTGGTTGGAGAGGATTGTACTACGTAACAGACGAGCTCCATTGCGTCAAGTAACCTCGCAGCGCGACAAAGGTATCCATAGGAGAATTTCCGCATACACAGCTAGCTGACCACACATTGGCGCAGAAGGACTATAACAGCAGACGTCCCTTTCGTACACCACTCGTCTCTGCTAAAATCTGACAATTCCTCTGCAGTGCAACCAAAACTGGAACCTTGAGGACTAGAAATAGGTCGTCTTGTCCAATGAATCACCTTTATAGTTAATACACGTTATTGGGGTGGCCAGAATATGGCATCAACAGCACGAGTCTGTGGATCTCAGCTGCGTGGCATTAACTGTACAAACTGGGGTAACGGTTTGGGGTCTGTTTTCTCGGCAGCTATTGGGTAGCATTTGTATGTCACGAGTTATCTTAACATCAATGTGGACCAGCAACACCCGTACAGGTGCATGGTGTTTCCTGATCCAAAGGGCTACTTCCACCACGATAATGCGCCACGCCACATGGCTTGGATCGTGACGCAGTGGTTCCAAGACCACGACAGAGACTTCAAACTGCTGAAATGATCCTCCACAATCACCAGAACTTAACCCAATTGAACATCTGTGAAATGGGACTGAGAGAGCTATTCGTAACACAGATCCTCCTTTACAGAACATTTGGAAATTCCCGGACGCTATCACATCCGCTTGCCTGAATCCATGCCACATCGAATCAAGTTAGTTTTGAAAGCAAAGTGCCGCTTAACATTTCATTAGGTAGGTGTTACTAATAATTTACTACTCCAACTTCATTATTTATAAACTTGCAGTTTGAACGAAGAATAAATTATGAATGGAATACGGGATTACACCATACAATACAGATTTTGAAGCTGACAATTCGTTTTTTGGTGTAAATATGACAAGGATGGTAAGTACAGTGGATAGCGTACTCGGGCGCTATCTGGGAGACGCGGATTCGATTCCCGCTCCAGGACGACGAAATTTTCAAGTTTTCGGATATTATCTGACTTACCATCCTTGTCATACACTGGCGGAAAGTGAAATCACATTAAAAAAAGAAATCACATTTTTAAAAAATGAAGAAAACATTATCTCTCACTCAGTCTCTCTCGATCGCTCGCTCGCTCTTAGAGCTTTAGCCAGAACCGCAGTAAATATTATGCCACCTGAGCCGTTTCGGACCCGAGTTTGGCTTTGGGTTTTCGGGATCGGGCTGGGCCCGTTTGAGCGCTGTTGTGCGCTGTGTGGCAGAAGCTCGATTCCATCAAGTTTGTGAAGCTTTATCTAGGTCTGAATAGCGGTGTAGCTTGGTATTGTCATGTTGAAGGCGTCCCTACTTTCGGTTGACTAAAGCAGGGTAACGCTCCTTCATTTTGTAATACATCCAATTCATCTGCTCGTAATACTGTTCAGCTCTGATAGGCAAGACATCCAGAACGAACTCAAAGTGGATCACACCTCCTTAATTCAGCCACACCCATGGCATAACGTTTTTCTTGAAACTTTCGCGCTTGGAAACTAGTAAAGCTACTTCGTCTGGGTCTAACCACAGGTTAAAGGTGCTTGGATAGTGCAGGTCGATTCACTTCTCAACCCCATCCACTATCTGCACAGTGGACAAAGTATCACGTGGATTCCGGAGCAGTTCCTTGCAGATCTCGACCTGTAGTTGAGCCTGAACAGCTGTCAACTCATGCTGCACATCTTCCCCATGGTCTGTACACCTTTTCGAGCTCACACAGGGGGCCAGCAAACTGTGGGACTGGTTTTTAGATTTGCTTCAACAGCCGTGGGTGAGGCATTGGAATCAACCACAAAGAGCCTTCCAGAACCTTTCTTCCTCTTCAAACTCATGTTGTCAGAAGCATACTTCTTGAACCAGACTTAAGCTAATTGACTGCAATACCTTCCTCGTTTTAGATTTCTTCAGCCACTCTAAACCCGTGCTTCTAGTAATGGCTCGAAAGCACCAAGATCACAAACTTTGTACCCCCTTTGCATAATGCGATAAACGTTCAACGCTCGTTCCGAAACACATGTACCATATTTAAGAAAGTTCCCCACCAACGAAATTTTACACGATCTGAAACATCGGCAATCTATCCTGTCGGAACTACGCAAATTAGAAACCCAAAAGAACATAATGCCGAAGAGCAGTTTTTTCCGAGCGCCATCACAATATTTCTCTCTCTCTCTCTCTCTCTCTCTCTCTCTCTATATATATATATATATATATATGGGGATGTAAGGTCAGGTGATGCGTAACATCACAGCCTCTCCTTGACAAATGTCAACCCCGCCTTCTCGTGGTGCATCCTGTTCCCACTAAAGGGGCTCTGACGACCGCCAATAGCGGTATAACTATACCATCGGGATAAGAGGAAATTCTATCCCACACTCACCAACCCGCTTGGCCAGCGTGGTGAGTTATGGCCAAACCCTCCAAAATGATTCCACAACTTAAATCTTGGCCCTCAGTCTCCGGCAGCTGGAATGTACCTGGCCAAGGCAGCGGCCAGTGCGACATGAAGGCAGAGGGTGCTAAGAATCCCCGGAGGACCGGACTAGGCTGCCATCTGATGCTGACCTTGGCTACTTACAATGGACGCTCCCTATCTTCTGATTCAAGGCTTCTGAATTGGAAGAGGAACTACAAAGGATCAAGTGGGACATCGTGGGGCTAAGTGAGGTAAGGAGAAAAGGAGAAGATCTCATCGAACTGAAAAGTGGACATCTCTTCTACTATCGTGGGACAGATACTGGCAGAACTAGTGGTGTTGGATTTATAATAAACAAGAAACTGAAGGATAAAGTTGTAGAAGTTGAAAGTTCCTCTGACAGAGCTGCACGACTTGTTATCCAACTCTCGAAAAGATACCAGGCTCAGATTATTCAAACTTATGCACCCACCACAAGTCACCCTGAAGAAGAAATTGAAGAATTTTATGAGGAAATTCGTCATCTAAATAATAAAGGTAAGCAGCACTTGAAAATAATTATGGGAGATTTCAATGCAAAAATAGGGCAACGGCAACAGAATGAAACTTCAGTAGGTAAATTCGGTCACGGCAACAGAAACCAGCGTGGAAATACTCTCGTTGAGTTTGCAGAGGCAGAAGGGTTTTTCATCTTGAACTCCTTCTTCAAGAAAAAGCCACACAGGAAATGGACATGGAGACATCCAAATGGGACGACAAGTGAAATAGATTTTATTATGTGTAACAAAAAATTCGTCATAGAAGACTGCAGTGTGCTAAACAAGTTCAACACAGGTAGTGACCATAGATTGGTGAGATGTAAGATGCACCTCAACACTAAACTTGAACGTGGCAAGCTCATAAGACAAACAAAATCTATTGACATAACCAACCTTAAAAAACACCATAATACCTTCAAGTTGGAACTGAAGAACAGATTCTCTGCTTTAGAAGGCCTAACATCGGAAGAAGTGGATATTTCTGAAGTTAACAGAAAAGTAACCAAAGCTCTTATGGAAACAGCAACAAAATTAGCTGGGTCTAAGAACAAGTTGCATGTGAACAAATTATCAGGAAAAACCAAAATGTTGATGCAAAAAAGAAGAGAGATGAGGACAACTAAAGAAGATGTGACTTCCAAAGTGGAATATATAGAGCTATGCAAGACAGTAAGAAAAAGTATCACTGAAGACGTAAGAAAATTCAACTGTGAACTAGTGAGGAAAGCAATTGAAAACAACCAAAGCCTAAAGATAGCAAAGGGACATCTCAGTAAGGGAAGAAAACAGATTATGGCACTGAGAAAAGAAGATGGTTCTGTAACAAGAAATAGAGGCGAAATTTTGACAAGAGTGAAAGATTTCTACTCCAAATTATATGAAAGGGATGATACATGCACTCCAGACATCATGAAAGATACCAGTACCAGAGTTCCTCCAGTCCTTCCAGCAGAAGTTGCACATGCAATCAAGAACATGAAGCGGGGAAAAGCTCCAGGAGAAGATGGAATTACTGTAGACATCATACAAGAAGCAAGTGGAGAAATCGAAACAGTACTCGCCCAAATTTTCACTCGATGCCTTAATGAAGGAAAGATTCCTGAGGATTGGAACACCGCTACAATGATCCTGCTACATAAGAAAGGTGACATTGAGGATCTCGGAAACTACAGACCTATCAGCCTCCTATCAGTAGTTTATAAAATCCTCACTAAAGTTCTTTCACACCGCTTGAAGGTAACACTGGACATGGCTCAACCGAGAGAACAAGCTGGATTCAGGAGTGGCTACAGCACAATAGATCATATCCACGTGCTGAGAGAACTAATTGAAAGAGCGAGGGAATATGAACTTCCATTGTGCATGGCTTTTATCGATTATGAAAAAGCCTTTGATTCGGTGAAACCATCAGCAGTTACAATGGCTCTGAAAACCTGCGGTATTGAAGATGCATACATTAATATTATTAATAACATCTATGAAAATGCAAGTGCAAAGATTAGGCTGTTTGAAAATACAACACACGTAAAAATTGGAAAGGGAGTGAGACAAGGTGACACCATATCTCCGAAGCTCTTTAATGCCACATTGGAGGGTGTCTTTCAGTCGCTGAGCTGGGAAAACAAGGGGATAAAGATTAATGGAGATTATCTAACCCACCTTCGTTTTGCTGATGACGTAGTCATTTTTGCAACTAGCCCATCAGAGCTGCAGAGTATGATCCAGGAACTTACTGACAAGAGTAAAGAAGTGGGATTAAAAATGAACTTTCAGAAGACAAAAGTGATGTTCAATGCTTTTACAAGAAATGAAGATTTATCGATTGATGGAGAAAAGCTGGAGATAACAGACACGTACGTTTATCTTGGACAGCAGATATCAAGTGAGGGTCACATTGATGAAGAAATTAATCGGCGTACAAAACTTGCCTGGAGAGCTTTTGGAAGAAACAGCATAATTTTCAAGAGCAATATGCCATTATGTCTTAAAAGAAAAGTGTTTAATCAATGCATCCTTCCAGTGCTTACGTATGGTGCAGAGACGTGGACCTTAACTAAAAGAGACATACAAAGGCTGCAGACAACTCAAAGAAGCATGGAGAGGTGCATGCTTGGTGTAACCAGGAGAGATAAGAAGAGGAACTCGTGGATCCGAAAAATGACAAGAGTGGAAGACATCATGATCAGAGTTAAATCCCTGAAATGGCAATGGGCTGGACATACTGCCAGAAGAACAGACCATCGATGGACAGCCGAAATTTTAGATTGGATTCCAAGGGACAGGAAAAGACCCAGAAGAAGACCACATGGGAGATGGGTGGATGAAATTCGAAAGTATGCAGGGGTGACATGGAGGAGACTGGCACAAGACAGACCGTTGTGGAGGAAACTTGGGGAGACCTTCGTCCAGCAGTGGATTGATAAGGGTTGACAATGATGATGATGATGATATATATATGTGTGTGTGTGTGTTATAATAATTTTGTGTTATAATAATTTTTTTATAAAGCATTTTTTTGTTTTATTTATATACTATTTATTATATATATATATGCATATATAGGTCTTTGTGGAAGTGAGAAAATGCAGAGTTTTGCTGGTCCTTGATAAAGCCAAGGCTCGGTATTCTCGACACTTTCTACATTCAGGTTGCTATTTCTTTATCTTCTTTTTTACTCATACCTGTTGGTTTTTGAGTATTTCTTAGTTGTTTTAGTACCAGATAAAGTTTTTTTGCATCTGTCTCTTCTTAATAGTATGTGAATTCTGAAAATTCATAACTGCTGCGTTGCGCGTCATGACCTTCAGGTTTTTTAGCAAATTTAGTTTTAAATTCTTAGGTAAAATTTGTCTTCGACTCTGCTCTTGGATATTCACACATATATATACCCAAGAGCAGAGTCAAAGACTAAATGTTTCACCAAAGAATTTAAAACCAAATTTGCTAAACAAACAACCTGAAGTTCATGACGCGCAACGCAGCAGTTATGAATATTCAGAACTCACACACTACTAAGTAGAGACAGGAATAAAAAATTATTTAACAAGTACAGAAACAACAAAGAAAACCTCAAAACCGAACATGCATGAGTAAAAAGAAAATAAAGTAATAGCAAACCTGAAGTAGAAAGTGTCGAGTATGCCGAGCCTTGGCTTTATCAAGGACCAGCAAAACTCTGCATTTTCTCACTTCCACAAAGACCTAGTTGGAATTGGGTTTCTGCAAAGCCATACATGCAAGTTTAAATTCCACTAAAATTTATAATTAACATAACCGCCCTCAAAGGCGCATGAAGAATAATTTAGTTAAAGTTTTTGCATGCATCCATAACTTTCCTGGCCCAACCCATACTCGTCATCTGCCACAAAAATTTAAACATGAATAACAGTACTAAAAGTACTACAAAGTCTTATTCCTTGTGGTAAAAAAGCATTACCTAAAATGCCATAAAATAAAAAAATAACGGAATAACAATTACAACAGAGACTTGAAAGTAAATAGGATTTTTGTACCTACAACTTCCACAAAAACGGACGTCACAAGAACAAAAAAATAAAATGATGCTTTGCAAAAATTACATGAAGTTAACAATTAGTTGCAATATTTACAAAATATTCCAGGAGTACTTTAAGTGTATAACAATGTGGTTTATATATATATATATACTCATCGTAAAAAAATAGTTGCACCCAGAAAGACGTGTTGAACTGCGATGCTATTCCGGAGGAGGGTAAAGGTTACCAGAAACAATAAGTGATTAAACATTGAGACTGATATGGGCGAAGATTTCCTGAAGATTGTGCGGTAGAGGGGGAGTGTGGATAGGGCGTCCAATAGCATCCCACACATGTTCAATCGGCGATAGGTCTGGCGATGCCGCTGACCTTGGCAGAGTGTCAGTGCCTTGAAGGCGAGCTCTTGAGACAGCAGCAGTATGCAGACGAGCGTTGTCCTGTTGGAAAATCGTACCAGAGTGAGCATCCAGAAAAGGTAGTGCCACTGGTTGCAGGGTCACATTAACGTTACGTTGGGCTATCAAAGTCCCAGTAATGTACACCAAAGGTGATCTGGCATCGTAGGCAATTGCACTCTACACCATGACACCAGGCCTTCTGGGCGTGTCACGCTCGACAGTAAACCGTTCATCTTGGCGCTGACCACAGTAATTACACACACAGATTCGGTGATCGTCTCCTCCAAGACATAAGCAGGGCTCGTCACAGAAGATCATCAGCTGCCATTCTGCGTGGCTCTATGGCAATCTGGCACGGCACCGTTGCAGTCTTTGGCGGCGATGCACTGTTGTTGAGGGCAATCGTCGTAACAGTCTCCGTGCGTGTAGTCGTAGGTCGTGCAGCCGTCTGCCAATGGTGCTGGCACTTATCGGACGATGCATGGAGGGCCCCACTGCTCGCTTAATATCCACAATCGTGGCTGTTGGCTCTCTCTCTCTCTCTCTCTCTCTCTCTCTCTCTCTCTCTCTCTCTCTCTCTCTCTCTCTCTCTCTCTCTCTCTCTCTCTCTCTCTCTCTCTCTCTCTCTCTCTCTCTCTCTCTCTCTCTCTCTCTCTCTCTCTCTCTCTCTCTCTCTCTCTCTCTCTCTCTCTCTCTCTCTCTCTCTCTCTCTCTCTCTCTCTCTCTCTCTCTCTCTCTCTCTCTCTCTCTCTCTCTCTCTCTCTCTCTCTCTCTCTCTCTCTCTCTCTCTCTCTCTCTCTCTCTCTCTCTCTCTCTCTCTCTCTCTCTCTCTCTCTCTCTCTCTCTCTCTCTCTCTCTCTCTCTCTCTCTCTCTCTCTCTCTCTCTCTCTCTCTCTCTCTCTCTCTCTCTCTCTCTCTCTCTCTCTCTCTCTCTCTCTCTCTCTCTCTCTCTCTCTCTCTCTCTCTCTCTCTCTCTCTCTCTCTCTCTCTCTCTCTCTCTCTCTCTCTCTCTCTCTCTCTCTCTCTCTCTCTCTCTCTCTCTCTCTCTCTCTCTCTCTCTCTCTCTCTCTCTCTCTCTCTCTCTCTCTCTCTCTCTCTCTCTCTCTCTCTCTCTCTCTCTCTCTCTCTCTCTCTCTCTCTCTCTCTCTCTCTCTCTCTCTCTCTCTCTCTCTCTCTCTCTCTCTCTCTCTCTCTCTCTCTCTCACTCTCTCTCTCTCTCTCTCTCTCTCTCTCTCTCTCTCTCTCTCTCTCACTCTCTCTCTCTCTCTCTCTCTCTCTCACTCTCTCTCTCTCTCTCTCTCTCTCTCTCTCTCTCTCTCTCTCTCTCTCTCTCTCTCTCTCTCTCTCTCTCTCTCTCTCTCTCTCACTCTCTCTCTCTCTCTCTCTCTCTCTCTCTCTCTCTCTCTCTCTCTCTCTCTCTCTCTCTCTCTCTCTCTCTCTCTCTCTCTCTCTCTCTCACTCTCTCTCTCTCTCTCTCTCTCTCTCTCTCTCTCTCTCTCTCTCTCTCTCTCTCTCTCTCTCTCTCTCTCTCTCTCTCTCTCTCTCTCTCTCTCTCTCTCTCTCTCACTCTCTCCCTCTCTCTCTCACTCTCTCTCTCTCTCTCTCTCTCTCTCTCTCTCTCTCTCACTCTCTCTCTCTCTCTCTCTCTCTCTCTCTCTCTCTCTCTCTCTCTCTCTCTCACTCTCTCTCTCTCTCTCTCTCTCTCACTCTCTCTCTCTCTCTCTCTCTCTCTCTCTCTCTCTCTCTCTCTCTCCCTCCGTGATTTGTCTAAGTCTTCCAGACCCTTCCTGTCGATCCACTGCCGCCAACAGCGTGCTATGGTGATATGCGCACAACAGGTATGGCACGCCATACGGCGATAAGACAAACCCGCTTCCCGGAGCCCGAAATCCGGTCCCTCTCGAACTCCTCCAACTGCTCGAATTGCTTCCGAACTTTTCTCCGAGACATACTTCACTTGCAAAGGATGCAACCAACACAACAGCACGAGTCAGAATGGCAAGCACACGCAACATGAGGACCTTACATAGCCGGACAGGCACAGCACTACAATCCCTCCTTGCTTGCGTCACATGCGCAGCCGAGCGTGATATTTGAATCATTTGCATGTCTCACGATATCAATCTTACCCACCAAGTTTCATTCCCGTCGGTTGCTTCCTTCTGGGTGCAACTATTTTTTGACGATGAGTGTATATGAACAATTATGCCATTAAGAGTGTAGCAACGGTATTTCTGCTATTATAAATCCGATTTTTTTTTCGTTTGGAAGTTTAAAGACCACTACGTATAATTTTTAGGGTTAAAAGTACTCCCCCTGCACAAATTTTGGACCACTGGTTTGGAAGAAGGGAGACCGCCAGCGCCACTTATGACTCATCAGGTACTCGAACCCGCACAGACGAACAGTCAGAATCCAGCTCCTCGAACCACTTGGCCACCGGGGCGGCATATTCAATTAAAACATTTTTCAAATGCTATCTACACGAAATAATAAACAGCTTTTTCTGAAAGGTGAGAAAACCTATATTTTATTTTGCCTATCATCTCTTCTTCAAAAAGACCAATTCGGAGAATTGTGTTCGTTTCAAATAACATTCACTACGAGAAAAAATTTGTATATATTTTGTCGTAATTTTTCATAATACACAGTTTTGACACTAAGTGGCAATAGTGTGTACTTCTAATGCCAACTGAATCCCAGATTCCAAAAATCCAGTAGAAAAAAATATTTTTGTACTGAATGTGAAGACTGTTCAGAGGATCAACTGCATGGGGCTGAGTGGGCCAGCCAGAAAGGCCGTGTACAAGCTGGAAATAGAACGGATCTTGACCTATGCGTGTAGGGCATTGTGGTCCAATGCTATGAGAATGAGAAGAAGCCTGAATCAAATCTAAAGACAGGCCCTATTAGGAATCCCTAGGTGTTTTCGCACGACAAGTATTAGCGGGATTCGAACCGGCGGACCTAGTGTTCGAAACAGAGGCGGTGCTGCAAAGCCTCAAGAGTGGTGTTTTGTCTGAGGCACGATATCGTGCCTCCGAGATAGAGAGACCAAATCTGGATTAGTCGGTTCACCCTGCGTCGGAGATCTTCCCTTCCTGGGATACATACAGTCGGACTGGGGTGGGCAGAGAGCTCTCCACGGACTGCTCCAAATTAGAGGGGCAAGTAGGTGCGGAGTTTTGCGTGCCCTCGGATGGCAACGACGCGAATGCAAGGGGCATTAAATTATCCGAGAACGCGTCCGTCTTTCAAGCGGAGCTTCTTCCGATCAGAGAAGCGCTGCTCTGCTCAAGAATATAGGAGAAATAAAATTGTATTCTGATAGCCGGGCGGCCTTAAAAGCCATAGGCAAGTTCAGGAATAAAAATCTTCTGGTCAGAGGAATTAAGGAATTGCTGGCAAACAGATTAAATGCGAACGTGAGTTTCCGCTGAGTCCAAAGCCATGTAGGAACCAGCGGCACTGAGCGTGCCGACCAACTGTCAAAGGATGCCACCAGATTAACAGAAGTGAGTGAAGAACACCACTGCAGAGCGTGCCCGTTAGCCGTTAGCCTTAAGAGTGCCATACTGGTGGAACTGCAGATTAGATGGGATGCTGGAGACAGGAGGGAAGAACCCACACTATCTTCACAAAAAGTTATCCGTGAAAATGACGGAATCGAATGGGTTCCACAACCACGCCCTAACGGGCAGCGGTTTGCCGCCAGCGTATTTCGCGAGGTTTGGAGTAAAGAGTTGCGATTGTTGCTTTGGCGTCCGAACAGCGGACATAGCGCATATGATTTTCGATTGTTCTTCTCTTTCAGCAAGAAGACAAGTCCTGATCCCCCAGGTAAGTGAAATGAAGAACATTGCTCTTCTCCTAGATGTGCCCAAAGCCAGGGAGGGTATTGAAAAGATGATGAATGAACTAGCGGCAAACCAAGACGTAGAACTTCTAAGAAGATCAGCAGAAGAATTAGGATCAGAGACTGACGATGGAAATACAGCAGAGGACGACCCCTGCTCATGGCCAGAAGACTAGCGACGGCCCATCGCTAAGGAAAGTGTAAATAATGTAGATAGCTGTGTTTAGTGATTGTTGTGGTTGTTATAATTACAGTGTAATTGTCTAAGTCGATGTACAATACTTATGTTCGAAGAATAAAGCATCATATACCAAAAGAAAATGAGTATTGATGTGAAATAAATGAGCATGTAATGTACAGTAGGGGCCAAGATTGTGGAAACCTTTTGGAAAAAGTGTGTTTTTGAGGTTTGATGGCTCATAACACCACTTTATTTTGAGTAATACCATAAAATTATATATCAATGGAAAGAAAATTTCATCAAACATGAAATGCAGCAAAGTTTTTTCAATTATATGCATTCTATGAAAAGTTATAGCCAAAAAAAAAAAAAAACGAAAAAAAAAGCACAACTTGCTTAGGTTGATATGAAGTAGCTTTCCTTCATTTGAATGTAGCCAATGAGCAGGAGTGTTTAGAGAGCCAGTCAGGTGTCATCTTGTTTTGGCAATGAGCCAATCAGGTCACAGTAGGATTCAACTATTGACATGTATTGGAGCTGAGAAGAGGACATTTGTCAGTGTGTTATGTGATTGCTATCAAGTTGGGTTTTTTTTTTTGTGTGTGTGTGTGTGTGTGTGTGTGTGTGTGTGTTCTTTCATTTAGTGAGCTTGTAAAACGTAATAAAATTAAAGAAATGGCGCAAAGAGTTGACTAGTCACCCAGAAAGCAATGTAAAATAGTACTATTAAGTGAACAAGGCTTCAGTTATGAAGAAATTAGAAGAAAAATTGGTGGAAACTTAACCAAAGGTGGCATTTCTAAATTTTTGAAGAGGTATAAGGGGACTCAGTCACTACAAAACCAGACTGGTAAAGGCAGGAAAAGGTGCACAACAGCAAGTGATGATAGAAGAATTAAGAGACTGTACCTAGGTGACAGAAGAAAATCATCTGGGTGTATACAAGATGAAATGGCGCAATGCAATGTGTAGTTGAGTGCAAGGACTGATCGGCGCAGACTGCAGGAATTTGGTGTAAAAGCTAGAATTCCACCAAAAAAGCCATTTTTATCTTTCAAACAAAGGTTAAAAAGATTAAACTGGGCTGAAACCCATGTTAACTGGACAGCGGAACAATGGGACGGTGTTATTTGGAGTGATAAGACCAAAATCTCCCTGTTTGGTAGTGTTGGCATAAAATACGTAAGGAGAAGAATCGGAGAAGATTTGCATCCTGATTGCATTACATGTACCGTGAAACACCCAGTTAGTGTTATGATCTGGGGTTGTATGACACCAAAAGGTGTGGGCAGAATTTGCGTGATGAATGGGAATATAAATGGCCAAAAATACATTAATGAAATACTTGAGCCCAAACTGAAGCCTTCCGCACGTGATCTTTTTCAAGATAATAAAGCATTTATATTTTAACAGGATTCAGCTCCATGTCATGTTGTTCCTGTGTGAAAAACGTGGTTTGAAGATAATCATATTCCACTGCTGGAATGGCCTGGGAATAGCCTAGACCTTAACCCCATCGAAAATCTATGGAACCGACTAAAGAAACGTATTAGTCAGAAGCAACCCAGCAATAAAACCCAATTAATAGAAGCAATAATTCAATCTAGGTTTCACATTATAACAGCTGCAGAACTAAAAAACTTGGTTCACTCCATGGGAAGGCGTTGTAAGGCCGTAAATAACATTAAAGGTTACCCAACTAAGTATTAACTGACATGGTGGGAATATTTGTATATCGCATTTTTTCTATGTGTTTCAATTTTCTTCTTTATAACTGCTGTTCTAATACAAAATCCTTCATAAAAGTTATTGCATTACATTCTTGATGAAATTATCTTTCCATTGATATATAATTTTATGGAATTACTCCAAAAACAAGTGGTGTTATGAACCATCAAACCTCAAAAGTACACTATTTCCAAATAGTTTCCACAATTTTGGCCACTACTCTATGTGTGTTTTTTTTAATAAAAGTCCAGAGAGACCCAAAGAAAAGCGTGGCAAACGAATCTCCCAGTCGCCAGCATTTTTGCAGCCCTTGCCCGTTGACAAGTCACACTGATGGGGTCTTAATTGAAGTGAGTGGTCGTGATCCGTGGAGGTAGCTAGTGTCGGTCGGTCCCTCGACCGATCCTATCGGAGGAGAAACACCAAACAGATCCTGGTAGGATTGCTTCGTACCGCCTTTACCATACAACTATTTCAATGAAAAGGTCCCATTACTCCCTGCAGGGCAAGCACAGATGGCGACGTAGGAGAAGACATCCAGGATTATCCCAATCTGTGATTTATGCATTCCGATATCACAGATGCAAATTTTCATAAGGATATTCATGATTCGGCTGTCGACGTCACATTCGACTTGCTTTTCCACGTTTCGGTAAAACATCGCACGATTGGCTTGCATAATGTTGTCAAAGTCACATGCTCCCCTAATTATTTTGAGCAGTGTATATCATACATATTAGTGATGGCATAAATTATTCTTTCTTGGGAGTTCATTCATCGTTCACGTAAAAGAGTCATTCACGAATGATCCAATTTCCAGATTTTCACTACGCGTACTGAGTATATCATTCGTTGCAGGGTTCCCGTGTTGCGCTTACAAAGCCGCAGCATTTTTTTTTATGCTTTCCAACCGTAGGTTGCAGAAGCGTATATGCTCCAGCTTTGTCCGTCTGTCCGTCCGCACGATAACTCGCGTAAAAATGGTTCGGTTTCGATGAAATTTTAGTATGTGGTAGGGGACCACCACATGGGGACGAACCTTATTGAAAATAGTAGAAATAGGGTCAAAGGTCAGGACATAGGAGCGGGATCCATTTCATCGCCCTTATGCGTCATAACTTACGTAAAAATGCTTCTATTAAGACAAAACATTAGTATGTTGTTCCGGAGAAACTTTAGTATGTTGTTCTGTTGAATATAATTGAATTGGGGTCAAAGGTCAGGGCACAGGAGCGAGATTTTTTCCACAGTCCTTTTCCTCATAACTTGACTAAAAATGCTTCTATTGCGACAAAACTTTAGTATGTGGTTCCTAAGACATAATGAACCAATTCTGTTTAATATCATCGAAATGGGGTCAAAGGTCAGGACACAGGAGCCAGATTTATTCCACAGCCATTATCCTCATAACTTGACTAAAAATGCTTCTATTGCGACAAACTTCAGTATGTTGTTCCGGAGGTACACTGAACCAATTCTCTTTAATATAATCGAAATGGAGTCAAAGGTCAGGACACAGGATCGAGATTTATTCCACAGCCATTATCCTCATAACTTGAGTGATGATTTTTGGTATGCTGGAAAGCGTATCATAATCAATGCATTGCATGATTTTACTAACTTGTTTACGCTTGTTTACGCTTTCCAACCGTAGGTTGAAGAAGCGTTTTTGATCCAGTTTTGTCCGTCTGTCTGTCTGTCCGCACTATAACTCGCATAATAATGGTTCGATTTCGATGAAATTCTAGTATGTGGTAGGGGACAACCCTATTGAAAATGGGCGAAATGGGGTCAAAGGTCAGGAAATAGGAGCGGGATCCATTCCATCGCCCATATGCGTCATAACTTACGTAAAAATGCTTCGACTGCGACAATACTTTATCATGTTGTTTCAGAAGTATACTGAACCGGTTATGTTTAATATCATCGAAATGGGGTCAAAGGTCAGGCCACAGGAGCGAGATTTATTCCACAGCCATTATCATCCAAACTTGACTAAAAATGCTTCTATTGCGATAAAAGTTTAGTGTGTTGTTCCGGAGGTATACTGAACCAATTCTATTTAATGTCATCAAAATGGGGTCAAAGGTCAGGGCACAGGATCGAGATTTATTCCACAGCCATTATCCTCATAACTTGAGTAAAAATGCTTCTATTGCGACAAAACTTTAGTACGTTGTTCCGGAGATATACTGAACAAATCAATAGTCAAGGTAGGGAGGAGGGTTTGTCTGCGTGCGATTTCTGGTATGTTGGAAAGCGTATCATAAACAATGAATGCATCACACGACTTTACTAACTTTTTTTTTTTTTGCTAGCTGCCCAAATGAGAACGAGCTCTTTAACTATTCTCGATGAATGATTTGCCTCGAGCTCAAACTATTTAGTGAATACCATTAAAATTAATGGCATTCACCTGTCATTCCCAATCTCAAGTTTCACTATTATTTCCTAGCTGATTGTTTATTGCTCACTCACATAACGGTTGGCACTTATTAATGCTCGACATTACTTTTCTTATTAGGAATTCGTTTTCGAATTCAAGTTGGCGGAAGTAAGTGAAACTCGCGGCGACTTCAGCGTGTGTTGCAGTCATGGAGGATTGGTGTGATCATTCACAGCGGCGAGAACGAAACGATTTACCGTTCGCTGTGAAGAGTCATTGGTTGTGAACGAATGGTCCATCCTTGATACACTGGCCACAAAAAGTTAGAGATATTGAGGCTTTCAAGGTAAAACATGGTGATATGCAAATTTAGCCACTACTGGAGATCGGCTATCACGTGGGTGGCTACGTCATATGTAAATTAACATGACGTCAACACAGCACGTGGCCTGGGAGCTCCAATAAGAGTGCCCTGGAAAAAGTGGAAAACGGGTCTTTTCAGGGCTTGGTCTAGAAGTATGCTGAATGTATTATCTTCAGTGTGGGATTAACCTGAAATGATGTCCAGACGACGTTTAAACATTGGCATATAGAACTGCTGGAATGTTACAGGCAGATACGGCAGAACGATGTGGCTGCTGCTTTAGGAGTTTTGCAAAGTGTAGTAAGTCGGCTACACACAAGATTTCTAAGGCATCGAAATGTTGCATATTGACACAGGAGTGGTCGTCCGAGGATAACCACAAGGAGGTAAGATCGCTATTGCACATGCACCTGACACTAAGTGCTCGGAGAAGGTTTAGTATCACTAGTAGCCAACTCCGGGAATCACTTCCAGCTGCTTCTGGTGTCCCAGTATGTACGCATACGGTACGAAACTGTCTTCACGAATACGGACTCAGAGCACGGAGGCCGTTGAGATGTATAGCGCTGATATCAGCTCACCGTCGTCAGAGAAGTACCTCAACAGTGCATGTCATGTAATACGAGTACATGCTGGCACCATGTAATTTTCACAAACAAATCCCGTTTCGCTCTCTATCCTGATACTCGACGAGGACACTTGTGGAGGAGATCCGGTACACGAATGCAACCACATTATTTTCAGTCCGTCCACACTTACCAGCGGCTGTCCGTTCTGGTCTGGGTAGGAGTGTGATTTAATGGCCGTTCTTTCTTGTGTGTTTGCCAAGGCAACATGAATGCCTCAGTGCAGCGAAACGAGATCATTGTGCCTAATTATGACACTTTCTTACGCTGTTATTGAACATTCATTCCCTTTTCTCGATAACAATGCAACCAGTCACTGTGCCTGGAGCGTGCTTCAAGAGCTGGAAAATCATGGAATTAAATCGCTACAGTCGCCACCGCAGTCACCTGACCTTAATACTAGTGAAAACATTTGAGACTCTGTATAACGATGTCTGGATAACCCCGTTCCATACCGTAGTACACTGGCAGACCTCTGTAACGTGTTGCGTGCAATATTGGACAAGCTGGCCCAGATACTATCTATAAGGTCATTGCAAGTACGCCTCGTAGGTGCTAAGATGTACTTCGACAGAGAGGTACTGTTACCGGGTACTTAAATCCAGAGGTATGGATATTCTCCGAATTTACCGTTTTGTCTATATTGTGCAGTAATTGCACAATAAATTGTTTTTGTGAATGCACTCGTTATGGTTTGCGTTACGTAGCCTCACTGATGTTACTTCAAAGGGCATTACTTGAGTCAGATGCATACATCCTTCATTTCATGCAATATCTCTAACTTTTTGTGACCAGTATACATGTCGGCTAATGTGTTTGAATCAGTAGCACTTGGGTAATCTTTAACGTCGCACCAGTACATCTCGATTAGAAAAAAGCCACGGTAGTTAGTAACTCAAAAACAAGCCCTTTTGAAACTCGCAAATGAATAATTCAGCCCAATTCTCCTTTTATGTATTCATTTTTTAATTCATTTAGTTATTTGATTATCACATAAAGAAAATCAGAATGATAAATTAAATAATCTTTTGCTTTCTCCAATTCAAAGCCCTTGAATGATGGCAAAACGGAAAAAAACGCGTTTTCCAATCTTTGTTACGAAGAAACTATTCTATCAGGAAGTTTTTGGCGAGTCTTCTTACAATATATGAATATTTTCAAACTTTTAGAGATAAAATGAAAATACATGAAATAGAATACGGTAAGTCCTCAATTCTAAAGGAAATCTAAAGAACCTCTTACATTCGCATATGAAAGTACTTCATGGGATGAAAATCCATCAGCAGAAGATAGAGTTAAAGTTGGGAGTGGAAGGCTCTGTTGGTGACAAAAGTCTACCGAAAATAGGCAAAACCATATCTCCAACGCGCAAAGGAGAAGATTCGAAGCTTTGGGGGTTCTCAGGTTTCGCAAAAAATTACTGTATAACTCCATATATATATATAAATACAAACACACACACGCGCGCACACATACACACACACACACACACATATATATACTTCCTTTTTTTTAGAGGGAATTCTCAAGACTGAAAAGATAAGAGTTTGGAATGGAAGGATCTGTTTTGAATAGAGTTTTGTGAGGAAGTGATAGAGAGAGAGTGGGGGGAGGGAGAAGGCAAAGAAAATCTATATAAAGTTTGCCGAGTTTCTTCCTCGGCTAAGGGGATTGGAGGATGGAATATACATATATGCAAGCCAAGAGAAACTCAGATTGTGCCATTGCAAAATAAGGTACATAGGGATGCAAAGAATGAAAGGAGAGAGAGAGAGGAAAAGAAATAGACGATTTTAGTCAACTGAAGTATTTTGCAGAAGGAAGAGAAGTGTGGGGAAAATAAATAAGAAGACGTGGATAGATGTAAAAAGGGGAGAGAAGGGGAAAAAAAGAAGCAACCTTCGCACAAAACAGGCTAAAATCAATATGTATTCCATTCTAATCCCAGAGTGAGTGCACTAGAAGTTGGAGAGGAAGAAGAGAGGCGTCTCAAAATTCACGCGGACGCGAAAAAGAAGAAGAGTTTGGGGCTTTTACTCTGTGTGTGAGTGTGTGCGCATAAGAAAAGCGGGGCTTGTGAAAATGCAGAAGTATCAAATTTAAACAGGGTCGTCTTCTCAGCTGGTGTGTATTTTTGCGCTGCAGTGTGGAGAGACCTGGTTATATGCAGACGGGCTCCAGAACTGCGGCGCTTCTGTTGACACAGGGTTTAGAAGCCAATGAGAATACTTTCTACTTGCCTAGGTGTTCAAGATCCCCTCTACCTCCACGCGATCTCCCCGAGCGCGAACGCAAGTGTGTCTTGCCACAGGTTCCATCTCAACACAGTATGGCATTAAGCTGAACACAGTGTTTTGAAGGGAACGGAGTTAATTTAATGGGATACCCTGGGAGGAAAAAAATAAGCCAATCAGGAACAGATAAAGCTTGCTTTATCAAGACATGAAAAAGAAAAGTAAGATCCGCAGGGGTAGATTTATCGAAAGCAGAACTTTGTTTAGAGTGAATCAAAGGAGTAATAAATAAAACTGCAAAACTCTGTACCTAAAGAAGATGAACACAATCTCAGTACTACCTCCATACCTCAAGTATATACGAAATACCCGCTAGAGAGAAATTCGTTATGCACTATGGCTGATAGAACGGAATTACTGTTCTCTAAAATTTAGCAAAATTTCTTAAAATAGAAAAGTATATCTCAACAGAAACAACTCGGTCAGTGATTCAAACTTGTTTTTAAACTAAGTTCGCGTTTTTTGTATCTCACATATACACGAATATTTTCAGGCTGTAATAGCCATAATTCCTCAGTATCTGGCTTTTAGAATCTGTCAAATCTGTATGGGCAGCTTTTAATGCAAAGAGATTAGACAAACCAGTGTGACGTGTCTGCTCCGCAGGACGCACACGACATAAAGGCAGATATCAGCAAGAACAAACGTCTGCGTAGCTCAGTTGGTAGAGCGACTTGTTCCGGAATAAGTGGACTCGGGTTCGAGCCCCAGCGTGGACAAAAATGACGGAGAAATTTACTTCGTCATAATGGCGCCCGAACTTCCCGGATGACCCGACCGTTCAAAATCTCGCAATGGTGTGATGTTCTTTCCACACCGCGAGATAGGAAAAATAAGATAATCCCGTCTTCAGCGCTTCGAAAAATAAAAGTGTGTGGTGTTGCATTCCACACACTAGATTGACTGGGAGTTCTCAAGTGCACGTTCTTCAGCGGATGGCTGCCTACGACGGTTTATGGTCACGGCTGACCCGTGGGCCATGCCCCCGGCCCTCCTTCGGGGGGAGATGTGACGTGACTGCCCCGCAGGATGCACACGACATAAAGGCAGAATGCAACAAGAACGAACGTCTGTGTAGCTCAGTTGGTAGGACGACTTATTCCGGAATAAGTGGACTCGGGTTCGAACCCCGGCGTGTACAAAAATGACGGAGAAATTTACTTCGTTATACCAGGTTTGCGTTTTATCGGTTTTAAAATAGAATCATCTTAGCGTTGGAACGGAAGAATTATTTTTTCTTTTGTTTGCTTACTGATGTTTTGGTGCAAAAGTTATATTTCGCCAAAGAGTGCCATGTCACATACATACATTCACAGGTCAGCTGAAACCATGGTAACGCCAGCCCACTAAGGTTTTATCAGATGGTCGAACCCAGTGTTCACCGGGGGACTCGGTCAAACACCGTTTTGACTGATTTGGAGATTTATGTAGCGGATTTTAGGAAGAGAGTGTCTGACACCAGGTATTAAACAACCCTTAGAAGTAGGAAGTTCGGTGATTTGGGCTTGAGTGCCCGACAGGAAAGTCACACGAAGGCAAGGTAGAAAGGGAGAGGAGAACTCCCTTATTTGTAACCGGGGGCCCGTACCCTGGGTCCGACGGCTTAACGTGCCCATCCGACGTACGATGGATATTTAGTGGTTCCAGCGTTCGGACCTGCTGGGATCGAACCTGAGACCTTTTCGTGGCAGTCACGAACGTTGATCAATGGATCATCCGCGCCCTACTTTGATTTACCCTGAACATCTATCTGTGTTATGTCATTTCCTTACGCCGATTCATAGCACACAACGTGTTTTCAATTTCCCTTTAATATTTGCTGAATCACGGAAACAGTCAGTTCTCTTCATACACAAAGGGATGGTTGGTGTAGATGCGTAAGCGATTCTGTCAGACTGTTTAAAATTTGCATTGTTCCTGCTTCACATCTCCCCTTCGCCCAGAAAGCTACTGTTGATTTGACACCCCTGCTGGAAATCGTCCAAAGACGTTTAGTGCAATAAATTTAGACACAGGTATATGTTACGGAGATATTTAGATTTTAGAATTCAATCATTTCCAGGAATAGAGCAAGGACTACTGAACAATAGGACTTTTTGTGGAAAGAACAGAAACTTCGATTTCAAGATGCTATCTATCAGAGCTCTGCAATGATTATTGGTATGTGTTGTAAATTAGCGTTTCCCATGTAAATTGCTCTTAGTACTTCACCAAGTGTCTAATTCTCGCATCGTTTTATTTCCTTCTGCTGCAATCATGTACATTGTGATTGAAAAGCGCATCCAGACGGCATAATGACTTTATTAGTAGTGAAGACGACAGAGGAACGCAAGGCCTTTCCATCAAGCGAGGAGTCCAAACGCAGGGGACTGCGGGGAGGACATGGGAAGAGGGGAGAAGTCTTTTGGAGGGAGACGGAATCGGACAGTGAGCTAGAGGATAGGTCAATGATATGGCTTCCAAGCAGGAAAGCGTGAGTGATACGAAAACGTAGAAGAGAACTTAGATAGAACGTGCAAATGAGAAGTGAAAGTAAAGTAACCAGCATTAATTCAGCAATCAAGGTAATTCTAGGACAAACCAATAGTGAGAATTAGATATTAATAAAGAACAGATTTAATACCGCAAGTGCTTTTAATACTTTCTTCGTGATATACTTCCTTCATAACGTACACAACGAGCTGAAATTAAGCTTAAATATCGAACTTGAACGGGAAGTAGAAATACTGCCTACTAAGTGCAAGCTTATAACTGGCGTCCAACGTGGGTCTTAAATATTTAAACCGAACGAAAAATAGAAATCCCAGCTACAACAGCAAACTTACAACTGGCGCCCAACGTGGGGCTTAAACATCGAGCCCGAACGAGAAATAGAAATCCCACCTACAGCACTAGTGCCCAACGCGGGGCTTAAATATCGAATCAGAACGGGAAATGAAAATTCCACTTGCAACAGCAAGCTTACAACTGGCGCCCAAAGTGGGACGTAAATATCGAACCCCAATAGGAAAATAGAAATCTCACCTACAACAGCAAGCTTACAACTGGCGCCCAAAGTGGGGCTTAAATATCGAACCCGAATAGGAAATAGAAATCTTACCTACAACAGCAAGCTTACAAATTAGGCGGTACCTTACATCCTATCTTCAGGCTTGCAAAGTAATTGGGTGATGTGGTTCTGGTTTGTAAAATGGTGATTGCAGGTGGTAATTCTGGTATTTTCTCCTGCAAAATAGATGTACATAGCTGCTATGTTACACGGCAGTTTTCTTTAGAAGTTGGACCTTTCTGTTTATGACCTGTCAAATTATATGCTCACATCGATTTGTTCCAGAAGGCAGAGATTCGAATTTGTACAAATTTGTGAACACAGAGACATAAGGAAAACAAATTATATGTTTGAGTCACATCTCAATTTTAGCTGGGTTTGGGTAGGGGGCAACCAGGAAAAACCTCTCCAGATTTTTTGTTTTGTTTTGGTTTTGGAATTCTAATTAGCAGTGCTATTTTGCTACCTCCTATGTCTATGTCTTAATTTGAAACAATTTTCCTTTGCACTTAGCTGTCCTAAGGCGAAATTGATTATGAGGCTTTCTATCTGTGACCTTACCTTAGAGCATAGACGAGAGAATTACTCAACTTTCACTGCCCATATATCCCATGAGACAAAAAGCGGGACCAACATGTTCTTCTGAAGCCATCTAACAATGTAGTACTACCTCCTATGCCTACCTGTTCTAATGCACTAGAGTCTAGGATAGGGTAGGATGAAGGGAGTTTAGGATTTTCTGTTACTGGCCCCTCGGCACTAAAATTTGTACGGCAAAATGGATGTCTGGTGAAGTTTCCAAATCGATCACAAACATTCCCTCTTTTCTGAAAGTAATGGATCATTCAAAGAAATTTATCACAAGAATAATAAAAATGAAAAGCGCTCGTCATTGGACTTTCAGACAGGAGATGCTCCAGAAAGAAAAGACATATTTATCCAGAGTATTGCCTTTATATTACAGTTATTTTTATGATACAGTACTTGCATTAATTTCACCTGATTATTCCTAGTGGAATTTATTATTTCATTTTTTTATTATATATTTACTTTGTTAATTTCTGTCAATTCGCTCAATAATGATAACACTGGACAACAAATTTTGACTTTTTCTGTGTATCTGAGATTAAACTAAATTACCTTTATGTTGTTTGGGATGCTGACTGAATATGAAAATGACCGTTAAAACACCAGATTAGCTCTAGTTTTTTAAATATCTATAAAACAAGTTTTACACATTTGCATATATACTCTATGATAATCCCCATAAAGGAAATGATTTATAACGACTCCACTTTGCCTGTCGCTTGTAATGATTTTCTGCAGCATATCTCACAAGGGTCCAACAATAATCTGATTTTCGAAGGTAGTAATGTCATGATGAAACTGTTTCTCCGTGCTCGCCACTGACAGCACTGCAGTTAGCCGGAAAGAAATACAAATGAGAGTGTAAAAAGTGTACTTTCAGTGACATGTTGCACCCTAGTCTCTCGTAGCGCTGCAAGATGTTTTCTTCAAGCTCCTGGTAATTGTCAGTCTTATTTTTTCCTAGAAAGTTTGTGGCATCTTGCTGGAAAGTATTCCAAGCTAACTTTGCATCGCGGGCCAGGACATCATCAAAACGCTTTTCTCGGAAGAGCTGACGTATCTATTGACCGACAAATACACCTTCTTTGATTTTGGCCTCACTAAGTCTTGGAAATTTGTCATGAAGACCCTGCCCATTTCGATCCATGGTCATTACAAAATGCTTCATTAGTCCAAGTTTGATGTGCAGAGGAGGGAGCAAGATCTTGCTGGACTCTACAAGTAGTTAGTTAAGTATATTTTATTAGTCCAAGTGATTGTCTTTGGGGCCAAGCCTTTTTCTTGTAGTGGGAAATCTTGGCACGGCTGTCCTAGAGACAAAATAGCCGTGACATTCAGCTCACCATAAATCTGCAACTTTTACTTGTCATAGTTGATGGTGTGCATCAATTTTTTCGCGTTGTTGTTCGTTTCTTTCATGGATACTACTTACCCGAGTGGAACCGATGCTGAAACGTTACCATTATGGAACAGCATAGCTTTTAAACTCACCTTAGATGAATCAATGAACAGCCTTCAATCATCGTCTTTCCAGTCAAGTGGTAGTGGTGCCCTCAGACTCGCTACATCACCGCAAGCAATGATGTTATCTGTCATTTTGGAAAATGGAAGCAGATCTTTTTGCTGAGCACGAAGCAAGGACACATGCACATTCTCTTCTAGAAGATTCCATTGCTGCAGTTTGGGCCCTAACAGCTCTGCCTTACTTTTTTGGCAAATCCAGATCTCTAACTAGATCATTCAATTCACTCTGGGTTAGTTTATGTTGCAGTGCAGAATCTTCAATAGGCACGAAATCAGGATCTCTTGATTTAGATGCTTTTACAGGTGAAGGATATTCACTGGCTTTACTTTCTTCATCATCATCCAGAGTATAAGAATCTGGTGCGTTCGGAACAGAAAGCTTTACCCGTGAGGTACTGGGGGCATAGCAGAGTGAATATTTGATAGGTCAAAGGCCGCTTTTCTTCTTAGAAATACCATGTGCAGTTGGAGGAGTCATGCAAAAGTAACAATCAATAAGATCATTTTTCGATTCTCTCCACATCACCGGAACTGCAAAACGCATCGTTTTGGTTCGACCAGTAGCGCAGATACGACCGTCAATAGTGATACCTTCCCACACTATTAAGACTTATCCTCCAAAACTCTTCTTTTCCATTATACTAAAGCTGAGATTCTGGGATCCTACTTCTTCCCAGATGTACTGACGTACAGAATCTTTTGCTCGCCAAAAACTTGACTCATCTGCTAAGAGTATATATATCCCCACTTCTCAAATGTCTATTTGCGATGCTGCACACTCCATGTTAATAGAGCTGTTTTGTGTCGACGAGTTAAGGTGATAGAGATCCTAGGTTTCTTGGCAGGTATCATCTTTCACAAAGGCTTCTAGATACAGTCCGCCTTGATATTGATCTTCCTGTGTCCTAGGCATACTCCAAGGAGAGTTGACGAGCTGTCATGCGTGTATTACACATTGCAGTTAGGGCTACATACTGGTCATCCTCAGCTGTTGTGGACCCTGCTTTACTTTGGGATTCCCATCTATATAGTGCATGTTCCTGTATCTTGGAACTGTCTCCTCAGCTTTGGACGCATTCATAAATCTGGCAACTTATGTATGACATTAAACAGCATTCTTTTTTCCAATGGCTCTGATTGTCATGTCATTCAAATGGCATCGTGAAGACATTGCGAACAAAAATTGTAAGCTCCATCGGTCGTGATGTCGCTAAATCACGAATAAAAGGCAGGCACGTGGGGAGCTTCTTTTAATCCTTTAGGCGGCCCATGTACCTGAACAAAATGGTGTCCAAAATTTCCTGTGCACCCCAAACAAAAATGTTAACAAAGCGGCCGGGTTTTACGAAAGCTACAAGTAAAAATTCCATTCCCCCTCTCATGTTAAACGTACCGACCATAAATCTGCCACAGCTCCCGTGTAGTCCTTTATTCTCTACTTCATGACCTAATGCATGATGGAAAAGACAAGTCTTCCTTACACGGATCTCATACCACTGGATAGGAACGAGTGACTGAAACATCTTATCGCTCTTTTCTTAGGTTCATCGACATTTTAAGAGGAAATCAGTAAGAAAATATTAGTCTCAATCATCCTAGTAAATGATCATATTGAATAACAAAGCTAAGGGTTAAGCAGCGGTTTTTTTTTTATGAGAAGGTTCAATCGTTCCAGTCCCGTTCGGCCCACTTCTAACCCAGCGAATACATTCGTCCAAGCTAATTTCAGCCTATCTTGCTAACTCCAAGTTAATTCGTTCCATCCAACGTTATTGCATATTCCGTGCTGCATCGAAACATTTCCGTAGAATTTCAGTACTCACTGAATGACCACATATACATTCATTGTCATAAAAACCCGCGCACCAAGAAGGAAGCGTCGGTTTGAAATGAGATTTTAGTAGTGAGATAGTACATACCAAGGACAGAAGTGATTATAATATCACAGCAGCAGGACGATACATATGGTACACATTCCGGTCAGCGTTAGTACCGCGTCGGACCGCCTCGTGCTCGGATACATGCGGTGATACGGTCCGGCATCGAGTCAAAGAGACGCCGTATGTTATCCTAGGACAGATTGGCCTACACTTCTTGTAAATGACGCTCTAAATCA
Source organism: Macrothele yani (assembly GCA_039090855.1). Lineage (NCBI taxonomy): Eukaryota > Metazoa > Arthropoda > Arachnida > Araneae > Macrothelidae > Macrothele > Macrothele yani. The sequence continues at coordinate 100,884,901 of CM077028.1, forward strand.
CGAACACTGGGGCATGGAGAAAGCTGGCGTCCCATTTAGTCCCACATGCGCTCGATGGGCGAGAGATCAATCGATCTGGCATGCTACGGAAGCATCGAAGCATGATGTCAACGTCCCTCAGATCACTGCGAGGGAAGTCCGGCTGTTATACGCGATGGCTCCCCAGCTCATCACGCCTGCAGTTTGGGACGTGTGCCGCTGTACAGTGAGGTTGGGACTGTAGCGCTCACCTGCGGCCCTCCACAGTCTGACCCGGTGGTCGTCCGTTGCCATACAAAAGCGGGATTCGTCACTGAACACTATACGTCGCCAGTCCGTAGCATTCCTCGTTGCTCGCTGCTTACATCACTGCAATTGATGCCAACGATGGTCAGGTGTTAATGGCAGAAAACGTAAGGCCATCGAGAGTGCACATTCGCCTCTGCCAAGCGTCTGGAAATGGTTCTGGCGTACACGGGAGTCCCTTGTACAGCCGCCACATGTCTCTGGATATTGGACAAGGACGTCGTTACATCTGTGCGTGCCGCTCTCATGATCCCACGGTTCTCTCTGCTGGTGGTGCGTCTGGGTCGTCCATAGTCAATCCGCCGTGCCTGGGTACCTTCCGGTGTCCATTGCTCCCCAACACGATCGCACCGTACTGTCCGACAGGCCCAAATGGCGGCCGACGCGGCGCGCCGGCCACCCAGCCTCTCTCATCCCGACGATACGGCCTCGTTCAAACTCCGTCAGCTTCCCGTACGCACATCTACGGCGGTTCTTCGGTGTGTCTATCGCTCAAGGATTTCACCTGACTCTTACCGTGCACTTCGGCATGAGCGTGCAGTCCTCTGCGCGGCGCCTTATAATCCCCAAGGATTGCAGCGCCGGTTTTGGACGCGCGGGCATGCGGAACCGCACGAAACTTTAATCATTCGCATGTCTGCCCTCCCCGTAGCTATTCGCCGAGTTTCGCGTTAGTCGCGCAGTTTTTTGTTAGTGCGCGAGGCTTTTATGACAATGACTGCATGTACGTTTATTATGATGGGAAAATTCTGCTTCATTAAAATGAAGCATACTAAAACCTTGAACTTCTTAAATTATGTATACCAGTTTATTTTGAAAGTGCCCGATTTTCACCTAAGGAAAATGTTGCAGATAACGGCACAGACACTTTGGGAAAAGAAATCTGTACATATAAAACTGAAAGCCCTCACTGACCCACTGATCCACTGACTCATCACCAAATCTCATAAACTACTGAACTTAGAACTTCCATATTTGGCAGAAATGTTCCTTTTAGAACATAGAGGCCCACTAGGAAAGGATTTTTTCCTACGATAACTTTAAGTGGGTCGAAATGGTTTTTTTTTAAATAACATAGCTTTGGTAACCCTAGGACGTTTTGCAATGATCGAGACATTGTTGCCCACAGAAACTGAAGCCCCGCCCTAAGTTTTGAATGACTTGAGTTGACCTGCTCAGTATATATTTTGTTCTAAATTTATTTGTTCTGAATTTATTTAACAAAAAGCCTTAAAAATCACGTAAAAAGTGCTATATCATAATATGCTTTGCATTCAAACATTTATTATCGTTTGACATATCGAATGTCAAGGTTTTGTGATATTTTCTAAATTCACACTGCTAGCCACCCAAAATGCAACACCAAGAAGGACACGAGATAGCAAAACCAGATTTACTGGACACATAACAACAGATACAAAGATGAAACGATTGAGCTTACAGGCCCGTGCGACTTCCGGAACACGCAGACATCAATAATTCGTGTGGCCCCCATGACTGGCAATAACGGCCGCTACACGCCACGCCATCGAACGAAAGAGGCTTTGGATATGGGCTTGGGGTATGTCGGTCCAGGCTGCTTCCACACGTTGCCACAGTTCATCAGCCATAGCCGCGGCCACTCGGTTGTCGATCAGCGACCAGACGTGTTCGATGGGCGACATATCGGGAGAACAGGCGGGCCACGGCAGCAGTGACAGCTGGTGGGCCGTGAAGAATTGTTGCACGATGCGTGCCAGGTGCGGCCGCGCATTGCCCTATTGAAACGTGGCCGCTGGCAGGTCCTGCAGGTAAGGAAGGACTACAGGCTCCAAAACGTGGGAGATATAGCGGTAGATGTTGAGTGTACCGGCGATGCGCACCAGAGGGGTGCGGGTGTCATATCTAATTGCGCATCAAACCATAATGCCAGGCGACGGACCGGTATGGCGATGCATAATGCAGGCGTCATACAGTCTCTCGCCGAGGTGCCGCCACACGCGGATTCGACCATCGTGGTGTTTTAGGTAGAAGCGGGATTTGACGGAGAAGACAATGTTTTAGGTAGAAGCGGGATTTGACGGAGAAGACAATGTCGTGCCATTCCGTAGTCCAAGTGCGGCGTTCAACGGCCCACTGCCGCCGCACTTGCCGGGGTGTAACGTCAATAGTAATCGGAGCAATGGGCGCCATGCGACAAGTCCCCGCTCCTGCAGACGACGTCGAACGGTACGTGCTGACACAGGTTGTTGCGCAACACACCCTAATTCCTGCGCTAACGTTCGTGATGTGGCGGTGCGAGCCGTCAATGCCCGCCGCACAACATGCCGGTCTTCTCGTGTGGTGGTGTGCCGCGGCTGCAGCAATCGCTCACGTCGGTCCGTCCGTCCCTCCTGCACCCACCGAATCCATATTCGCCTCACTGTGGCTGGATGTCGTCTCACACGGACGCCGATATCTCGGTACGATAAACCGCTGTCGCGATAAGCCACTATTCGTCCTCTGTCGAACCCCGAAACGTGCTGGAATGACTGCCGTATTCTGCGACGAGGCATCAGGAAGCCTACCACGCACAGGTCCAGCAGGACAACACACTTCCTCTACTTACACCCCACCTTCTGTGCACCCTTCTTATAGTGCTCCTCGGTGGCGTGCCGGGCGCACATGATTTGCATATGCCCTGCAATGCTAATCTTTTGCATGTCCTCTCGTGGGCGACACATGCTGCGAATTTCAGGCCAATCGGATGCTTCCTTCTTGGGTGGCCAGCAGTGTATTAAACAAAAATAAACTTTTACAAATATCACGTAAACAGCGCTATACCACAATATGCTTTGCATTTAAACATTTTTACCGTTTCATACATCGAATGTCAAGGTTTTTTGAGTCAAAATCAAATCACCAACATTCGTTTCCACCGAAGTAACGGTGACTTCATATAAGTGGTAAGATGACTGCAATGAACATAAACCTGCAGGTAGATTTTCATAGTAATTGAAACTTGAAAAAAAAAAAGTATCCCTCTTGAGATATTAGGGATGGCAACACAATTTTGCTCACGCTTCCAAAAGCATCGGACTTGCTAGCTTTTAAATGTACAGTCTCGAACGAAATTGTTTACGAAGTTGCTTATAAAAAAGGTTCTTTTTACATTTATGCTGAAAGTAACAACTTATTTTGTTCTGTTGCCTATTAATATTTTAACGATGAAAGTGAAGAGTAACGACGTACTTTGATTTGCTTCGTGTAGGCTTGAAGTTTTAAACTTACAGTTATGAACGAAATTGCTTATGTGTCGTCTGACAGAATAAGTCAGGCAAGCAGATGTTTCCCAAAAGAGCGAAGAAATATGCAGTGTATGGCCATTTCAACTGTCGCAAGTTTTTAAGGAGGTAAAACAGGTCATTCAGCCTTTAAACTTCCACTAAACATGAATTATGTGGAAACTCCTACATGCAACATTTCGAAGCAAAGTGAAGTTCTAAAACATTGTAAACTTATCGTTTGAGATGAGTGAACTATGTCCCACAGAGGAGGAATCGAAGCACTTGATAGATGTTTAAAATGCTTCAATGGAAATAACATTCTTATGGGAGGTGTCACAGTGCTGCTTGCGAGAGACTTCCGTCAAATTCTACCTGTTGTTCCAAGGGGAACCTGTGCAGATGAAGTCAATGCCTGCTTGAAATCTTCATTCTTATGGCCTCACATCGATAAACGTTGGTTGACAAAAACATGTGCGTTGATTTAAATGGTGACAACAAATGCGGTAATTTTGCGGAGTTTCTCTTGAAGATTGGGGTTGGCCGTATTAAAGAAACGGAATGCAATATTGATAATAAACAAACCCTGTGCAAAACCGTTATAAATGTACACAATTTAATATTAATTGTTTATGCTCATATCAAGCAGTTAAAAGACAAACCTGTGACTTGGCTTCGTGAAAGAGCTCTTCTAACACCAAAAAATGACAAGATTCAGAATTAAATGATATCCTGTTAAACAGCTTTTCAGCCGAGGAAATGACATACAAATCCCTTGATACAGTACTTAACAGTGACGAAATAATTAAGTATCCTGTTGAATTCTTGAACACTCTGAATCCATCAGGAATGCCACCTCACAAGCTTCTGTTAAAAAACGGAACTCCAGTTATGTTTTTGCGGAATTTAAATCCTCTTAAACTTTGCAGTGGCACAAGACTTCAAATCAATGCTCTACATCGCAATGTCTTTGAGGCCACCATATTTACTGGTTACGCACATGGGGGAATCTGCATTTATTCCACGTTTACCTCTTATTCCATCCGATTACCCATTCGAATTCAAGAGATTACAGTTTCCTTTAAAGGTCTGCTTTGCTATGACGATCAATAAATCACAAGGTCAGTCCTTAAAAATATCTGGTATGGACTTAAGAGAAAACTGTTTCTCTCATGGCCAGTTTTACGTAGCGTGCTCAAGAGTTAGCTCTCCTAGCAATTTAGTAATGCTGCAGGTTGATTCCATAACAGCCAACGTAGTGTACAAAGAAGCACTAACATAAGTCAGTAAATTATTTTTATTTTCCCATTCGTTCATCGCTGTAAAAATGTTTAGTTACAAATGACAACACTCGTTATCTTATAAGGACGCAGAAATTCATGCTATAAACATTACGTATTTGAATCCATTTTACGGCCGATATGATATAATGATCAAGTGTATTAATTAATTTTTGATACAAATTATATTATGGTATGGTATGAAATCCTGTATTATAGAAATATTTTTAATATCATCACGTTCGAAGAACGGGTATTTATCTAGTTTATTATAAAGACAATGATCCGATTTATTGGTGTCAAGTATAAGAAACAGCAGGAATTTCCCTCCGCAAGCTTTCCCCGTCAACGGAAGGCTTCATCAGGAGGTTACATAAAGAAAACAGAATCAAAATTATAAACAGAAAGCAAATTCTAACATAAAAGTTGAAAGTTGACATCATGCGTGAACACCGCGCGCACAAAACAGCCATAAGATATTATGTTTATTCACCACGTTCCATGGCTGTTTGGCGCGCGCAGTCTTCACGCATGATGTCAACTTTCAACTTTTATGTTAGAATTTACGTTCTGTTTATAATTTTGATTCTGTTTTCTTTATGTAACCGCCTGATGAAGCCGTTCGTTGACGGAGAAAGCTTGCGAAGTGAAATTCCTGCTTTTTTTATTACTTTACACCAATAAAACGGATCATTGTCTTTATAATTAGTTTCTGGTGTTAGCATCCCGTAATTACATATATAAGAAATCTATTATTTCGAAGAATGCGATTTCGCTGTTTTACCTTTACCATTAACACTCTGCGGCTTTTTGCTTTCACGGAATAACATCAGGACACTCAGAGAAAATGAACAAATGACGAGCTTATGAAAGAAAATCAGAAACAGACCGTGAAAACGAAGAATGTGATTTGATTCTTTTCCTCCCCAAACATATCAGATATTAATACATTTCAGAATCTTATTCCAAGGTGTTTGAACTGCTATCAGTGAAATAATTTCTCAAGGCAGGTAATTTCAAAGAATACGTCAGCTCATGAATAACATTAAACTTGAGGGTAGAATTCACTGTTTTGAAAGCAGAGCGTGCGCATAATAAAATTGAATAACTGTATGTTTAAATATAGTGCAGTAATCCAAGTAAAAACGAAATATTTTCCCGGTTTCTTCAGAAACCGGGAAAATATTCCTTATCGCTTGCTATCTGCCTTTATATCGTGTGCATCCTGCTGGGCAGGCACGTCACATCTCCCCCACCCGAAAGAGGGCCGGGGGCATGGCCCACGGGTCAGCCGTGACCATGAATCGTCGCAGGCAGCCCTCCGCTGTAGAACGTACTTGAGAACTCCCAGTCAATCTAGTGTGTGGAATGCAACGTCACACACATATATTTTTCGAAGCGCTGGAGAAGGGATTCTCTGATTTTTCCTATCTCGCGGTGTGGAAAGAACATCACACCACTGCGAGATCTTGAACGGTCGGGTCATCCGGGAAGTTCGGGCGCCATTATGACGAAGTAAATTTCTCCGTCATTTTTGTCCACGCTGGGGCTCGAACCCGAGTCCACTTATTCCGGAACAAGTCGCTCTACCAACTGAGCTACGCAGGACGTTCGTTCTTGTTGATATCTGCCTTTTATGTCGTGTGCGTCCTGCGGAGCAGACACGTCACAACTGGTACTATGTCTAATCTCTTTGCATTAAAAGCTGCCCATACAGATTTGACAGATTTTAAAAGCCAGATACTGAGGAATTATGGCATTATCATCCTATTTCTGTGTTGAGGTATACACCATATAGGTCAAAAAATCTCCAAGCTATTGAAGCTTAGGAATCTTAAAAAATACCAGATTTGCGCTAATCGAAGTGTCCGATGCCTGCTAGGAATGAAATCTTCGCAAACGTAAGGCTACCATTCAAGCATACTATTTTTGTGCAGCTCCGAGGCAGTCCAATTTTCTGTTTCGATGCTCTATGCATCTCTCTCGATAGCATGTAAAGTAAATCATATGAAAAATTTTTGGATGTAACGGAAATGGGTAGCGGAAGTAGTCAAAAACATTATTGAAAACTGATTTTTGAATGGTATCGCCCGAAGCGACGCAACAATAGTTAATTTCATTGTTACATATTATACTAAACTCATGCGGAACATTATTTCATCATGTCTTACATAAACGTAACGATATCTCGTTTCAATCTGTGTGCTTTACGAGAACTTGATGCTAAATGTGATAAAAGCCATTACAAAAATACCTTTTTGATGCTATGAAACGGTGGGTCGTAGCGAAAATTGGCTTCATCATTAAACTGATGTACAACACGATGGGCAAAATGTGGCCTGTAGATATCCTACACGAAAAATTACCGATAGCCTTCACTAACACAGGTGCGATTCGGCATTTCTTTCTATCTTGAGGTCAGATTTTAGCTGGCGCATGCGCAGATTGACTTTTGTAGCTACCTCACATTTCATCGGTGTCACGGTCGTCTCTTACGTTCGCCTAAATCTGAATAGCATGTAATAATAATAATTATAGTAATAAAAATAAATATTGCTTTTGAAAAACTAAACAGTCGAAATACTTACTATTGCCGCCACAGTGTAGTAAATATGATATTTACTTTTATGACTCACATATCTTCCTTCATTAGTTTTACGACAATAACATTCATTTATCCATCTTCCTAAGCCTTAAATACCGCTCAGTGTCAGGAATCAGTAAATCTTATTGTTTTTTGTTATGATTTCTACTCAGTATGTTCCTGACTGTGCCTTGGTGTTGTCGCGAGTGACGCGAACAAATGCGAAGTAAATAAATGTATATGTTACCGCTAAAGCTCGAAAGCCGTTAATGTGCACATTACCTATAGCTAATCTGCAGATTAACTGATTTGCTCCCTTAACGTGCGGAATCAAGAGTTTTCCGCATTTTACCTAGGTAATGTGCACATTAACGGCTTCCGTATCGTTAAAGTTCAAAAGTTTGTTTCTCTCATTTCCTTTCCCTACACCTTCCCCTTCTCCCTCCACTTTTAGTTTCGTTTCGCCAGCGTCTAGTCGTCGCCGGTTGTTTCTATTTCTCATAATTGGCGTCGGCTGCAAGTGCGTTGCATAGCTAATTCTGTTTTCAAATTCGTTTCTGCCTGTTAGTGCGTGAATTTGTGTCGTGATTTTTTTAAAGCAGATAAATTTAACTCCTAGTATGCAAGCAAGCACCGAATTTGTGAGTAAAATGAAGAAAAGATTCTTCGAAAACCTCTTTAGCGTCAATGAAGGTGTCACTGTGAGAATTAAAGTACCCGAAGTAGACAGAGTAAAAACTGATGCCCGCTCGATTTTAGCTGTGGTTCTTAGTAAAACAGAGGATGGCTTTTATAAACTTGGTACTAAAATGGGTATTTTAAAACAATTTTATGCAAAATCTGAATTCAGTGTTTGCAAAGAGAGATTTTTAACGAAAGAAGATGTCCCTGCTGTAGAAATATCTTTACGTCAAACAGCAATAAAACAATCCCTTGGTACTGGGCAGTGTTTCAGAAAATGTGACTGCAAATCTAAATGTACCACAAATAGGTGTGCTTGTCGCAAAAACCAATTGCTATGTACTTTTAAAGCGTCACCAATCTTTAGATTGCACTAATAAGTAAGCATAATTTTATCATATGTTTTGCAAATTCATTTCCTTAATTATAATAATATTTTAAACCGTTTGATTCTTTCTATTATAGTTTTTAATTGATTGATGATTGATTCTATCAACTGATTGTTTGATTGTATTAACTTGATTCTTTATATATCGAAAAATAAATAAATAACATTATGTTAATTTAAGCGTACAGATACGTTGCTGTTGTTCCAGCAAAGATCTTATTTTCACTTTAACGAGTGCCTAGTAGGTAATTTGCAGATATCTAGGTAATTTGAGAAATGAAACTATTTACGGCACTTTAACGGATCACCCTAGTTAATCTGCACATTACCTAGATAATCTGTAGAATAACTGGTTTCTGCACTTCAGCGGTAACATATATAACGAAGTAAATTTCTCCGTCATTTTTATTCGCGCCGGGGTTCCAACCCGGATCCCCTCATTCCGGAATAAGTTGCTCTACCAATTGAGCTACGCGGACGTTTTATTCTGATTCCTATCTGCCTTTATGTCGTGTGCGTCCTCCGGGCAGGTACGTCTCATCTCCTGGTACGTTACATCATCTCCCCCTTATTTTTTTTTATTTATTTTTTTTTTTTTGAAGTTCTGGAGAAGGGATTCTCTGATTTTTCCTATCCCGCGGTGTGGAAATAACATCACACCAATGCGAGATTTTGAACGGTCGAGTCATCCGGATAGTTCTGGCGCCATTATAACGAAGTAAATTTCTCCGTCATTTATCCACGCCAGGATTCGAACCCGGATCCCCTCATTCCGGAATAAGTTGCTCTACCAATTGAGCTACGCGGACGTTTTATTCTCATTCTTATCTGCCTTTATGTCGTGTGCGTCCTTCGGGCAGGTACGTCACATCTCCTGGTACGTTACACATATACTCTAGAATCAGCCGTTTTATTTCACACACACAAAGATCTTGGCATGCGAAAGAAGCATAGCATAAATTATCCACAAAAAGTAGTAGGGTACTCTCTCTATTTTATCTGAAGAGATAGCGGCTGTTAAAAACGTAACTAACAGGCTGGAGGTTGAATTTTTGAATATTTAGTAAATTTACTTTAAAAATTTTGTTTTTGAATATTTATGGAATTTCCACGTTTCAGAATCAGGCAGTATTTATAGCACTGAATCTGAATGCAGATACGCCTATCAAATTACCTACCCCGAATAATTATGTAGAATGAATTGGAACTTCTGTATCTCTATGCGTTCAAGCTGGCCCAATGGCACACTGAACACTTATCTTGTGCTTTACGTTGGATGTTTTGGTGATTTGGTGAATCTTCCTAATTTTTTCTAGAAACACGCTTTCTTCAGCAGTAACAAATGGAGTGAGTGAGACCTCCCGTAGATGTTAAACGAGGGGGCCTTTCACTTAATTTCAGTATATCATTTGTACCTTCCATGAGATCATAACAAGATAATAAATTGTTGAATGGAGTGTCCATTTATTGCTTTAGGCAATTTCGTGAAATTTTAAAATGCGTTTCACTGAACGATTACGGAGCTGAAAGCAACACATTATTTTGCCGTAAATATACTTAGAACACCATGCGAACTTCAGTGTTTAGGCTACATCAGTGCTAAGTTAGAAAGATTCTCTCGGGAGAATGCAGCCCTAGAATATCTTCCCTTCCCTCCGAAGCAGGTGATCTCGTTGCTTAGTGTTTGCGTAATGCTTCTCTCCTTTTGCAGAACGTGCAAGTTCTCCTTTATGCAAAATATTTCTTCCGTAAAGCATCGCATTACGACATCTAAGCCTAAGGATATAACTGCTGAGGCAGAGACGTAGCGGTGTGCTGTGGGATGGGCAGAGCTTCGGATGGGGAGGAGGGGTGAGGGGGAGGGGGATCTTACTCAGCGTTTTGAGTCTTTGGGAGTTGGGTTGTCGAAATGAAACGATCGCAGTTAATCCTGATTCCCCGAGGAATTCTTGCTGTGCACAATGCCAGAGAAACACCCCTGGGAATGAAGCCTCTTCTGGATGTTGCGTCTAATGCTGGATTCACGCCAGCCTCCGTCACCAACACACCAAACCAGCAGCTGTCCCGTCTGTCATGAGCCCAAGGATTCAGTTATAGCAGAATTATATCACACACCACTCCCGAGACCATTGCCTCAGCACCGTATTCAGAAACAATCGATATCTTTGACGGAGATGTACAAATCTCACAAAACATACTTCCCCTTATTTCATAAAATGGAATCCTAGTTACGCAACCTTATATTGTCTTGAAACAAAAGCTGTCATTGATGAATATGTGACAAAAGTTGAAGACACCAACCGAAGCACAGAGATATTGAAAATCTTTATCGAAATTCCTTTATAAAAGAAAATAATCAAATTGAAGAAAACAAATGTTCTTAAATTTGCTTCCGAACCATATTGTTTTAATCATCTTATACGCATATAAGAATCTTCCACTGAAATTTCTCCGACACTCGAAGTTTAAATTTCATTAGTTGATATTTTTTACTCCTTCGTAGGAAAAGAAAATGTAAATCTCGGTGGAGTAAAATTGGAGGTCTAAGTATTGTAGCGTAAAAGTCTTTTCGACTTTTACGCTGTTTTAACGCATCAATATACTAAGAAATAGTTCCTAAATGAAAGAAAACCTTAACGGTCAGACGAAACAACAGAAGTCAACTTACGGAAAAGCTTTATTCGTTCTGTAGAAAACACATCGTAATAGGGCATACTGCAGTAAACGCTCCACACATCACACATTTTCACAACACTCCTATCAATAATCAGTTTACAATCCAACGCTCGTAATAATCGCTCTCTTACAACACTCCCTTACAACGCTCTCAAGCAATAGATCAGTCGTCGTTTTTATCTCTTACTCTTATCTCGATCAGGCATACGTCACGTGCATTCAACCTCAATTGTGTTGCCAAACGTCTTCGTTTGAGAGAAAAGATATTTCGTTAAGCGTGAAGAATAACTGAGAATAAACTCAGGATTTACGTAGGGAAAGAAACTAAAAAGGAAAGTTAATTTAGAATATGGAAGGCTAATGTGTGGGAAGAAATAGGCCCGTGGAAAATTAATATGTGGGAAGAAACAAAGGAGCTATCAAACTTTGCTCTTGTGCAATTACAAATACACTCATCGCCAAAAAACTAGTTGCACCCGGAAGGACGTGCCAGATTGCTTTGTTATTCGGAAGAAAGCTAAAGGTTACCAGGAACAATAAATGATTAAACATTGAGACTGATATGAGCAATATTTATTGAGCTACACGGCAATAAGTAGTGTCTCTCAGTATGGCATCGGGCAGCCATGTTTCCTCACACAACATGCCAGACGTTTCGGCATAGAGTTGTACGGTTCCTAATGGTGTCCTGCGATAAGCCATCCCATGCGGATTGAATCTTCTCACGCAGTTCCTGCTGATTGTGCGGTAGGGGTGGAGTATGGATAGCGCATTCAATAGCATCCCACACGTTTTCAATCGGCGATAAGTCAGGCGATGCTGCTGGCCATGGCGGGGTATCAGTGCCTTGCAGGCAAGCTCTCTAGACAGCAGTGGTATGCGGACGAGCGCTGTCCTGTTTGAAAATCGCACAGGAGTAGGCGTTCAGAAGAGATAGGACCACTGGTTTCAGGATTTCATTAGCGTAACGTTGGGCTGTCAAAGTGCCTGATATGAGCAACAAACGTGATCTGGCATCGTAAGCAATTGCACCCCACACCATGACACCAGGTCTTCTGAACGTGTGACGCTCGACAACAAACCTTTCGTTTTGGCGTTGACCACGGGGCCTCGATACACGGATTCGGTGGTCGTCTCCTCCAAGACAAAAGCGAGACTCGTCACTGAAGATCACCCGCTGCCATTCTGAGTGGCTCCGTGACAGTCTGGCACGACACCACTGTAGTCTTTGGTGACAATACGATGGTGCTAAGAGCAGTCGTCGTAGCGGTTTGCGTGAGTGTATTCCTACGTCGTGAAGCCGTCTGCCAATGGTGCTGGTACTAATCGGACAATGCATGGAGGACACCACTGCTTTCTGAATATCTGCGATCGTAGCTGTTGGGTCACTCCGCGCATGTTGGACAGCCCGTCGGTCCTCTCTCTCTCTCTCTCTCTCTCTTCGTGTTACGTCTAGTTCTTCCAGACCCTTCCTGCCGCTGCTATGTGCCTTGTTCTATTCTCTGACGCCAACAGCACTCTATGGGGATATCCACACGACCTGCATGGCGCACGTAAGGCGATAAGACCATCCCGCTTCCTGGAGCCCGACGATGCTCCCCTCTCAAACTCCTCCAATTGCTCGATTTGCTTCCGAACTTTTCTCCGAGGCATACTTACTTGCAAAGGACGTAACCAACAAAATAGCAGGGGTCAGTATGGCAAGCACGCTCAACATGACGATCTTATATTGCCGGTAAGGCACTGAGCTACGACCCTTCCTTGCTTGTGTAACATGTGCGGCCGAGCGTGATATTTGAATCATTTGAATGTCTCACGATGTCAAACCTACCCACCAAGTTTCATTGCGGTTGCTTCATTCTGGATGCAAGTATATTTTATGACGGTGAGTGTATCTTTGCAATTTCAAAAGCAAATTGCCATTATGCCTCACTAGGCACTATTTAAAGAGAGAGTTTCCGTCCCTGTGAACTAAGGCGCTGTCTTCTGACCATTCGTTTCAGTTGTGTTCTGCTATGAGTCCCGGATGGATGATGGTGAGTTGGTCTTATGTTGCCGTCTCTTCTCAGGAACCAATGTCCTTAAATTAGGAATAGCCCCGAGGGCTTATGGCTGTCATTAGACCTCGCAACAAAGAAAAAAACTGCATACTATCGCCTCAGTCTTCACCTACGAATTAAAAACAGGTCAGCAATTCGTGCACCAAGGCTAGAATGTCCCAGGGAAAACTGCCAAAGGAAGAAGAATTATTTTTAAAATTTCAACAAGCCACACAACTAAAGAAAAAAGGAAAATAATGATGTCACCGTGTAGAGCATAAAATATGCTTTATGATGAAAACCGTGCTTTTTGTGTTATGCTTAAAAATAAACTGCTCGACACAGAAAATGCCACAAGAAATACACGAAAGGAGACTAAACTTACCATACATGTAGACAAGTGCAGAGTTGGAAATAAGTCAAACATTTTGGACCCGGACTTGGCGTGGACAAATCTGCTTTGAACTATAAATTCGAAACTCAATATAATTTACTCACTTGCTTACAGAAAGTGTTGAAACTGTCGTCCTTCACATACCTAATGGTTTTACACATATTTTCAAACACGTCTACAAAAGCCAAACAGTCTCTCCGCCGCGATGTTAAGACTGTTCCACTTAAATTTCATGGTGCTACAGTCCAAATTTTTGAATTAAGTAACTTGTATATTTAATTTCAGTTTTTGTTGTTTTCTTTATACCATATGAAGCTTCAGAATATGTTTCACAACAATACTAATTTTCACCAGTTTCTAATAAGTTGAAAGTTTCGAAAATGTGGATATTGTTTTCATTATTGCCCCTCAAAAGGAAGGAACACTCAGGAAATCAGCATTCATATTTTGGAAACTTTCAACTCATCGCAAGTTTCTGAAAATTGGTTTCTGCTGTGAAACATGTTCTGGTTTCTTATTGAGACGAAACAACTTCCAGCATTCACTTTACCCCTTTTTATTTTCAACAAGTACGTTTTTGTTGGTCTTTCAATCTCCTTAATATTAAATTCATCCGTATTAACAAATAAGGCATTAATTCCGATACGTCCTGCAATGGAACCGGATGTTAGCACGTCAGACGAAAATCTCTGAATGCTCAATGCAAAAGATGCGATGCGAAAAGTAACTCTCAGTCTTACAATGTGACACGCGGGGTGTGAAGGAGTGAATCACCAGAGAAGCAGACAGCAGTAGTTTCCCTATATCTTGCTCCGGACAATCGTACTGAATATAAACGCAAACGGAGCATCGTTTTACGATCTGGAATCAGCGAGTTTAGCGCCTGCGCAGTACCGTCGGTCGGTGGAAATCTTCGTTGCTTAAGAATGACAAATCATGCTTTTTGTATGACAAATCATTTTTCACCCCGCTGGCACTTCTATCGATCACAAAATTCCACAATACGCATTTTTATTTCAAATATTTTCTTTTTCTTTTCGAAAATAAAACAGAAATAAAACCGGGTCGAAATCGTGTCAGGATCACCTTGACCCAACACGTTTTACTGGAAGGGATTGTTGACCCGCTGACCTGTGACCCGTTTCCTTCTCTGGACAGGTAGGTGGAAAAGAAGTGATTTACTTCAAGAGGGATCGCATAAATGCTATGAGTGAGGAGACAGTATAATGTGGGATGAGTCAATAAGTAGTATGACCACCATGTTGGGGTATTCATTCGGCAATACGGAGTGGCATCGTGTGAAAAAGTCACTGGATGGTGTCCTCAGTTATCGCTGGCCATGCGTCGTTGACCTGTGTCAGCAATTCATCGACATTGCAAGCGAAACCTGCAGATGAATTAAGTCGTCTGCCAATTACATCCCAAGCGTCCTCTATTGGTGAAAAGTCTGGGGATCGCGCTGGCCAGAGGAGTAACTAGACGCTTTGCAGGCTCTGTGTGCTCTGTGAGGGCGATATCTTGTTGGTACTGGCTATCAGGGATATTATGGAGATAAGGCAACAAAACGGGCTTCAGCAACTCATCGACATGTCGTTGTACTATCATTATGTCCTCCATGCGTACGAGGGGTGAAAGGCAGTTGAAACTGATAGAGTCTCAAACCAATAACAACAGGCTGAGGAACCGTATGGCACTCGAGACTCTCAATCGGAAATCGTCGGCTCTGAGACAAAAGCGAAACACATCGCTGAATACAACATTTTCTTTTTCTGATTGGATGTTTAACGACCACCGTGAGCAATTCAGTGGGCTGTAAGCAGCCGCCCGTCCCTAATTTAGAGCCACTGGTTCCAGGGAAGGGAGAGAGCCAGCATCGTAAGACAAACACAACATCCATGACTTTCGGGATTCGAACCCGGACCCATCTCGGACGAATTATCAGAAGCCATCGCTTAGACCACGGCACCACCGGGCAACCTGAATACAGCATGTTCTCATTCGTCATATCACTCACGTCTGGTGCGGCATCACTAAAACCTTGCGAGACGATGTCCTGCAATGAGTGACAGTCGTCGCAATGGCTAGCAAACGCGCAAACCTGCCTCAGCCGATCTGCGATTCACAGTCCGTGCCAATATGAAGATGTGCACCTCGCTGAATGTCGTCCTCTGTGGATGGTGAAGCTCCTACAGCTTACGGTTAAACGATGCCCAACGCGTTTGGATGTCCGCCTACGTGCACAAATTCTACTACGGCAATGTACGTTACCTTCGTCCGAACACTGTCAGCACATCCGACGGAGAGTTTTTTCATCCCGATAGGTTTCCGGAGCTATGTGACGCAGGAAACAATAAACCTTGCATAAACCATGAGGCTTATCAGGAAGCCTCTGGTAAAGTTATCCGTGTGATTGTAGGACTTGAGATGACGTCACCCAGGCATTCTCACTCCCTACAAGAGCTTTCGCCACCGAGATCACTCAAATACAGTGGTCCATGCTTAGATACTCCGACCTGTTTTCTCTGTTGTCTCCCTCGCCTATTATAACCTAACTCTCGACACATATCTACCAATTAACATGGAGCTCCAGCAAATACTTCATGGGTGTAGCATTTTCTATGACGAGCAGAGTGTAAATAATGTGATGTGAATAGTCAAATACGAAAAAATCAGAATAAAAGATCATTGCTGTCAGTGGCACAAGAAAGTATATATATAATTATATCATCATCATTGTCAACCGTTATCAATCCTCTGCATGATGTGTTTGTGTGTTTGCAACACATCATGATCATAGTAAAGTCCCTGAAATGGCAGTGGGCTGGACATGTTGCCAGAAGAAGTGACCACTGTTGGACAACCGAAATTCTAGACTGGATTCCAAGGGACAGAAAATGACCAAGAAGAAGAATGAACCACATGTGAGATTGGTGGATGAAATTCGAAAGTATGCGGGAGTGACATGGAGGAGACTGCGCAAGACGGACCGTTGTGGGAGAAACTTGAGGAGACCATCATCGGTTGATAATGCTTGACAATGATGATGAAGATATATATGTAACGTCCTAAAAATGGATTACTAGTTAAGTGCCCGCATACTTAACATTTGAATAATGTGGGGATTTTTTTGTAACCATCGACGTAACGCGGTTAACTTACGCGCGCTGTGTAGAGTGTGGCAGGAGAACGCTTCTAAATTGGGGTCAGAGTCCTGATCTGAAGGTTATCTAGTCTACGGCTTTTCCGGGTCTTTCTGTAGACGATGATGGACCCCGTGACGTGGGGCTCAAGATACTCTTTTTCTCTATTCTACCCCAGTTTTGGGTCAGCTACCCAAACTGCATGTACACAGGTTTTGATTCATTTATGGCAGCTTGTTTCTGTGGAGAAGGGTAATAAATCGAAATCGGTCTAAAATGCCACTGAAGTAAAATTGTTTTTCTGTAAAACAAATTATAAAAAGAACTCTAAATATATGTGAGGGTCATGCAAATCGGCGCCGAGGGACAAACAAAATTGTTCTTGTCTGTACTTTTCAGTCAGTCATTGTGCCATTGGTATGGAGGTATTGTCTCGAAGATATACTAAGTTGTTCCCGTTTAGAAGGACATATTAAAATGAAAGTAGGGTTCACAGAAAAGATGAAATGGAAAGATATTTGGGTCCAGCAGCTGGTTAACTGAGATATCAAAGGAGCCTAATGATACACTTGTGTTTAAAATTGAATTTCTGTATGGCGTTTCACAGTACCCAAAATTTTCGGCCCGGGCCTGAAGGATTGGTCGTGGAAAAGTATGATAGGGATCTTTTCTTACGCAATCACCTTCAGGGTCCACACTCTTTTTCCAAAGGTGCTTCAAGGCTCTTATGCTTTCCAAATAAAATGAATTATCATGGCTGTCAAAATAGGAATCCACAGCTTCAATAACGTCTTCGTTGGTCCTAAAACACACATCTGACGGGTGCTTTTTGAAATTCAGGAAAAGTTGGTAGTCCGAAAGTGCAAAGTCAGCACAGTAGGGAGTGTGATAGCAGAGTTCAAACCCACATTCATGTATGGCAGCTGCTGATTCGCTGCTTTTAGCATTACCCTGATAAGAGACCCCCGCCCCTCACACACACGCATCCGGCCAGATTTCCTTGTTGATTATCCTCCGAATGTTGTCGAAGTTACCTCAGTAGGTTAGCGCAATATGCTCCAGTGATGACTCGGCCCTTCACGAAAACCGTTTCTACCACCTTTCTAACAGAAGTGGCAGACTTCTCCTTCTTTGGAGTGGGTGAGCCACCAGGTTTCCATTGTATTGACTCTGGAAAATAGCGTATAACGTAATCTCTTTTTGAGCTTGAACTTTTGTCGTTCTTCTTACGTTATTTTTAAAACATAACCATACGATGAAAGAGTTCCTAAATTAAACCTTAACGGTCAGACGAAATATTTAAACAGAAGTCAAACTTAGGATAATTGGCTTTATTCCAGAACTATTTCATCAGCACAACATAGCACTTCCCATTTTACTTAACAAATCAATAACATCCACACATCCAACACCCCACACGAGCAACTGTTGTATCGTAGTTTTTATCTATCGTTCTTATCTCATACAGTTACACGTCACGTTTATTCTGACCTCAGTTGTGTTGTCAACAGTATTTGTTTGAGAGAGAAGATACCACGTTAAGTGTGAAGTATAACTGAGAACAAACTCAAAATTTACATAGAGAAAGAAACTAAAAAGGAAAGTTAATTTACAATATACGTCACAAGCGGTAAGCCAACATTTCATCCACTGTTTCAAATCTTTGAAGAAATTGTTCTCGATTGGCTTCAAGAAGTACAAGATTGTCTCATGAAATGTTCCTTCTGATCAGCAGCTTTTGCTCAGGTGTCGAGAGTTTGAGACCTCAACTAGCAGCAACCTTTGTCATAGACAGATGTTCTTTCAGAATGCGATCAGCTGTGGTTTTTGACACGTGCAATGTCTTACCAATCTTCTTAACTGTTAGATTTCTATCTTGCAGTAATGTTTCATGTATCTTGTCTACATATTCTTGAGTGATGTCCTCAGAGGTTCTGCCTAAGCGAGTGTCATCTTCCACACTCGTTTTCTCACACTTGAATTCCACTGTACACTTTTTCACAGTACGTGTGAAAGGGCATCTTCACCTAGTGTTGGCATCATATCATCACAGATGTTCTTTTTATCCATCCCTTTTTTATGCTAAAACTTTGCCACAGCTCTGAGCTCTTGCTTCTCCACTTTTCCTCCTTTAGTTCACCCAGGCAACTTCTAGGACCTTCAAGAAAACAACCAATATAACTATGAGGCTTGCAACTAGTCACTAGAAATGTACACCTGTGTCCAAAATTAAAGTCCAGAAGGCAAATAATACAAAGCGCTCAATAAAATGTTACGATCAACCATGAAATACGGGATTACATCAGTATACAATACAAATCTGAAGTTGTGATTTCGTCTATTGGTGCAAATTATGACAAGAGTGGTAAGTCAAATAATATCCGAAAACTTAAATATTTCATCTTCCTGGAGCAGGAACTGAATCCGCGTCTCCTGGTTTGCTACCGAGGATGCTAACCACTGCACAACCTAGAACGACCAAGTCTCAAGTTTCTGAGTAATTTGAATTTAACAAATCACAGAAATCACCATTCGAAGCAACGGAATTCATATTATAGCGCAGCTGGATGAATAGAATTCATTGTCTCCCGTGATTGCCCGGAGAAGCAGATAAACCACAAAATACGGGATTTCATCAGTATACAATACAAATTTTTCTTATATTATTTGACTTACCACTGTCGTTATAATTTACACCAACAGACTGAATCACAACTTCAAATTTGTATTGAAATGTTACGATGTTCGCAGGACACATTCAAATGGGCAAGAGAAACAAATGCCTGCAGCGAAAGTTGCATATCAGTAAGTAAAAGGCTATCTAATTTGCAAATTGATTTATATACACTGACGGAAAAAAATCCCAACACCAAGAAGGGGTTGTGTTAGATATACGACAGTTGGTAGGCGGTGAGAGTACATCTGTAAGACGACGTCTATGCAAATTTCGCGCTCGGCGCATACGTGTGGCGCTAGTAGCGCCCCTCGGAACATGCAAAGCAGGTTTGCTGGGAATACGCGCTGTAACGTTCGTGAGCGTTAGTTATAGTTGAGATTCGACGTAGGGTGTTGATGTTAGTCAAGAATGCCTTTAAGAAGACGAAGAAGCCATTATCAACAGCTCACGGAGTTTGAACGAGGTCGTGTAATAGGGCTACGAGAAGGTGGATTTTCTTTCCGCAATATTGCAGAACAACTTGGCAGGAATGTAGCCACTGTGCATGATTGTTGGCAGCGGTGGTCAAGGGAAGGTACTGCCTCAAGAAGACCGGGTTCCGGCCGGCCACGTGGCACTACTAAGAGGGAAGACTTCCGTGTACGGCGTATGGCCGTGGCGCATCGTATTGCGTCTGCGGCAGCAATTCAAGCTGCAGTTGCCACAACAGTGACACAACGAACTGTTACAAATCGGTTACTTAAAGGACAGCTCCAAGCCAGACGCCCTGTAGCGAGCATTCCACTTACTCCAAACCACTGCCGTTTGCGACTTCCGTGGTGTCAAGCTATAGCTCATTGGAGGACGGAGTGGAGATCTGTTGTGTTTTCTGATGAAAGCCGGTTCTGCCTAGGTCCATCATCAGGCACCCATAGTGGGTCTGAAAGATCTCGCATGTATATATGGTTTTAAGTTGTAAATAAAAGTTCATCTTTTAATCTGCAATTATCTCCATTGTTTGGTACCGTGTCTAGATAGCATTCTGTTATTTTGGTGTTCAATAAAAGCGTTGCGGATTTTCTCCTTTAAGGTCTACAAACGCGATAGCTAATCAAATGCTGAAAAGTCACATATTGAACTGTAAGTGATAATTCATACTCAGGGCCGTATCTAAGAACGTTGTATCTACTAAACAACATACAAAGGAAAGATAGATGCTGAAAAGAACGGACCGCTTCTGCAGAAACATTTCAAAATGCATCATTGTCTGTTCTGCAAAGCAGACGGACCAGTTCCACGTCGAACTTCAAAACACCAGGGTTATTTATCTAGCAATCAGATGTGCCTGAACAGCCAGTTTACTGTTCAATCCGTACCATCATAACAATATAAAACTTGAAAATTACATCACCCTGGAGCGTGAATCAAACCCGCATCTGGCATAACCGATCGCATACTGCAACCGAAATCGGGGGAAGCGGGTTCAGTTTCCGTTCCAGGGTTATGCAATTTTCAAGTTTTCTGTTGTGATGATGGTACGAATTACTGGCGATTCCGGCATATTTGATTGCTTAGTTACAGTTCTGACTTTGTTTTATGTAATGAGTGAAGAATGTTTCTTCTACGGAATTCATTACATCATCTGCTGGTTAGTCTCATTACTTTGTTTCGTGCATTCTCACAGATAGGTCTTTATGGCAAGGAGGAAGGGGTCCACGAGATCAAGAAATTATAAGCTCACCTTGAACAGCCACTTCCAACAAAAGGACAGCTCTCAATATTTTTCTGCAATGCAGTAGATTTTGGTTAATTAGGAAAGCACATTGGGGCTAGAACACTTTGGATCAATTTAGAGGCTGCCCCAATTATGCGAAGCTTCATCCCAAAAATTCATTTGAGATGTTCTTCAAGAATTGTCTCAAAATAAACGGCTGCCCCAATTAACCGATGGCCCAGGTAAAATGTAGAAGGTTTTCGTGCTGATAGGAACTTCTTTAAAAAAAACAGCCGTCGTAGCACGATCTTTAACATCAGGTCTCAAACACATGGTATTTAAAACTTTATTAAGTTAAAAACACATATGAATTACAATGACACATAAGCGCTTTCGGGGTCGCCAGCGACTCCCATCATCAGATGTGTGAATACTGAAGCAATTTGACATGTACTGAAGTATATATTTACAACGTTCAGTGACGTAGGAGTTAGAGTTATAGCGCAAGCGTAAAGTCTGCGAAATACAATCAACACAATACAATAAGCTTAATAGATTCAACAACAACTATATATTAGGTTTGTTTTCTATAAGTAGTCTCCAGGGGTGAGGGATATTGTAAGGAATATCGTCGTTGCAAGCAGACTTTTTATGATGAATTATATACAGGCTTTCGGTGATTAAAGTCAGAAACTTATTAGGAGGTGATGCAAGGATTGTGACACTATCCCAGTCTGAGTGAAAGTTTCCTGTATGGACTAACATGGCTAATGAGGTATTTTGAGTACCCATTTTTATGCTGTATTTGTGTTCCTTTAAGCCTGTTGACGAGTTGCGCACTGTGGATCCGATATAAGTGCTTATTTCACCGTATTCATGTGTAGGGATCAACGGGACACTGTATATACCACTTTTGTTTGCAATATCCACTGGATCTCTATCGTTTTTAAGCATTGCCATGATGTTTGTAGTTTTTTCTCCAAAGTTTAATTTGTATTTATGGCAAACGTTGCGCAATAATGGAATAAGACTAGAGATATAATCCATGGATCCAATATACTTAAGTTCTGATGGACCAGATGTGAGGGCTGTAGAGGATCTTCTAAGTAATTTTTTAAGCTCTGAATTTACTATGTATGATGGGTAACCATACTGTGCTGCTATGTTCTTAATATTAACAATTTCATTACGTCGTAATTCAAGGGTTGAACAATGTCAAACAGCTCTGCGAAGCATAAATTGTAATGCCGACAACCTATAATTCCTGGGATGAAACGAATCATTAGGTATAATACATACACAGCTGGTTGGTTTTCGAGAAACGGTAGTTTGGATGGTATTAGTAACAGGGTCTCTGAAAATAGTAAAGTCTAGAAATGAAAGGCTATAATTTGACTCAAGTTCCACTGAAAATTTAATAGTGTTGAAATGGCTGGAAAGTACGGAGACGAATGTGTGAAGTTCTTCAACGGAATGTGCCACAAAACGAGTATATCGTCGACATACCTGAGATAACATAATGGTTGTAGATGATAATTACCAAGGACAGCAGATTCGAGTTCTTGAAGTATCAGTTCACCAAGGAAAGGAGACAGGAGGGAGCCCATGGGGGCACCTTGCGCTTGTTTGTAGATAAGATTATCAAATTTAAAATAGCAACGGTTTGAAACCAGACGAAGAGCTGATAGAATATCTTGAGTCTCAGATAAAGGTAAAATATCAGTCAGTTTATTGAAGATAATATCATGGGTTAGTTCAATAGGTATATTGGAGTACATTGAGATAACATCTAAGGATGCCAAAATAAATGGTTGATCTCCCAGTGTTAGAGCGTTCAACTGTTGTAAAGCTGCAACAGAACTGGAGACTGAAAATATATTTGCTATGAGTAGTGGGGTGAGAAATTTAGCTAAGGCACGTTCCAACGGCCTGGTTGGGCTAGCATAACCCGATACTAAAGGTCGAAGAGGGTGACCATCTTTGTGTAGGTTTATTTTACCGAATAGCTCCGGTACACGAGGTCTAATTCTCATGTTGACTATGTGAAGGTTTATGTACAAAATAATTTCCTGAAGAAATTTTCTGTTGTAGATCACGATCGACCAATAAACATAGATTCTTTACTTGTTTTAAATTCTTCAGGAAATTATTTTGTACATAAACCTTCACATTGTCAACATGAGAATTATCTTACTCTCAGTTCCTATGAATTAAACACACCTCAAAAATGTGCGCTTCAAAGGGTACTTAAGTTTGCTTATCCGATGCAACACTTGAACATTTTTCGTACTATCCCTCAGGTTGAAAACATTATTAGATTCTTACCTGAAGAAGAGAGAGATTATACTCGCCTTAAAATTTCAAGAACAATCAAAACTCTCCGGACCAACGAAAAACAACAAAGTAACCCAAAATTCAGTGAAGATATCGCTGAACTTAAAGCACTCAAAAATAACCCTAATATATTTTTGCTTTCAGCTGATAAAACAGCGCAAATAGTAATCTTGGATAGGAACTCTTATCACTCCAAAATGAAGCTTGCCCTAGAGGAAATTTCTCATGTAGAAATTCAACGAGACCCTACATGTGCTACATTAAATGCCATTTGCAAATTAAAAAATCACAGTACTTTACCAGTCATTATAAAATCTCAATTTAAACCACCAATTGGACCTCGTGTACCGGAGCTATTCGGTAAAATAAAACTACACAAAGATGGTCA
Organism: Macrothele yani; assembly: GCA_039090855.1. Taxonomy (NCBI): domain Eukaryota; kingdom Metazoa; phylum Arthropoda; class Arachnida; order Araneae; family Macrothelidae; genus Macrothele; species Macrothele yani. Next base: position 100,908,702 of record CM077028.1, read on the forward strand.
CCCTCTTCGACCTTTAGTATCGGGTTATGCTAGCCCAAACAGGCCGTTGGAACATGCCTTAGCTAAATTTCTCACCCCACTACTCATAGCAAATACATTTTCAGTCTCCAGTTCTGTTGCAGCTTTACAACAGTTGAACGCTGTAACACTGGGAGATCAACCATTTATTTTGGCATCCTTAGATGTTATCTCAATGTACCCCAATATACCTATTGAACTAACCCATGATATTATCTTCAATAAACTGGCTGATATTTTACCTTTATCTGAGACTCAAGATATTCTATCAGCTCTTCGTCTGGTTTCAAACCGTTGCTATTTTAAATTTGATAATCTTATCTACAAACAAGCGCAAGGTGCCCCCATGGGCTCCCTCCTGTCTCCTTTCCTTAATGAACTGATACTTCAAGTACTCGAATCTGCTGTCCTTGGTAATTATCATCTACAACCATTATGTTATCTCAGGTATGTCGACGATATACTCGTTTTGTGGCCACATTCCGTTGAAGAACTTCACACATTCGTCTCCGTACTTTCCAGCCATTTCAACACTATTAAATTTTCAGTGGAACTAGAGTCAAATTATAGCCTTTCATTTCTAGACTTTACTGTTTTCAGAGACCCTGTTACTAATACCATCCAAACTACCGTTTCTCGAAAACCAACCAGCTCTGTATGTATTATACCTAATGATTCGTTTCATCCCAGGAATTATAGGTTGTCGGCATTACAATTTATGCTTCGCAGAGCTATTTCACATTGTTCAACCCTTGAATTACGACGTAATGAAATTGTTAATATTAAGAACATAGCAGCACAGTATGGTTACCCAGCATACATAGTAAATTCAGAGCTTAAAAAATTATTTAGAAGATCCTCTACAGCCCTCACATCTGGTCCATCAGAACTTAAGTATATTGGATCCATGGATTATATCTCTAGTCTTATTCCATTATTGCGCAACGTTTGCCATAAATACAAATTAAACTTTGGAGAAAAAACTACAAACATCATGGCAATGCTTAAAAACGATAGAGATCCAGTGGATATTGCAAACAAAAGTGGTATATACAGTGTCCTGTTGATCCCCACAGATGAATACGGTGAAATACGCACTTATATCGGATCCACAGTGCGCAACTTGTCAACACGCTTAAAGGAACACAGATACAACATAAAAATGGGTACTCAAAATACCTCATTAGCCATGTTAGTCCATACAGGAAACTTTCACCCAGACTGGGATAGTGTCACAATCCTTGCATCACCTCCTAATAAGTTTCTGACTTTAATCACCGAAAGTCTGTATATTATTCATCATAAAAAGTCTGCATGCAACGACGATATTCCTTACAATATCCCTCACCCCTGGAGACTACTTATAGAAAAAACCTAATATATAGTTATTGTTGAGTCTATTAAGCTTATTGTATTGTGTTGATTGTATTTCGCAGACTTCGCGCTTGCGCTATAACTCTAACTCCTACGTTACTGAACGTTGTAAATATATACTTCAGTACATGTCAAATTGTTTCAGTATTCACACATCTGATGATGGGTGTCGCTGGCGACCCCGAAAGCGCTTATGTGTCATTGTAATTCATATGTGTTTTTAACTTAATGAAGTTTTAAATATCATGTGTTTTGAGACCTGATGTTAAAGATCGTGCTATGACGGCTGTTTTTTAAAGAAGAACCGATGGTCCAATTAACCGGAATCTACTGTACTTTAACATATGATAATTTTTCCTACTACCATTTTAGAACGTCTGAAATTCTTCGTCATTAGCCCCTCCTTCGAGTAAATATCTGCTGTAAAATAAGTTTGAGTTTCTCTATCGGTTCTATAATTTGATAATTGTCAGCCACAGAAGTGACGGTTATTTACAAAGGCGTGAATTAGTTTTTTTCTTCCTTTGGTTCATCCCTTAAGGATACAGTAATACCTGGTTTTTCCCTGAGCTCCTTGACGTTTTTTATCACACACAGAACTGCATGCTGCTTATATTTTTTTCTCCATTAACTTACGTAAATATTTTTTAACTGTCCATTACTATTATTGCAAGTTCATTACAAATGTTCATCTTGTTTTTTCTTTCTTTCTTTATTTTTTTCGCATAAAATATTAATACTGCGTTTATAAAATGCTGCTATATTACTCCCACAAAATGAACTAAATCCAAACGAATATTAAGAACAAATTTGTGTCATACATCCATCAGCTCCCGTATGGGATGCGTGAAGAAAACTGTTGGGTAGTCCAGAAAATCAATATTTTCCTTCTGTCTTTCTTTTCTTTTTGTTTTTCTCTTTGGGGGCTTCGCATTTCAATCTTCTGATAGCATTCTGCACTTGAGTCACATGGTTCCCTGTGTCGGTAAAAAATTTCTCCCTTGGCTTATTCCGCTATGAAAATTCTTCGAATATGCGAAATATCCACGAGGCGGAGAAAACTCTCAGTCTGTAGACTTTCTAGTAAGCTTCTTTTTTTCTGCTGTGTTCAACAAATTAAAGATGTATATCGAAAAACAAATAAGTTAATAAATAATCATATTAAGTGTTGCACTTATTCGCGAAGATTATAATTACTCCTGCTGTTATTTTTTTTTCGCCTCTATTTCAATGCGCGCATGCGTCTGTTAAAAGAAAGGCAACAACAACAACAACAACAAAAACTCGGAGAATTATGTTATAAGAGGATTTCAACAGGGACAACATACATGTTTCATTTTATGGAAGGTGATGCGCATGCGCCCTAAAGCCCCTGCCTTCACTGCAAATTAATGGGTCCTGTGAGAGGTGCTAACTAAAAAACTGCTACTTCCGTAGGAGTTGAAAAGAAAATATTTTTGAAGGATTATGAGGAAACTGTACAAAAAAGAGCTCAATTTCTCTAAGAAGTCAACCTGGAAAAACTGGTACAGGTCTCAGAAACCAACAGACCCTTTCGAGATACCGTATAAAATCGCAGCACGAAAGTTACATAGTCCAGTAAAGGTGTCCTCAATAAGCAAAAAAAGATGGGACCAACACACAGAACATTGCTGAGACAAAAGAATATTTGACAGACTTTCATTTTCCCAAAGACGGTCCTTCGAGAGATACTCCAGCACAAAGTACAGTAAAATAGAGCTTTAGGTCTCCACCTGAAACTCCAGATGATTTGCAGTTTACTATAAGAGTGGTAGAAGACGTGAAAAAACAGTTTAAATAAAGACGAAGCTCCAGAAGAAGATGGTTTTGATTTCTTAGTAATAAGAGAACGATTTCTATCAATTTCAGAATACAAATTTGGAAGATGTGAATCCGTTTATTGGTGTAAATATGACATGGATGTTAAGTCAGATAATATCCGGAAACTTGAAGATTTCGAATGATGCCTGGCAAGAGGAATTTTCCCAGAGATTTGGAAGTGTGGCTGGTTAATATTGTTTAATAAGGAAGAAAAGAGAATGGAAGATCCCTCGGCACATAGACCCATACGCCAGTTGTGTTTCCTGGAGGAAACTTTTAGACGAATCAAGATTCCTGATTCGTCTAAAATTTTGAATGAATGACAGACGCCAGTCATGCTTGAATGTTTCTAAAATAGAAAAAGAAACTTGAATGAATGGTACGAGTAAAACTTGCATATTCGAGTAAAACTCTCTATTGAGTTTTCCATTGCGAATAAAACTTGTACATTGCAAGTAAAACTTGCTTGAATGTTTCTAAATAGAAGAATGTTTCTTGGATGAAGCCAGTTTTGCTTGAATGATGACAAAAGCCAGTCTACTTAAATGAATGCTTGGCAAGAGAATTTTCCCAGAAATTTTGAAGTGTGGCTGGCTGATATTGTTTAATAAGGAGGAAAAGACATATACATACAGGCATATAGACCCATATGCCAATTGTGATCGTGAAGAAAACTTTTAGACAAACTTTTGACAAATATAATCTTGTTTTACTTGCTTTCAAACGACTTACAGCAGAAATGAACCCCAATGTGGTTTTTTACCGGAAACAGGAACTATACCTGCGATAGCCGACAAGCCAATAAAATGAAGGGGATGCATACATGTCTGGTATCGATGGATGTTTTAAGGGCCTTAGCATAGTGTAGTGGCCAGTAGTGTTACACTTCCTACGAGGACAATATTATCCAAGGAATGTATTCAACTAGGCAAATGACTTCCTTAAAAACAAGTCAATTAAATATTCAATAGAAGATTCCTGGTTTCAACGTCAATACGAAAGGGTAGAACCTTTCTCACCCCTGAAAATAAAATTTCGGAAGTTCGACGAAGATATACCTAAAACACTCAAAATTCTGTAAACGACTTCTGACAATATGGAAATTCTACTTATGTAATGATTTCCCTCACTGTAGGAGTCCTTTGTTTTAATTTGGAATCTGATAAAACATTTAAAAGCTATATTATTTTACTACACTATCTACCAACAAGTAATTGGACACCCCTGCAATCGATGATATCTGCGGTGCTGATACACGTCACGGCCGCCGCCGTTAAATATCGTGTGGGAAACAACAACGCAACCAGTCAAATGCAAGATTCCACGCAGTTCGGAGCTCTCTGATTTCGAGAAAGATGTAATCGTCGGGTATCACAGAAATGACCGATCCATACGTGACATATCCAGCGAGTTAAAGTACCCAAAATCGACAGTGGCCTACGTGATTGGCAAGTGGAAGATGAGAGGTGACTGTCGGAACGAGCCCCGACCCGGCAGACCCACAAAACTGGGAGTTAGAGACCGACGGGTGCTGGCCAGAGAAATTCGGAAGAACCGCACCAAATCGATGGGCCACATCCGCGAGGAGTTCCAACAGGCATCCCGGAGTGTTCTTTCGATGAATATCATACGTAAGGAAGCCCATCTGTTTGGTTATCATGGACGTGCTGCCGCCCACAAGCCTTTGATCACCAAGTCCAATAGCGCTGCTCGGCTAACGTGGTGCAAAGAACGTCGACAGTGGTCCGTTGAACAGTGGAAACAGGTTCTCTGGAGCGACGAATCAAGGTTCACCCTCCACCGTTCGGATGGCAGGGCCTAGGTTTGACGTCTGCCTGGAGAACACCTCCTGCCGGAATGTATTGTGCCAACTGTGAAATTCGGCGGCGGTGGAATTATGCTATGGGGATGTTTCTCCCGGTATGGCACGGGACCCTTGGTTGTAATTCCTGGTAAACTCAACGCCGAGACCTACTGCACCACTTTGGATGACCATGCGCTTCCTACGTTGTGGCAGTTTTACGGGGTGGACCCATGTTACTTTCAGGATGACAATGCCACCTCTCATGTTGCGAGGTCCACCATGGCTTGGTATGGTGACAACGGGGTTAATCGAATGGACTGACCTGCGCAGAGCCCGGACCCTATCGAGCACCTCTGGGACGAGTTGTAGATTCGACTTAAGGGGTGACCCCACCGTCCGAAATCGGTGAAGGGACTGACCTGTCTTCTCCAAACCGAGTGGAAGAAAATTCCGCTAGCCGTCGTACAACGTCTGGTTGAGAGTATGCCCCGGAGGGTCGCATTTGTAATCGTTGCTCGTGGAGGCTCCACCAACTATTGAAGGTAAATAAACTTCGTTTTCCTTTGCTATCACAGGTGTCCAATTACTTGTTGGTAGATAGTGTATATTAACGAATTGGTTTGAATAGTGTTCATGGTGCTTTTGAAGTTTAGCCAAATTAAAAATGCTTTTTAGGTTCGGAAGAACTGACCACTGTTGGAAAATTTAAATACAAGACTGGACTCGAAGGAATAGGAAAAGACACAAATGATGAAATTCGAAAGCATGCTGGAATGATATGAAAGAGAATTTGCTCAAAATAGAGTGTTCTAGAAAACAGACTTGGGGCTGCCTTTATCCAGAAGTAGATTGAGAATGGTTTTTGATGACGATGATAGTTCGGAATCCATCTTGCTCCTTGAAATACAGGGTGTTTCACTAGGTAGTCCATCCAAATTACCAACTAGTGTTTTCTTCCCCAACGTTTGGTTTACAAGTGACCTTGACCTTTGAGAAATGCGCGGAAGTGAATTTCTGGTAAGGCGATGACCCATCGTGACGTCCCTCCGGCAGATGCCCAGGCACGCTAATTTTGTCCGGAGGCAAACTGCGTGCTTTAACATGTCGTTGAACGTCGTTCAGGATGGCTGTGTGCACCGTTGTGGTGCGAGTGTTTATTGTGAAAAGTTATTCGATAACAAATTTTGTAACGGTAACACAGCGTGTGTTCCTGAAAAGTTTAGGAAAGAAAAGCACCAGAAAAAACTTAGGTCGCCAGGTTAGCGAAGAAATTTAAAATCATGGGCAGTGTTTTGAACCAATACAGCGGCGTACGTCTTCCTCTAGCGGAGGAAAATCGAAGAGGTGAAGCATAGGCTGTTGGCATCAACGAAGAAGTCACTACGGTGTTTGTCGCGAGAAACTGGGTATTCTGTTTCTACCTGCCAAAGAGCCCCGAAGAAAGCGTTTGCTTCATCCGCACCATGTGACAGCTGTGCAACAGTTGCTACAACAGGATCTTGAATAGCGTGTGTCTTATTGTTACTTGTTCCTGACATTCCGAACATTCTGGATTTAACACGGTTTATTGACGAAGCATCGTTTCATTTTTATAAGTATGTCAATTATCCCAAACTCCCGCATCTGGGCTACAGATAATCCACATGAATTACACGAAACCCCAATACATCCTTCAAAAGTCGGTGTTTGGTGTATTGTGTCCCGAACTAGAATAAATGGGCCCATTCTCTTCAGGAGTTTAGTATGTGAACATTTTGAAACAAGTCGTGGAACAATAAACCGACATCGATTTGACAGCGGGGTACTTTGAACAGGATGGAGCGGCATGCAAGACGTCCCCAGTGAGTATGAGTGAAATTTCCTCTTTCTTCGGTGACCCAGTGATCTCCAAAGGACTGTGATCTACCTCGTTCACCCGATTTGACTACTCCCGATTTTATCTTATGGGGATATTTGAAGTGTCGTACTAACAACAATAAGCCTCGCACGTTAGAAGACTTAGAAAGCAACATCAGTGCAGCAATCCGGACTACTGATGAAGATATACTGCTGAGGACCTTCGATAATACGCACCATCGCGTTTGAGTGTGTTCGGATGTCGGTGGAGGACATTTCCAGCATTTATTGTGAATGATGCTACATTCCAATGAACTAAGGTACGTTGTAAACAACATGTTATGTTTCTAAGTAAAGTGTGTTACAAAATACGACTGATTCTTTGGGGGCTACTAGTGACACACCCTATATCACCGTAATTAGATTAGCAGTTCATTCAAAACATAAGCTTGCAAAACCTCGCCATGGCGAAGCTATCTTATTAATAACGTTATCAGAATACCATATTTGTGGGCCGAAGTTCGAATCCCAGTAAACGTTGATTCCAACGATTTTTTTTTATTTGTATTTAACAGTTAGTCCTAGATCGTGCACAGGCAACTTGCAATTTTGATACAACGATTGGAGTCGGAAATCTGCATGAATATCGACACGTAAATCCATGACAGTTATAGATTACATAACTACGTACAGGAATTACTCACAAAGAAGTCATTCCCTCTTACTTGAAGACTTCTTGTAGGATAAATCAGGTAAATTAAACTAAACTATTCAGCAGAAGGCGAGGTTAAACTCTAATGCCCTAACAGCATTTTCAAACTGAACGATTTGCATTAATATGAACTGTGACGCAAGCACGTCACAGTTCATATTAATGCAAATCGTTCACCGCAGGACGAACATGAGATAAAGGCAGATAGCAGCGAGAGCATATGTTCGCGTAGCTCAGTTGGGAGAGCGACTTATTCCGGAGTGAGGAGACCCGAGTTCGATGCCCCGCGTGGACAAAGATGATGGAGAAATTTTCTTCGTCATAGAACATTTGTGACGTTCCTGCCCAGCAGGACGCACATGAGATAAAGGCAGATAGCAGTGAGAGCACATGCCAGTGTAGTATAGTGGACAGCACTCGGAGCTCCGGAGCCGAGAATTGTGGGTTAGAATCCCGCCCCAGGCATAAAAATGATGGAGAAATGTACTTCGTCATACATTTCAGAATACTTCATACATTTCAGAATACACAAATAGAAGGAGAATTTCATACCATTTGTTTTCCTTGTTAAAGACCGTATCACACTGACAAAGAGATTTTAAGGTTTATGGTGCTCCATAAGAAACTGAAACAGATTAAAATTACAAAAATTACGCAGCACTTTGTTGTTTTTCTGAAGGGGGTAGGAGCAATAGAAACGTCAGGTTGGTAACAATGTAGCCAGGAATATAATCAGATGAAAGTTTTGTGACCGAAATATGTTAAGCCAATTTATTCTTGCCCAACTCGACCCTGATCGTACTGCGCCACATAAACGAAATTACAATTGTGGGATACGTCAACTTTCAAATTTCAGGCACGTAAGTTAATGTAATATAATTTTCTTCTATATTAGGTCAGTTACTTTTCCAGATATACGTATTGGCAGTAATAGACATAATTAATGAACCTTTAAATTTTACTTCTTCATCTAAATAAGCAAATTACAAAGTATCTGAAGGCTCCACAATAAGGTTTTCTGTTCGGAATGTATACATAAATGATAACGTAGTCGTCATACATTGAGTATCACTGAATTTTAAGAACATGCTTACCTAATACTTCGTAGATCCTCCTTTCGCCCTCATTACAGCAGCTATCAGATGTGGCATCGATTCAATAAGATGCCGGAAGCTATTGGGAGGCATGGCCCATCAAGCTATGTGTAATGCGGGCTTCAATGCGGGCATAGAAGTCATTGGTGTATCCAGAAGCTTGATATGGAGTTCCATAGAGTCCCACAAGTGCTCTATGGAATTGATATCGAGGGAATTCGGAGGCTAATCGGAATTCTGAACTGCGTTCCTCAAACCATTCTTGCACAAAATTGTCGTCTTGGAAGACACCGTCGCGAGAAAGTGCGACATTGCTAGGTGCACAGAGTCAGCATGCAATTCACGATAGTGGACAACAGTCATTCGTTGTTCACGTGCGCCAGGGGTCCGTGTTTCTGCGAGGTAAACATGCCCCACACCATGCAACCGCCTTCACCGTCTTGCACTGTGGAAACCATGCTGAATGAATCGAATGCATCATGCTGTTTGCTCCAAATACGTACATGACTATCCACGAAGAGGTGTAAAAAACGCGACTCGTCAACCCAACACACTTTTTTTACGCTTTCCAACCGTAGGTTGAAGAAGCGTAGGTGCTCCAGCTCTGTCCGTCCGTCTGTCGGCACGATAACTCGCGTAAAAATGGTTCGATTTCGATGAAATTTTAGTATGTGGTAAAGGACCACATGGGGACGAACCCAATTGAAACTGGACGAAATGGGGTCAAAGGTCACGGCATAGGAGCGAGATCCATTCCATTGCCATTATGCTTTATAACTTGCGTAAATATAGTTCGATGTCGATGAAATTTTAGTATATTGTAGGGGACCACCTGGGAATGAACCCTATTGAAAATGGGTGAAGTGGGGTCAAAGAACAGGATATAGGAGCGGGATTCATTCCATTGCCTTTTTGCGTCATAACGTGCGTAAAAATGGTTCGATTTCGATTAAATTTTATTATGTGGTAGGGGACCACCTGGGGACGATCTTATGACGTCACAATCTCGCGCTTGATATGTTGGCGCGCGGTCACGCCATCTGTCTCATTACGTCACGCGTTGTGTGTGGATCCTATTAAAGTTTTATGACGTCACACTCTTGCGAGCAGATGGTCACGGTTCCCATCTGCCTCATTACGTCACGCTTTGTGTGCGTATGTTCATCCGCACGATAACTCGCGTAAAAAGCGTTCGATTTCGATGAACTTTTAGTATGTGGAAGAGGATAACCTGGGAAGGAACCCTATTGAACGTGAACGAAATGGGGTCAAAGGTTAGCACATATGAGGGGGGATCCATTCCACTGCTCTTATGCGTCATAACTAACGTAAAAAAGGTTAAGGTTCGATTTCGATTAAATTTTAGTATATGGAAGGCTACCACCTGGGGACAAACCCTGTTGAATTTGGGCGAAATGGAGTCAAAGGTCAGGACATAGGAGCGGAATCACTTCCATCGCCATTATGCGTCATAACTTACGTAAACATTCTTCGCCGCCCCGGTGGCGCAGTGGTCTAAGCGATGGACTCGGATCATTCGCCCGAAAGGGGTCCGGGTTCAAATCCCGTTGAGGCATGGATGTTGTGTTTGTCTTACGGCACTGGCTCTCTCCCTTCCCTGGAACCAGTGGCCCTAAATTAGGGACGGGCGACTGCTTATAGCCCATTGAGTTGCTCACAGTGGTCGTTAAACCTCCAATCAAAAAAACATTCTTCGAATCTGGATGAAATGTTAATATGTTGAAGGGGCCTGCCTATTAAAAGGGCGAAATGGGGTCAGCGAATCCTATTCAAAATGGGCGAAATGGGGTCAAAGGTTAGGACACAGGAGCGTGATCTATTCCATAGCCCTTATGCATCATAACTTAAGTAAAAATGATTCCATTCCGACAAAACTTTATCATGTTATTTCGGAGGTATACTGAACCGGTTCTGCAGAATATTATCGAAATGGGGTCAAAGGTCAGGTCATAGGAGCGAGATTTATTCCACAGCCATAATTCTCATAACTTGAGTAATAACTTGAGTAATGATTCTGGTATGTTGGAAAGCGTATCATAATCAATGTATTGCATGAGTTTACTAACTTGTTTCCAGTCATCCGACGTTCAACTTGCGCGACTGTTGAACCAGGCGAGTCTTTTAAGCCGATGAATCATAGTTAGGAGAGGATGTCGTTGGGGTCGTCAGCTTTCATAGCCCATACGTGCGAGCGTGTGACGCATGGTCACGTGAGATGCTGTTCTCGGTTGACCTCTGCTGTTTTGGGTTGTCATCTGTTAAACAACGCTGCGTCTGTTGGAATGTAAGAGTCTTCGGACGCGGTGCTCACCTCTCATATCAACCTTCCACGATCCTGTGCAGTTTTGCCTTCTGGTTGTTGTTTGACCATTTTCACGCCAGTCCTGATACACTTTAACTACGGCGGCTCGCGAACAACCCACCAGTTCAGCCGTTTGGGAAATCGAAGCACCCGTTCTCTAAGTTCCCACAATCTGTCCATTCTCAAAGTCCGATTAATCCTTCCTTTTCCCCATCACGCTCCGTATTTTACTACCTACTGCTCCACTCACACCTTATACATGCTACGTCTCTCGAGTAATCGCACTCTCTCGGAAATCACGTGCTGAACTGGCTGCACACACTTTTGATAGGGATGGTTATAATTCAGTGATCACTCGGTGTTTATACAGTGCTGGCCACCCAAAATGCAACACCAAGAAGGACACGAGATAGCAAAGTCAGATTTACTGGACATATAACAACAGATACAAAGATGAAACGATTGAGCTTACAGGCCCGTGCGACTTGCGGAACACGCAGACATCAATAGTTCGTGTGGCCCCCATGGCTGGCAATAACGGCCGCAACACGCCGCGGCATCGAACGAAAGAGGCTTTGGATGTGGGCTTGGGGTATGTCGGTCCAGGTTTCTTTCACACGTTGCAACAGGCGTAGCCGCGGGTGGTGCTTGCCGGGCCACTAGGTTACCGATCAGCGACCAGACGTGTTCGATGGGTGAGATATCGGGAGAACAGGCGGGCCACGGCAGCAGTTACACCTGGTGGGCCGTGAAGAATTGTTGCACAATGCGTACCACGTGCGGGCGCGCATTGTCCTGTTGAAACGTGGCCGCTGACAGGTCCTGCAGGTACAGGCACCAAAACGTCGGAGATGTAGTGGTAGCTGTTGAGTGTACCGGCGATGCGTACCAGAGAGGTACGGATGTCATATCCAATTGCGCCCCAAACCATAACGCCAGGCGACGGACCGGTATGGCGATGCATAATGCAGGCGTCATACAGTCTTTCGCCGCGGTGCCGCCACACGCGGATCCGACCATCGTGGTGTTGCAGGCAGAAGCAGAATTCATCGGAGAAGACAGTGTCGTGCCATTCCGTAGTCCAGATACGGCGTTCAACGGCCCACTGCCGCCGCTCTCGCCGGTGGTGTAACGTCAATGGTAATCGGAGCAATGGGCGCCGTGCGACAAGCCCCCGCTGCTGCAGACGACGTCGAACGGTACGTGCTGACACGGTTGTTGCGCAACACCCCCTAATTCCTGCGCTAACGTTCATGATGTGGTGGTGCGAGCCGTTAATGACCGCCACACAACATGCCGGTCCTCTCGTTCGATGGTCTACTGCGGCTGCGGCAATTGCTCACGTTGGTCCGTCCGTCTTTCCTGCACCCACCGATTCCATCTCGACTCACTGTGGCTGGATGTCGTCCCACATGGGCGCCGATGTTTCGGTACGATAAACCGCTGTCGCGATAAGCCACTATTCGCCCTCTGTCGAACTCCGAAACGTGCAAGAATGACTGCCATATTTTGCGACGAGGCATCAGGAATCTTCCCACGCACAGGTCCGGTAGCACAACACACTTCCACTACTTACACCCCGCCTTCTGTGCACCCTTTTTATAGTGTTTCTCGGTGGCGTGCCGGGCGCACATGATTTGCATATGCCCTGCAATGCTAATCGTTTGCGTGTCCTCTCGCGGGCGACGCATGGTGCGAATTTCAGGCCAATCGGATGCTTCCTTCTTGGTGTTGCATTTTGGGTGGCCAGCAGTGTAGTTGTATTGTTCTCAGGAACGACGCAATGGATGGGCTAGGATGGGCTTTACCCCACCAAACTTTTCTTTTAGACCACCCTGGTCCCTCTAAAATATTTAAGCTGTTGAAACACATGGCGAGTGCAACCACATAAGATTTCAAAGAACTTGGATAAATTTTTCGAATTCAAAGAAATTTTGTAATTTTTTTAAAAATAAAATGAAATTTTTGTTAAATTTAGTGTTGTACTGTTCTGTAAAATGGAGGAAGTTCTTTGAACGAATGTCTAAGAAAGTAGGCGGGAGATATCATTTTCGTAACTACAGATTTAAAAGATGAAAGAGAGCAAGAGAGAAAGAGAGAGATTCTTTCCTTGTCAGGTCTCAAACTAAAATTCATAAACAGCATATGACAGCAAATATTAAAGAAAGAAGAAAATGCCGTAAGTATGCTAAAATTGAGAAGATATAGTAACTTCTTAAAACAATGAAGTTTCGTCTTCATGGTTCCTAATACAACATACATCAAATAAACACTACTTACAATATGTACCGGATTTATTTTTTTTTTAAACTGGGGGTAACATCATCAGCGTCTGGTAAAATTTACATGAACAGAAATCTTTGGCAAAATTTCTGCCAAGCACTTCAAAAATTGTGCCCCCACACCCACCTCATACGTTACTTAGCCCTTAATAGCCTCTCCCCCTAGTTCTGAGCTGCTGGCGTTGCCACTGTTCGTCTTTCGAAACAGGGCGGTCGTTAGCAATTTTGGGGCCCTAGGCAAAGATTGTCTTGGCAGTCCCTAATAAAAACTCTGACTGAAAAAACATAAACGATTCTTAATCATTATATCAGTGCTCGATTAAATTTGAGTAATATACACCCAGCAGAAACACAAGTGTTTGGAAACTGCTGGCTACCAGCTCGCAGTGATGGGTCACTGCCGGCTGGGCTGAAATCTGCGGCTGACGGCCCAGTAGCGGTCCGTTGGTGGCAGCACCATCAGTTGGCAGCCATTGATGGCCCTGCAGCATCGCCGTGAATTACGGGCCTCCAAGTGCCACTGGTGTTCCGTAGCTGGCAACCGATGCAACCTCAACACCAGGTGGAAGCAACGGGACTGCGCATGAGCAGAAGCAACACGTGCTGTGTGTTTCGTGGTACCAGTTAGTTGAAGACGACGCCTTCGCCATCGTGTTATTTTAGTGGATGTTAAGAAAAACAAAGCTATATGTACAGATGCGAATTAATTTTCTAATGAAATGACACGTTGACGAAGATATCAGATTAAGACATGAAATACACCCACTCCATTCCCATGAATAACAAGAAATAATTTCTGTGTAATCTTCCGTTTTAACATACACTAAACCGCTTGAAACAACAGTCCTGGGAAAGCATTAAAAAAACCGTTTGTTGAAAAAAAAAAAAAGAATTATACGCGTACAAAATTTATCAATTATTTGAAAAAAAAAAGCAACGTTATGTGGATATAATGTACTCATCCATGGGTTGAATATACAAGACTGGAGGAATTTGCTTCTAAAAATAACGAGAAGTAAAATAAAATATCTTTCCTCTTTAAAACAAATGTAGCTTCGGACAACTGAAAGGAAAGATACAACGTTAAAAATGCAATAGAATGTGACATGAATGGGTAGATACATTAATTCAACAATCGTCTTTCAAGACGACAAGGACAGCACAAAACGTTGGAAAGCGCCTTTAAGATGGTACACTCCTCGAAAATGAGTGAATTTCTCCTCAGGTAAAAACAAAACAAAACAACTATCGTTACGTTGAAAAAATAAATTTATGAATTATATGAAACTGACATTTATGAAAAATACCTCGCAATATTGTAAAATGAAAGAGAGAACCATTCAATTACACATTCCGCGGGAAAGAGACTTAGCTTTAAGCTGACTCTCCGGTGTGGCAAATCAGTCCAGCTGGTAGAGCGCGCGCATCCCATGCAGATAGTTCTTAGTTCTTTTCCAGCCAGATCCAAACGAGCATTTTTCCGGTCTGTTGAGAAAATTTCCCTAGCGCAGTGCTGTAATTCAGAAGTTTCGTAAGGGGGAAAAAAAGGTTGCAGCTCTGGGAAACTGCGATTCTTGATTTTTTTTTTTTATGGCTACTACTGGGAAATCGGCGGACAAGATTCGGCAAGCCATGAGTTTCGTCACGTGATTGCCGGCTGCCACTGCCGGGAAACTAGTGGACCACATTCGGCTAGCCATAATTTATGGCACGTGCTTGCAGGGCCGCTGAAGAGCCATTTGTGGCAGTTACTGCCTGTGATGGATAACTGATGGCCCTGTTGTGGCACATGACAACTGATGGAGGTGCCAACTGTTGGCCAGCAGCTGGCCTGAACTTCTGGCCCTTCTGTTGGCTGCCTGGACATTTTATTGACGGTTCGGCAGCGGCAACATAGTGCTGGGCCAGGAAGACTGTCTTTGTTAGGCACGCATATCCATAAAAACCAGAACACCTGAAAGAAGTCCAGCTACGACTTTGATTTTTACACGATATGTTCATTGGGAAATACAGAACAAATGATTAGCAGCTCGGTGTCATACGTACCAGGTACATCTACATCCACAGACAAAGAAATTTGCACACATAGAAGAAAACATGGTACAACCGCGAAACTTTGCAAATAGCTAAAGTGCAAGCTGGTATGCAAATGATCCCCGTTTGGTGAGATTTCGCTTGCCCACATATCCTGTGGAGGCGCTGCGAGCACGAACTGGCAGCCTTATAAACCGGCGTGTAGTCGATGCCCCATGTAAGCGAAAAATACCGGCCAACACAAGCAAGAGTACGAGTTACAAGAATGCCGGGTAGATGCCAGAGAAGTCGATTTACGCAACTTACAGACTTTGACATAGACCTGATCATCGGGCTGAAAACCGCAGGGTGGTAGCCCTGCCGTATAGCCTGCCACGTGGATCGTTCTGACCAGACCGTTCGACTGTGTTGGCAGAAGTGGGCACGTGACGGTATCGCCACACGACGGAGCGGCTCCGGACGGACCAGGAGGACCACCGGTAGAGAGGATCGACGGATCGTTCGCCAAGCACAAGCGGATCCCACGGGGACCCGCTCCACGATACAGGCAGGTGTAGCGGTTCCTGTGTGCACACGAACCATTTCCGGACACCTCGCGGAGGCGAATCTGTGATCACATCGCTCCTTACGTGTGCTGCCATTAACACCGGAACATCGCGGGGTCCGTGTGCTGCCATTAACACCGGAACATCGCGGGGTCCGTGTGCTGCCATTAACACCGGAACATCGCGGGATCCGTGTGCTATGGTCGCAGGGCCAGAGCGACGTGGAATGCCACAGACTGGCGACGTGTGGTGTTTAGCGATGAGTATGAGTGCTGGTTCGTTTGGGGGACAGATGGCCATCGTGTCCGGGTGTGGAGGTCCCCAGGTCAATGGCACAATACCAACCTCGCTATCGAGCATCACACCTCCCCCACTGCAGGCATGGTCTGGAGATCCATTGCCTACGATAGCCGATCAGCTCTAGTAGTGGTACGTGGATCATTGACGGGACAGCGGTATGCGGATGAGATCCTACGGCCCCATGTTCTACCATTCCTGGCCGGGATTCCAGGTGCGCTATACCAGCAAAATAATGCCCACCCGCACACGGCTCGGGTTGCCCAGAACTGCCTACGTCATGTCCAGACACTTTCATGGCCTGCGTGCTCCCCAGACATGTCCCGTATCGAGCATGAGGGGTTCCAGTTGAAAGGCCATATGCCACCGTGCCGCACTTTACGGTATTTGGAGCACACTGTTCAGCAGCACGTGTGGGCTAGTCTGCCGCAGGACAACATGAGGCGTCTGTTCGCATCCATGCCGGACCGTATTGCAGCATGTATCGCCGCACGAGGCGGTGCGACGCGTATTGAAGATGACCGGAATGCGTGGTACAGATCGCTCTGTAATTGTCCTGCAGCTCTGTTTTTGTCATCATGTGTATCATTTATCTGTATCATTACGTCCATAAAATTTCAGTTCAGTCCGATGCTTTCTTCTTCTTGGTGTGCAAATTTCATTATCCGTGAGTGTATGTAGCTGTTTATCGGTACGGCCGCCTCTGGCTTGTATGACCTGCTGTTCGTGTTGAGGCATCGAATCAAATAATGTGTGAATGGTGTCCTGTGGAATAGATATCCATGCTGTATTGACAAGCGTTAAAAGTTCATCAAGAGTTGCTGGTGAACGGTCATACCGCTGCACTTGTCGTTTGAGAATGTCCCAAAGATTTTCTATGGGTCATAAATCCGGCGATCTAGCCGGCCACTGCAGAAGTGGAACGTTGTTATCCTTGAAGAAGGCACGCGTTGTCACTGAAATATGCGTTGTGGCATTATCCTGCTGAAATATGGCCCTGAAAACGTCTTGCAAGTACCGAAGGCCGAGCAGCTGTAAAATGTCATTAACGTAACTGGCACTTGTTTTGGTGGCACGAACTCTCACGAGAGGCGATCTGCTTTCTTATCCGGCAATACATCAGGCCGTAATCTCGTGTTGTTGCAGTATGCCTGGTGAGGATACACTCTGCCCAACGCTTCTCTCCCTGTCGTCGGTGGACAGATGCTGCCATCACTTTCGCCTTAACGGAAGCGTTTTTCGCCCCAAAACACGATCCTGTGCCATTCGTTACGCCACTTTCTTCGTTCGATGCACCATTGCAGCCTGGCAGTCTGTTGCTGCGGTGTCAAAGGCAGCTTGAGAAGGGGGTCGCCGAGCCTGCCGTCCGAACTGTAATAACCGGCGAGGTATTGTTACAGCTGACATGGGAGAACGCCTCACAGTTCGCCACTGCTACGCCAATGCCGTTGATGACGCAGAACGATTACCCAAAGACATCCTTATAAGATGATGGTTGTCCGTTTGCGTTTTCTGTTAACGACGTCCATGATCTTCTCTTCGTGTCCTAAACCCTTCTTCGTATCACCATTCTCTGCACATTCTTTCCACGACGGACACACTGCGGCCCACACGACCAGCAATCTCCCGAAAGGAAGCAATGAAATCTCTCATACCGATAATGCGACCTCTGTAGAACTCGCTGATATCACTGTATGACTGTCTTACACGACGATGAGGCATCTTTACCCACTGCTGTTCAACACTGACATGCTGACCGAGCCAAACGGAACTTATAATAGAAAGACGGCCGGTTTCCGGTCTGTGATGTTGCGCCAACTGATTTGCATATACGCTGTAAGCATGCACTTATGATGCCGAAATGCTAATCATTTCTGCGATATTGCTTTGATTAGCATATCCTGTAAAAATCAAAGCCCTAGCTCGACTCCTTCAGGTGTTCTGGTTTTTTTAAACATGAGAGTATATTTTCCTGAGTGGCAAAATAAAAACCATATATAAAAGTCACTTATTATATTATGTAACAACCTTGTAGTCCAAAAGCGCGGGAACTGTAATCCCGTTAAGTTAGCAAATCTGAGACGTGATGCCTTTCACTCAACGTAGGCAACTTTTACCTGCCGTTTTGATTATTGACTGCACATTCCTCCTTTTTTTACCATTTTATTTGTGGAGCTGCGCTGCAAAGATACCAACCTTCACTGTGTTACGCCCCAGGGCTTCAGCCTATCGAACAAAATATCACTTTAAGAATTTAAACTTTAGCATGTCGGGCACTGGCCAACGACTCGGAAGTAAAAATTAGAATTTGGAAATAATTACATGAGGATTGTATACTGCCGAAATCTTAATGATTGGTAAGAGAATTTAGCTTATAAATTTAGCCACTAAAAATCAAATTCCTTAGACACCGAAAATGAATGATTCCACTTCAGGACTGGCACGAGACAACTGACACTTAATTAATTAATGTAAAACGTATTATTCAAATGATTAAGATATCAATTAAAATGCAGAGGACGAAGGAGGTGCATCTAAAGATCTAGCCCCTTTTAGTTAGCTCTTATGCCGAATGCCTCGTTACAGGCGGAACGATATTTCACTGGCATGTATTGTCTTGCTTTCTGTAGTTATCAGCCGACGCAAGTTTCTATTGGCTGAACGGAGCCAATTTCATCATAAACACCGTCATGCACAAACAATGTAAGGTCACTCACAAGAATCCTCGTGGTCCGATAAGATATATCTGATGCACAAAATACTCATATCTGATTTACTCACATCCATGTTTGATCCACAAAGCACTCGTATTTGATTTACTCACATCCATATTTGTTGCGCAAATGATCATATCTGATTTACATATTTGATGCACAAAACACTCATAGTTGATTTACTCACATCCATATCTGATGCACAAAACACTCAGCATTGATTTACTCACATACATATCTGATGCACAAAACACTCAGCATTGATTTACTCACATCCATATCTGATGCACAAAATGCTCATTTTTGATTTACTCACATCCATATCTGATGCACAAATCACTCATAATTGATTTACATCCATATTTGATGCACAAAATGCTCATTTTTTATTTACTCACATCCATGTCTGATGCACAAAGCACTCATAATTGATTTACTCACATCCATATTTGATGCACAAAATTCACACAATTTTTGATTTACTCACATCCATATCTGATGCATAAAGCATTCATAATTGATTTACTCACATCCACATTTGATGCACAAAATAATCATTTTTGATTTGCTCACATCCATATCTGATGCACAAAGCACTCATAATTGATTTGCTCACATCCATATCTGATGCACAAAACACTCATAATTGATTTACTCACGTGCATATTTGATGCACAAAATGCTGCTTTTTGATTTCTCGCATCCATATCTGATGCACAAAGCACTCATAATTGATTTACTCACATCCATATTTGATGCACTTAATTACGTTGCTCTTCACCTCACCTGTATGACGGCATGCCCATTTAAAGAGCACACTGTTTCACTTTTATGTACAAAGTGGGTCACAATAATGCACACAACCCCACACACTGTAGTTGACTAAAGGCAGAGAGCTGCAAGATTCGCTCACTTATTTCACGATGGACGATGCCGTTGGCTGAAGAGTGGAATCTGTACGTCCTTGCTTCCACAAGTAAACTCTATCCTTTGCATCACAAGTCGTCCGTCCTAGCCACTCGGTGTTGCACTAATATTCTCACTTCATCTGCAGTAGATTGACATCAGAAAGACCCCTCTCTTCCGATACATTATCCCGGAAAAGAAAAATAATTATTAACGGGCAGAATTTCATGTTGACTGCTGCTGAAATCCTACAAGCCATCTAACACGACCAGCGTTTCCGAGAGAAATTATTCTGCATAACTCCAGTTTCTCGCAGGCCATCGTAACTCAGATAGGAATATATTTCTTTTCTCCTTCCCACGGTAAATCCAACCGCCCTCTTTTCAGAGGTCTCGACTCACCTCGGCAGAACTTCTTCCGATCACGAACTTCCAAAAACATTACCACCTTCTCTTCTCCAATTTTTCTCCTAAACGTTTCCTTCTATTCTCCTAGGTGCCTATGTTCATTCAAAAGTCAACTTAAATTGCTTCCTAAGAGCTTTTAGTGAAACTCAGGATTGTAACAGTACAATGCGGAATGTATTGTGGTCAGTGATTCCATTAGTGACCAGATAATTAGTTACAACTAACACTGTTCCATGGCTCTGCATTATCAACTTCGGCACTCGAGGACCCCATAATGCAAGGTCTTTCTTTCCCCCGTTGACACTTAATCGGTTCTCAGACCACGGGCTACGAGCGATTCTTTGAGCACTTGGAAACGGGAACTTCCATCGTATAGTTCCTGTTAGGGATATCATCTCCCTCACTGTCCCTCACGAAGACAAGTGTATTAGAGAAATCCTCTCCTGTTTCGCGGGACGAAGCCACTACTCTTTTCCTTTTTGTAAACAAAATTAACGCTTTTCCCGCCTCTCATTAATCCAGCAAACTGAATTCCTTATGCTACCCAAAATCCGCAACAACTGGGAAGTAAAAATAAGGGTTTAACCGTTTTCGTATCCCTTCAAGTAACGGCATCCTAAGAAAAAAATTGGGAAAAGGAAAAGCGCACACGCGTTCTTTGACTCTTAATATTTTTTCAGTGATTTTATTTATTTCAATTTTCTTTTAAACTATACAAATTAAAAATATGATGATTATAAAAAAAAACCATATGATTCAAATACGCAGGCCTCCAAGGAAACGCGTCCCTAAGCAACCGCCTTGCTCGCCTATGCTATAGGATTGGCGGCCTCCGTGATCTAGGTAATCACGTGTCCTCAAGGTAATGTAGGCAAATTCAGTGCCCGGTGTGTGTACAAATCATGTTGTACTCGGGCGCTTGAGAACACGAGGACAATATTTTGTACACATACCTGCCACTGAGTCAGAAAGCTTAATGCAGATGTGCGTAAACGTCACTTACTCAGCTTGTACGTAAAATACGTGACCACATGCGTCACCACGTGATCTAAGCAACTATTTAATACTTATGCTCGTCAGTAATCAACTGAATATAATTTCAAAAAACTTCGAATTCTTCAAAACAAATATATAAGATTAACTGACCTAACATTTGATAGAAATACACAACTAACACTATAAAATACCACAAGAGTTTTCCCAAACAAATATAACATTCTTACGATTAACCAATTATATTACTTCAAAAGTGGGAAAATTATATTCTAACGCATTAAGAATAATTTACACGCCGACATTATATAAATTATACCCCAGATACACACACGACACACGCACTAAATCACATATTCGGCCTATTCATCCGAAAACAGAGACCGTGAAGCACAGTATAAATTACATTGGCCCACACTACTGGAACTTATTACCTACGGAACCAACTTCTTTACATAATTGTAACCTTTTTTTTAAAAAAAAATTTATAATGAATTGCAGCACCTCAAATTAATTATTACAGTGTATGGGAACTACGACTAATACACTGCCGGACAATTGCTAAGGACGGATGACAATAGCAACGATAGCAACCATAAAATGGAAGGTAGGAAAATGTGGAACTTAGCATAAGTGCGGGATACATTAAGACGTGTTGTGCGTATGCAAATTTTGGATTGCCGAACTTGTTCGTGACGTCATAGTGCTGATAAGAGATATAAAGGATTTGACACGTATTGACCGTTGTTGTTCAAACGCAAAGTTGAAAGGGAAAGAATCGATTGACGAACTTGCAATTTTCAGTATGTCTTCCTGACATCACCTAGATGATTTTACGTGTGGCCGCATTATTGGCAAGATTGAAGGGCGAAAAATAACAGATGTTGCCAGGGAGTTCGACGTCAGCCACAGTGTTGTTTCAAGGCTTAGGAAATCATTTCAAACAAATGGAGAGTGTAGCAAACGTCACGGGGGAGGTCGTGTTCGCAGTACGACACCTGCAGAAGATCGGTACATAGTGCTATCAACAAAAAGACACCGGCGCAGCACAGCTAGTGAGGTAGCAAATCAGTTTATGGCTGCTACTAGCAAGCGGATCTCCCGAAAAATTGCCGCCAGACGTTTGCATGAAGGAGGACTATACGCCCGCCGTCCTGTTGTGTGCATCCCATTGTCCAGACGTCACCGTACCGCCCGTTTGCAATGGTGCCATCAACATCGCAATTGGTCTGATAACGACTGGTCTGCTGTCCTCTTCTCAGATGAGAGTAGATACAGTCTATCGTCTGATTGTCGACGACAACTGATCTGGCGTGATAGTGGTACTGCATATTGTCCAGCAAACATACAGGAAAGGGACCGATATCCGATATGTAGTGTCATGGTATGGGCTGGCATCATGATCAATGGCCGTACGCCCCTCTATGTGCTTCCAACTGGGACTATGACTGGCCAACGATACATTAATGATGTTCTGCTACCTCATGTTCGCATGTTCCGTGGTGCTGTCGGTGATAGATTCATTTTCATGGACGACAACGCAACATGTCATCGAACAGTCGCTGTCCAGGAGTGTCTTGAGAGCGAGGATATTCAACGCCTCGTATGGCCAGCACGTTCTCCAGATCTGAATCCCATTGAAAATGTGTGGGATGCTTTGGGGAGGAGTCTTGCTGGTCGCCAATGCCCTCCAATAAACAAGGACACCCTCATCCGTGCACTGACAGAGGAATGGGATAAATTACCCCAACAGCTGCTTGATAATGTTGTGCAAAGCATGACACGACGTGTGGAATCTTGCATCGCCTTCCATGGTGGCCATATCCCGTATTGACATTTTACGCCGGAACGCCTGCGGACGGTAATTGCATTTTTTTCACGTTTACGTATTCTGCACAAAATGGCCTGTTTGTCCCTTGAACACGTTCCAAAGCCTTCTGGATTTCAGAGCACAATAAATTGTCTTTCTTGTAATGTCCTGGCATTCAGACATTATTTTATTTCACTTGGCATCCAACCACACTTACTTTTTTATGCGCTATATAGCCGTTTATGATCCGTCCTTAGCAACTGTCCAGCAGTGTATTACGACTTGTATATCGTGATGTAAATTGCTTTTTCAATGGTATTATCTGTAATGTTTATTATCTGCTCATATATCATTACCATTTTTTTGTTTTGTTTTGTTTTGTTTTGTCACTAGGATGCTCATGTTTGTAATTACAACTACTGACCTCAGTGTAAAACTAGCCTAGGGAGCATGAGACATATCTGGCCTTTTCCCCCTGCTCCCTTGCTGTGCATTGTTTCTACTGATATTTCTGTAACACTGGGTTGTTGTTGTTTTTTTCGCTCAGCAAAATAAATGAATTGAATTCAATCATGATCTAAGCGGCCACCTAATACTGATGCTCGTCAGTAATCATCATTTATTGATCAAAGTGGGAAATCTTTTGGAGTTCGATAAAGATCTGATTGCGGGCGCCCGTCTGGATGGAGCGACGATTTTGAAAACAGGACAGTTGACTGGTTTCTCAAAAGGTCATATATCCCGGGTATTGAATCAGAGGAAAAATAACTACCATTATGTGTGTGTGTGAGAGAGAGAGAAAGAGAGAGAGAGCTTACCTAAGAAGTGTTACTGTGGCGCGTCGACATTCTGTCGCGAACAAGTTCGCCGTGTGAGAAGGCTTATACAGAGAAACAGACTTACTGCGTGCAGCAATTCAGCGAAACTTTCAATGAAGAATGTTCCAGATCCATATCCGAGCGAACTACGGGAAGAGAATTCAAAATGGCAATCGCACGCGTATACGAAAACCATTGATTTCTGCAGACAAACAGAACGTTCTTCTAGAGTGGTGTCAAGAACACTGTGACTGGACACTGAAATACTGGAAAGAAGTCAAATGGTCCAACTCACCATAGATCACGCGAAAAACGTCATATGGTCCGACTCACCTAGAATCATTGTACACTTTATTCTGTACCAATGGTATGCAGAGATTTTGGCAGGAGTCCCATGAAGAAGAATCATTAACCCCATCAAGAAGAATCAGGAGTCCCACCTAGAATCATTGTACACCTTATTCTATACCAACGGTATGCAGAGATTTTGGCAGGAGTCCCATGAAGCAACAGACTCAGTTTGCCTAGTATCTAGATTTCAAGTTTCTTGAGGTGCTGACATGGTATGAAGTACGTTGTGTTGGTCCTGAATGGGTCCCCTGATGTTTCTGGAAGGTCGGTGTCCTCCAAGGATTATTTTATATTTGTTGCCGATCAAGTTCATCCTGCAATGCTGACTTTTTATCCAGCAGGTGACGAATGTTTCGTGGACGACAATGTTACTGTCCGTCGCGTAAGGTGTGTGAACACCATTGAGAATTACAGGAAATGTTAGGAAAACAGATCCGGGAACAAAATCATGTTTCGTCAACTCTGAGCCAGTTACAGGACTGTCTGGGGAACGGTTGGTGTGCTGTAGACGTATATGCACTACAACACCTTGTGGAATCCATGTCAAACCGCATATGTGCTGTAATTCGGGTTAAAGAGGTCCGACCCCGTGTTGAATAAAAGTTTTTATTTCAGTGGTCGGTATGCGCAGTAAGTTTAAGCTGATAACGCTAAAATTTGTATTAATTAATGTCCATTTTCATTGATATGATTTTTACCGAAGCTGCCTAAAATCTGGAGGGATCCGCTGATTGCCTACTCGAATATTTAAATCCCTAAGTTGTAAAAGATGGTGAATTATAATGCTGCCATCGTTTATTTTTGAAACATTTTGCAAAAGATATCATACTTTTTCAGTCGTATAAATCCCAGGGACCGCTAAATATCATCTACAGATTTTAAAGCTCACCTAAATAATCATCTCACCAATAGAGATAAAATCGACGATCCTGTATTCCCATTTCTGATCAACCATTAATGCTATGACTCAGCGATTCCTTATCTTTCTCAACATCACTGCATCCCATTGCGGTTTTGTGTTTCTTTTGCGTATTTACAGCAATGTTGATTTTTTCTGTGCTCATTGTTTAACTTTTTTTAGATCAAAGACTCCTTAGATTTCATATTCACATTGACAGATATTCCATGATTCCAAATCGTTTTCCCTTTCGTCGCATAGAGTCGGCACTGTTGAGGACATCCGGATTATCTCTCTTGTAAATCTTATGAGCTAGTGAGATCTTTTTACTTGGTAGGATTACCAGCTTATCCGCAAAACACTCATCATGGAGGATTAGCATATCGTCCTTATTCTGTCTCATGTCCTTGACCTGTCAGATTTGGAGATGCCCTACCAGATGCATATGTTCCCGCTGCCATAGTTCTCAGGATCCCCTGGACACGCAAGTCACCTCAAACGATAAAAGATACCTTCATCGACAGGGTGGTGCTCCAATCGGGGAGATACACCAAAGAACTAAAACATTATGACCACTTGCCTAATACGCTATTGATCCTCCAAGGGTCGCCAAAACAGCTATTAGCCGTCGAGGAATCGACGCTATAAGATTTCTAATGGTGTCTTGTGGTATCTGGTACCAGCAGATCTTTAACTCTTGTAAGTTACATGCTTGAGCCGCCTCAAATCGGATCCAACACAAACCACAGATGCTCGTTTGGATTGATGTCTGGAGAACTTGGAAGCCAGGACAATTCCTGGAAGTCTTCCTCATGTTCCGCAAACCATTTTCGAGCCATCCGGACAGTGTGGCATTGCGCATTATCCTGCTGAAAGAAGGAACTACTAGAGAAGAATACCGTTTCCATGAAAGGATGCACCTGACCTGCAGTGATGTTTAGGTAGATGGTAGAAGTCATAGTTTCCTGCACAGGAATGACTGGACTCGCGGTTTCCCAGCAGAACATTGCCCAAAGCTTTGCACTTCCTCCCCCGGCTTGTTTTCGTTCCGCGGTGCATTCTGGTGCCAACACTTCCCCAGGTAAACGATGCACACGTCACGTTTTGCAACAGGAAACGAGATTCATCGGACCAGAAGACCTTCTTCCAATCATTCAAGGTATAGTTTTGATGTTCGCGTGCCCATTGTAGGCGCTATTGGTGGTGAACCGAAGGCGGTATGGGTACTCGAAGTGGCCTGTGGCCACGCAGCCCCATTTTCAGCAGAGTTCGATGCCCACTGTGTGGTGACACATTACTCTCGTCACCAGAATTCAGATTACCGGCGAGTTGATTCGCAGTATCCCTTCTGTTGGCTCGTACCATACGGGATAGCCTTCGTTCATCTCCAGCATCGATGAACCTTGGTCGACACTCTCCTTACCGGCGTTTCGTGATTTTTCTCACCTTTGACCATTTTTTAAGTGTAGTAACCACGGCTGACCGTAAGCACCACACAAGCCTTGCCGTCTCGGAAAAAGCTCTGACCCAATCGTCAGTCTATTACAATTTAGCCTTTGTCAAACTCACTTAAATCCGCTATCTTTCCCATCAGAAGAACAAGAACAGCACTCATGAAAGAAATATGGGATTACGCCATATAATACAAATTTTGAAGATGACAATCCGACCCTTGGCGCAAATGTGACAAGGATGGCAAGTCAGATAATGTCTGATCAACAGAGATCAGTACACGTGTTATTTATAGCGTTTATTGACCTTCACATGCGCAGTCGTTTCCCTGCAGTTGCTTCGAGTTTGAATAAGATGCGCTGGTCATACTGTTTCGGCTCTTCGATGTAAATGACACGATAAATATAAAATTAGAAAAAGAATGTTTACATCATTCTCATGCTGATGGAACCCTGCTGTTGTGAGACAATCAACTTGTCATAACGCCATGCGTTAGCCTTTAAGTCTAAAACATTTTTAGGTTCAGTTGTTGTATAGAGCAATTAGCTGGTTCGATTATTTAATAGCAAATTCGACAGAGTACGACAACAAGAAAAGTGTTTCTCCAAAAGCAAGTAAATCCACACCTCTGCACACATTTGATCTACACATTCCGTTAAACATTTTTTTATTCCGGTTAATAAGAGTTTTTCTCCAACTGATGACAGAGATCGAGCTAGTTCTGCTGGTGCTTTCATTTTCAGTGCTCAACGGTTGATTTTTCTTGTGTATCCAATGATTCAAGCTCTCCACAACTTTCTACTTCTACCTCCGTCTGTCTCCGTTATCACGGCATATTTACACGGATATTCCATGCTTTCCACTCGTATCATTCGAATCCCTTCGCGTCAAGAGATCTGCTCTCTGACCCACTCAAAAGCACACCCATTTCTTCTTTCCTACCAAACAACTGTGTTCTCCGATATGAATTACTGTTCCATCGGCCCTCTAAATATGTCCCTTTCTACCCATTAAAATAGGATACTTTAGCCACGGGTGTGGTAGTACTCTAGCATTCTGGTGTCTCCCAGCAGTCTTTCGGTAATGCCGTTAGGTGTGAGCCCTATTTTGCTGATAATATTGCTGTGGTAGATTGTGCTGCTGACATAGAACATTGTATGAACTGCGAGGAATACACGCAGCGTCACCCAAACAGTGTCCTTAGGATAATAAAGAGCAAACTATTCAGCGCACAAAACCCTGAAGAGTAATTTTTACCCATTGACTGTACTCGGGCAAACTTAACTTGACTGTGGACTGGAAGCTGAAAAGACCGATTCACAGAAAAGTTGTCATGGTTTCTCAGTACTTCTAGGCACTAATGAAGTGCAGTAGGCCACTGTGGCGGGAGGGAGTTCCACCATGGCGGGTGTGAGAGCGAAAGTACTGGTCACGTGCCGTGGTCCCGCCTCCTACTTATGACTAGGAGGCGTCAACGTTATATGTGCTTCTCACAGTCACAAGGAAGCATTTCTGTTTCTCTGAAACACTCCCTGAACTCCGTTCGGGCGAACAAACGAAGCCTCCTCCACTTTGTTATAATATCTGTGAACCAGGAAGGCGGATAGAAACGGCTGAACGAGCAGAATAATGATCACTACTACAATAGAAGGATCTCAAGAGGATTTACCAACACAACACAAACATTTATTGAATAACAGTTAGGTTCTGACGGCGGTGGATTAATCTTTCTCTTGCATCAGGTTTCACTAAGTTCTAGATCTGACGGTTATTGGGATTGGAAGTCTAGGAGAATCATTCCTGAAGAAAAATATATAATTCCTAGCTTTCGACGTTGACGTTCCAGAGAGAATCTGCCTACTATTAGGTAGATCTGTATCACTGATAATGTTATTATTGTTCTAACTCGTGCTTCCACGTGGTTGCGAACTTAGTCTTCGTAAGTACTGTAATTTACCTTGTTGTGGATGAATGTCTATAACGCAAGCGGGAATCCCTGACCGGGACCTGTGCCGCTGCAACCAAAAACCCTATCTCTGCAAAGATAGTGCGCTGGCTAACATCATCCAGAGCCTCGGACCTCCGTATACCCGAAGCGGCCGCTTGCTCAAAAAAAAAAAAAAAAAAAAAACGTTTCGCGTCCTCTTACCGGAGAACTACTCTCTCCGCTAGACGAAATCAGACTAACTAACTTGTTCCTCCTAAGAGACCCGCTCTCCTTACCTTCTCAGCACTACGCATGCGCAAAGCCTCCGGCGCCAACACTCCTCTCTCCCCAACCTGCTGATGTGGCGTTCTTTCCCTGCCAAGCGTCCCTCCGCTGACGTCACGCGTCCGCTGATCCTTGGCGTCGGCGACGCGTACTTAACCGATGGGTTTAATCCCACCCTTCGTATCCCGGCGGTCCGGCATATCTATACATTAGGAAGTGCACCCTTTGAGAAAGTAATCCTACCGCCGAAGTACATCCTTTCATTAACACAATATACACTGCTATAGCTACACAAAGGTGAATGGATGGCTTTCCAGACTTTTAGGCGTCTGTACAACGCTGACAATGTACGGCGAAAGTAGCGGTATAATTGTAGATGCTACGCCTTAGAAGGAGATAGGCCGTTGGAAAGGCCTATCTCTTTCTAAGCCCTTTCTAAGGCGTGAGAAAACTGAAGTTCTTTGTCTGACGCCATCGACATCGAAAAAATGTTCTCGAACCTTCTATTGCCTTCTTGGGATTTGTACTGTGTCTTCATTTTCTTTTGTGCAAAAGTAGCATAATATTCAGCTCATTATATCTTATCATAATTAATGTGTCCGTTCTTACAACGGGAGTCAGAACAAAAGTAAATTTCATGCTTATTGTGATATCAGCGATATTCCCACCAGGAAGAAAGTAGTATAACAACACTTAGCCCCCCTCCCCCCAAAAAAACACTTGGCTGTGCGCTTACCTTCCGATAGCATTAAATACTCTCCGGGTATGGTCTCTAAAGCACATGGACAACAGACACAAGTGACACTGACGTCACCAAAACGCGAACTAAGATCTTTGTTTTTTTAATGTACGTACGCACAACGTTTAGAAAAACTGTATACTTTTTAGAGAAAGTTCAAACTCTAATACGGCTTTTCGACTGGAACTATATTATGCATTGGAAGTACACACTCTATACCTTCAACTCCATAATCAGGTTAGCTTATCAGGGAGTATAGAACGAGAGCCTTTCCTGATAATTCAGGTCAGCGTTCGAATGTTTCTCTGGTAACAGCTAAGAAGATACTAACTATAAAGGCTGCAGTTCACACTGACGTACCTGCCAGAAGGACGCACGCGACATAAAGGCAGATAGGAATCAGAATAAAGCGTCCGCGTAGCTCAATTGGTAGAGTGACTTATTCCGGAATGAGGGGATCCGGGTTCGAATCTGGCGTGGACAGAAATGACGGAGAAATTTACTTCGTTATACAAGGGACAGTGGAGCCTGACCCGTGAGGGGCTCATGCCTCTGCTGTTCAATGTGCAGATATAGCACCCACGGATTCCACATGCCACAGGATCATATTTGTATGTTTTTTGGTTACCCGTTGCTAATGTTCCCACCAAGTGAAACATCAACATTCTTTAGGAATTCTCCTGAAGCTACGAAGCCAACCTTTCTTTTTCCCAAGGTAAACATATTCGTCTATGAGCCTAGAACTTAAAGACACTCTGTCTCCAACACGTCACTGTGTCTCATTTACCAGTGTGTCCTTATCTATACCCATGCCCTCCATATACCCACAAATTGTTTATCCGTTTCATGAACTTTCGACAACAACACAACTACAGAGAACAGCTTACAGCTCACTGAGGAAAATGTAAAAGTGCCGAAAAGTCATGAGACGGTTCTGCTACTCTAACGTGTCGTTAACTGTCTTATACCCGCCACGGAAAAGAGAATGCCTCTCATGTAAGTTTGTTTTTCTTTCCTTCAGGGGGGATGAGAAGATTCCGAAGTCCGAACATTTCTCGAGAGGGCAAGATATATTAGGATGGTTTCATCCATCTCATGAAGATTTTGCACAGTCACTCAAAACATCAAACCACTAAACAGAAACGAAAAGCAGTTTGCATATTTATTGTGTGTCCCTTGAGTCTTGTCGCAAATCTGAAAACGTGCTGCACACCTGCATAGACCAAACACGTGAAATTAAACTGGATGATTTATCCAGGATCTTTGTGACACGAAATGTTCCTAGGAAAAGTGTCTTCAGAAAATCCAAACATTCTGTTTAAAACATTCATTCGGTAAATGCTATGTGTCACTGCTATATTTTAGGATACTTGATTCGTGCTTTTCCCTTTACTTTTGGTGAAGTATGTAGTGTTAATGTGTAGCTGACTTACCGAACACTACATAAATCAATTCTCAAAACTTTACCTATAGTGAATCAGGAGTCACTCAAATAACTTCAGAAAGATTACTTACTAATCTATCTTTTTTTTCAGCCATATACACTATCTACCAACAAGTAATTGGACACCTGTGATAGCAAAGGAAATCGAAGTTTATTCACCTTCAATAGCTGGTGGAGCCTTCACGAGCGGCGATTACAGCTGTGACCCTCCGGGGCATACTCTCAATAAAGCGTTGTACGACGCTTAGCGGTATTTTCTTCCACTCAGCTTGAAGAAGACAGGTCAGGGCACCCCTTAAGTCGACGCTCCAACTCGACCCAAAGGTGTTCGATAGGGTTAAGGTCTGGGCTCTACGCAGGCCAGTCCATTCGATTAACCCCATTATCACCATACCAAGCCATGGTGGACCTCGCAACATGACAGATGGCATTGTCATCCTGAAGGTAACATGGGTCCACCCCGTAAAACTGCCACAGCGTAAGAAGCGCATAGTCATCCAAAATGGTGCAGTAAGTCTCGGCGTTGAGTCTACCAGGAATTGCGACCAAGGGTCCCGTGCCATACCAGAAGAAACACCCCCATAGCATAATTCCACCGCCGCCGAACTTCACAGTTGGCGCAATACATTCCGGCAGGAGGCGTTCTCCGGGCAGACGCCGAACCCAGACCCTGCCATCGGAACGGTAGAGGGTGAACCTTGATTCGTCGCTCCAGAGAACCTGTTTCCACTGTTCAACGGTCCACTGTCGACGTTCTTTGCCCCACGTTAGCCGAGCACATGGGCTTCCTTACGGATGGTATTCATCGAAAGAACACTCCCGGATGCCTGTTGAAACTTTTCGCGGATGTGGCCCATCGATTTGGTTGCGGTTCTTCCGAATTTCTCTGGCCAGCACCCGTCGGTCTCTAACTCCCAGTTTTGTGGGTCTGCTGGGTCGGGGCATATTCCGACAGTCACTTCTCATATGCCACCTTCCAATCACGTAGGCAACTGTCGATTATGGGTGCTTCAACTCGCTGGATATGTCACGTATGGATCGGCCATTTCTGTGATACCCGACGATTACACCTTTCTCGAAATCAGAGAGCTCCGAACTGCGGGGCATCTTGCATGCGACTGGTTGCGTTGTTGTTTCCCACACGATATTTAACGGCGGCGGCCGTGACGTGTATCAGGACCGCAGATATCGTCGACTGCAGGGGTTTTCAATTACTTATTGGTAGATAGTGTATATATATCATCATCATCATGGTCAACCATCATCAATACACTGCTGAATTAAGGTCTTCCCAAATTCCTTGCACAATGGTCTGTCTTGAACCAGTATCTTACATGTCACCCATTTTTCATGTGGTCTTCTTCCGGGTCTTTTCCTGCCCTTTGGTATCGAATCTGAGATTTCGGTTGCCCATTGGTGGTCCGTCCTTCTGGCAATATGTCCAGCCTGCTGCCATTTCAAGGATTTTACTCTGATCACGATGTCTTTCACTCTTATCATTTTTCTTATCCACGAGTTCTTCTTTTCTTTCCTAGTTACACCAAGCGTGCATTTCTCCATTCTTCTTTCAGTTTTTATATATATTATATATACATATATATATATATATCATTGTCAACCATCAATCCACGGCTGGATGAAAGTCTCCCAAACTTGTCTTCCTTTTCTTTTTCTTCCTACTCGCATACCTGCTTCAGTTCATTGATTTTTTTTTCATATCTACTAGCAAATAAAAAGAAATGCTGTTTTTAGATTTATGTGATGTGCAAATGAACTATGTTTCCTCAGATAATATCAGTGTGAAATATCTGCTAGCTAGTTAACAGGAAAAGAAAAAGAGAAGAGGACAATATGCGAAACACAACATTTTTATATCACTTTGTGAGGAAGTATTCTACCGTAGTCCGCTTTTGAACACAGAAATTAAGGATATCAATATGATTTCGCGCGGTGGCATAATTTCCTGAATTTATGAACACCCTCTCTCCACAACTTTCCTCACTGTGTCACTACTGTACGTACAGAGCTGAAGTGAGATTCGATATAATAAATTTTTCTTTACCCTTTAAAACACTCAATCTTCCCATTGAATTTGCTAATGCAGTAATGTCATCACAAACAGTAATATCTCACAATGAGATATTATTTCATTTTCATATTTTGTTTGACGTAACAAACACATTTCTAACGCCCATGCTTAAAGAAGTATTACAGATGAACATACAGTAGGTAGACAAGTAATATTGGCTCATATTACCTAAGCTAACAATACTCGCAGCATTATTTGTGCTAGTGCAACAAGTTATGAAAAGAGACTTGTTTTCTGCTCATGCTTTGCAAAATAACTACTATCTTCCTCGGAAACACCCTGTTTAAGTTACACATTTACAGTAAGGAGGTGATTCTGGAGATTTCCAAAAGGAGGCCTAAAGTTATGTGTGTGAAGTATACGACCGAGAAGAATTGTCGGGTGGCATAATCGTCGGGCGGGATGAAGCCCTTCGTATCACAACCGTGAGAAGTGGTAAATATTTCACGAATTCAGGAAGAGAGAGAGAGAGAGATGCATAAGGACCGAACAGGGAGAGAGAAGGGAGAAAGGGAAAAGGGGATGAAGTGGAGGGGGTGGGAGCACAGAGTTGGAAGACCGAATGGTCGAGTGTCGTCTGCAGGTGACGTCGGGCATTGTCTCCGCTGATTGGCTGGCTGAACTCTCGTGGCCGCATTCTGTTCATTTCGTGTTCATTTCGTCTGAGGACATGTACAGCTGTCGACTGTACTTCTCGAAGATGTCCCCCTCCCTCGGTGACTCCTCCCCTCCTACGCTTGGCACCACGGGGGGTTAGTAAAGAGAGACATTCGTCCCCTTATTCTCAAAACGCTGCAGCAACGTGCTGTATGTGATGCATATTGACGCCAAAGCAAATGGAAGAACGGAATATATAGAAACGGGGACGAAGAAAAATACACACGCACGCACACGCACACACACGCACACACACAAGGAAAGAAAAAGAACTTCTGCGTGAATGATACGATTTCTTGGTTGTCGCCTTGTTTTGTTTTCTCTGCAGGAGGTTGAAACTGTCGATAAAAAAATTGGGAAAAGAGGAGAAAAGAAAAGAAGAAAGACCAGCAAGTGAAATAAAACAAGCGCATTACGCAAATCTTCTACAAGTTTCCTGTGCAGAATTTCTAGCAAATTATTGACCCAATGTAATTCTTCATGCACCGCTGATAAAATTTACTAAGAGAAATTTGTATTGAATAAAATTTCTATAAAAGAGTCGTGTGATTAAACAAAAAGTAAGTAAAATGGAAAAAGAAATATTAAGAGCGAAACGACAAGGACATCAGTATTTTACTCTAAAATAATGATATCTAGATTTTTCTGTCCGTCTAGGTGGGATTACAGTGTTGCCATTCTACTGATTTATCAGTAGATCTACTGATTTTGACTCCAGTCTACTGAGAGACTTTCGCAATCTACTGAGTTTTCTCTGTTTTAAGACAACCTACATACTCAAGGACATACTGTCTAAAAATGTCTGCATTCTTTCAGTACTCTCAATCTGTTGATCCAATGGACAAAACTCATCTCAGAACTGGTCTGTAGAGAAAATTCTGATGAAAACTAAAATTATTGTACACCTGCTACCAATTATTTATTCAAATTCATACAGGTTGCCATGAATTTTTTTTTTCCAGATGACTGATTAGTCTGTTATACAAAGATTTTCCATTATTTTTATTAAAACGCAGAATATCAGTAAAACGGCTATAGTACAATATTTGTTTTAAAGATACTTTTTTTTTTTAGTAAAGCACTTATTTTACGTACTTTAGGAACACCTGGGTATCGTTTAGTAAGAAGTGTAAGTATATAACTCTCTGTTTTTAGGAAGGCAACAAGTGATTAAAAAAAAACTCGCTGCCCTATGTAATGTTGGAATGCTATGAAAATAAATAAAAAAATTCGTTTCAAAAGAAAAAAAAGCGAGAACAAGCTTAACGAATCGAAAATCGATCTTAAGCAATAGTTACGCATGAAATTTCGTGGAGAAAAGCAAGCCGGAAAAAACATGATATGCAGAGGGAATTTCCTTAATAAAATACGGTTGTTAGTGGAAATTCATTACTTCAGCTGGTATTTTTGCTATAATATTTTGTATAACAAACATTACAGAAAACAGTATGTACAAAAATTCCTTTCAGTTGTGAGAAAAAACAAACAAAAAAAACACGAAAGAAGTCCTATGGTGTATTTCGTGAAATAGGTTTGCTGCGGTCTTTGAGAGATTAAAACTCGGAAGTTTTGATGTATCTCATTGTTTAATCGTGAAGAAATTTAAATCACTCTACATGAAATAAAAATCACAGCGGTCTTTGAGAGATTAAAAAACTGATAAGCATTCGACCCTTTGTAAGATAGTCTAAATCACATTGCCGTTCAACTCTGTGGCAAACCAGTCTTGTGGTTTTCGTTCACTGCTTGTGTTCTGAAGGTCGCGTGTTCAAACCTACCCACTGCTAAGTTTTTTCATTATATTTCACCGCTCGAAAATAATTGCGGTTGAAACGCGTCTTTAAAAAAATGGCTGGTACGAAATAAATACGGTGAAAAAAAGAAATACGGTGGGAAAAAGTAAAGTGGTGTACTCTGTCCCAAGAAATAAATACAGCGGAAAAATTAAGACTTGTATTTAAAAATGGTGCACACCGCCCAAAATAAACATGGCGGAAGAAAAAAGATGGCGCACACGAACTCAAAATGTACGATTGTACCGTCCGGCTGTTGCCATCGGAAAAAAAGTTTAGGGACAAAGTGGCCAACCTACTACTCCCGTAATCTGAAGACTCGCCGGATGGAGCATAAATATGACATAAAAACCAGATCCACAACCACAGCAATGTCGCACCTACTTCGTGAAGAAGCGTTTCAACCTTTGTGGGACTAAACAACCATACTAACTACTCCAAAGTCAAGAAACTTAACTCTCTTTACTGAAAGCCTGCAAATCTTTGCCCATCAGCAACAGTGTTGCAATGACGATTTCCCGTGTGTCGTGCCAAACCCTTGGAAATATTTACTTCAGAGTCATCATCATCATCATTGTCAACCATTATCAATCCACTGCTGGACGAAGGTCTCCCCAAGTTTCCTCCACAACGGTCTGTCTTGTGCCAGTCTCCTCCATGTCACTCCCGTATACTTTCGAATTTCATCCACCCATCTTCCATGTGGTCTTCTTCTGGGTCTTTTCCTGTCCCTTGGAATCCAATCTAAAATTTCGGCTGTCCATCGATGGTCTGTCCTTCTGGCAGTATGTCCAGCCCATTGCCATTTCAGGGATTTAACTCTGATCATGATATCTTCCACTCTTGTCATTTTTCGGATCCACGTGTTCCTCTTCTTATCTCTCTGGTTACACCAAGCATGCACCTCTCCATGCTGCTTTGAGTTGTCTGCAGCCTTTGTATGTCTCTTTTAGCTAAGGTCCACGTCACTGCACCATACGCAAGCACTGGAAGGATGCATTGATCAAACACTTTTCTTTAAAGACATAATGGCATATTGCTCTTGAAAATTATGCTGTTTCTTCCAAAAGCTCTCCAGGCAAGTTTTGTACGCCGATTAATTTCTTCATCAATGTGACCCTCACTTGATATCTGCTGCCCAAGATAAACGTACGTGTCTGTTATCTCCAGCTTTTCTCCATCAATCGATAAATCTTCATTTCTTGTAAAAGCATTGTACATCACTTTTGTCTTCTGAAAGTTCATTTTTAATCCCACTTCTTTACTCTTGTCAGCAAGTTCCTGGATCATACTCTGTAGCTCTGATGGGGTAGTTGCAAAAATGACTATTTCATCATCAAAACGAAGGTGGGTTAAATAATCTCCATTAATCTTTATCCCTTTGTTTTCCCAGTTCAGTGATTGAAAGACATTTTCCAATGTGGCATTAAAGAGCTTCGGAGATATGGTGTCACCTTGTCTCACTCCTTTTCCAATTTTTATGTGTGTTGTATTTTCAAACAGCCGAATCTTTGCACTTGCATTTTCATAGATGTTATTAATAATATTAATGTATGCATCTTCAATACCGCAGGATTTCAGAGCCATTGCAACTGCTGATGGTTTCACCGAATCAAAGGCTTTTTCATAATCGATAAAAGCCATGCACAATGAAAGTTCATATTCCCTTGCTCTTTCAATTAGTTCTCTCAGTACGTGGATATGATCTATTGTGCTGTAGCCACTCCTGAATCCAGCTTGTTCTCTCGGTTGAGCCATGTCCAGTGTCACCTTCAAGCAGTGTGAACGAACTTTAGTGAAGATTTTATAAACCACTGATAGGAGGCTGATAGGTCTGTAGTTCCTGAGATCCTCAATGTCACCTTTTTTATGTAGCAAGATCATTGTAGCGTTGTTCCAATCCTCAGGAATTTTCCCTTCATTAAGGCATCGAGTGAAAATTTGGGCGAGTACTGTTTCGATTTCTCCACTTGCTTCTTGTATGATGTCTACAGTAATTCCATCTTCTCCTGGAGCTTTTCCCCGCTTCATGTTCTTGATTGCATGTGCAACTTCTGCTGGAAAGACTGGAAGAACTCTGGTACTGGTACCTTTCATGATGTCTGGAGTACATGTATCATCCCTTTCATATAATTTGGAGTAGAAATCTTTCACTCTTGTCAAAATTTCGCCTCTATTTCTTGTTACAGAACCATCTTCTTTTCTCAGTGCCATAATCTGTTTTTTTCCCTTACTGAGATGTCCCTTTGCTATCTTTAGGCTTTGGTTGTTTTCAATTGCTTTCCTTACTAGTTCACAGTTGAATTTCCTTACGTCTTCAGTGATACTTTTTCGTACTGTCTTGCATAGCTCTATATATTCCACTTTGGAAGTCACATCTTCTTTAGTTGTCCTCATCACTCTTCTTTTTTGCATCAACATTTGGGTTTTTCCTGATAATTTGTTCACATGCAATTTGTTCTTAGACCCAGCTAATTTTGTTGCTGTTTCCATAAGAGCTTTGGTTACTTTTCTGTTAACTTCCGAAATATCCACTTCTTCCGATGTTAGGCCTTCTAAAGCAGAGAACCTGTTCTTCAGTTCCAATTTGAAGGTATTATGGTGTTTTTTAAGGTTGGTTATGTCAATACATTTTGTTTGTCTTATGAGCTTGCTACGTTCGAGTTTAGGGTTGAGGTGCATCTTACATCTCACCAATCTATGGTCACTGCCAGTGTTGAACTTGTTTAGCACACTGCAGTCTTCTATGACGAATTTTTTGTTACACATAATAAAATCAATTTCACTTGTCGTCCCATTTGGATGTCTCCATGTCCATTTCCTGTGTGGCTTTTTCTTGAAAAAGGAGTTCAAGATGAAAAACCCTTCTGCCTCTGCAAACTCTACGAGAGTATTTCCACGCTGGTTTCTGTTGCCGTGACCGAATTTACCTACTGAAGTTTCATTCTGTTGCCGTTGCCCTATTTTTGCATTGAAATCTCCCATAATTATCTTCAAGTGCTGCTTACCTTTATTATTTAGATCACGAATTTCCTCATAAAATTCTTCAATTTCTTCTTCAGGATGACTTGTGGTGGGTGCATAAGTTTGAATAATCTGAGCCTGGTATCTTCTCGAGAGTTGGATAACGAGTCGTGCAGCTCTGTCAGAGGAACTTTCAACTTCTACAACTTTATCCTTCAGTTTCTTGTTTATTATAAATCCAACACCACTAGTTCTGCCAGTATCTGTCCCACGATAGTAGAAGAGATGTCCACTTTTCAGTTCAATGAAATCTTCTCCTTTTCTCCTTACCTCACTTAGCCTGACGATGTCCCACTTGATCCTTTGTAGTTCCTCTTCCAATTCAAGAAGCCTTGAATCAGAAGATAGGGAGCGTCCGTTATATGTAGCCAAGGTCAGCATCAGATGGCAGCCTAGTCCGGTCCTCCGGGGATTCTTAGCACCCTCTGCCTTAATGACTCCACAACTTAAAACTTGGCCCTCAGTCTCCGGCAGCTGGAATGTACCTGGCCAAGGCAGCGGCCAGTGCGACTTCAGAGTAACTTACCAAATATTGACATTAATTGAAAACAAATGCTATTACATTGCTATGAATTGTGTTACGGTGATTCACCAATAGTGCGCATGCCCTTCATGACAATGTATATCATATCCATTTTTCGATGTATTAGGTGTGCAACTTCATTCTCGGCCCCTAACCACAAGCGATCTTAGACGTCGGTAAATGTAAATAGGTGTGTGAGATAATGGCTGATTACAGCGCCATCCAACACCTTTTCAGGCAACCGTAACCGCTCGCAGCTGTTGTGACAGAAGGGACGAAAGTTTACGGTGAAAGCAATGTCGTTCGAGAAGCAACATTTGAGGTACTGCCTTCTGTTCGCGTTTCAGTTGAAAACAAGTGCCGCGGAAGCCCAGCAAATGATCTGTGCTGCTTTGGGTGAAGCTGCTGTGTCCTACAGTACGTGTAAGAAGTGGTTCCAGTGGTTTAAGCAGGGTAATTTCGATTATCCGTGATGCAGAACGTCCGGGACAGCCGCAGAAAGTTGACGATGAGGAACTGGAACAACTGTCTGATGCGGATCCCTATCGTACACAGTCAGAGCTTGCCCAGGAACTCGGATTAAGACGGCAAGCTATTGCAAAGCTCCTGCATAAGCTTGGACGGATTCACCAGGAAGGCCGTTGCGTGCCCCACCAACTCACAGCTGCCAACAAGTCTATGCGCTACGATGTTGCTGTGTCTTTGCTTTCCAGATTCAAGGAGAAATATTTCCTCCACCAGATTTTGACCTGTGATGAGAAGTGGATCCTCTACGATAATCCTAAGCGGTG
The DNA here is from genome assembly GCA_039090855.1 of Macrothele yani. Lineage (NCBI taxonomy): Eukaryota > Metazoa > Arthropoda > Arachnida > Araneae > Macrothelidae > Macrothele > Macrothele yani. Next base: position 100,948,484 of record CM077028.1, read on the forward strand.
CAAACCGTGTTTTTATCCTGTTCAGCCTACCACCAGTACCGCCAAACCGAATATCCATGCCAGGAAGTTGTTGCTGTGCATACGGTGGGATCAGCGCGGTGTCGTACACTATGAGTTGCTCAAATCTGGTGAAACGGTCAATGCTGAGCGTTATTGTCAGCAACTCATTCGTGTGAATGACGCACTGGAGGCGAAAAGGACATGCGCTGGCAAGGGCAGAAGCGAAAACGACTTTAAACACGATCACTGACTTGGGATGGGAGATTTTGTTCCACCCGGTGTATTCTCCAGACTTCGCCCCATCGGATTATTCCCTCTTTTGCTCCCTGCAACATCACCTGAGTGATACGCACTTCACTTTTGTCGAGGAGGTCCACACAAGTATTGATGACTTTATCAACTCGAAACAGCCCTCTTTTATTCGCAGTGGCATTCGGCAGTTCCCTGACCGATGGCTCAAATGTATCCAACACGACGGGGATTATTTCCCTGGTTAGGTACGTATTCGATTGCTATAATTTGCTGTCAACGTGTCGTGCTTGTGGTTGAGATTTAAGTTGCACACCTAATATTTAACCTACTGCTCGCATAATATGACCCGCAGCTGATGAAGAGTCCGATGCGGATTCGAAAGTTCTTGTGTACTTTTAACTTTTATGTAAAGTTTTTAACTATGGTGCTTTTACATTAAAATGTTTTTACCTTGTAATATCGTGTTGAGACGGTAGTAATTTACCCAATCTACTTTTTCTTTTCTTTTTTATTATTGGAGGTTTATCGACCGTCGTGAGCAACTTAGTGGGCTGTAAGCAGTCGCTCGTCCCGAGTTTAGGGCCACTGGTTCCAGGGAAGGGAGAGAGCCAGAGCCTTAAGGCAAACACAACATCCATGCCTCACCGGGATTCCAACGATTACCCAACTCAGGCGAATGATCAGAAGCCATCCCTTAGACCACTGCGCCACCGGGGCGGCCCTTTGGGGCTTTTATCTTACTTTTAAAGCTACACCAATGCTTTTCCATATATTTTATTTAATATATTTCGGAGTTTGACTCTCACCACGAGCAACTTCGATGGATATAAGCAGTCGCCCGGTTTCAGGAAAGGGATAAAGCCAAGAGCGCTACCTATGCCTCAGCTGTAACCCAAACATTGGCCTAGCTAAGGCGACAAGTCATGAAACTAAGCCTAGAACTACTCGGCGGCCAGGATTTCTTTTTTTTTTTTTTTTCCTTTCACACTGGAATTCCTTTTTTGTTACATTGCTGATGACTTCGCAGTTGTGTGCGTGATTATTTGCTTGTAAATGCAAAGTGTAAACACCGAGAAACGTAAAAGAGAGTTCCGCTTTACTTCTACGAATTGCAAACTAAAAAAGACCTCCAAAACTATGATTTCAGGACACCTTTCCTTTATGGTCAAAATTAAATGTCCGAGGAGTGTCCTTAAATGACAGGTTCTGCTTTTAAAAGCACCTCTCTTTTACTAACAAAAACGAATGTACCTAGAGTGTCCCTAAAGAGAGGTTTTCATTTGAAGGATTGAAGGACACCTCTCTGTTACGAACAAAAATCCATAAATAAGAGGTTTTCCTTTTAAGGGCACCTTTCTTTTACGAACAAAAACAAATATCCCAAGAGTGTCTTTCAATGTGAGGTTTTTCTTTTAAGGAAACCGAACTTTTCAGAACAAAAACAAATGTCTCCAGATTGTCCTTAAACGATAGGTTTTCCTTTTAAGGACACCTCTCATTTATGGGCAAAAATTAGGTGTCCGGAAAGTGTCCCTAAATGAGAGGTTTTCATTTTAAGGACACCTCTCTTTTATGGGCCAAAGATAGGTGCCCCGAAAGTTTCCCTAAATGCGAGGTTTTCCTTTTAAGGACACTTCTCTTTTATTGGCAAAAAATAGGTGTCCCGAAAGTGTCTCTAAATGAAAGGTTTTCCTTTTACGGACAAAAATAGGTGTCCCGAAAGTGTCCCTAAATGAGAGATTTTACTTTGTCCTCGGATTTAATGGTACGTATGACTCTATACTTTCATCTGTTTGCTACGTGTAATTTTTTCTAATGATAAAAATATTTGCCTTTCATTGCCACAGTATCCACGCATTCTTATAGCTTGAGTGATAGAGGATGTATGTGGCCGGGCGTTGTCGTGTTAATATACCCTACCCAGCTTGCGATTTGTTGAATAACGGCAGAATGTTTTAGACGTGACTATTATCTGTATTCCAGGAGTAAATACGTCCATTGGGCGGTGATAAGTGATAAGAGATTCCCTCATACCTGAGCAAAAATTTATCTGGTGCACTCTAGTTCCTCCTTCCTCCCTTTTCCCCATAAATCCATTCAGTTTGGTGTTGTCTGCACTGTTATTATCACCAGAGATGGTGACGCTATTAACTAGCTGATGATTAAATCTTGCAGTTTGAAAACTCTTTGTAAAAACGAAAATTGTGTGCGTTTAGTGTTTAATGCCACAAGAACCAGTTGTGTGCGTAGAGTTTCAAACATGCGACTGTATGGGAAAGGAAGAAATGCTAAAAAAAAAAAAAAAAATTAGGAAGTCATCACACAGAGGATGTCACTTCGGAATATATTGTTCTAAGGCTACTAAGTTCTTTACGAATGACATTTCAGCCAGATCTCTATTTATCACCTGTCTTTATGAGTATTCACAGATATTTTTATTTAATGGATATTGGCTATTAATACATGTTTAGCAGGCTGTATGTGGTATTTTTAAGTAATTTCCCCCTACACATTTCTTTCTGGTTTCGTTTTGCATTCTCGAAAGCCATGAACGAAGCTGTGTACACATTAGTTTTTTGTTGTTGTTGATTTTTACAGAGGGTGAGTCGAAAGTTTTGCAATATTTGCATAAAAGCATGTGCTGCGGCCGGTATGTCACGTGTTTAAACTAGTTCAAGTCGCGCACTGCAGTCAGTCGAAAGGGATATAAAGTGGTAGTCGTTGCTGTGAACAGCATTGCATGTCGTCGTTCTGTCAATGGTTGGAGCCTCTAAAAGATGAAAATCCACAACCGACTAATTAGGGAACTTTCGCTTTACGAGTTTGAACTCTGACGTAACGCTGCTCACTCAAGCAACACGAAACATTTGTCATTCGAAAGGGGAAGATTCCGTGGACCACAGCACCGCAATCAAATGGTACAAGAAATTTCGCTCAGGTGACAGAAATCTCGACGATCAGCCAAGGTGAGGTAGGCCGCGAACCGGGGATTCATATGCCGTGTGCCAGGCCGTACAGACAAATCCGACAACCAGCACACGGAGATTATCAGGCGAGCTGGGCATATCATAGAACACGGTGGTTCATCACCTCCAGGACCTCGGCAAGGTCTACAAAAGCTGCCGCATTATCCCTCACGAACTGACGCCAACTGAAGCAAACTGCTGGGTGGAAGTGTGCGTGAAACTCCTAGAAACCCCGTGCGATGTACGTTTTATCAGGAGAATTTTTACGTGCGATGAAAAGTGGGTCTATTTCCGTAATCTCAACCCACAATGACAGTGATTGAACCCGGGACAGCTCCCTGAACCGTTGCCAAACGTGGGTGCTTCGAGCACAAGGGGATGCTCTCCTTCTGGCGGAATTTCGTAGAGATAATCCATTACGCATTTGTTACAGACGGTCGGACCATCAACGCCAACCTCTACTCCGAACAGCTGGAGCAGTGGTATGCCGTTTTGGAGGAGAAATACCCGGCGATGGTGAACAGAAAGCGCGCTCTTCTACAGCAGGACTATGCTCGGCCTCATACAGCACGAACGTCAGGGACAAAACTCCAGGAAATTGAGAGCATCGAACTGATGCTACACCCAGCATATAGTCCGGACATTGCCCTGTCGGATTATTACTTGTTCCGGTCCATGGCCTACTTCCTTTGCGGATGACACTTCAACATCCAAGGGGAGGTGGCAGCTGGGGTGAAGGAGTTCTTCGCCTCGAAGGGCAAGAACTGGTACCGCCGCGGAATCGAAGAACTGGCAGACAGATGGCTAAAGACGGTGCAACACGATGACCTATATACTTTGAATGATAGTCAGCTTTCGTCTTAAAGGTACGTATGAACACATAAAGTGATCCAAATATTGCAAAACTTTCGACTTACCCTTTGTAGAATGGTTTTTCAAAGATTTACTATACAGAGGAACGCTTAGGGTTGAAAAAACAATGACGTTATGAGAAGCTTAGATTTCAGAAGTTAATCTCAAGAGATTTTACTGAATAAATTGATTAATGATTCAATTTATTAATATTATTTATACAATCAACTTATTAATATTATTTATACAATCAACTTATTAATATTATTTATACAAAAGTTTAACAAAATTATGGCCAGTGCCCAATGCTTGGTTTCCGGCGATGTCATATTTATCAAAACCGTCACCTCATCCATAAGTAAGAACTGTGTAATGTTTTTGTGCAGCTAGTAATTTTTTACACCAAACAACCAACATTACTTCACTGCAAAACACTTCCTGACCGTGAAGCCAAGTTCTAGAGCTACTGTAGAACTCAGCTTCACTGTAGAGCAAATGCTCCGGATAGCTGAAATAAACACATTAAGCACTTAAGTAGGCACTATATGTCACTAACGGCCAAGTAAAAAGATTAAACGCTAACTAACATCAAAGTTGTCTGAACTATCTCTACAATCTCTCTCCAGAGCAATTACAATTACCTAATGCTCTATCTGACTTCTAACGAGAGCTCTGATACAATCGTAAACATCACTCTTATCAGTGTCGTTACATACTTCATTTCATTTTGACCTAACGTGAGGTTGCCACACCAACATTCAGAGAGAGAGAGAGAGAAAAAAATGTAGCTTTAAGATTAGAAACTGTTTAAAGAGAATGAACTAAAATTTACGTAAGATAACAAGAATCAAAAAAGAAAGTTAAATTAGCATATACGTCATAATTGATTAGTCAAACACTTTTTCTTCTAAGACATAATGGTAAATTTCTCTGGAAATTTTACTTTTACTTTCGAATGCTCATTAATCAAGTTATCTCCTATTAATTTCTTTTCCGAAATGGCCCTTGCATGATATCTATTGTCCTAGGTAAATGTTGTTATCGATTACTTCTAGATTTGTCCCATCTACTTCCAAATCGTCAGTCTCTAAAAAAGCATTGTACATCAATTTTGTCTTCTGTAAATTCATTTTCCCCTCCGCTTCTTTTGCCCTTGCCAGCAAGTTCCTGTATCGTACAATGTAGCTTCGAGGGTGTTAAAGCTTTAGACACATTTGATTATACAATGCCGCGTGATGCAAACTGCATGTAGCGCACGGCTTGTTGGCGTCCTTTGCGATGTAGGGGCTATTTTGAAAAACAGAGTTTCTTAAGCAACAGACGGGGCAGACGCATCAGCAAGTTAAAGTGTATTTATTATGTGTTCTTCGGAGCTTAAGCTTATGAACCTTATTGCTTAGCTTATTAAGTTGCTCTTATTCATTTGCTAGAGCCATTCAAAAAGTCAGTACCGTTCGAGCATCACTTTTGCGCAAGTATCGCGCATGCGCAGTTGTGTTGCTTCATCCATTAGCCACGCCCTGACACTAGTTTGTGAGGTTGTGCTTGTGTTAAAGGTTCGCGCTGTGCGTTAATGAGGTTTAAGTTAAACCAACCACGGTAAATGAACTCTGGTCTCGCGTAAAGCAGCCTGGCAGATTATTTCCCAAGACGATATCAAAAACCTCTTCCATTCAATGCCACCCTTAGAGGCTGTTATTGTTGCTCAAGGTGGCTTCACACGATACTGAGTTTTGAAAAGCTTCCTGGAAGGTTGTTCCCCAGGACGATATCAAAAACCTCTTCCATTCAATGCCACCCTTAGAGGCTGTATTGTTGCTCGAGGTGGCTTTACACGATACTGAATTTTGAAAAGCTTTCTGGAAGGATATTCTCCAGGACGATATCAAAAACCTTCTTCCATTCAATGCCATCTTTAGAGGCTGTTATTGTTGCTCTAGGTGGTTTTACACGATACTGAGTTTTGAAGCACGATACTGAGTTTTGAAGCCCCATACTGATTTTTTTATTGTTGCTCGAGGTGGCTTTACACGATATTGAGTTTTGAAGCACAATACTGAGTTTTTATTGTTGCTCGTGGTGGCTTTACACGATACTGTGTTTTGAAAAGCTTCCTGGAAGGCTATTCCCCAGGACGATATCAAAAACCTCTTCCATTCAATGCCACCCTTAGAGGCTGTATTGTTGCTCGAGGTGGCTTTACACGATACTGAATTTTGAAAAGCTTTCTGCAAGGCTATTCCCCAGGACGATATCAAAAACCTCTTCCATTCAATGCCACCCTTAGAGGCTGTTATTGTAGCTCGAGGTGGCTTTAGACGATACTGAGTTTTGAAAAGCTTCCTGGAAGGATATTCCCCAGGACGATATCAAAAACTTCTTCCATTCAATGCCATCTTTAGAGGCTGTTATTGTTGCTCTAGGTGGTTTTACACGATACTGAGTTTTGAAGCACGATACTGAGTTTTGAAGCCCCATACTGATTTTTTTATTGTTGGTCGAGGTGGCTTTACACGATACTGAGTTTTGAAGCACGATACTGATTTTTTATTGTTGCTCGAGGTGGCTTTACACGATATTGAGTTTTGAAGCACAATACTGAGTTTTTATTGTTGCTCGGGGTGGCTTTACACGATACTGAGTTTTGAAGCAAAAAATCCTGTACAACTCTACAAATGAAATCAGTCATTTCCTGTAACATGAGGAATCTATGGTAAAAGTTTCATTTGAGTAGCGCGATTCTTTCCTTGGTGTCGCAATGTTCACAAACAGAAGTGTAGCTGTATTCTTAATTCCACTTCTCTTCAGAAAGTGAAAATTTCCTGTTATTTCAAGACACATTTCTCCTTTATATATTCACGCCGCATGAAAAATGATGTGTTCTGTAACCTTGAACGCTCAGAATGTCAAACGAAATGACATTTTTCGACAAATGTGCCTTGTGTACTAGGATCAGTGGCGTAGCTAGAGGCAGGGGGTTCGGGGTGTGAAACCCTCCCTTGAGGGGAGACTGAGCACGAATTTAAAGCGATATATATACGGCAGAACTAGTGGTGTTGGATTTATAATAAACAAGAAACTGAAGGATAAAGTTGTAGAAGTTGAAAGTTCCTCTGACAGAGCTGCACGGCTTGTTATCCAACTCTCGAAAAGATACCAGGCTCAGATTATTCAAACTTATGCACCCACCACAAGTCATCCTGAAGAAGAAATTGAAGAATTTTATGAGGAAATTTGTCATCTAAATAATAAAGATAAGCAGCACTTGAAAATAATTATGGGAGATTTCAATGCAAAAATAGGGCAACGGCAACAGAATGAAACTTCAGTAGGTAAATTCGGTCACGGCAACAGAAACCACCGTGGAAATACTCTCGTTGAGTTTGCTGAGGCAGAAGGGTTTTTCATCTTGAACTCCTTCTTCAAGAAAAAGCCACACAGGAAATGGACATGGAGACATCCAAATGGGACGACAAGTGAAATTGATTTTATTATGTGTAACAAAAAATTCGTCATAGAAGACTGCAGTGTGCTAAACAAGTTCAACACAGGTAGTGACCATAGATTGGTGAGATGTAAGATGCACCTCAACACTAAACTCGAACGTAGCAAGCTCATAAGACAAACAAAATCTATTGACATAACCAACCTTAAAAAACACCATAATACCTTCAAGTTGGAACTGAAGAACATATTCTCTGCTTTAGAAGGCCTAACATCGGAAGAAGTGGACATCTCTGAAGTTAACAGAAAAGTAACCAAAGCTCTTATGGAAACAGCAACAAAATTAGCTGGGTCTAAGAACAAGTTGCATGTAAATAAATTATCAGGAAAAACGAAAATGTTGATACAAAAAAGAAGAGAGATGAGGACAACTAAAGAAGATGTGACTTCCAAAGTGGAATATATAGAGCTATGCAAGACAGTACGAAAAAGTATCACTGAAGACGTAAGAAAATTTAACTGTGAACTAGTGAGGAAAGCAATTGAAAACAACCAAAGCCTAAAGATAGCAAAGGGACATCTCAGTAAGGGAAGAAAACAGATGATGGCACTGAGAAAAGAAGATGGTTCTGTAACAAGAAATAGAGGCGAAATTTTGACAAGAGTGAAAGATTTCTACTCCAAATTATATGAAAGGGATGATACATGCACTCCAGACATCATGAAAGATACCAGTACCAGAGGTCCTCCAGTCCTTCCAGCAGAAGTTGCACATGCAATCAAGAACATGAAGCGGGGAAAAGTTCCAGGAGAAGATGGAATTACTGTAGACATCATACAAGAAGCAAGTGGAGAAATCGAAACAGTACTCGCCCAAATTTTCACTCGATGCCTTAATGAAGGAAAGATTCCTGAGGATTGGAACACCGCTACAATGATCCTGCTACATAAGAAAGGGGACATTGAGGATCTCGGAAACTACAGACCTATCAGCCTCCTATCAGTGGTTTATAAAATCTTCACTAAAGTTCTTTCACACCGCTTGAAGGTAACACTGGACATGGCTCAACCGAGAGAACAAGCTGGATTCAGGAGTGGCTACAGCACAATAGATCATATCCATGTGCTGAGAGAACTAATTGAAAGAGCGAGGGAATATGAACTTCCATTGTGCATGGCTTTTATCGATTATGAAAAAGCCTTTGATTCGGTGAAACCATCAGCAGTTACAATGGCTCTGAAAACCTGCGGTATTAAAGATGCATACATTAATATTATTAATAACATCTATGAAAATGCAAGTGCAAAGATTCGGCTGTTTGAAAATACAACACACATAAAAATTGGAAAGGGAGTGAGTCAAGGTGACACCATATCTCCGAAGCTCTTTAATGCCACATTGGATTGTGTTTTTCAGTCACTGAGCTGGGAAAACAAGGGGATAAAGATTAATGGAGATTATCTAACCCACCTTCGTTTTGCTGATGACGTAGTCATTTTTGCAACTAGCCCATCAGAGCTGCAGAGTATGATCCAGGAACTTGCTGACAAGAGTAAAGAAGTGGGATTAAAAATGAACTTTCAGAAGACAAAAGTGATGTTCAATGCTTTTACAAGAAATGAAGATTTATCGATTGATGGAGAAAAGCTGGAGATAACAGACACGTACGTTTATCTTGGACAGCAGATATCAAGTGAGGGTCACATTGATGAAGAAATTAATCGGCGTACAAAACTTGCCTGGAGAGCTTTTGGAAGAAACAGCATAATTTTCAAGAGCAATATGCCATTATGTCTTAAAAGAAAAGTGTTTGATCAATGCATCCTTCCAGTGCTTACGTATGGTGCAGAGACGTGGACTTTAACTAAAAGAGACATACAAAGGCTGCAGACAACTCAAAGTAGCAATGGAGAGGTGCATACTTGATGTAATCAGGAGAGATAAGAAGAGGAACTCGTGGATCCGAAAAATGACAAGAGTGGAAGACATCATGATCAGAGTTAAATCCCTGAAATGGCAATGGGCTGGACATACTGCCAGAAGGACAGATCATTGATGGACAGCCGAAATTTTAGATTGGATTCCAAGGGACAGGAAAAGACCCAGAAGAAGACCACATGGGAGATGGGTGGATGAAATTTCGAAAGTATGCAGGGGTGACATGGAGGAGACTGGCACAAGACAGACCGTTGTGGAGGAAACTTGGGGAGACCTTCGTCCAGCAGTGGATTGATAATGGTTGACAATGATGATGATGATGATATACGTGTATACGAGGCTTTCACCAATGAACCAAACCCATGCCCCCTTCTCCCCCCCCTTAAAAAATTTTCTGGTTACGCCACTGACTAGGATCCATACATACACGCCCTTCTTTACGATAAATAAGACACAGACAGGACATGGACTACGGACAACTCCAAATAGCATGCAGTATGGCTTGGTGTAACAAAGAAAGATAAGAAAAAGGAATTCGTGTATCAACAATATGACAAGAGTGAATGACATCACGATCAAAGTAAAGACTCCGAAGACGTAATGAGACAGATATACAGGGTGGTCCAAAAGTCTTGTCCTCATTTTAGGAAATTAATAAAAAAAAATATCTGCAACATTTTCAGAAATTAGATGCTGCGTTTGAAAGGTAAACGTCTGAAGTTTTGTTGTCTATCATTTCGTATATATGGCTTTAGCTGCTCTTCCTGTTCATAGCTACAAGTTACAATAACGAATGTGCAGGAAAAAGCGATTTGTGTGGCGTAGCGTTTTGTAACGGAATGAATAATTCAAAAGCAAAGAAATTTTCTTACACGTTTATAAAAGAATCCGCCTAATGCTAAAGGAACTAAGCTGTGGAAAGAAAAATTTCTGGAAATCGGAAATGCGTTGGATGACCTAAGAGGTGGAAGATCCAAGAGTTTCGGAAGACAAGGTGAAACGAGTTCGAGCCCCGAGGAAGTCAGATGGGATTACCTCACAACGATGATGTGAATGTTGCATAAAACACAGCGGTTTACACGTACGAAGTCCAGATTGTTCAGCATTTGAGGAGAACGATGAGCCTCACCATTTCGAATTTGCCTGTAACTTAATAGACTTCCTAGATTATGATGGACACTTCTTTGAACGTGTGCTTTTTAGCGATGATTCGACATTTCACGTATCAGGAGCAATCAATAAACATAACGTGCGCGTGTGGTGTTCGGAAAAGCCACACCTCTTGCAAACTCATATTCGTATTGAAGGTCTTCGACTTGTTGTGTCACAAGTCGAAGACCTTCAGCCAGATATCTTCTTTCAACAAGACGGAGCTCCTCCCCACTGGAAACAAGTTTTTGCGAATACTTGGATACTGTGTTCCCGGAGCGGAGGGCTGGATTGGCCGAAATGAACCGATTTCGTGACCATCCCGCTCACCTAATATAACCCTATTGGATTTTAGGGGGATTTGTCAAAGACAGATACACAGAAAAAATGTGAGCGATTTGAAAGACCTAAAAAAAAAACGATCGTGAATGCCATGCTTGCTATAGCTATGGATTTCTTACAATGGACGTAGTGAGAAATTCAGTGCAGGTTGGAGACTTCCTTTGTGCCACTACTAGTTAGGGGGCAATATAGACGTGTATTGGTAAACTTTAGATGTTTATCTTTCCAACGCACCAAATCTTATGCCTGTAAGTGGTGTATTTGCGTTTTAATAATTTCTTAAAGTTAAGATAAAACGTTTTTATCATTTTGTATTGGCGTTAGAACTAAACACCATTGGGCAATTGAAATTCTGGACTGGATACCAAGGGATAGGAAAAGACCCAGGAGCAGACCAGGTGGAAGATGGGTGGATGAAAATCGTAAGCATGCCGGAATTACATGGAAGAAAATTTCTCAGGACAGAAAGTTGTACACGGAACTTAGGGAGACATTCATCCAGCTGTAGATAGAGAATGGTTCAAGATGATACGATAAATTGGTGAATATCAAGATATTCCATGTCGTTTAAATCCGCCTTATCATTTTTGAACTACTGCACAAAAAAGACAGAATAGATATAAACACTACGGAATATCTTGAGAACAAACACTTTTTGTGCCGCTTCATTTCACTAGCTTCTATTTTTTTTTACAGGAAATCCAGATAGAGTCATGTTAGAACGCTATAACAGCAAGCTCAATATTGTCACCTGGTGAGCAAAATTGTTAGAAAAGTCTTCAAGTTTTGTGGTGAAATTTCACATTCTAAGGTTTCCACAAGAGAATTTCAATTATTTTTTTGATTTACGAATTGATGTCAACTGGGCGAATAAACAGACATGTTTTGTATTTTTTTCTAGCAAGTGCAATATGATAAGATCGCAAATTATTCGTTCTCTTTGCATCGGGTGACTACATTCTGATCCAATTGTTCTCGGTACTTCGGGAAACTTGCAATGCTATCAGTAAGGTGGGCTCTTTCTTGGACACCTGCCGAGACCAGGGAGACGACAGTGCCTGCTTGTTGTTCCAGTGGTTGAATATGTCACATCCATCAAATCAACAACAACGCAAATGCTGATTAACTGGCGTTTTTCTCTTCAAGTTTCTGTACATTTCTTTCGCACATAAATTTTAAGTCATGACAACGATATCTTGATGTGATTCTTCCCATATTTTATGTTATTTACTCACACGGCTTCTTGTGAGCTCATTAAAATTACTTTTCAGTTCGTTTCGCCTCTTATCTTCTCAATGACAAGAAATATATCATGATTAACAGGAGATGGGCGAAAAAACACAATGCTTCTGCAGATACAGATTGCTTATAATTCAAAAGCTGTTCCTGTAGAGGATGTCTTAAACGCTTGGAGACACATACGATTTATACTTAAGTGCTAGAGACGCAAAAAGTACATCGCCAACACTCGGAAACATCAAAACTTGGTGGACCGTGTCTGACAAATCTATATGCCTGTGTGGTTAGAACCAGAAAAACCAGAAGAAAAGATACAATTTTTAAACATGCCTCCTTTCTTCAGGGTTCTTGGCTTAACGCCAATTCACGAGGTCGAAATAACTTTGTTGAATTTTAAACGCCTAACTTTCTGACTTTAACGCTAAATTTTAAGAATTTTAAATGTATGGAGAAATGACTTGTTATATCAGTGGTTTGTATAACTAAGCGACGTCCCAAGTTATGTCGTCATGCAACTCATGCTAATTGTTTTCTCAAATCTGCAAACTTGCGACTGGGAAGTGGGAACACAAGCGAACGAAATTCCGCGGGTGCTATTTTCTGAAATTGTAGAGTCTTTATAAAATTCAAAAATTTTAGAACAAAGACTTTCTTGAAGAACGCTTAAATTTATTCACTGAAAACTTGGTAGCCTATTAAACTAGAGTAGCTCCAGGAATGAGCATATCAGTGGTTTTTTTCAAGTTTTCATCATCACTCCTAAGTTATACTAAAAATACCCTCTAAATTCAAGATACGTTCTACATATATTGTTTTCCCATTTTGAATGTCGTAAAATAATAGCAGGTGGTGTACAGTTTATTAATATCTCATCTACTTTTCGTTACCAATGGCAAATGTTATTTTATCACAATTCAGAGATCTCTTCATTTTTGACAGGCTCTCTGAATTTCTTGAATGCAGTATTGAACTATCCAGCACATTACAGTTATTCAAAATGCTCCAAAACTGGTTACATTGTGCTTGAAACTCGTGGGTACCTTTATGGCCAGTAAAAAAAGGGTAAAGGGGCAGTAGAAATAAATATATTTTATATAGAGGGTTTAATGTCTTTCGAAATTATCTCCTTCAGAACCTCAGATTTTTAGGATTGACGAAAAAATACACAAGTTTCTGAGTCATACCTTGTTGAATTGTTTCTAAGTCACCAAATATTCTAATTTTTAAATGAACAAAAAAGGATGAGGCGTGAATAAAAACTTCTTTCATTTCTGGAAGACACTATGTTTGTTCAAGGGCTTGGCCAACATGTATCTGATACCAGAAGGGCAGTTGGTTTTATGCCTTTCGCCTTCAGCGCAGAATGCTTCCATTCTTCATAGAATTACGGTGTTGAGTTTAACTAAAAGTTACCGAAGCATTAGGGAATTCACGTGGTTTTTACTTGCTTACCTCTTTACAATCTGGCAAAAGATTAGCATACGATGAACTTCATTCCCCAATTGTTAACTGAAATTTCTCGAACGGACATTGAAGAATTTTTGCTCACACCATTCATTTCACGAATAATCAGCGTTCCGTTTTTTACTTGACTTACTGATTACATTCTTTTATATCGATTGATTGATAATTTCTTCAGCAGCCACTGTAATTGATTGATATTTTTCTTCTTTTAAGAAAACAGAACCACTCAAAACCTCGTGTGCAATTCTTTATTTAACCGCATGCTGTTTTCATCACTTGAAAAATTACAGAGACGATTTTTCGTACTGATTACAAAACTCAATGCTTTACATACTGTTCTGTGTCTTGCCTTGATTACATACGAAGCATAACAAGAACACACACTACCGGAACAAAGAGATGAGGTGTTGATTCTTGCAGATATAGAGTAGCATGTCACAACATGTTCATAAAATTGCATTCCAACACTTCTCTAACTTAGGCTGGACAAATTGTGGATCAAATTTAGTAGACGGTATTCAGAAAATCAAGCAAAGGCAATATTCAGTTTTAGTCGTTCATTCGTTAGTAGGTGAAGATAATTCAATTGAATAAGGTAATTTTTGCTGTTTGCCCACCTTCTTTCAGTGTTTGCACGAGATGCAGAAACGACTCGCGGTTACAGCATCAACGAGTCAAGCAGGTCGAATCAGAAGTTATCTGATACCAGTTTTATATTATATGATTTTTCAAACGAAATTAATTTGTGCAAAGAAAGAGCTCCAACAGAAGCACAAGCTCTTTATAATTTTATTGTAGCCACAACTTTCTGTTGTTTTCTTTATGGAATGAGAATTGCTACAGCTGCCCGAAGTGTTCGTTAATAAAAAATGCTAGAGAAATACCATTGCATTTACTTATAATGTAAAGCAATAAAATTATCTTTCGGTATTTTGATGTTTAACGATCCATGTAAGAAAAGAATTCACATTGTTTTCTTGTTTGTTTGTGTTTTTTTTTTTTTTTTTCGTTTCAAAATCTTACAATTCCGTAATTGAGTGGCTATGTATGTACTTGCGATTTCAATAAAAGAAGCTGTAGTAGTAGTACAAGCATATGTGGACATACTGCATTAAATACTGCCTTTTTTCGATAAAAACATAGAAAGAGAGAAAAACATAGAAATCGCTTGTGTGCTGGAGAAATGCTGTACTTACGAGGAGTTTGTGGCAAGACACGTTCTGATTGTGTGAAGAATGAAGATGTGTTGCAGTTGTGTGATGTGAAGCAAAATGTTGTTAGTAAGATGGAGATTAATATGCTTCGGTGGTTTGGTCAAGTTAAAAGAATGAGTGATAAGATGCTTACTAAGAAAACCTTTTTAGCCCAAGTGGCAGGAAGAAAAGGCAGAGGAAGACCAAGGAAGTCATGGGAGGATCAGATTCAGGAGTGTCTGCATGAGAAAAAGATTATGAGTATGAAGTATAGAAGATTTTGTGTAAGGTGTGTGATGGATGTCAATGAAGCCCAAGTTGTATGTCAAGATCGCCGTAAATGAAGAAGTTTCATACGGCAACAGCAAGTAAAAATTTTCTGGTAGTTTATATATATATATATATTTTTTTGGAACTAACCTCTGATTCTCAGAGAACAGCTTAGTGATATGTATGTATTTTTTTTTCGATAGAAGCTGTTCAAGTTAATAATTTAAAGAATCAGTCTTCCCAACTTAACCTTAACTTAACCACTAAGACAACAAATATTTCTAATCCATTGAGATGTTTCTTTAGAGAAATTAGATACAATTTTACTTAAACTAATGGTATTCATAGCGCGGACGTCAAGGTTGGTATCGGACACCACTTTTGACCAGTTTATAAATTAGACTTGCGCACTTGTATGCTACTGTTTGCTATAACGAAGAAAATTTCTCCGTCATTTTTGCCTACGCCGGGGCTCGAACCCGGGTCCCCTCATTCCGGAATAAGTCACTCTACCAATTGAGCTACGTGGACGTTCGTTCTGACTGCTATCTGCCTTTATGTCGTGTGCGTCCTGCCCCCCCCCCTTCCCAAAGAGGTGTGAAATGCAACATCACACACTTTTTTTTATTTTTCGAAGCGCTGAAGAAGGGATTCTCTTATTTTTCCTATCTCGCCGTGTGAAAATAACATCACACCATTGCGAGATTTTGAACGGCCGGGTCATCCGAGAAGTTCAGGCGCCATTATAACGAAGTAAATTTTTTCCGTCATTTTTGTCCACGCCGGGGCTCGAACCCGGGTCCCCTCATTCCGGAATAAGTCACTCTACCAATTGAGCTACGTTCGTTCTGACTGCTATCTGCCTTTATGTCGTGTGCGTCCTGCTGGCAGGCACGTCACAGTGCGTTTTAGCTGCACGGAACTATTTGATAATTTCATAATGTGTTCACAAACTGAAAGACTACGGTGTACTAGAGCAAACGAATAATATTTTTTTAAGCTACTGTAGCTTCTCTGAGCATTTTTCCTGATGAAGCCGAGCGAAACTGTAGCAGACCTTAAATAAAGTACAATTGTGGATAAATACTGTTCGTTTGATCTATCTCAATATCACAGGTGTTGTAGTCACATAATTTTTAATAGAACGATGTACTACTTACTGTTATTATTATTTTTTTCAGTAGCTGAATGACCCTTATGAGTTGAATACCTTTTTATAAAAGTGAACTACCGAGATATAGTTGCTGCGATTCTTCTTTGGTATCGTAGTCAAATAGGAGTCGTTATGAATAACGTTTGCGCCGCTGAAAGTCCGAAATATGTATTAATCAGTAATAGGTTAATCATAAGTTTCATTTTTAATTGATCACAGACCTATGTTTTCGCGTGATAAGCAGCACTTGATAAATAATTAAGAGGATTTTCGCGAATTACTTTCTGTACAGATCCGTACGCCCTTACAAACGCAGGAAGAAATATTTTAAGTGCTGAGCTTGTAGGCATTTTCGGTGATGTCTCAATTGCGCTTTTTTTCCAGTAATGTTTTTAATGAGAATATAACAAAGGGATCAAAGAAAATTCAGAAACGAGTGATAAAATATACAGAAGGTCATCAAAATACCTTGGCATTCTAGCTATAATTGATGAGAAATTATTACATAGATTTTCCTCTTTGCTTTCCGAAAACATTTATTTAAGAAATATTTTCCATCATTCCTTCTATCATGATTGCAGGAAGAAAATACGCGTTTTTTTTTTCTTCAGCTCTTTTTTATTATGTCGCTGTAGACTCAATTTATGTTCAAAGACAAAGCCAATTCGTCACCATCGCTGCCATTCCTCTCTCAGATCCCCCTGAACGCTTGCCCATGGCTGAAATATTCAGTAGCCCTGATTGGCCGTGGTGTGGAGGAGTCAGCAGCCAATGTTAAAGATGATGCGGCGAGAGAACTTCTGGATGCTGGGGACGTCGGTGTCATACAGTTGACAGACAAGAAAAATGAGCTTCTTTCCTCTCTTTCGGTCGTTTCCTCATCCCTCAAGACCAGAGGCTTGTTGTCATTTGTCCCTTCCGGAAAACATTTTATTTTCTAAACTTTGAGAATTCATGGGTATTTCTCCACCTTCTCTATTCCTACAGGGCTTTCAAATTTTCATCTGCAATTTTTGTCACATTATCCCCCTACGAACATCGTTTCCCTAAAAAAAAATAATTTTATGTGGAAAGTTAATAAACAGAAAAATGAAACCAATTTTTCTGGCGCAAGTGTACAACCGACGTTACCCACCAATGAAAGAGAGGTCTCGTTAGGTACAGCAGCAAGCAAATTAATCCGAAAAAGCCAAACATTTTGTCACATCTTTGGTTTGTGTTTTGTTTTTGTTTAGTTCAAAATAATTTTGGTTTTATATAGTTCCAGTTTAAGACTTTCGATTGTTGTTTTAGTTTCAGATTACTAGTTCCAGTTGTGGTTTTACGATGTTTAACCAAAACCTAGGATGTTTCTTAATAATGTTTCCCAGTTTTTTTCCTGGTGTGAACAAGTGGACACAAAATGGATACATCTCCAAGAAAGCGGTCAAAAATATGTACTCTTTTGAAGCACACATTCATGGCTCAAAGACAAATTGCCATTGTGTATGATGTTGGTTTGGGTACTGTTAATGGGATTTTGAAAAGGTTTAGGAAGACAGGTATCTTTTCTCCCGACAGAAAAGAAAAATGTGGGCAAAAACGGAAAACTGCACGTACTCAAGATCGTTTACTACTAGCTAGGAAAAGCAAAATGGATCCAAGATTGCATGCTATAGACTTTCATAGAGATGGCAGCTAATGGTTCTTTCTGACATGACAGTCCGTCGAAGATTGTTAGAAGCGCAGGGAAGACTGGCCGTAGCCCACCCCTCCCCCCAAAAAACAGCTGTTGATGGAGGCTAATGAGAAAAAGAGGCTCCAGTGGGCAAAAGTATATAAAAACTGGACTTTTGAAAAGTGGAAGAAGGTCGTATTCTCATAGGAGAGCCTTTTCTTAGCCCAAAGACGGGAGAAGTCTTCTAACCGCTGATCTCTGCAAATCAGCGGATGAGAAGGCTTCTCCTGTCCACCTTCAACAAGCTCCTAAACACCCAGCTAAACAGATGTTCTGGGGTTGTATTACACATGAAGGCCAGGATCACTTGCATCTGTTGACAGTATTATGAAAAGTGACCAATACACAAAACTATTGGAGAAAAGAATGCTCCCAGAGATCCATAAGGACAAAGAACTAACTTTCCAACAGGATCTCTCGCCATGCCACACTTCGGAAAAAGTAAAAGTGTTCATCAAAAATCAACAGTGCATACCGCAATATGAATTTCATCACTACTTTGGAAGAAAATGGGAAAATACCTTTTCTATATGTCTTACTATCTAGGAATTGTAGCCATTCGTTAAATATTTAGGTGTACTGCAAACCAAAAGCAATTCCCAACATCATTCCGCTCAACTCCACATGCTCAAAATATTATAAAGCCGCTGTATTCAGATCACGGATTCATAGAGCTCTGTAGGTATGCTCTACTGATAGTTTAAAACATCAAGGAATTTCTATCATAATAGAGAAGGGAATCTTAGCAAGTTTTAAAGAATGGGAACTACGCAACCTATTTCAAAAGGTGAAAAGGTTCCTATTAAAGGACAGCACAAAGAAAGTGGATATGAAATTTGCCAGAGGCATTTCGTATGCACCTCAATCATCATTCTGTCATTTCCTAAGGAAACATGGTTTTGAAGTGGCACTCAAGCTACTAAGATCTATAATAAAACATTAACGACAAGTAGAAAAACAAACTGACGAAGCTATGATGCTGGGGTATATGTACCATTCCCCTGAAAGTCCCGGATTCCTCAATAAAGTACTACGTCGGTATAGCGAAAAGACCTTTATGCGTGAGACATAAGGAAAGGAAGAGGAGTAACTGCTTTTGCAAAAGAAGTACTTTACAACGCAGCAATTCCACTATGCAGTGAAAGGAAACTGGTGGACTCTTTCACAAATTTCAGGGAACCGCGATCAAAGAGAGTCTATTGAAATTATCTTAAAAGAACTGATGTCTGCAGTGATGGTGTATCTATTGAACTGTCGTCACCGTGGACCTCCATTCCCCACAGGCACTGAACACGAGACAAGCAGAGGCTATAACTTGATATGTTTACCTATTATACTACGTGAACATTGGACCAACGTAATGACCATCGAAACTTACCTTGACAAATCCTCCCACTGGCAGGCGGGAGCTCGGAGATTAAGATACTTTTTATTACTACAACAATTGCGGTCTTCAAAGACATTTGAAAATAGAAATTTTGGGGTGACAGAGATCGAAACCACGTAACCTCGCTCCGGAGGTAAAAAAATCGATTTTATGAGTAACCGTCATAAAATCGATTTTGGCCTCAGAACTTCAAATATCTTTTCTATAATTCGTAACGACCGTGATCAAATTAAACAGGGATCTCATCATGGAGTATATACCATACCTCTTTATAGTATCGAGCCAGAGGACCCATCTCTCACTTGCATAGGATCCACCCAGAGGACTTTAGATATCAGAGTGAAGGAACATATACAATGTATATGACACCAAGACTCGAAATAATAAGACTGCATTATCACGTCTTACCAACAAGTGTTCTTATTATCCAGCTTGGCAGGAAGCTTCCATTGTTACAACGCTTTGGAACAAAACCTCGTTGTTTTTTGCTGAGAGTTTGATGATTTTCATCGAGGGGAGTTATTGTTGTAACAATTATCTACCAATGAATATCCCCAATCCTTGGAAAAATATCCTACCAAGGGAATCAAATAATACTCAGGATGACATCACCTTAATGACAGATGATTTAACCACCCACTCGGCAACCAGGGTTTCCCCGTGAATAACCCAGGCATGCGCAATGAACACACAGAACGAATCCTGGCACTCTGCCCTTCTGTTACTTAAGGGTCGGAACCTTCAGTTCACGAGCGCATCTGAGGATGATTCCAAGAGGGATAGAAAGATCTTATGATGTTTTAACCTTTTTAACTTTTATAGTTTTTTTAATCGTGCATAAGACGGCAACCTTTTATCCCATGAGCTGAAATTTTATTGCCTTGCGGATAATAACCTTTCAATGGAGAAGTAAACAACCCACTTCCTTGAGGGAAATACGCAGGGATACATGACGAAAAGTACGAGATTCATCATCACTTGGAAAAATCGAGTATATATTTTAGAGTTAAAAAATCGAAAAGGGGCACATCTTGAAATGGGTGAGCAAAAGAAATTTCAGAGAGAGCTTCCCTCGCATCCCTGTAATAACGTTCCTGCCTGAAACCAGTGACCTTAAATCAGGAAAAAGCGAAAACTTGTAGCCCTTTGATTTGCTCACGGAGGCAGGCATTTAGAGTAGTGCCAGAAGCCTTGCCCCCCCCCCCCCTCCTCCTGAAAGTGTTTCATTTTTCATGTTATTTGTTAAAAAGAGACTTACATTATTAGAAAAAAATGCTTAACTTAATAAAAACGCATCAACTTACATTAGAAAAAAATGTTTAGTGGATTTCAAAAACTTCCAGTTTTTGTTGCCCCCTTTACTCCCGAAAAAAAATCGAAATATGCCTCTGATGGCATGGGCTTGTTTACTGGGAAGCACAAGCTCCGGGCCACGAGATTCTGGAGGGTCTCAGAAATAATGATTTTTTTTTTTTTTTTCAATTTGTTTCTTAAATAAGAAAAAGGGCATAGAGAGAGCGATAAATTTGCTGTTCTCGGTTTGGTAGTATGATTCCGCCCGAACTTAAATTACACCATTCACAAGTTTAATTTACTAGCTTAAATGCAGGATAAATCACTTTGAGAGTAATGCTACTTAGAACTGTACAACTGAGCTCAGGAATTGGGGTGTTATTTCTAGCAGATTTTCCTAGAATGTAATGAATATTTTGCTCTTTAATTCTGTATTTAATGTGGTTGCCCACGTTTCCTGTAACATTATTTTTGCCATATTCATTCCAGTGTGACGAGCCTGCCCCCGCAGGAAGCAAATTAGGTAAAGGCAGATAGCAGTGAGAACGCATGCCAGTGTAGTATAGTGGATAGCACTCAGAGCTCTAGAGTCGAGAGTTGTGGCTTTGAATTCTATACCTGGCATAAAAATGATGGAGAAATTTACTTCGTAATACCAGTTTAAAAGCCAATCACAAGAATAATACCGGACGAGTAAAATGACATTGGAAAAAGGTGGTTTTATGAGACACGGGAATAAATTTCATCCATGTTCGGACCCTTTTGGGGAACCATCAGTGATGTGTTAGTTGATGATATATAACGGTAGAGCCCACACAGCATGTAACATAAATGTTAATTAAAGTGGAACCCATAAAATATCCTTACGTAGCATATTAAATCAGCGACCATCCTTATAAAAGTTCACACTTTTCTTCCTTACGCTGTTAAAAATTTTGTAGTTGGTTGCACCCAAAAGTAACTACACCAGCTGCACCACTTTTGGGGAAAAGGTAAACCATTGTGTGATGATGCAATGGGTGCAACTTCGCACCATGCAGTGTGGATATCACACACTGGTGTATTTTATTCATCACACAATAGTTTGTCTGTACTCCAAAAGTGGTACAGCTGGTGTAGCACTACTTTTTGGTTCGACTTACTACAAAAATTTGAACAGTTTAACAAAGGATTTCTCAGTTGCTACTTCCGCTGTTTCTTCTCCATTACGGCACCATAAAACCCCGAAATATGAAATTTCATCGTGATAGTTAAAACAGTTTTTGAGTTATGGCGGAAACAAACCACTCTCATAGCCAAAACATATTTTGGGAAATCCTAAATATCACATGACTCAAATGAAAGCCTTAAAAGTGCGGTAAAAGATTCAAAATACGGTGTAGTTGTCCCGTGGCATTATTGTTACCAATGAGTAAAAGATTTTCTTACAGGTGGCAGCACCGTGCAGACAAGCCTAGTGACGTCACAGCAGTGTAAAGATGGCCGCCCCATTTCAGGCAAGCGCCAAAGAAGAGCATCGCTGTGTCGTCCGTTTTTTGAGTAGTGAAGGCGTGAAACCTATGGCAATTCATCGTCGAATGAAGTTGTAGTATGATGGTGCATGTCTGTCACTCCAACAAGTGTACGAATGGACTAGGAAGTTCCGAAACGGCGTGAGTTCTATGACAGATTCCGCTCAAGTGGGTCAGGCACACAGAGGAGTGACACCAGAGTTCATCACAGCAGCTTAAGGCATTGTGATGAGAAATCGCCGAGTGACGGTGGATGAAATAGCCGCACTTTTGAACACCAGTCATGGTCCAGCGCACTACGTCATACATGATGTGTTCAACAAAGTGTCTGCAAGGTTGGTGCCACGCCAGCTGACTCCAGAATTGAAACAACAATGTGTTGATGTCTGTCATGAACTTCTGGGGAGCTTTGAAACAGAAGGTGATGGCTCCCTAGAAAGAATTACTGTATTACTGAAGATGAAACCTGCGCTCGCTATCATCAGCCAGAAACCAAGAGAGCGAGCAAGGAATAACGCCATTCCTCCTCACCAAAACCGAAGAAGTTCCACACGCAGCCAACTGCAAAGACGGCTATGCTGACTCTCTTTTGGAATAAACGAGGTGCAATTTTGGAGTACAACTGTTATATGGAAATATTCAAATTTTATTCAAATTGTAACTTTTGTTATTTTGTATGCCAACGACAGTGAGAAATTTCCTCCCCAGCCAAAAAGGCGCCCAGCACATATTCATTTCGGAGAAAGGTCATTCTCTCGTCGATCGTAGGACCTCCCACGGACAAAAGCACACCCCATCTCATCCCCCGCCATCGGACTCTCTCAGAGCCCGCTGGGTACAATAGGAGCAAGCAATTAAAGAGTATAACTTCTTACGTCAAGGGGACAGAAAGAAAAAGAAGATTTTGGACGCGGCAGTCATGAACAGAGGGAGTCCAGTTGGAGATCTTTGGTGGGAAGGAGGAAGGATTTCACGCGAGCATGTAGCCACGTAAGATAGGAACAGATTTGGCGGGAAAAGCGTAGAGAAAGCCGTCCATAACGTCCAACTCCCGCTGGAAGTATTTACTATTCAATCAGACCAACTATTATTCCAATATTTCCCCCTTTCCCCCATCTGATGAATTAAGATATGTGCGAAAGAAATCACCTGTCATAACATTCAATTTGTTTAACTACTTATTTATTTGCTTACCTGCTTCAATGACAGGAACCTGCAAACCGATTCTTCTGATAAGTTGGCGTCCGCTACAGTACACGAAATAAACCAAGTCAACACTACATGCCCACGGGGAACACTGTAACCAGTGACACTTATGCAGATCTTATCAGGAATCATCTTCGACTTGGCATCAAATCCAAACGACATGGACTCCTGAGTACTAGTTTGTGTATTCTTGCAAGATGAGAACGTTTGGTCCCATACTGCCCGTGCAATGGTTGCAACCATACAAGACCTGCGCTTCAAGTGTCTTCCACATCCGCCGTATTCACCAGATCTTGCCGCAAGTGATTACCACATTTTTGTGCCACTCAAAGATGCGATGAGAGGACAGATTTTCAGGTCCGATGAAGAGGTGCAGCAGGTGGTGCATGAGTGGCTGCACACGCGACTGAAAAAAAAAATTCAACTGTGAGTTATGCACTTTGTAAGCGTTGGAGGACTTGTATTGCACAAAATCGTGATATTGAAAAATGATACAGTTTTGTACCACTTTTGTTCAATAAATTGGGAGAAAAAAATTACTTAAGGTTTTCATTTGACTCTTCCTTGTATGTATTGCTGTTGAAATGTAGAAGTCGAATTTTTTGCGATTACAATTCTTTCTCATACATTAGGAGAGTAAAAATGGAGGAGGGGGTGGGGGGTGGACTGTGCGACAACGAATAACGTTATTCTTCAAAGACGCCCAGAAAAGTCGTTGGGCCCCCAAAATCGATGCTATGCGCATATTCCCTGTAACTCGAAATCGGTGATCGGTAAACCCCGAAACTAAGAAAAGGGAGAATCGTCATAAAAATTTGTCCCGTAAAATTATTCTCATTTCAAAAATCCCTAAAAAAATATAGCTTTTTTTTTTTTCACTTTGGTGATAGTGCTACTCTGTGTGGTTATAGGGATTGTTTCATGCGGTTGTAAGCCCCGTGCGGGTTCGATATTTAAGCCTAATTGCAGCTCGGTGTGATTGTTATGAAGAAAGTATAGCGTCATATGTCTTTTTCTTCACTAAGGCATTAAAGCTATTCTGTGTTACTATCTAATTCTCGTTATTGGTTTGTCCTGGAATTTATCTTAGTTCCTTAATCCTTAAGTTTTCAGTCCTGCCGCTACCTTTTGTTTCCTAATTATTCTTTTTTTCATACTTACTCCAAATGTACGTAAATTTCATTCTTTTGCACTGGGCTTTGTGTAGCCGGAAAAACTGCTTCTTCTGAAATCATTCTCTCGAGACGTCTCCCACCCCCACAAGAAAAAACCTCTGTCTCGCAATTGTTCTCCCAGCTCATCTTTCTCCCGCGTTTCTCTGACACCTCGAAGGGCAATAAACTCATTTAAACGTCTGGACAGCGTCTTCAGATCTATTCACGTCGTAAGCTAATATAATCATAAAACAATTAAACACTCTGTCAACGTACTAAGTTCGGTTTCCATGGGAAACGCTGCTTTACAACTCTACTGATGACTGTTGCCGATAGCATCTTCGAAGATTTCCATTTTGACTTACAAAGAAAGACCCAATGTTGAGAATTGTCTACTTAGAAATGAATTAATTTCAAAATCTAAAAACTTCCGTATTAAATCTCCGTAACAGTGTATTTTCTCCTACACTTGGCCAGGCACTTATCCAGGGCAAGGGACGTGGGGGTTCGGACCCCCTCCTCTCCGAAATGTTTAAATATGTATCTTATATATAGATAGTTTTTTTTTTGTAGTAACGCAAATATTACTTTTGGATAACGGCTAAACCAATATTTTTAAAACTGAATTTTTGGGAATTACTAATTGATGTAAATATTTATGGTGTGATGTAAAGATCTGCACTGATCGGGTTGGTTCGGGTACAAAGAAAGTGAAACATAATGAACCGGGCTAGGAGATGAAAGGTAGTTTAACGGGACAGTTTTTTAGCTATGTTATGCTAAAAATCGTGATTTAGTAACTATTTTTTAAAATCTCGCTGTGGCTCGGTTGTGTCTTTTTCTTTTTTTCCTCGTTGACGAAGTGTATTTTCAGTAGCCCCACCCGCGAGATATTGGAGACGAGTCAGTGATTTGTGTGAGCAATTAGTGGTGCATTTCTGGTTACTTGTTCTACCTTTTATGATGGGAGAAGACAGCCAGGAAGAGGAAGACTTCTACTATTAAAAGCCAGAAGTCGTTTTGTAAAATTTTAAACAACTCTTAAAAGGCGTGAAGAAATAGTTCTTTCTCTCTCTATGTGTTCATGGAATTAAAAAAATATATATATTGCACACACACACAAATCTGATTTTTCAGAAAAGCGATGTCGCCTAGCACAGTCTACGCTGAAGATGCTTAAAAGGTGGAATTTAATTCAGCATCATCTTGAGTTCCCTGTTTCATTTACAGCCTCCCAACGTCCAGCTTTTTGTTTTATTTAACCCTCAAACCCTTAATGGCTGATCATGCACATTGTATACATGCCAAGTCATGGGACATCACTCCCAAATCATCCGCTGTGTCAAGTCCCCACGCACCAGAGGGGGTTAGGTCAACTGCAACTTCATTAGCATACATGATCGTAAAGGACAACGGGAGGCACGTGGGGAGCATTCAGGGGGATGAAACTTGGGGGATGCGATCGAGAATCCCCAGCATCCCATCCCTGGATGCCACCTGACAGGAACATCCATTTCGCGTTGTTCCTGTCGATTTCACCCAAGGGGAAGAGAGTCGGGATTCGTGGGGGAGGAGCGGGGGTGGAGAGTCAGCCAACCCAGAAGTAACCGAGGCCATTGTCTGCCAGGAAACTTTCCACCCGCCGGCAGGACTCCGTCAGGTCCTATCTGTTTCCACTTCGGTACGGGCGCTACACAGGGTGGTCGCATGATTAACAAGTGGCATGTGCTCGCTTTTCACACAAATTTCACCTGGGGGAGCAATCCATACATGTATGGAGTTTTCAGAGATAACACTGCAACATTCGTACATTATATTGTTAGTCTTAACTTAATAAAGGAATGGGAAACACTTTAATCATTCCACCTTTCTCGGATCTCACGATAAATCATCCATCTTGAGTGCAACCCAAGTTCCAGAAGTTCAATCTTCAGGTTTTCGCTTAAATTGTTTATCTGTAAAAAAGAAAAGAGACTAAAAAATCTGCATGTGAGAATGTACCAATAATACCAGTGATGTATTCAGGCATCTTCTCGGGGGTGCTTAGCCCCTCCCCCAGAAAATCTATGAATGCCCCCATAGGTTTTCGGGCGATCTCTCCTTATATTTAGTCTAATTGTGTTCGTTTATATTATAATAATATAAAAAAACAACACATCGTCATGGACTTCAATCTGAAATTTCTATCATCCTTCAACGAAACATTTAACAGTCCTTGCTGAAGGGGCAAATTTTAAAGCACTGACGGCTCAGTCTACTTCCGCAATAAAAACCTAATTCCGCACAGTAGAGATGTTTGCACTGCAATATACATCATCATATTTTGGAAGTTGGCATTCAGTTTTATTTCATTCTTCTGGATGCCGACTTTCCATCTATACGGAGCTAACATAACGTTAGTGCTTCCAATGCCACGAAATATTTGCTATCTAGTTTTTAACAATAGCAAATTATTAGAAATTTTCCCATAATAAGGTTTGTTTTTCGTGGCGGGGGTGGTTTACACTCTGTGACAAAAAAAAATCGAGGCACCTCAAAATGGCATCGAAATGGTTAGTTAGTCGTTGTTTATTTGCTACTATTTGCTAATTTTAATAATCTAAAGGGGATGAAACGAAATGGCAAGGGAATAACTTACACCATACATTTTCAGGAACACTGTAATGATTTCTTAATAATCAGAAACACGCTTGTAGTAAGGCGAGGACATTTTTACCTTTGGAGAGGATTTTCTAAAGCACAGCCTTACCTTTACTAGCGTCCTCAATATTTTACACCACCTCTTGGTGAAATCCATAGACCATTACTGAATTAAAGTAAATGTATAACATTTTTACATTTTTAATCACTTGTATGTGTAGATTTCTTGGAATCCGCATTTGCGATTTAGAGCGTAAGAAAATGTTTGTACTCTATTTAAAATTTTTATATGTGTTAATATATATATAGCAAAATTGTGATTATATGTATATAATTAGTCAACAAGTTTTAGCCCCATCGAAATTTGTAATTGCCCCCCCCCCCGGAAAAAACTATCTGAATGCAACACTGAATAATACGTAACAAGCAGCAGCATTCCACAATTTAGAAATCCAATATGAAAGTTTAATGTGCTTTAAATGATTTTTCCAGTAGGTTATAAAAGCATTAACTTTCAGCCTATGGCATTGAAAATATGATTTTCTTCCTATCATGTCAAAAAAACAACGGAGTTCGGAGTAATATTTATAATACCAAAACCATAGGCTTTCACATGGAGGGAGCAGAAAAAGATTACACTTGCCCCCCCCCCCCCGAAATCTCTCTATGCTGTTTCAGTCCTTCAAAAGTACTACAATGATTTCTGCGATAACACTGATTCTAACTGCTAGTTTTTCTGTGAAAATCTTGGAACTGTGTGTACACAGTCGTATCAGAATAACATGACCACCTACCTAATAATGGGAATTACCACTTTTGGCCCAGATGACAGCGGCCAGACTGCGTGGCATGGACGCAATGAGGCCCTAGATGATTGCCTGTGGCACAGGTGCCCCTTCGGATCGCAGCAGAGCACGGAAGTCTGGAGATGACGTGGTTGTGAGTCGGCACGTCGAATATCTCGATCCAGATAGTCCCATAAATTCTCTACGGGATTGAGGTCGGGCTATTACGCCGGCCAAGGGAGAACGAAGACATCGCTGTCGTGTTCCGGGAACAAGTCATGCACCCCTTAGCTACGTGGCACGGCGCATTGTCCTGCTGTTAGACAATATCACCACCAGGGTAAACGTCCAACATGAAGGGATGCATGTGGTCAGCGAGGTTGGACACGTAGCCATGGACTGTCAGGGACCCATCCAGTAGTACCAGCAGTCCCAAGTCATACCAGAAAAACATTCTCCAGACATGCGCATTACCACCGCCGCCGGCCAGTTCTTGACCGACATGCGTGTCCGGGTGTTGGCTCTCGTGTGTCCGACACCGCCCATCACTTCTGTGCAGTAGAAACCTCGATTCGTCGGAGAAGGTAACCTTTTTCCGCTGTCCAATGACGGTAGTTCCATGCGAACCGAATGCGTTGTTGCCGATGGACGTGGGTTAATATGGGTGCTTTCACGCAGCGGCGACTCCGGAGACCCATGCGTAACAGGGTTCGCTCTACTTTTATCGTGGATACGTATCTGGGTGCTCCAGCGTTCATTTGCGTCGTTAATTGCTGCACTGTTGCGCGTCGATTGCCCGGAGGCGATGTTCTGGTCTGGGCTCCATGGCATTTGGAGCTCCACAGTTATGAGGTCGGGAGATACTCGGTGTGCCAGAGGTTCATTTTTGGTACACCCTTACTACAGCACCTCGCGAACAGCCCACGTAGTTCGCTGTTTCTGAAATGTTTCCACCCTTTGCACGGTAGCCGATGATCATTCCTCTTTGAACGTCCATCAAATCACTACCTTTGCCCATTGTGATCACGTAACGCACTATGGCTCATCTGTCATAGCCGGCCGCTTATATCTCCGTGTGGTCGACCTTGTCACGTGCACTCTGTGGCGCATCTGGGAGGGTACACTGTAATTCCCGGGGTGACCATATTATTCTGATACAACCGTGTATATGTGCGTTTGTGCGAAAGGCGAAGAAATAAAAAAGCGTATCATCCTGTGCGGCAACCGTTCACTACCGGACGAAGATCTCCCGAAGTTTCTTCCAGAATAATTGGCGTGAGGGTATTTTTTTTATTCTGGATGACCGATTGAGTGATAGCTGGGATTTCGTGACGCATTGGACAAAGTGGCAAAAGAGCGAAAATCTGAAAAAGAGAAGAAGACAGAAAGAAAGAAATGCTACAAAGAAAGTTCCTTATTGTCCCGACATGCTTTCGATAATTTCATTTATTGATCGCGTCTATGAAGCTTTTTGGATCTCTTGGTTTACAATTAATTATTATCCCTTGTGTGTGTGTGTGTGTGTGTGTGGCAAGCCCGTAGCTGCCAGGAAGCAGGAGGGTGATTGCTGCAGCCTGGGTGCTTCTGTGTCTCAGATGATGCACTCGATTACAATCGAAGCAGAGAACAAAACAGAACATTATTACTATTATTAAATTTATGACTTAAACTGGATGCGAAGATTAAATTTTAGATATCTTCACATCTTTTTTTTTTTTTTTTTTTATTGAAGGTTTAACGACAACCGTGAGCAACTCGACGGGCTATAAGCAGTCGCCCGTCCCTAATTTAGGGCAACTGGTTCCAGGGAAGGGAGAGAAGCAGTGCCGTGAGACATCACAACACCCATGCCTCACCTGGATCCGAACTCGCACCCATTTCGGACGAGTGGTCATATGCCAGACCATTGCGCTGTTTTTAATATTTTCTGTCATAAGACTGTTAATGAATTTTAGTTTGTAGCATGACGTGTAATATCTTTTTTTTTCTCATCTTTTTTTTAAACTATGATTACAAAAATGATATCATTTTGCTACTCTCTTACACATTCGCTCAGAGGACTTCCTCTTTTTCACAGAATAGTACACCAAATTTAGCAAAAAATTCATTTTATATAATGAATCTGAGTGGCGCGAAAAACAGAAAGGCACAGAGTGTGAATACATTCACTGAAAAAGAAAGCTTTACACTTCGTATGTAGTTTCTTCTGTAAAGATTTTAGTTAGCCTGTACAGTATTCGGTGCAGCTGACCGAGGTACAGAATAAGCTACTATGTGAGGTGTAGACCTCTCGTATGCAAATATGCCTGAATTTCGTGCTCTCCCCGAATACGCCGGAGGGATGCAGTCATTTTTACTCTGTCACAAAGGGCTCCTTTGAGTTTATCCTTCAATAGAATTTTTCCATCCCCTATTCCGAAAGCGTCTTCTATAGTAGCTTTCGCTCTCTGATACTTATTCGTTTTGTGCTGGTTCGTTTCTTATCCTGCATTCCTGAGGAGTGTTTTTATGTTGTCGGCGTTCATACAACCTTTACTTTATACTTTGTGGTGTTTATCTAGTTTTTCACGTTTTTAGGAAAATTATGTGAAAAAACGAAGTTCGAATTTTGAACGATCTACAGCGGAGTTATGTGAGAGCAAAACCCGAGTGCTATTTAAAACTTCTGAATTGGAAATGACGTAATTTCAATTCTCTCTCCACCCTCAGATAATAAAAGCTTGCTTTGGCCCTAATGTTTGGCAAAAACGGTTAGAAAACAGAGAAACCACGGTAGAAATTTACATATGGTGTTTGTGTATGCTATATCTGTCCACAATTTCCGTTTGTTCCCCTCCTGAAAACTAAGCTACGCGCGCTCATCTCCAGAACATCACACAAAGTGACACTTAGCGGCAGATGTTTTCCGTGTGTGATTTGTACCCAGTCACGTGTCAGTACTGCTAGCTCATCTTTAGTCTTGCCACGAGGCTAGATTTGCACGAATTTTTGGCCTCAAGATGCGGTAACATCAATCAATCTTTCCGGTAGGATTAGGCTATTTCATATTCAGTTGTGTAGCAGGAAATTGCCCGTGCACCACATTTCAGGTCGTTTGCGGCGAATGTCCTTCCTAAGACGCCGCAAAACGTCGCAGTAAAAAAGTGCGGTGACGGTCTAGCCCCGGGGGAAGAATTCCCAGTGCACAACCCCACAAATATCAAAGAACACGATGAGCATGATTTTGGTTGCGCTTCGGACCTGTCGGGCTTTCTTCGGTCGTGGAGACGCCAGACTTTTCCACTGCGACGACTTTTGTTTGGTCTCCGAGTCGTAACCGTAGACCCAAGTCTCGTCCCCAGTGATGACCCGCGACAGGAACGTTGGTTCATTCACCACCTGCTGACAGAGATCTTGACAGAGTTCGACACGGAGCGCCTTCTGTTCGGGGTTCAGAATCTTTGGCACAAACTTTGCAGCAATGCGGTGCATGTTCAAAACTGACGTCAGAATTTCTTGCACTGTTCCGTATGACACATTGATGATGATAGCAATATTTTGAATGGTTCTCCGACGATCCTCATGCACCAATTCCATAATTTTGTCCACGTTTTAGGGGGTTTGCTCGTGGACGGTCGCCCTGACCTTTCGTCGTCTTCCAGTGCCGTTCTGGCGCTCTTGAAACACGAGCGCTACTCAAAACACCTCGCACGACTCATTCCTTCATTGCCATAAGCCTACGGCAACATTTCAAACGTCTCCGTTCTCAATTTGCCGAGTTTGACGTAGAATTTGACGTTCTCTCGCTGCTCTAGTTTGCAGTCTATACCGAAATCGCAGCTGTGTTCTGCACGTGGTCACCAAATATCGTGTAGCACAGCTCCCGATGTTCACAGAACGGCGTCACTCGGCACATTGACTCATGAAGGTCCTTGCCCTCGACCACTGCTCTCGCACCCGCATACTGCCATCTGTTTGTGCGCTACGTAACTAGTTTTGGAACTTTTTGATCGCACTACGTATCATAAACATAACTGTTCGGTCTGGGGTATCTCATGTATGAATGACTAACGTCGATTTTTATTTTTTTTTTTCATTCTAGCGGTATATTTCATTAAATGTTAGCAATTGCTTTCAGAAAAGGAGACTGGTCATGGTCTCGGAAGCTTAACGACAGACATCCACTTTGCCAGACGATAGAGGGTAATTTATTCCAGCCCCGACCCTGGTCAGAAGGCACCAGAAGAGCAAGTTTATAACACTTTTTGTACCAATCGGATATGTGGGTAGTGGAAAAGGCTAAATGATTCTGTCGTCCGTGCTCTCTCAATTTACAGATAGAAAGCCTCATAATGTGGGCAGGCAAGACGTTTATAATTTTGACTTAGGTGCGTTGAGTGGAAAGCAGTGGCGTACCAGAAAAACGGGTATTGTTAATTTGTCCGACGTTTACTTCACCGAAGGGTCACTTGACCGAAAATCACTTCACCGAAAAGATTGTTTCACCGAAAGATCACTTGATCGAAAAGTTCATTTCTCACCGAAGGGTCACTTGATCGAAAATCACTTCACGGAAAAGATTGTTTCACCGAAAGATCAATTGATCGAAAAGTTCATTTCACCGAAGGGTCACTTAACCGAAAATCACTTTACCGAAAAGATTGTTTCACCGAAAGATCACTTGATCGAAAAGTTCATTTCACCGAAGGGTCACTTGACCAAAAATGACCTCACTGAAAAGATTGTTTTACCGAAACATCACTTGATCGAAAAGTTCTTTACACCGAAGTCACTTGACCGAAAATCACTTCACTGAAAAGATTGTTTCGCCGAAAGCTCACTTCACCGAAGGGTCACTTGACCGAAAATCATTTCACTGAAAATATTGTTTCACCGAAAGATCACTTCACCGAAGGGTCACTTGACCGAAAATCATTTCACTGAAAATATTGTTTCACCGAAAGATCACTTCACCGAAAAGTTCATTTCACCGAAGGGTCACTTGACCGAAAATCACTTCACCGAAAAGATTGTTTCACCAAAAGATCACTTCATCGAAAAGTTCATTTCACCGAAGGGTCACTTGACCGAAAATTACCTCACCGAAAAGATTGTTTTACCGAAACATCACTTGATTGAAAAGTTCTTTTCACCGAAGGGTCACTTGACCGAAAATCACTTCACCGAAAAGATTGTTTCATCGAAATATCACTTAAAGTTCATTTCACTGAAGGGTCACTTAACCTAAAATCATTTCACCGAAAAGATTGTTTCACAGAAAGATCACTTGATCGAAAAGTTCATTTAACCGAAGGGATACTTGATCGAAAATTAGTTCACCGAAGGGATACTTGATCGAAAATCAGTTCACCGAAAAGATGTTTTCACCGATAGATCACATCATCGAAAAGTTCATTTCACCGAAGGGTCACTTGATCGAAAACGTCGTTCAAACCGATGTACACTGGGCAATAGCTTTCACCGAATTGCTGAGCGTACACCACACGTGTGCTTTATACCCTTCCGACCCCCCACGCCATGCTGCATATATGCGCACGCCCTACCGTACCGGACCCTAGTCTATCTCCTGAGTGGTCTTTCGGTCCGTTCTGCCTGCTCGTTCCGCTGTTATGGTAATTTTTCCTCTTCGTCCTTAATTTTTGCACACCAGTGTACAATTAAAACACTTATTCATCAAATGTAACTCCAATATTCATGTTCATTCGAGTTCAAACAGAAACCAAAAGTGTTTTCACTACACACCTGTAATGCGAATTTTTCTCCGGACAAAGAGCTGACGACTAATTACCACGTGAAGACAAAAATTCGCTTTCTCCGCTATCGCTATCGGTTGTGATGCAATGAGCGCTCATTCACTCTACGGTTGCAGTTATCCAACACAGTGTCTGTTGTGTTCTTGCACGAGTAGAGAGAGACAGAGAGAGGGAGATAGAGCGATGAAAAGTCAAAACACATAAAAAAATTTGATAATCAGAGAAAAACTTTTGAATGTGTAACTGGTGTGCAAAACCCAGGTTTTGGTGTGTAGCGTCGCACAGGAGGGACCTGTTTATGGGAAATTCAATCCATAGGAACCCATTACTTATCGAAATGATGACAGCAACAACATAGACGCAACTGCAGGTACTAAAGGATGTAGTGGAACTTTATTCAGAATGGGCTACATAGCACTGGGTGCCATGATACAATTGCACCCCTGCCAAAGACAGTATAAAGCAAAGAGAAGGTCCTCAGTAAGAGATATGATCACTGTTAACATCGATGCATGGTTTGCACCGTCTGTCCACACTTTGCAATAGGCTGTTGTTGAGTTCTTACGATAACATCTCCGATTCTTTCGTCAGCATCCGTTGCATCGTTTCTGGTGGGAGGTGATGTGCTGCAATGTGTCTTCCCAGAGCGTTCCACACGTGTTTTATGGAATATAGGTCGAGGGAACGTGCTGCCCAGTACCTCATTAACAGCCACAGCACAATAAGGGTGTGACGTTATCTTCCATTAAAATGAACTGTGGGCCAATGACGAACATGGGGAAGGATTACGTCATTACAGTTGCGCGCATCGCTCACAGTACCTCCTTCCACTATCTGGAGCTCCGTACGTCCACCGATAAGAATGCCTCTGCATACGAGAACACCGCGGCCGCCATATTTATCTGTACCTTTTAGTAATGCTTTCGGGACTATACCTGGTGCCTACCTCACTCCATATTAGCTGACGTCCAGAATCTCTAGAGAGACTAAATCTACTTTCATCAGTAAAGAGTACCGTAACCCACTGTTCTGCTGTCCAGTCCTTATGTTCTATGAGCCAATGTAAACCGTGTCTCCGGTGAGCAATTGTAAATGGAACACAGCGTATCGGTCGTTGGGTAAACAGTCCACCTTTGTGTAGTCGCTTGGCCACTGTAAACCGCAATATTGTGCGTCTTGAGCTGAGGTTTAGTTGTTTTGCAAGGTTAATTGCTGTCTGGTTTTGATCCCTCTTGGCCTGTAGGAGCAGAAAGCCGTCCTTACTGTGAGTGGTTTTTGGTGAAAGACCACCACAGGTCTTTCACACAGCTGTACCCGCAATCCTGAAAGCCGATCACGCATGCAATACGATGCTATGGGCGCTACCAAACTCTTGGGCGACTCTCGGCACAGTTCTGCCCTTCTCGAACCTCCCAATTATTCGACCACGAGTAAAATCATCAAGATGTTCTCGAAGGGCCATTTCATCGTCTTTATCACACAATCGAACGTCTGTAACACTAATGCACACCCTCCCGTGAGTTCCGTTCAACTGATGCTATTGGACTGCGTAAGTGCATTTAATTCACAAGTCATATAACCCACACGTTATGCTCTATTATTACGCATGCGCTTTTGCTCCGGTTCCAAGACACTGTCCTGAGTTAATTTGTGTTCAGGAGCTGCTGCCATTTACAGCATATTTTTATTTTTTCCACTTCGTTCTTTAGTTTTGCACACTAGTGCATATTAAAGTTCAGTTGTAATAACTACAACTAACCTTCTTTAATACAAATTTGGAAGATTGGTATTCTTTAATACAATTTGGAAGATTTACATGGATGTTAAGTAAGATAATAATCGAAAACTTCAAAATATCGTCCTCCTGGAGTGGAAATCGAATCCGCGTCTCTTAGATAGCGCCCGGGTATGCTGATCATTACACCACCCAGAACGACCAAGCTACAATTTTCCGATTAATTTGAATATAACCATCACAGGATTGTGGTTAGCATACTTGGGCGCTATCCGGGAGACGCGGCTTCGATTTAAACTCCAGGACGACGAAATTGTAAAGTATTCGGATACTATCTGACTTAACATCCATGTCATATTTACACCAATAAATGGATTCACATCTTCCAAATTCGTATTGTACAATGGTGTAATCCCGTATTTCATTCATTAAACTTATTTTTCTTAAAAACTTAAGGAGAAAAAAAATGCACAAACTGTATATAATTACTTCGTAAAAAAATGCTTATTTTTAAATGACTGTCCGAAAACAATGAAAAAATGGTCAGGTGATAATTTTTGGAAAGGGCCCAGACTCCTAGGACGCTCCCCTTGCTACGTCCTTTGTTGCCGGTGTACCACGGCACACGCACATTTTCCTTCTGATTTTATGTTTTTTCGCAAGTGAAACAACACTATTACTACAGTTTATAGATGAAAGTATATTCATCAATATACCCGCAAACATAAAAAAAATAAAAACAATCGACTCCCTTACACCGACGAGCATTATGACCACCTACCTAATAAATAGTAGGACCCCCTTCAGCCCGCAAAACAGTGGCCAATCGGTGAGGCATCGATTCGATGAAGTGGCGATATACCGATTTGATGAGGTGGCGATATACCTAGATACCTTAGGATACCTCCTGGGGTATCTGGTAACATAATATCAACAGCAGGTCCCCCAGTTCCCGTACATTTCCGTGGTGGTGATTTACTCCGAACCCGCTTTTCCAATTCGAACCACAAATGTTCGATCAGGTTGATGTCAGGTGAATTTGGAGGCCAGGGAATTGACAGAAAGTCACCAGCATGTTCCTCGAACCACTCCTTGAGGGTTCTGGTAGTGTGGCATGGCGCATTAACCTGTTGGTAATGACCATTGCCAGCAGGGAACACAGTTTCCATGAATGGGAGAACTTAGTCCGCAACGATGTTCAGATACCTGACAGCTGTCAGGGATTGTGCTATTGGGATAATGGGACCTAAAGTGTCCCAAGAAAACACCGCCCACAGCATAACACCGCCGCCGCCGGCCTGTTTCCGCCCAGCAGTGCATCCAGGAGCCATAGCCTCCGTTGGTAACCGGCGTATCCGTGCTCTGCCGTCTACGTGATGCACCAGGAATCTTAATTCGTCAGACCAGGTCACTTGCTTCCAATCATCTACGGTCTAATCTAATTATCTTGGGCTTATTTCATGCGTTGTTGGCGATGACGTGTAGTGAGCATGGGGACCCGGCTGGGTCTTCGGCTACGCAGGCCCATGCGCAGAAGGCTGCGATGAACTGTGTGCTGTGACATATTGCCCTGATCACCACAATAGCTGCGGGTGATTTATCGCAATGTGGTCCTGCGGTCGCTGTGAACAATGCGTGACAGTCATCGCCCCCCTCTCGCATCAATGAGCTGCGTACGACACACGGCCAAACGACGGTTCGTCGTTTGGCCATCTTTGCACCACTTTTGATACGTACTCACTACAGCAGCACGTGAAATACCCACAAGCCACGCCGTCACAATCTGTCCTTTACTAAACTCCGATAAATCGGCAACTTTTCCAATTTTGACTCCGAAGACTCTACTGACAGGAAGCCGGTCCTCGGGTTGTATATGTACTGCTATGTGAGCCTCACCTGTGCCACCGTTTGGTCTCCAGGCGCGCTCATTTCTGTAGGCTGGGGGTGTTCATAATGTAATGGCTCCTCGGGGTAGTTTCTTTTAGTACTGCGTGAGTATTACGTATCAAAATAATCGGGAATCTTCTGCAAAACAACATGGTTTTGATTATATTTTAATCGTCTCCTCTTGTAATGGCAAGCATCACCTTGCTTTGCATTCTTCGAGCGGTGAACGTCCTGGTATCTGGAAATTCCCTATTATATTTGTGAGAAATAAATAGTTGCACAAGGTTTTTCGTATCCTAGTGACCGGAAAACTGTTCCTAATTTCACCAATTCTCCTTTTTTCTCAAGACGTTGTTAGATAGCTTGGAGGCTAGCCATGAGAATAGTCTGCATATTGGTCTGGCAGTCCATAGCATACGGTTTGCAGTAATTAATCTCAGGCGATTTCTCTCGAGCCATATCTTCAGCAGTGGGTGTCCAAGGGTAAAAAGCAAAACAGAAAAATGGCAACGTTCTTTTGTTATTCTGATGAGAGACAGAACTTCATGGGTGTTTTGCGTGTGCGTGAATATGTCAGCCGCTTTGAAGTCTGTTGCTCCAAAGTCTGTCACGCAAGCAAACTGGCTAAAAAAAATGCCCCCACAAAATCTTCAACTGGGAGTCTGAATAAATGCAGAAACCGAATTCGTCACGTGAGGGCGGAAGTAACAAACTATGAAGGAATATGTTGGGTTTTTTTCTTTTCTTTTTTTATGAGTCTTTTAAATATTTCAGAGTGCTTTTGCATATTTAAAAGCGAACGGAATTCTTTTCCTCCGCATTTGCTTGGAAAAGTAGCAAAAAAAAAAAAAAAAAGAAAGAGGGAGGAAAAAAGGGCGGATGAGAGATAGAATGAAATGGTTAATAATGACCATGTCTAAAGTCTGGTTTCAAGATTAATTCATGCCTGAAAATAAGTTGGCTTGCAAAAAGTAAATATGGTTTGTTTTTTTAATGTTCTAGCTCTATGCACAAGCACGCGCGCGCATATTTTCCAAAGGCTGTCCGTATTCTAAATGCATTTCTTAAACTGAAGGAGTTCTTCGGTTCGGCTCTAATTCAGATTTAATCGTATGCTACCAGTACAAAAATACTTTTTTACTAAGATTCCTTTAAAATCCATCTTAAATTCTTACATTATTTTGATTTATTTAAAATCAAAGTATACGCGTCACTAATTTTAATATATCATCGTCGTCAACCATTATTAATCCGCTACTGAATGAAGGCCTCCCTAACTTTCTTCCACAACTGTCAGTCTTCAGCCAATCTCCTCCATATCACTCCAGCATGCTTTCGAATTTCATCCACCCATCTCACACGTGGTTTTCTGTGTCCTTTTCTTATCCTTAGTATCCAGTCGACTATTTCAGTTTTCCATAGGTGATCAGTTCTTATAACAATATGTCTAGCCCATTGCCATTTCAGGGATTTAACTTTGGTCATGATGTCTTCCACTATTGTCCTTTTATTGATCCACAAGTTCTCTTTTTTATCTTTCCTAACTACACTAATCATGTACCTCTCCATGCTTCTTTGAGTTGTCGGCAGCCTCTGTACGTACATATTTTTAGTTAAGCTTCATGCCTCTGATCCATAAGTACGAACGGGAAGGGTAAATTGATTAAACACTTTTTTCTAGACATAATGATAAATTGCTCTTGTAAATTGTACTATCCCTTCCAAATGCTCTTCAACAAGTTTTATACACCGATTAATTTCTTCATCAGTGTGGCTCTCGTTTGATATCTGTTGCCCAAGTTAAATTTATGTATCGGTTACCTCGGGATGTAAGGTCAGGTGATGCGTAACATCACAGCCTCTCCTTGACAAATGTCAACCCCGCCTTCTCGTGGTGCATCCTGTTCCCACTAAAGGGGCTCTGACGACCGCCAATAGCGGTATAACTATACCATCGGGATCAGAGGAAATGCTATCCCACACTCACCAACCCGCTTGGCCAGCGTGGTGAGTTATGGCCAAACACCTCCAAAATGACTCTACAACTTAAATCTTGGCCCTCAGTCTCCGGCAGCTGGAATGTACCTGGCCAAGGCAGCGGCCAGTGCGACATGAAGGCAGAGGGTGCTAAGAATCCCCGGAGGACCGGACTAGGCTGCCATTTGATGCTGACCTTGGCTACCTATAACGGACGCTCCCTATCTTCTGATTCAAGGCTTCTTGAATTGGAAGAGGAACTACAAAGGATCAAGTGGGACATCGTCGGGCTAAGTGAGGTAAGGAGAAAAGGAGAAGATCTCATTGAACTGAAGAGTGGACATCTCTTCTATTATCGTGGGACAGATACTGGCAGAACTAGTGGTGTTGGATTTATAATAAACAAGAAACTGAAGGATAAAGTGGTAGAAGTTGAAAGTTCCTCTGACAGAGCTGCACGACTCGTTATCCAACTATCGAGAAGATACCAGGCTCAGATTATTCAAACTTATGCACCCACCACAAGTCATGCTGAAGAAGAAATTGAAGAATTTTATGAGGAAATTCGTCATCTAAATAATAAAGGTAAGCAGCACTTGAAGATAATTATGGGAGATTTCAATGCAAAAATAGGGCAACGGCAACAGAATGAAACTTCAGTAGGTAAATTCGGTCACGGCAACAGAAACCAGCGTGGAAATACTCTCGTTGAGTTTGCAGAGGCAGAAGGATTTTTCATCTTGAACTCCTTTTTCAAGAAAAAGCCACACAGGAAATGGACATGGAGACATCCAATTGGGACGACAAGTGAAATTGATTTTATTATGTGTAACAAAAAATTCGTCATAGAAGACTGCAGTGTGCTAAACAAGTTCAACACAGGTAGTGACCATAGATTGGTGAGATGTAAGATGCACCTCAACACTAAACTGGAACGTGGCAAGCTCATAAGACAAACAAAATGTATTGACATAACCAACCTTAAAAAACACCATAATACTTTCAAGTTGGAACTGAAGAACAGATTCTCTGCTTTAGAAGGCCTAACATCGGAAGAAGTGGATATTTCGGAAGTTAACAGAAAAGTAACCAAAGCTCTAATGGAAACAGCAACAAAATTAGCTTTGTCTAAGAACAAGTTGCATGTGAACAAATTATCAGGAAAAACCAAAATGTTGATGCAAAAAAGAAGAGAGATGAGGACAACTAAAGAAGATGTGACTTCCAAAGTGGAATATATAGAGCTATGCAAGACAACACGAAAAAGTATCACTGAAGACGTAAGGAAATTCAACTGTGAGCTAGTGAGGAAAGCAATTGAAAACAACCAAAGCCTTAAGATAGCAAAGGGACATCTCAGTAAGGGAAGAAAACAGATTATGGCTCTGAGAAAAGAAGATGGTTCTATAACAAGAAATAGAGGCGAAATTTTGACAAGAGTGAAAGATTTCTACTCCAAATTATATGAAAGGGATGTTACATGTACTCCAGACATCATGAAAGGTACCAGAGTTCTTCCAGTCCTCCCAGCAGAAGTTGATCATGCAATCAAGAACATGAAGCGGGGGAAAGCTCCAGGAGAAGATGGAATTACTATAGACATCATACAAGAAGCAAGTGGAGAAATTGAAACAGTACTCACCCAAATTTTCACTCGATGCCTTAATGAAGGGAAGATTCCTGAGGATTGGAACAATGCTACAATGATAATGCTACATAAAAAAGGTGACATTGAGGATCTCAGGAACTACAGACCTATCAGCCTCCTATCAGTGGTTTATAAAATCTTCACTAAAGTTCTTTCACACCGCTTGAAGGTAACACTGGACATGGCTCAACCGAGAGAACAAGCTGGATTCAGGAGTGGCTACAGCACAATAGATCATATCCACGTACTGAGAGAACTAATTGAAAGAGCGAGGGAATATGAACTTCCATTGTGCATGGCTTTTATCGATTATGAAAAAGCCTTTGATTCGGTGAAACCATCAGCAGTTACCACGGCTCTGAAATCCTGCGGTATTGAAGATGCATACATTAATATTATTAATAACATCTATGAAAATGCAAGTGTAAAGATTCGGCTGTTTGAAAATACAACACACATAAAAATTGGAAAGGGAGTGAGACAAGGTGACACCATATCTCCGAAGCTCTTTAATGCCACATTGGAAAATGTCTTTCAATCACTGAACTGGGAAAACAAAGGGATAAAGGTTAATGGAGATTATCTAACCCACCTTCGTTTTGCTGATGACGTAGTCATTTTTGCAACTACCTCATCAGAGCTGCAGAGTATGATCCAGGAACTTGCTGACAAGAGTAAAGAAGTGGGATTAAAAATGAACTTTCAGAAGACAAAAGTGATGTTCAATGCTTTTACAAGAAATGAAGATTTATCGATTGATGGAGAAAAACTGGAGATAACAGATACGTATGTTTATCTTGGACAGCAGATATCAAGTGAGGGTCACATTGATGAAGAAATTAATCTGCGTACAAAACTTGCCTGGAGAGCTTTTGGAAGAAACAGCATAATTTTCAAGAGCAATATGCCATTATGTCTTAAAAGAAAAGTGTTTGATCAATGCATCCTTCCAGTGCTTACGTATGGTGCAGAGACGTGGACCTTAACTAAAAGAGACATACAAAGGCTGCAGACAACTCAAAGTAGCATGGAGAGGTGCATGCTTGGTGTAACCAGGAGAGATAAGAAGAGGAACTCGTGGATCAGAAAAATGACAAGAGTGGAAGACATCATGATCAGAGTTAAATCCCTGAAATGGCAATGGGCTGGACATACTGCCAGAAGGACAGACCATAGATGGACAGCCGAAATTTTAGATTGGATTCCAAGGGACAGGAAAAGACCCAGAAAAAGACCACATGGGAGATGGGTGGATGAAATTCGTAACAATGCGGGAG
Organism: Macrothele yani; assembly: GCA_039090855.1. Classification (NCBI taxonomy): domain Eukaryota; kingdom Metazoa; phylum Arthropoda; class Arachnida; order Araneae; family Macrothelidae; genus Macrothele; species Macrothele yani. Next base: position 100,990,717 of record CM077028.1, read on the forward strand.
TGACATGGAGGAGACTGGCACAAGACAGACCGTTGTGGAGGAAACTTGGGGAGACCTTCGTCCAGCAGTGGATTGATAATGGTTGACAATGATGATGATGATGATGATCGGTTACCTCTAGATTTTCCCCATGAATCGCTAAATCTTCATTTCTTGTAAAAGCATTTTACATCAGTTTTGTTTTCTGAAAGTTCATTTTTAATCCCACTTCTTTATCCTTGTCAGAAAGTTCCTGGATCATACTCTGCAGCTCTGAAAGGGCAGTTGCAAAACTGACTATGTCATCAGCAAAACGAAGGGGAGTTACATAACCTCCATTAACTTTTATCCCTTTGTTTTCCGAGTTCAATGATTGAAAGACATTTTCCAATGTGGCATTAAAGAGCTTGTGAGGTATGGTGTCACCTTGTCTCACTCTTTTTCCAATTTTTCATTTGTGCTGTATCCTGGAACAGTCAAACTTTTGCACTTGCATCTTTTCACTTTTTTTTGGATTGGAAGCTTAACGACTAAACGATTACAGTGAGCAACTCAGTGGGTTATAAGCAGTCACCCGTCCCTAATTTAGGGTCACTGGCTCCAGGGTAGGGAGAAAGCCAGCACAGTAAGAAAAACACATCATCCATGCGTCATCGGTTTTCGAACTCAGACCCATCTTGGACGAATGATCAGAAGCCATCATTTAGACCACTGCGCCACCGGGGTGGTGCACTTGCATCTTCATAGATATTATTACTAATGCTAATGTATGCATATTCAATACCGCAGGATTTTAAAGATATAATCTTGGTATTCAAATATAAGTGCAAACAATAAGATGTGCTTGCTCAAATTACAGAAGAAATCTGTTCGCTATAAGCTGAACATGGATTACATGTCTCATTCAAAACCATTATTTCTAAAACTAAATATTCTAAAAATTCATGAAATTTTTACCTTGAAACTAGGTATCATGTTTTTAAAATAATGCATCTTAAACTGCCTATTTTTCAATCTGACATCAAATATCTGAATTATTCTATCTTCACCAGATCTGTTGCTAACAACAAATTATGCCAGCCATGTGTTAGACTTAATTATGGTTTAAATAGCATACTGTATAAAGTCATTATCCTATGGAATAATCTCCCAGATAGCATCAGATCCCTGGAAAATACCAAAAAGCTTTCCTTGTCTCTGCGAAATTACATTGTAAATCCCCCTGATCTGCATAACGAATCTCAACCCTATCATTAAATTGTAGTTCCAAGCATGCTGCTAACAGTGGTGCTTCTGTTAAAACCATCTTACTTGCTTTCATATATGCCATATGTTTTATTCCTTTTCTTACATCTGATAGGGGGAATCGCCTTACAACCAATGTGTTCAGATTCCTCCTGGTGTATTGCATTTTCATATAACTGTAAGTTTTAAATGTGTGCAATAAATAATTGTATTGTATTGTATAATCAGCAAAAGCCATACATAAGGGGAATTCATATTCTCTCCTTCTTTCAATAAGTTCTCTCAGTACATGGATATGATCTATACTCCAGTTTTAACGGCTATCACGAGAAATGCTTTAGACTATAAGCAGCAGGCCTTCCATAATTTTGAGCCACTGGTTCCAGAGAAGAGAAAGGGCCAGTGCCGAAAGATAAGCAGATGTCAGCGCCTCAGACCACTCGATGACCGGAGCGAAAAAATATGCTTCATACAAATAAACACTAAAATAAATGAATAAAGAATCGTGAAACATACCAGTTTGATGACAATCTGGTAAGATATGATGCTGCTCCAAGACGGGCACAATGAGAAGGTGAGTCTGTGCAATGGTTTGCAGTGTTTAAACTGCTAGTGTTTCTGCAATGGTTTGCAGTGTTTAAACATCGCATAATAAAGAAATCACATACGGTGTTTTAATATGAGTTCATGGCCCATAACATTATGCTACACTGCCGGACAATTGCTACGGACGAATGACAATAGCAACGATATCTACCATAAAATGGAAGGCAGGAAAATGTGGAAATTAACATAAGTGCGGGATACAGTAAGACGTGTTGTGCGTATGCAAATTTTGGATTGCCGAACTTGTTCGTGATGTCATAGCGCTGATAAGAGATATAAAGGATTTGACGCGTATTGACCGTTGTTGTTCAAACGCAAAGTTGAAAGGGAAAGAATCAATTGACGAACTTGCAATTTTCAGTATGTCTTCCCGCCATCACCTAGAGGATTTTACGCGTGGCCGTATTATTGGCAAGATTGAAGAAGGGCGAAAAATAACAGATGTTGCCAGGGAGTTCGATGTCAGCCACAGTGTTGTTTCAAGGCTTTGGAAATCATTTCAAACAAATGGAGAGTGTAACAAACGTCACGGGGGAGGTCGTGTTCGCAGTACGACACCTGCAGAAGATCGGTACATAGTGCTATCAACAAAAAGACACCGGCGCAGCACAGCTAGTGAGGTAGCAAATCAGTTTATGGCTGCTACTGGCAAGCGGATCTCCAGAAAAACTGTCGCCAGACGTTTGCATGAAGGAGGACTATACGCCCGCCGTCCTGTTGTCTGCATCCCATTGTCCAGACGTCACCGTACCGCCCGTTTGCAATGGTGCCATCAACATCGCAATTGGACTGATAACGACTGGTCTGCTGTCCTCTTCTCAGATGAGAGTAGATACAGTCTATCGTCTGATTGTCGACGACAACTGATCTGGCGTGATAGTGGTACTGCATATTGTCCAGCAAACATACAGGAAAGGGACCGATATCCGACATGTAGTGTCATGGTATGGGCTGGCATCATGATCAATGGCCGTACGTCCCTCTATGTGTTTCCAACTGGGACTATGACTGGCCAATGATACATTAATGATGTTCTGCTACCTCATGCTCGCATGTTCCGTGGTGCTGTCGGTGATAGATTCATTTTCATGGACGACAACGCAACATGTCATCGAACAGTCGCTGTCCAGGAGTGTCTTGAGAGCGAGGATGTTCAACGCCTAGTATGGCCAGCACGTTCTCCAGATCTGAATCCCATTGAAAATGTGTGGGATGCTTTGGGGAGGAATCTTGCTGGTCGCCAATGCCCTCAAATAAAGAAGGACACCCTCCTGTGCACTGACAGAAGAATGGGATAAATTACCCCAACAGCTGCTTGATAATGTTGTGCAAAGCATGACACGACGTGTGGAATCTTGCATCGCCCTCCATGGTGGCCATATCCCGTATTGACATCTTACGCCGGAACGCCTGCGGACGGTAATTGCATTTTTTTCACGTTTACGTATTCTGCACAAAATAGCCTGTTTGTCCCTTGAACACGTTCCAAAGCCTTCTGGATTTCAGAGCACAATAAATTGTCTTTCTTGTGATGTCATAGCATTCTGACATTATTTTATTTCACTTGGCATCCAAATACACTTACTTTTTTATGCGCTATATAGCCGTTTATGATCCGTCCTTAGCAATTGTCCAGCAGTGTATAAGGTGACACGACCCCGTCTTATAGCATTTTATGCCATCGTTCGCTTCGATAGCCGTACATATCCTGCGTGGAATAAATTCCATTAGACCTCGAAAGGTGTCCTCGCAGGTCATCTGTACAAGATAGACAGAATGATGTGCAAATGTTCGATGACGAAGCAAAATATTGATGTGGACTGGGGAACGATCCGTTCTACTGCACCCCAAAAAAGTTCGAAAGGACTCAAGTTGGGGTAACTGGAAGGCCAGATGTAGAGGGGTGCACGGTCTGGGCTTTGTCATTCATCATTTATGTGAAAAATACCGGCTTTGCGACGGGCCTATACAGGACGGTTTTGCATTTTGCTCTTGATTAAAAAAAACAAAACGAAAAACTTTCCTCTCCGAAAACGAAGACTGACTTCTTATATAACGAAATAGCAAAGTTCACTGAATGAAACGAAAGGCCTCATCCGCCAGAGGATGCGTTGATTAATTTCAACTGTAAACCAAAAGCCGCTGTAGGATGAGCTTCTGAAATTGGACAATTCATTTCTGTAAAGGTTGAAATCAAATTCCGCTTTCGCTTCGTTGGCTTTAGCGACTAAAATACGTGGCCTTTTCTCTATTCAGAGAGATGCTTCACTAAAGAGATTTTTTCAGTTATACGAAACCAAAACCAAAACGAGCTTTTGGAGACATTCTTTGTTGCAATGGGGATGAGAATGTTAGAAGTATTTGTTTACATGTTTGGCGAGAACGAGGGCTACCTTATTTAAATTTAAGTATCGAAGAGGAAAAGCGTTTACATGTATGTAACAGAACTATGCATTCAGGTCTAAACTTCATCTGGGAGAGGAATTCTACGAGAAATGGCACGTCTCTTCGTGTTACATTCCTTTTACTAATAACATAAATCAGTCTTAACATTCCCATTGCCCAACCAACCACGCCCCATATTACTCCTATCAATATTAAAGGAACTGATTTCTGAAAAGTCATCAACAAAAAACACACACTCTATGCCAAACCTTTTATAACTACTGGAAACCAAAACTAAAACGGGCCTCTCCCTCAACTATTAACGCCAAAGCTACCATCACATCCCCACCCTACAGCAGAAACAGTTTTGCTGGATCAGCACTGGCAGCCAGCAGTGGCCCAGCACTATGTTGCCGCTGTCCAACCGTCAATAAAATGTCCCGGCGGCCACCACGTGGGCCACCAGCTCACCTACAGTTGACACCCCATTGGTTGTCATATGCTAAAACAAGGCCATCAGTTATCCATCACTAGCAGTGTCTGCCACAAGCGGCCCTTAAGCTGCCCTGCAAGCACGTGCCATAAATGATGGCTAACCTAATGTGGTCAGCTAGTTTCCCGGCAGTGGCAGCTGGCAATCAGGTGACGTAACTGATGGCTTGCCGAATCTGTCCGCCAATTTCCTAGTAGTAGCCATAAAAAAAGGATCAACCGCAGCTTCCCAAAGTGGGAAGAAGATTTCCGACTGCCATTCCCTAGCCCTCTTTTACAGCCTCTAATGACCCCTAATATTCGACAAAATGGGTAGTAACCATATATTCCACATCGGCCGATGACGTCACTGCTACGTGCTGTGGGAATAGTCCACTTGTGGAAACAGGAGGTATTCATAATGATCTGGTGCATTTGTGTATCATCATCATCATCATCATTGTCAACCATTATCAATCCACTGCTGGACGAAGGTCTCCCCAAGTTTCTTCCACAACGGTCTGTCTTGTGCCAGTCTCTTCCATGTCACTCCCGCATACTTTCGAATATCATCCACCCATCTCCCATGTGGTCTTCTTCTGGGTCTTTTCGTGTCCCTTGGAATCCAATCTAAAATTTCGGTTTTCCATCGATAGTCTGTCCTTCTGGCAGTATGTCCAGCCCATTGTCATTTCAGGTATTGAACTCTGATCATGATGTCTTCCACTCTTGTCATTTTTCGGATCCACGAGTTCCTCTTCTTATCTCTCCTGGTTACACCAAGCATGCACCTCTCCATGCTACTTTGAGTTGTTTGCAGTCTTTGTATGTCTCTTTTAGTTAAGGTCCACGTCTCTGCACCATACGTATGCACTGGAAGGATGCATTGATCAAACACTTTTCTTTTAAGACATAATGGCATATTGCTCTTGAAAATTATGCTGTTTCTTCCAAAAGCTCTCCAGGCAAGTTTTGTACGCCGATTAATTTCTTCATCAATGTGACCCTCACTTGATATCTGCTGTCCAAGATAAACGTACGTGCCTGTTATCTCCAGCTTTTCTCCATCAATCGATAAATCTTCATTTCTTGTAAAAACATTGAGCATCACTTTTGTCTTCTTAAAGTTCATTTTTAATCCCACTTCTTTACTTTTGTCAGCAAGTTCCTGGATCATACTCTGCAGCTCTGATGAGGTAGTTGCAAAAATGACTACGTCATCAGCAAAACGAAGGTGAGTTAGATAATCTCCATTAATCTCTATCCCTTTGTTTTCCCAGTTCAGTGATTGAAAGACATTTTCCAAGCTCTTTAAAGACATTAAAGAGCTTCGGAGATATGGTGTCACCTTGTCTCACTCCCTTTCCAATTTTTATGTGTGTTGTATTTTCAAACAGCCGAATCTTTGCACTTGCATTTTCATAGATGTTATTAATAATATTAATGTATGCATCTTCAATACCGCAGGTTTTCAGAGCCATTGTAACTGCTGATGGTTTCACCGAATCAAAGGCTTTTTCATAATCGATAAAAGCCATGCACAATGGAAGTTCATATTCCCTCGCTCTTTCAATTAGTTCTCTCAGTACGTGGATGTGATCTATTGTGCTGTAGCCACTCCTGAATCCAGCTTGTTCTCTGGCTATGTACGTTCAAACCCTAGTCTGTAGACACAGAATACCAACAAAGACACAATCAAGACAGCTGCCTCAAGCCAGATCATATGAGAAATCGGAAACGTGATTACTTCAAGCGTTTACTTACAAGCAAAAACCGTCCAGATAACTCCGAAAGCAGTGAAAGTAGTATATATGATTGATCACAAAGTGTAGTTGTACAACATTTCGAACTCAAACGGATTACTACTATCCAGATGGCCAAGGCTGACATCTCGTAATCATTTTATACGAAAATTTCTGAAATAATAAAAGAAAACAATCCCCAAAATATACAGTAACTAAAATTAGAAGTATTGCTCCTGTTACCGTTAAACTTGTTGCTCAGAACATGATTTAAAAGCAAAAAAGCTGACTCGTCTATTCGTACTTATTTCTGTTTCATGTTCAGGCACAATGCAAAACAATTGCATTTTTGGTTTTCATTAAAGTGGTTCCACCTAAAATCTCTGCCTTATGTTTCCAATGGTGAAACTTCTTTACATATTTTCTTTGCAATTTATGCATCCCCAAAGATGAAAATTTGCACATCTATAAAACTAGCTTTAAGTTATGGCATGGCATACTTAATACTTGCTAAAACATACCCATTATTATATTAAAAATCAATCATTTTTCTTTGAGTAATGTTCAGACCTGTTAATAGATGGCGCGACCTGTACGTTGATGACGTCAGTACACAAACAAATGATGGATTGCTTGAATATGGCTATGATTTAGCAAGTGTTAAGTATCCCATGCTATAACTTAAAGTTAGTTTTATCGATGTGCCAATTTTCATACATTACTTGCGAAGAAAATTTGTAAAGACGTTTTACCATTGGAAACATAAGGCAGAGATTTTAGGGGGAACCACCTTAAAACATAATATCTCATAAACTGTTCTCATGGACCCAAGATCTAGTCTGTGGTGATGGTTCAAGCACGGCGCCAGAATGGAATATGGTATGGAGTACGAACTTGGGGTCCTATGATGCTGTTTCCGCAACAGCATAGGGTGTATACTCCTCACTGTTGATACGCTCGTCAAGGCATTGTGGCACTGTAACGTGAAGAACCCAACAGAGCGTTCGGCACAGTCCAACATCCTTCTCCCAAGTGGACACTCTGGGCGTCAAACAAGTGTACTGGAACTGAATGACCTCGGATACGACATCATAGGGCATACTATATATGCTCAATAGGGAAAATATCTGGGGATATCTGGTCAAGATAAAGTGTTGACACTACGTAAACACTGTAGAGAAACAAGAGCCACATGAGCACATACATTGAGATTCCAGTTTGTTAGGGACACCTGCCCTTGTCACATAAATGTCTCATTCCAACACGTAAGACGGCACGTGAACTCTGTGTGAGGTATAAATCAGGCATACCAAAATAAAGGATCCGACAGTATTTGAGTAGCTGGCACCATTCGTGCCAGTTCAATCTTCTCCCAAATGCCAGTCTCCCCGGGCTGTTGACGTACAACCATAGCAATGGTTAGCCGTGAATGGTTCCACACGCAAAAAATTCTAGTAATCGAATCCGATTGACGAAAACAGCTGGTGGATCAGAAGGTTCAAAAAGGATTGGCAAGAATCATGCAATCGTGCAGACAGGACATAACCCTGAAAGGTGTTTATTGGTGTACCAAGAGTCGACTCTAAAGTTTCAGGTATAAGACCCTATCGGAAATGGGATAATTATATTTTCATTGAAGAGTTCTTACATTAAAAAATCAACGTGAAAGTTACCTTCTTACTAAGACAAATCGTGCTGACCATTTACACGGTCGAGTCACAATACTGTGACCACCAGCTAATATCCAGAGTAACCACCGTGTGCAGCGCGGACAGCAGTGAGACGGGCTGGGAGTGACTCAATAAGGTGCTGGAAGGTGTTCCAAGGTATGTGAAGCCGTGCGGACTGCAGTGCCTATGACAGCTCTTGGAGGGTGCGTGGTGGAGGATCCATAGAGCGAACAACACGACACAGGTGGTTCCACAGATGCTAAATTGGGTTTAAATCTGGGGAATTAGGGGGCCAGAGATGTACTTTGAAGTCTTCGTCGTGCTCTTCCAACCACTCTCGGACATTTCTAGCTGTGTGACACGACGCATTGTCGTGCTGGAAGATCCCATCTGCGCCAGGGAAGACAATCAACATGTATGGGTGTACGTGGTCTGCAAGGATCGATTAATAACGAATTCGGTCCATAGTGCCTTCCACAAGTATGAGTGGACACAGGGAATGCCACGAAAACATTCCCCAGACCATGGCGCTGCCCCCAACAGCTTGTGTTCTTGCAACAGTGGTTGAAGAATGTTTTTTTTCCGTTGTTCCTCGCCTTATACGTCAACTTTCATCCGTTCGATGAAGCAGAAAATATGACTAATCGGAGAAGGCAATCCTTTGCCAATCAGCGGAGTTCTAATTCCGATACTGCCGTCCAATGGAAGACTTTTCTACCGATGCACCTTCGTTAGCATAGGTGCAATGATTATCCGTCTGCGTCGCAGTTCCATGCTCAGCTGGGTTCGCTCAACTGTCGTTTTAGATATACTTCCGGTAGCTCCCTGGTGCATTCGGTCAGTGAGTTGCTCCATTGTAGCGTGTCGATCGGCCAGTGAGTTGCTCCACTGTAGCGTGTCGATCGGCCAGTGAGTTGCTCCACTGTAGCGTGTCGATCGGCCCTTACGCACCTTCGTGGCCGAAGTTGACCTCTCACATCAATGGCACGTGGTGCTCCGCAGTTTGCACGTCGCTTATTCGCAATGGTGCTATTTCTCCAATCACGATACACTTTAACCACAGCAGCGCACGAACAGTTCACAAACTGCGCTGTTTCAGAAATACTGTCACCCTTGTCCCGAAAGCCGATAATAATCCCTTTTTGCAATAATGAAAAATCGCTCCTTTTATCCATGACATGAACGAGTGATATGTTTTCAGATTGCCACCAGCACACCTAATATTCCCTCCAAGCCAGCTCACGACACGTGCCTTCTTTTATTGGCTACGCACTGTTGACGCCAAAAGTAAGAGGTAGTGACAATAATGTGACTCGACTGTACAAAAAATATTTTGTTTGTCAATCTGACGACTGAAATAGAGTAAAATTGAATGTCGCCGAAGAGCCTTAGGATAGAGGTACGCACGATCCTTGAGATCAGGTCCACTCTTTTAAGTTCCATTTTAAGAGTGGAACCAGATCAAGCATTTATTTCTTAAGCCAAATCGAGCACCTGTCTTGGCCAGAACAAGATTCCCTTTTTTTAGTTTCCATTGAAAATTGCAGACAAGTGTCCAAGACAAAGTAGATGATATTCATATATATGATGAGTGCTCTATAAATACTCAACTCAAATTCTCCGGCAAGGCTCCTTTCTCTCGAATTTCGTGATCTGAAGCATAAAACGTTTCTGCTCTTTCCTTTGAGGAGCCAAGTAATCAGTGCAGCAAAAGACTTGGAATATTTAACAATAAATATCAAGATGCTTCACATCCTCTTTCCCCAAAATAACTGGAGCTGTTATCTTCAGGGAGCAGGGCAAGTCATTAACATCCAGCGAGATCTTGTTTTCTGTTTCAGCGGGAGTACCTGTCGCCACTGCAGTCAGTGCGGCATTTTTCTCTCTGTATCTCTAGATGAAGTGCCAGAAGTGTTAAAAGTGACTTAGCACAAGTTTTCCTTTTACTCTACCATAAATCTGTGACATCAGTTTCTCCCCTCATAGCTATGCGTTTGTGCACATGAAACGTGTCGAGCCTTAGATGTTCAGTTTGCGTCGGACAGGGCTTCTGCAGATAAGGCCCGTGTAGATCCCTTTGGGTACCTATAATACACTGCCTGACCGAGAAAATGCCCCACCATGAAGGAATGCTCAAAAACAGACCAAACTGCACACACTGATAGCCAAGTAGGTCCTGAACAAATGATTTAATTGTCACATGCAGACTAGCCTCCAGTGACCTAATACACAGGATGATCAGTAAGAAGTTTGGCACCCCATTTTGGGCGATACATCGTTGAATCCGACGTGGCATCGAGGCAATAAGAGTCCTAACAGGACCTTGGTATATCGTGGACCATGTGGTGTTGTTCCGAGTTCACAGTTCACCTTCATTTAACGGGGGTGGGGTGGGGGTGGGGGTACTCAACCGAAGTCCAATCGTGCTCTACAGATGCTCGATGGGTGAGAGATCGGGGGATCTTCCTGGTCACGGAAGCATCCTCACACCGTGTAAAGCATTCAGGCTGATCCGAGCGGTATGCAACCGGGCGTTATCCTGTTTTAAAACGGCGTTCGAGACGTCTTGCAGACATGGTAGTGGCACGAGCCGCTGCACCTCATGTTCCCCTTCCCGTAATGCGTACCAGCGGTGAGTGGCTATCGGCGCTGATAGTCCCCCACACCATTATTCTACGTTGCCGGGAAGTGTAGGGTTCCACAATGGTGGAAGAATGCGCCCCTTGACCACGTCATATTCAGACTCGCACACGGCGATCATCCGTAATGAGACAGAACCGCAATTCGTCTCTGAACACCACACTGTTCTATTCGGCACCCCACGCAGCTCTGGAAGCGTTGACGACGATGGTCCCTTCGCAACGGACGGCTGGACAGCAAACCAGACGCCGCCACTCGGCGCGACACTGTCCTTGTCGATATCGGAGCATCCAAGCCTTCCCGTACACTCCGCAAAATGTCGCCCCTTGTGGCCTTTGGGTCCGCTACGGCATGACGTCGGATGCGACGATCGGTGAGCTCGGACGTCCGTCTCGGTACTCCGGTGCCCCTACGACGTTTCACAGATCTTTCCTGGGATCACTGTCTCCAAATACGACCGGCGATTTTGGCATCACTTTGCGTTTCTTCCGCAATACGACGCAAGAACCATTCCGCGGTACGAAGCCCTACGATGACACCGCTCGTGAACTCATGCGTTTGACGAAATCAGTTACTACGGCGTCTTAGCGACATTGGCACCCCTTGTTCGTTCTGCAGACACGGTTACGGCAGAACCACTCACTTCTCGCGGCCGTGACGATGACTCGACTGATGGCTTCACGTGCTGATTGTCCTCTTATATCCCACGCGCTGTTCGCGCGATTGGCCTGCAAATGTAGTCATTTGCATAACTTAAACGTGTGCACCCACCCTGCAATTTGCATGGCGCTGCGTTTACGTCCTCATGTCATGACATTTTCTCTCTCAGGCAGTGTGTAACCGTTTACATGGGTTGTAGATTTGAACTTTATGTTAAGTTTACTTAAATCTTAGAGCTTGTAAGGTTTAACTTTACCTTTGAATCTTATCTTAGTGAATTTAGGCTAACTATAAAACCCTGACTATACACTCATCGTCAAAAAAATAGTTGCACCCTGAAGGAAGCAACCGACAGGAATGAAATTTGGTGGGTAGGTTTGATATCGTGAGACATTCAAATGATTCAAGTATCATGCTCGGTCACGCATGTGACGCAAACAAGGAGGGTCGTAGCTCTGTGTCTGACCTGCTGTATAAGGTCGTCCCGTTGCGCGTGTTTCCCATTTTGACTCGTGCTGTTGTGTTGGTTGCATCCTTTGCAAATAAAGCATGCCTCGTAAAAAAGTTCGGAAGTAATTCGAGCAGTTGAAGGAGTTCGAAAGGGGCCGCATCGTCGGACTCCGGGAAGTAGGATGGTCTTATCGCCATATTGCGTGCCGTACCGGTCGTGAGGATGTCACCATTGTACGCTGTTGGCGGCAGTTGATAGAACAAGGCACGCAGCAACGACAGGAAGGGTCTGGGAGACCTGGACAAACCACTGAGAGAGAGAACCGACTAGTCGTCGGACATGCGCGGAGTAACCCAACAAACGCGATTGCGAGTATTCAGCGAGCAGTGGTGCCCTCCATGCATCATCCGACTAGTGCCAGCACCATTGGCAGACGGATGCACGACGTAGTACTACACGCACGCAGACCGTTACGACAACTGTCCTTAACGTTGCACCGTCGCACCGTCGCCAAAGAGTGCAATTGTGTCGTGCAGACTGTCATGGAGCCACTCAGAATGTCAGCGGGTGGTCTTCAGCTACGAGTCCCGCTTCTTTCTTGGAGGAGACGACCAACAAATCCGTGTGTGAAGGCACCGTGGTTAGCGCCATGATGAACGGTTTGTTGTCGAGCGTCACACGTCCAGAAGGCTTGGTGTCATGGTGTGGGGTGCAATTGCCCACGATGCTACATCACCTTTGGTGTTCATTACTCTGGCAGCCCATCGTTACTTTCATGAGGTCCTGCAACCAGGGGCGCTACCTTTTCTGAACGCTCACTCCGGTACGATTTTCCAACAGAACAACGCTCATCCGATTACTGCTGCTGTCTCGAGAGCTTGCCTTCAATCCTCTGACACTCTGCCATGGTAGCCGCATCGTCCGACTTATCGCCGATTGAAAATGTGTAGGATGCTATTGGACTCGTTATCCGCACTCCACCAATACCGCACAATCTGCAGGATCTGCGTGAGGAGATTCAAACTGCATGGGATGGGATGATTTATCGCAGCTATAACGAAGTAAATTTCTCCGTCATTTTTGTCCACGCCGGGGCTCGAACCCGGGTCCCCTCATTCCGGAAAAGGTCACTCTACCAATTGAGCTACGCGGACGTTTGTTATCGCTGCTATCTGCCTTTATGTCGTGTGCGTCCTGCTGGGCAGGCACGTCACATCTCCCCCCTCACCAAAAGAGGGCCGGGGGCATGGCCCACGGGTCAGCCGTGACCATGAATCGTCGTAGGCAGTCATCAGCTGAAGCATGTACTCTTGAGAACTCCCAGTCAATCTAGTGAGTGGAATATAACATCACACACATTTGTTTTTTTTTCGAAGCGCTGAAGAAGAGATTCTCTCATTTTTTTATCTCGCGGTGTGGAAAGAACATCACACCATTGCGAGATCTTGAACGGTCGGGTCGTCAGGAAAGTTCGGGCGCCATTATAACGAAGTAAATTTCTCCGTCATTTTTGTCCACGTCGGGGCTCGAACCCGGGTCCCCTCATTCCGGAATAAGTCTCTCTACCAATTGAGCTACGCGGATGTTCGTTATCGCTGCTATCTGCCTTTATGTCGTGTGCGTCCTGCTGGGCAGACACGTCACACAGCACACCATCACACCATTAGGAACCTGTACAACTCTATGCTGTGTGAGTAAACATGGCGGTCTGACACCATGCTGAGAGACACTACCTAATGGCGTGTAGCTCAATAAATATTGCCCATATCAGTCTCAATGTTTAATCATTTATTGTTCCTGGTGACTTTTACCTTCCTCCCGAATAACATTGTAATCCTACACGTCTTTCTGGGTGCAGTTATGTTTTTTACGATGAGTGTGTACAACTTTTGACTTTTTGTATGCATCTGAGATTTAACAAAGATACCTTTATATCGTTTGGGCTGCTGAATATGAAAATGACCGTTAAAACACCAGATTAGCTCTAGTTTTTGAAATATCTCTGAAACAAATTTTACATATTTGCATATACATACCCTATGATATTCCTATATTCCTCATAGATGAAATGATCCACAGCGACGCCGCTTTGCCTGTTTTACTTGTAATGAGTTTCTGGAGCATCTCGCACTAGGGTCCGACAATAGTCTTTTATTATTGCTGCATTCCGTATCCATTGGTACCTTTTTTCGAGGACGAGTAGTAATGCCCTGATAAAACTGTTCCCCGTGCTCATCACTGATAGCACCGCAGTTTGCCGGAAAGATATCCAAATGAAAATGTAAAAAGTGTAATTTCAATGACATGTTGCACCCTAGTCCCTCGTAGCGCTGCAAGAAGGTTCCTACAAGCTTCTGGTAATTGTCAGCCGTATTGTTTCCTAGAAAGTTTGTGGCCGCTTACTGGAAATCATTCCGAGCTAAGTTTTCATATCCTGTGAGGATATCATCAAAATACTTATCTCGGAAGAGGTGATGTATCTGTGGATTGGTAAATACAGCTTCCTTCATTTTGGCCTCACTAAGTCTTGGAAATTTATCACAAAGGTACAAAACAGCTGCCTCATTTCTATCCATGGCCTTTACAAAGTTTTTCATTAGTCTAAGTTTGATGTGGAGAGGAGGGAGCAAAATCTTGCTGGATTCTACAAGTGGTTCGTTAAGCACATTCTGTTTCCCCTGTCCAAGTGATTGTCATGGGGAACAATCCTTTTTCTTGTAGTGCGAAGTCCTGGAACTGCTGTCTCGGAGACAGAGGAAACAGCAAACTTTGTGCAGTTCATATTCGTGATAAGCATGTCCAAATTAGTTAAAAATAACTACTTTTGTCTCAGATACATTTTGTCTGTTGTCCAGTGTTATTTCAACTTGCTCGCTGTAGCTGCAAGTCTTAATTCCACATAACATTCACCTTCATAATAACGGAAAAATTGAAAAGGGTTACCAGTTTCTTTTTATTAGCATCAAAGTACGTCCCCACAAGAAACGAATCACTTTGCTCTTAACAACACGATATATCCAACTTCAATTGTACAAGATACGTAACACTGCTTACTCAAATCAAGAATCTTATACTGGTAGACTACTGCTTCGACTAGCGAATCCTGTGATGGTTAAATTCAAATTGTTCGGAAACTTGAAACTTGGTCGTTCTGGGTGGTGTAGTGGTTAGCATACCCGGGCGTTTCTGGGAGACGCGGATTCAAGTCCCGCTCCAGGACGATGAAAATTTTCAAGTTTTCGGATATTATCTGATTTACCATCCTTGTCACATTTACGCCAAAAATCGGATTGTCATCTTCAAAATTTGTAGACTACAAGTTGTTCGTACAAAGATCTGCACATTTGTAAAAAGCTCTCTCCACATGAATATAGTTCGCACAATATTGCACTTTCGTGAATCTTCAAATAGTACTGCTCATTACTCATTAAACATTGTCCATTGCTCATTTAAAATTATACATTTAATGGTTGACAATTTTCATCATTGTCAACCATTATCAATCCACTGATGGACGAAGGTTTCCCCAAGTTTCTTCCACAACGTTCTGTCTTGTGCTAGCCTCCTCCATGTTACTCTCGCATACTATAAGGTACATTCCAGCTGCCGGAGACTGAGGGCCAAGATTTAAGTTGTAGAGTCATTTTGGAGGGGTTTGGCCATAACTCACCACGCTGGCCAAGCGGGTTAGTGAGTGTGGGATAGCATTTCCTCTAATCCCGATGGTATAGTTATACCGCTATTGGCGGTCGTCAGAGCCCCTTTAGTGGGAACAGGATGCACCACGAGAAGGCGGGGTTGACATTTGTCAAGAAGAGGCTGTGATGTTGCGCATCACCTGACCTTACATCCCCAATAAGATATATATCATCATCATCATCATCATCATCATCATAATCATCATTGTCAACCATTATCAATCCACTGCTGGACGAAGGTCTCCCCAAGTTTCCTCCACAACGGTCTGTCTTGTGCCAGTCTCCTCCATGTCACTCCCGCATACTTTCGAATTTCATCCACCCATCTTCCATGTGGTATTCTTCTGGGTCTTTTCCTGTCCCTTGGAATTAAATCTAAAATTTTGGCTGTCCATCGATGGTTTGTCCTTCTGGCACAACGTCCAGCCCATTGCCATTTCAGGGATTTTACTCTGATCATGATGTCTTCCACTCTTGTCATTTTTCTGATCCACGAGTTCCTCTTCTTATCTCTCCTGGTTACCCCAAGCATGCACCTCTCCATGCTTCTTTGACTTGTTTGCAGTCTTTGTATGTCTTTTTTAGTTAAGGTGGTTCTACTTAAAATCTCTGCCTTATGCTTCCAATGGTAAAACTTCTGTACATATTTTCTTCGCAATTAATGTATTCCCAAGAACGAAATGTTGCACATCGATAAAGCTAACTCTGAGTTATAGCATTTGATACTTAATACTTGCTAAAACATAACCGTAATTATATTAAAATTCAATCATTTTTCTTTCAGTAATGTTCAGACCTGTCAATAGATGGCGCTACCTGCACATTGATGACGTCAGTACACAAACAAATGTTGGATTGCTTAATTATGTTTATGTTTTCGCAAGCATTAAGTATCCCATGCTATAACTTAAAGTGAGTTTTGTAGATGTGCAAATTTTCATCCTTGGGAATACACTGATTGCGAAGAAAATACACTATCTACCAACAAGTAATTCGGCACCCCTGCAATTGACGATATCTGCGCTCCTGTTAGACGTCACGGCCGCCACCGTTAAATATCGTGTGGGAAACAACAACGCAACCAGTCGCATGCAAGATGCCACGCAGTTCGGAGCTCTCTGATTTCGAGAAAGGTGTAATCGTCGGGTATCACAGAAATGGCCGATCCATACGTGACATATCCAGCAAGTTGAAGTACTCAAAATCGACAGTGGCCTACGTGATTGGCAAGTGGAAGATGAGAGGTGACTGTCGGAATGTGCCTCGACCCGGCAGACCCACAAAACTGGGAGTTAGAGACCGAACGGTGCTGGCCACAGAAATTCGGAAGAACCGCACCAAATCGATGGGCCACATCCGCGAGGAGTTTCAACAGGCATCCGGGAGTATTCTTTCGATGAATATCATCTGTAAGGAAGCCCATCTGCTCGGTTATCATGGACGTGCTGCTGCCCAAAAGCCTTTGATCACCAAGTCCAATAGCGCTGCTCGGTTAACGTGGAGCGAAGAACGTCGACAGTGGACCGTTGAACAGTGAAAACAGGTTCTCTGGAGAGACGAATCAAGGTTCACCCTCTACCGTTTGGATGGAAGGGTCTGGATTTGGCGTCTGCCTGGAGAACGCCTCCTGCCGGAATGTATTGTGCCAACTGTGAAGTTCGGCGGCGGTGGAATTATGCTATGGGGGTGTTTCTGCTGGTATAGCACAGGACCCTTGGTCGCAATTCCTGGTAGACTCAACGCCGAGACCTACTGCCCCATTTTAGATGACCATGCGCTTTCTACGTTGTGGCAGTTTTACGGGGTGGACCCATGTTACTTTCAGGATGACAATGCCACCTGTCATGTTGCGAGGTTCACCATGGCTTGGTATGGTGACAATGGGGTTAATCGAATGGACTGACCGGCGCAGAGCCCGGACCTTAACCCTATCGAGCACCTCTGGGACGAGTTCGAGCGTCGACTTAAGGGGTGCCCCACGGTCCGAAATCGGTGAAGGAACTGACCTGTCTTCTCCGAGCCGAGTGGGAGAAAATACCGCTAGCCGTCGTACAACGCCCGGTTGAGAGTATGCCCCGGAGGGTCGCAGCTGTAATCGCCGCTCGTGGAGGCTCCACCAACTATTGAAGGTGAATAAACTTCGTTTTCCTTTGCTATCACAGGTGTCCAATTACTTGTTGGTAGATAGTGTATATGCAGAAGTTTTACCATTGAAAAACATAAGGCAGAGATTTTAGGTGGAACTACCTTAAGGTCCACGTCTTTGCCCCATACGTAAGCACTGGAAGGATGCATTGATCAAACACTTTTCTTTTAAGACATAATGGCATATTGCTCGTGAAAAAAATACTGTTTCTTCCAATAGCTCTCCAGGCAAGTTTATATATATACATAATGGGAAAATCTGCCGATTTATCGGCGGAGTTTGATATAGGAGAAATTGTGATGACAAGGCACCTCGGTACTACGATCTCGGAAACGGCGCGGCTTGCGGGTTCTTCGCGTGCAGTTGTAGTGAGTACGTATCAAAAGTGGTGCACATATGGCTAAACGACAAACCGTCGTCCAGCCGTGTACCGTCCGCAGCTCATTGATGCCAGAAGAGAACGGTGACTGTCGCGCATTGTTCACAGTGACCGCAGGGCCACTGTGCGACAAATCATCCGCAACTACAACAATGGTGATCAGGGCAATGGGTCACAGCACACAGTTCATGGCAGCCTTCTGCGCATGGGCCTGCGTAGCCGAAGAACCAGCCGGGTCCCCATGCTCACTGCACGTCATCGCCAACAACGCATGAAATGGGCCTAAGATCATCGAGATTGGACCGTGGATGTTTGGAAGAAACTGGTCTTGTCTGACAAATGAAGATTTCTGGTGCATCACGTAGACGGCCGAGCGCGAATACGCCGATTACCAACAGAAACTAATGCACTGTTGGGCGGGAACAGGTCGACGGCGTCAGTGCTATGCTGTGGGAAATGCTTTCTTGGGACACTTTAGGCCCCATTATCCCAATAGCACAATCCCTAATAGCTGTCAGGTATCTGAATATCTTTGCGGACCAAGTTCACTCATTCATGGCAAATGTGTTCCCTGCTGGTGATGGTCATTATCAACAGGATAATACGCCATGCCACATTGCCAGAATCGTCAAGAAGTGGTTCAAGGAACATGCTGGTGACTTTCTATTAATGCCCTAGCCTTCAAATTCACTTCGCATGAACCTTATCGAACCTTTGTGGTTCGACTTGGAAAAGCTGGTGCGTCCTAAATCCCCACCACCCCGAAATGTACGGGAACTGGAAGACCTGCTGTTGACATTATGGTACCAGATAATCCAGGATACCTAACGCCACCTCACTGAATCGATGCCTCGCCGAGTGGCAGCTGTTTTGCGGGCTAAAAGGTATGTATATATATATATATTTTTTTTTGTTTTTCTTGATCCCCTCCCGAAGCAGATATCCTGAAAACACCTAATCCTCGACATTATTTTTCTTATTGAGAATTCGAACTCATGCGGACTTAGAAAAATTAAACATGCTGCGCCTTTTAGTGCGTGTTGCAGCAATGGCGGATTGAATGTTCATTCACAACGGTGAGAACAAACCATTTACGGTAAAGAGTCATTCGGTGCGAAAGAATCGTTGACGAATGATCCATCACTTTTATTTCCCTTAAAGAAGGCGAGAAAGTTTTGACCCTGTTGATTGTTACAGTAAGAATCGAGCGGAAAAGTATGAATCTCATGTAGGGCAGGTGCAAGCTTTATTTATCTGGGAGGGAGTGACTAGAAATTATACCCCTCAATCTGAAATGTTCCCTACTTCCACTCAAAGAATACCCAGTTATTACTTTCTCATACCTCTATCATAAGAAAGTATTATGATCCTATAAAAATCTCACTTCTGGTTTTGGTAATAATTTAACTAAAAATGTGAAACTAGGTTACTAAATACCCAAGACTCAAGTAAAAACTATGTGAATACTGACAACGCAGCATTCCGCAGAAATTCAGAATGAAAAACGAACCAGAATAAAAGGAATGAGTATCAACCGGTGAACGTAACAATAAGAAGACGACTTGGAAAAATTCCACTGAAAGTTAAGCATTGAGAGGGGCTTTCTACAAAGGAGCGCAGATGACTAATTAGCTCTTCATCCCTTCAGCTTATTTGAAAAGGATATAAAGGTTAGTCATATCAGCATATCGTTTTATATGTCTTATTCCGCTGTTTTGGATATTTCTTTTCGTCCACACTTAATAGAGTAGGTTACCAGGGACCCTGATTAGCTACGTAAAATATTCTATGCGGCTAACTAAAGACTTTGAAAAAGAAAATAATAAATCGTATAACTTTCTTTTTAGTTTTAATTTTCAGTAAATTTATTCACACGTTGTGTATATCCATTTTTGTGACTCTCAGAACAAAACTTAATGCCCCTAGTACCCTTCCGGCAGCTACGGTCCTTTTCTCATGTGAAACTAAAGCTCAAAAATCGGTACTGCCTCTGTTTCCTTTGCTGTGAAAGCAACTTTAAGGGGTCACGAAAGTTGCAGTCGAATCTATCAGGGAAAGTTAATCTTAAATGCTTTTGTTGTGTTTTACATGTTCCCTTCTTTTTGTGCACTGCGTTGTACAGCCATGTTCTTGTAAATATATTTACCTGTTGTTTTGTGCTCTGCTTTCACTCTGCACGTCATCACATGCTTTATTAATTAATCATTACTTTTGCTTGTGCATCGTCTTCCTCAAGCATATATTGTTCCTTATTAACGATTTTAACATTTTGTCATCCTTAGTTGACTGCCGTATCACATTCACCTGTAATATTTCATCAGTATCGCTCATTGTTTTGTTATTTATTTTGCCATATGTGGTACGCCTGTATTCCCTATTTTTTGCCAATAAAGTATATTTTGAAATAATCTTGAATTTCTCTTTCCTCTTAAAAGCAAAATCAAAGCGCTTGTTCCGCTGATTTATATGCCAAGAAGAGATTGAGAAAACATGCATTTCATTGGGAAAACTCATTAAACGTCTGAAGATGCACCTCAGCATTGCTACCCCATTTTAAAAATGTCATGTTTTCTGAATTCTTGAAATCTGAGGATGAGCTTTTTTTTTTTTTTTTTTAACGGGAGTCCCTATCTTTAACAGATTTTTAGGTGTTTAACAAAAGGATTCGACCATAAGCTAACATGTACGGTAAGTGAATCACTGCAAGCACGTGAACGATAGATAAACAGAAAAACAAGTATATCTCTGCAAAATCACAATACTATTTTTCATTAATTTCACTCGTAAAATACACCGGGAGAAACATTCTGAAGACGAGACTTTTAAAAAAAACCAAGTGAATTTTCAAGACCTACGCAAGGACGATCAAGAATAATAGTAAAACCTGAGGGAAAATAATTATTTTACTGATGAAGGTCTTCGTAATTACTTCGGGAATTAAAATAAAACTGCACCCCATGGTATCGGAACACATCTTCGAGAACAATGCCTCAACTGAAGCGGGAACAAAACACGGCGCTTCTTCGGTGACTCGGTGGTTCTATTCCAGGCTGTCAAGAACAGGCGGATGAAGGGGTCCCTGGATAAGATCGTGATGTGGTTGGGTGGCCACCTTCCTATGTCCCCGCCACTCCCAGGTAGCACAAAAACGATTACGACAGGACAAAAGCACGCACGCGTATATGTAGGGCACCCACCATTCGCCGGGAACAACAAGAGAGCACAGCTCTCATCTCTGGACGTATATGCATGCACAGCGTGCTAGAATGGGAAAGATCTGCAGAAATACTTCACCCTTGCACACACAAAGAAAAAAGAAATAAATTGCTCGAGTGGGTTCTTTTTTCCTTATTCTCTCTCTCTCTCTCTCGTGTTCTCCCTCTCTCTATATATATTGTTCTTCTTTCCCTCACTCTTATTCGTCGTCTTTTAATTCTTTAAGTGTCGTGTGTGTGTCTTGCTCTGGTAGCGAACATTCTTCGAAGCCTCATGCTAGCCTCGACGTAAAATGGGAATGTGCCTGTCGGTTGGTAAGAGATCGGCTTCAAAAACAGATAAATGCAATCCTCCAAGCACGCTTGATTAAAGTTGCGTAATTAAACGGGCTTTTCGGAATTGCGCCCATACTTCTTTCTCTTTCCTTTCGAATTTCCTTCTTTTTTTTTTTTTTATTTTCTTGCTTTTTTATTATTCCCTCTCTGAAAGATGTCCGTTTTATTCAAAAGCTTGGTGGCGAAAGTTTTAATACTTTTCGAAACTAACTGAACGTTAGACAGTTGAAGATCTTATTCTTTTCGATTTTCTTTCTTCCGTTTCTTTTTTTCTTTTCTTTCCGTCTTTCTCTTATTAGGGAGCTTCTTTTTTATTTTCGCATAAAATAATTCCTTCCGTTGTCCAAAAAAAATGACGAAGTGTATGATTGATTATGGAAGACATTTCAAGTTTCTATTCGTATTCATGAAATGGTGATGTTAAAGACAAGGCTTTTGCTAAGATAAAGCGCATATGACATTTATATCGCATGCATTCTCTTTCTCCGAACTACAGTAATTTTCCGCGTCCGTTTCAATGCTCAAAACTAATGCAATTCATTTTTTTATGTATTATTTGCTGTTTTAAGGTTGGATTAGAAAGCAGCTGCAAATACAGAATAACGGATTTTTCATGCAAATTTGCACAATGGTTGTCAAAATCAAACGACATCAACATATTATTTTTATAGGAAGACCCACTTTAAGCCAAGAAACTTGTGATATACAAGGTTTTCTCTTTATAAAGAACTAACAATGTCAGCTAGAGCTATACTAAGCCATGATTATTTTAAGAATCAGAAATTGTTGAAGGGAGTTCGTTCTTGAGAGGTATCCAGGAAAAACATTTCCTGATAACGTACTTCGAAGTTTTGATGAGATAGGAAAGAACGAGCTTCAAAATGTGCAATGATTCCTAGAACATATATGAGTACTTGTGAAAACACAAGTTTGTCCGCGACGGGCATCGAAACCGTGTCCCCTCACTCCGGAGTAAGTCGCTCTCCCAACTAAGCTAGGCAGACAGAATGTCTTGCAACAGATTTGTCATTTTGACACATGTTTTCCCCTCTGCAGTACGTCACATACCGGAAAATTGTCGCAGCACTATGTAAAACTTAAAATGATGGTAACCGAACCGACTGATCTTTACAATTTGAATATACACTGGCGTGCAAAAATTAAGGACGAGACGGTTTTTCTAATGTAACGTCATGCAGAAGTGCTCGACGTCGACTCAAATCATACCATAAAATCCCCGAGATGTAAGAATACGGGACAAGTGAGCAAAACCGTCCAAATAAGGAATCCAAAGGATACAAAGACACTTTATTGAAAAGGTAGCTTCGAGCACAACTGGACAGAAGACAGAAACGTCCATGTGACAGGCGACTACCAAGAAAAATCCAGTCTTTAGTAGGGGATATGATCCTCCCTGACTGCGTTGCAGGATTTACAACGTCTGTCCATGCTGAGGACGAGGTTGTCAAGGAGCTGTTGAGGCATCGCGGCCCATTCCTCTTGTAGTGCCAATCGCAGCTGCAGAATCGCTGCTGGCGGCTGGTGACGTGCTGCCAAGCATCTCCCAAGAAGGTCC
The DNA here is from genome assembly GCA_039090855.1 of Macrothele yani. NCBI lineage: Eukaryota > Metazoa > Arthropoda > Arachnida > Araneae > Macrothelidae > Macrothele > Macrothele yani. The sequence goes on from CM077028.1 coordinate 101,013,916, forward strand.
CACGCGTGTTAGATTGGATTTAGGTTCGGGGACCTTGCGGGCCAATCCATGCGTTGAATATCTTCACTCTCCAACAGCTCTGCGACAGCCACTGTACGATGAGGTGTAGCGTTGTCGTCCATGAAGAGGAACTCAGGACCCACAGCACCTCTAAACAGACGCACGTGAGGCAGGAGAACCTCGGTACAATAGCGAACACCAGTGACTGAACCTCCTTGGAAGATGTAGAGGTCAGTACGGCTGCCAAGCATGATACTGCCCCAAACGAGAACTCCGCCACCTCCAAACCGGTCCCTTTCGATGATGTTGGAGGTGTGATTGCGTGTTCTTTGCTCTCTCCAGATGTGTATACGTCCATAATCGCTCGTCAGACTAAATCGTCTCTCATCCGTAAAGAGAACTCGACCCCATTGCTGATGTGTCCAGTTCTTGTGTTCCTGGCACCACAGAAACCGCCGTCTCCGATGAGCAGGCGTTAATGGAACACACCGTACTGGTCTTCGTGCAAATTTACCACCTTTGTGCAGCCTCCTGGCCACGGTAAAACGCGGTAACGTCCAGTTGTCTGTTGCATGTGCCTTGCGATTTCTCCCGCTGTCTGCCGTCTGTCCCTTCTCGCCTGTAGGACTATATGTCGGTCGTCCGCCGCCGTGGTTGGTCGTGGACGACCACTGCTAAATTCTCGGACAGCTGTTCCTGTTGTTTGAAATGCTCTCCAAGCTCGTGAAACGATGCTGTGAGCGATCCCGAACTCCTCGGCCTCACTAGTCACTCTTCGACCTTCTTCCAACTTCCCAATGACGAGACCTCGGGTACAGTCATCCAGAAGTCGTCTACTGGATTGCCTGTTGGCCATATCACACGGTGGCAGCAACTCGACGTCGTTAAAACCGATGTACCCCGTGCAATAGCTTTCACCGAATTGCTGAGCCTACACCGCCCGTGTGCTTTATACCCTTCCGACCCCCCCCCCCACGTCATGCTGCATATATGCGCATGCCCTACCGTACCGGACCCTAGTCTATCTCCTGAGGAGTCTTTCAGTCCGTTCTGCCTGCTCGTTCGGCTGTTAGGCTAATTTCTCCTCTTCGTCCTTAATTTTTGCACACCAGTGTATAACACTAGTGCAGTGATTGCTCGACTGTCAATCCGATATATTGTCCAATGGAACGACAATAATTCAGCACACCTAGTCTTTATACGGAACGACTATGTTCTAAACGTTCCAGGACTCTCTCTACAAATAGGAAAGCAGAACATTTATAGATTACTGTTGTGGGACTTATCGAAACATGTCCCACAGCTGAAGCACATCGTTGTCAGCTCTTCTGCAAATGTTTGGAGCAGCTCTGGAAGGCTGAATCGTGTTATACAGTATATTCTTTACAGAACACCCACATTGAAAGACAGCAATATTTATTCCTGACGAGATTTGATACATCAATCTTCACATCACAGCACTCATGTTACTACTGAATCTCCTGGCAGCCACAACAATTTTTTTTTACTGTTACGGTTAAGATTCCTTATTCCACAAAATGCTGCGTGATCGTTCTTTCCAAACTTGAAGAACAAAGGAACTGTTACCTTTTCTGTCCGGATCCGAGTCACAAGTATCGAGTTTAATTTCCTATAACTCAAATCTGTGGTTAAAAGTTATTGTATATACTTTTGCTAATGTTATTCATATCTGCTAAAAGAGTAAGATCGTGCTTTTGCTATGGTGTCGAATGCTCTCATTATTTTCAGCTGTCCATACGATGATAGTACTTGTACCAGACATGATATCATCTTCAACTGTCTCTCGCGCAACATGAAACCAATACTATCTATAACGAAGTAAATTTCTCCGTCATTTTTATCCGCGCCAGGATTCGAACCCGGGTCCCCTCATTCCGGAATAAGTTGCTCTACCAATTGAGCTACGCGGACGTTTTATTCTGATTCCTATCTGCCTTTATGTCGTGTGCGTCCTTCGGGCAGGTACGTCACATCTCCTGGTACGTTACATCATCTCCCCCTTATTATTTTTTTTTCGAAGCGCTGGAGTAGGGATTCTCTGATTTTTCCTATCTCGCGGTGTATAAAGAACATCACACCAATGCGAGATTTTGAACGGTCGGGTCATCCGGATAGTTCGGGCGCCATTATAACGAAGTAAATTTCTCCGTCATTTCTGTCCACGCCAGGATTCGAACCCGGATCCCCTCATTCCGGAATAAGTTGCTCTACCAATTGAGCTACGCGGACGTTTTTTTGTTGTTGTTTTTATTCTGATTCCTATCTGCCTTTATGTCGTGTGTGTCCATCGGGCAGGTACGTCACATCTCCTGGTACGTTACATATCATTCAAAAATATGTGAACAAGGTAGTTCTGCATCGACATTAGCTTGTCATAATGAGATTTTGGTCTTAGTGGCACTTTATCTAGCTAGTGATCCCTCTTAGTTTACGAATGGACTGTGAATATTGTTGAGATGTTCAGCAAGATCCCTGATGCCAGTCCATGACAAACGTAAGCGAATCCTGTATAAGAGGCAAATAATATCCAGCCCAATGTAGCCCTTTAAAACAAACAAAATCCAGCCCAGTGTAGACCTTTAAAACAAACAAAATCCAGCCCAGTGTAGACCTTTAAAACAAACAAAATCCAGCCCATTACAGCCCTCTATAAATCAACAGGGCTGGATTTGTTTAATATACACTGAAGTGCCAGAAAAACTGGTATACCAGTCTAACACTTACTAGACCCCCCTACGGGAGCGCAGGGCTGCAGAAATACGACGGGGCATGGACTCCACTAGCTTCTGTAAATATGCTGTAGGCAATGCACACCATACTTCCTGCAGAGAGTTTCACAATTCCGGTGTATTCCGAGGTCTCGGATTCCTGTGTTCAACAGCGCGTTGCATGGCATCCCAAATGTGTTCTATCACGTTCAGATCTGGGGACTTGGGTAGGAATGGCAACACCCCAAACTCAAACGAATGCTCCTCGAAACATAATGTAGCGTCCCGACACTTGTGTGGAGGTGCATTGTCCTGTTGGAACAGGCCCAACCCATCAGCATGAATGCAGGACATGAACGGGTGTACCTCGTCAGAAAGGATGCGACGGTCACAGACGTTTGTAGATGTACCAGGGGTCCCAGTGAAGTCCAGCTAAACACACCCCATACCATTACTGACCCCCACCAGCCAGCACAGTTCTCTGTTGACATGCGGGATCCATGGCTTCACGGGGTTTGCGCCACACACGAATCCTTCCATCTGCCCGATAGAGTTGGAAACGCGACTCGTCAGACCAAGCTACTTGTTTTCAGTCATCAAGTGTCCAGTGGCGGTGTTGCCGTGCCCAAGCGAGGCGCATAGCACTATGTCGTGTATCCATCAAGGGGACTCGAATCGAGAGTCGGCTCCCAAAGCCCATATCGTGCAGGGTACGTTGCACAATCCAGACTCTTATGCTTGTTGACTCTCCAGCATTGAATTCCGATGATACCTGCGAGAGCGTCGCGTGACACGAATTTTGATAGCCGACGATGGTCACGTTTACCCAATGTCTTTTTACGGTCACACTGGCATCGTATTTTGGAGGTTTTGCCGGAATTCTTGTAGTCACGGTTCACCCTTGCAATGGTCGTCCGTGAAAATCGGAACTTCGTTCCTACTTCCGAAACAGTATGGCCCATCTCACGAGCGCCAACTATGACACCGCGTTGAAAATCGCTTAAATCGCTATTACTTGTCATTCTCATTCCGAAAACAGCTCTGACAGCTGTCAAGGTTGTCTATCGCTTTATATACGCACTGGCGGACGCAACCGAGTACGCGCATAGGTAACGTTGCTATGTATTTTGCATAAGCTCGTCTCTACCAGTTTTTTCTGGCACTTTAGTGTATAAACAAATCCAGTCCAATATATCCCTATGAAGCAAACAAAGTCCAGCCCAATGTAGCCCTTTTTGCCGGTGGTGGAATTCAAAGCCTCGTTTCCTCACTCTGGAGTCAATTATTCTCCCGACTGAACTACACCGACTTCGGCTTATCGCTGCAACTTTCCGTTTTGATTGTTGTGTCATCCCAGTGGTACGTCACACAGTTCAAAAACTTTTGAAGCATAGGTTGCGAAAATGGCTTAGGCGTGTAGGCTGTAAGATTTCATGCTCCCTGGAAACGTGAAGTTCTTAAATAGCTATAATATGCCAGAGATTGTGACTTCACATGATAGGCTGCTTACAGTGATATCACCTAGCACTGTGACATTATAGAATATGACTTCAAAAGGCACAATACAAATCATTCTCGAGGATTTTGACGTCGTGGAGTGTGACATCGTATTGGGTCGTTTCGTAATTATTGGCCGATGCCGACAAGGCGAATTTGCATAGCCGGTTACAAAGGACGCCTCGTAGGAGGAACTACCAAACGCCCCAGCAAAGTGAATCGGTTCAGTCCACGTGCATAAAACGGTATTTTAGACAGATCTCAGCAGGTGGGGACGTGATGGAGTAACGCTACGTGAGATTAGTGATTTTGCAAGAATTAAAGCTTGGCCGGAATGTGTCCCAAACGGTCGCAAATGTCAATAGAGCGTGGGGTGTCGGTACGACGAGTGACAGAACTGTCCGTAGACTGTTTTCCAAGTTCCGTACCGGTGATGTTGCCATCGATCATAAACCAGGAACCGGTAGTTCAGTTGTGTGTGACACTGAACATTTAAGGCGGAAAGTGGAAGAAAAACCAACGTCCACAGTACATGAGTTCAGTGCCGAACTTGTCGTATCATCAGCGACAGTTTCCAAACACCTGGCAGTTGTAGGCAAGGTTCAAAAACTGGATACCTGGGTTCCACACGAACTCACTGAACAGCAGCAGATACGACGTCTGGAAACATGCATTGCCCTCCAAAAACGTGAGGCTAGTGCTCCCTTTCTGTATCGTATCCTTACGGTTGATGAAAAATGGGTACTTTATGAAAACAAGAAGCGAACAGCGCAGTGGCTCGATAAAGGGGAACCACCCAAGCACATGTCCCAACCCGAGTTGCACCCACAGAAGGTTCTGATCTCTGTGTGGTGGACTGCCAAGACTGTGGTTCATTATGAGTTTTTGCCGCGAAATCAAACAGTCATAACGGACGTGTACTGCCGTCAGCTGGACGAATGTCACCAGAAATTATGCAACAAACACCCATCGCTCGTCAATCGTTTGGGTGTCATACTGCTTCAGGATGGCGCACGACCGCATGTGTCTATTGGAAACATGCGAAAAATCACCGCCTTGGGGTACGAGGTCCTCTATCGCCCTGCTCATTCACCTGACTTGGCCCCCTCAGACTTTCAAATGTTTCGCCATTCGGATCACTTCTTGAGGAGCAAACGGTTCGCTAACAAAGATGCTGTGATTCATGCCGTTAGCGATTTCTTGGACCACTGGGATGCCAGTTTCTGCCACCGCGGCATTTTTGCACTGAAAACACGTTGGGCACAGTGTATTGCTGCCGAGGGCAGATATTTTTTGGAATAAAATATATTTCGTCTTCTGTTACTGTTGTTTGTTTCTTTGTTTCCGAATCGGCCAATAATTACGAAACGACCCAATATAATTTTGGTGCATCATCAGGTTATAATGGCATCAAATCACTCCGGAGAAACAATGCCGCTTTCCTTAATCTACGCATATTACTTAATCTTGCTGATACTAATGTACCCTTTAAATTCAGAAGGAACCACCCCTCTACCATTATCGTTTCCATTTGGGAGTTGTAAAGTTATAGGGTTAAACACTTGGGAAAATACGAGTATGTCTTTACATTTCAAAAACTCTGTTTTACTCATGGACAACTCTATGTAACACATCTGATATATTTATTATATATTTCACTGAGTATTGTGGTTGAGAAGCAAGCTCATATCTCAGACCGTGTATATAATGAATGTGATGAAATTCTGATAAACTGGTTTATGCAAACACTCTATTGACAAAAGTCACTGAACACCCCTTCAAAAGCAAATGAACGGATCCGCTGGGTTGTTAAGATGCGCGATACAGCTGTAAACGGTGTAAAAAAAAGGCCTGCAGCTGACCGTGATCATATCGCACCGTGAGGTTGAGTGAAAATGTCGCGGCCGGAGAGAACTGACTGTGAGAAAGGAAAGATTGTTGGGTGTTATATTAGTGGGTTGTCCATAAGAGAAACCGAGAGGCGTTTAAACATACCCAAGTCAAATTTTTTTGATGTACTGAACAAGTGGAAGACACATGGTGTGCCTGAAGCAGCAAAACGTACCATCTGACGAAGGAAAATCGTCGAAGCCTCAGGAGAGTCGTTACATGCCAATCAACGGAGTACTACACAAAACCTTAGTGTACAGGTGAGTAAAAATGCTGGAATCTCGGTATGTACACATACCATTCTCAGAGAACTTCATTCCATGGGTTACCATGGTCGTACGGCTGCTCATAAGCCTTCCATCTCCACTCGGAATGCTACTCGTCGTTTAGCATGGTGTAAAGAACATTTATCGTGGACCGTAGATCAGTGGAAATGGGTTTTATGGACAGATGAATCCAGACACACGATCCATCAGCCTGATGGCCGTGTGTGGGTATGGCGACAGCCAGAGGAACGCTATGTACCACAGTGTGCGTTTCTTATGGTGAAGTTTCGAGATGGCAATGTACTCGTGTGGGTGTGTTTTTCGTGGTATGGTCACGGCCCATTGGATATCTTGGATAAAGCTGTTAACCAGCACGTCTACCTCGATATTCTGGAGAATTATGCCCTACCAATTCTGTGGCAACACTATGAAACCGAACCTTGTTGGTACCAGCAGGATAATGCACCGAGCTATAAAGCAAGGACTGTTACGGCATGGTTTGACGATAATTCCTTATCGTGTGTGGACTGGCCAGCACAGAGCCCTGATCTTAATCCCATAGAGTCCCTATGGGATGAATCAGAGCGCCGCATAAGAAGTTTGCAACCAAGGCCTACTACTAAGCAACAGTTAGCGGCAGCATTATGTACTCAATGGAAGCGCATACCTATCACAGTGTTACAAAACTTTGTGGAAAGCATGTCTCAAAGGGTGAGTGCATGCATTAAGGCCAAAGGTGGTTTCAAAATATCTTTATTCAAGGTAGAAATCAGGAGACGAACTAATAAGGACGTCTAAATACAAATAAAATACGATCAAAGATCGTTAAACTACTAAAACCTATATAAAAATATACAGCATAGTGCACAAGTTGAAAAATGGAGCAAAATTACAGCTCGTGATAAATGAACAGCGACAAGCATGTCTGGGCATTTAGGAAGGATTTTAACAAAAAAACTTATTGCTCATAAGTGCATTGCTGTGCGATTAACAAACTTGTTCAAGAAAATATTGAGAGCTTCAGGAGACAACATTTCTCTTGAAAAAAAAAAAAATAATAAGACAGTAAGGTGTAACACATCATAGTTACAAGAATGTACAGTACAAAGCAATTGACAAACTGATCATAAGACAAATCAATGAAATGATGAATATCAGGAGAAGAACAAACTTGGACTTCCTGGTGTAAATATAATATATTACCTGTTCGGCAATATTCAAAAACAATGTACAGATATACAGCACAGTGTCAACATGTTACAAATCAAAATCGGACCATATACAGAAATGTAACACTATTCTGTTGACCAGATAGAAAATGTAAGTATAATAAGAAAACACACGATGAATAAAGCTTTAACATATTCTCACTATCCATATGTAGTAATAGAAGAATGATAGTACCAAGCATCACCTCACACAAAAGAACAAAATAGGTAAAATGTTTTTCAAAATATATTACTCATGAGTACAACACCATGCAATTGACTAACTTGTGCAAAAATAAATACAGTAAGAATCATTAGTCAACATGTCTCTTGAAAGAAGGTACGATATGACAGTGAGTTTTAACACAACATATTTACAAGGATGTACAGTACTATGCAATTTAAAAAACTGATTATCAGACAAATCATTGGAATGTTTAATAACAGGAAATAACTAAACTTGGACATTCTGATGCAAATAAGATGGATTACTTGTTCCGCAATATTTTGAAAACTATGTACAATTATACAGCACAGTGCAAACATGTTCGGGAAACAAAACAGAACAAAATTACAAAAAACTACACTGCAGAAACAATTTCTATGTTTATACAGCACTATGCTAATGACTAACTGCAATATTTATACTCAAAATGTAAACTAAAGACGAACTAACTTGAACGTCAATGTAAGAAAAAAAAATACAAGATGAGTGTCACAAAAAACAATTTGCTGTGTAAACACGTACAGCCCTTTATAAAAAAACCCATGCGGTAAATTTCCAAGCTGTGCAAAGATCTTGAAAACAGATTGTTGATATTTACATATGCATTTCTGATTCAAAAAGGTCAAATACCAAATCTGCCGACCGTCAGGTACAATGACGCTGGCGAGCTGGTAAACCATGAGGCAGCCGGTGACCAGGTGGCAAGGAACTGGCTCTCCCGACGCTGAGTAACTGCAACAGAATTCTCTAGCCGAAGTCGAGATGTCAGACGGTCGCGGAAATGGCATAATAATGCCGTAGAAGCTTCATGCACAGTCAGAGGAGTAGTCAAATATCTGCAGCGTTGATGAAACACGTAGATTACATGCTTCGCTAAAATAAAAATATAGGCACAGACTGATGGGAGCTTGACTGGGGGATAGTTCTGTAGCAGAAGAGTCCGATATGCATCAAATTTAAGATCTGCTGTAATGGAACATTGGGCGATAGTAAATGCCAAGTTCAGCATTGGGAGTAATATAACACAGTGTTGATAGAAGAATAAAAGAGGGGTTCAGCAAGGAGCTCAGTTGTGGAATCAGGTGGAGAATGAGAGAGAGGGAGGGAACGAAGGAAAGTTAGAGCTTTACGGTAAACAGGGGGAAGTCGAATGAGGGTGAGGGGTCGGTGGTCCATGAGTAGTAAGGAGAGAAAAAAAAAGTTAGGGTTGCTCGGGGAGGCGATGACGTCCCTAGCTAAAACGGCATCTGGTACTGGCGACGTGAAGAGACGGAGAAAAGTAGTAATTCTGACGGCCTTGTAGTACTCCTGTGTATCAAGGAGTCCGATGCCGCCGTGATCCGGTGGGAGGCAAAGCTTTGTGACACTGACCCAGTGGTGGCAGGTCCAAATCAGAGAAGTAAGACATCGGGTAATTTCATGAAGGCGGAGTTGTAGAGACTTGACACCAAGCCAAGAGTGTGTGCACAAGGAAATCAGGTAAGTTCGAGAGAGGCGAGCTCTCTGGAAGAATGATGAGCAGAACTGGGCTCTCCTCCAGGAGGCAGTTGACCTGAGTAAGCGTGGGTGAATAGCATTCCACGTGTAGAGGGGGACAGCTTGCAAGGAACCAAGATGAACTCCAAGGAAGCGCTGTGAGATGGACGACCAGCTTGCTCCCCAAGGGGTGTCTACACGATGTGCCCATGAGCCGCACCATAAACCAGTGCTTTTAGATGAGTTGAGCGCTGCACCGGAGCATGAGGCATAAGCTGCGAATAGACGTTGGAGACACGGAAACTGTGAGTCATGACGGATGCAGATGGTGACATCATCTGCGTATGCAACAGAGGTAGTGGCATGATGTCTTGTGCAGGCAGAGAGTGGTGGCAGAACTGCTTTAAAGGATTGGTGTACAGAGCGGAGGAAGGGTTCAATTGCGATTGCAAAGAGTTGTCCGGAGAGTGGGCAACCCTGCCGCACTCCCCGGCGGAAGGGAATAGGCGCTGTGAGAAAGGTGGGCAGCTTGACCTGGAGAACGGCGTCTTGATAGAGTGAGAAAAGAAGAGAGACGAAGGAAGGAGGAAAACCGAAGTGAAGGAGTGTAGCCGATAGATAGGAATGTGAGATATTATCAAAAGCGGATTGTTGGTCAAGAGAGAGAAGGGCGAGGGGTTCAGAGCGAGATCGGGCAAGATGGATTAGATCATTTAGTAGATGGATGTTATGAGAAAGTGAACGGCCGGGAACTGTGTAAGTTTGATTTAGGGAGAGAATGTGAGTGAGAATGGGGTTAAGGCGTTGGGAAAGAAGTTTAGTATAAAGTTTATAATCTAGATTTAAGAGGGAGATAGGGCGCCAATTCCCCAGGTCAAGGAGATCACCTTTCTTAGGGAATAGTACAACATATGCTACTGTGAATCGCCTTGGTAGAGGGGAGTGATTGAAAGCAGCAGAAAGTGCAGAAAAGAGAAATGGTAGAAGGAGAGGTAGAAAGGTTTTATAGAAGAGGAAAGTGAGGCCGTCCGGACCCGGTGCGGCCCTAGAGTTTAAAGAAGAAAACGTAGAGGATAGTTCAGAGAACGTGGGAGGAAGGAGGAGGGAAGAGGCAAGATGGGGAGGAACTTGTGGTAGGTTAGAAAGAAGTGATGCCAAAGCTGAAGAGGATGGCGGAGGAGATTCACAGAACTTCTCTGTATAGAACTTTCGGACCTGGGAACATAGAGTGAGTGGATCATCAGACACCTCTCCAGATGCGAGGCGAAGGTGCCGAAGTGAATTCGATGCTGTTCGTGTTTTTTCCATGGATGTAAGGAAATCGTAATTGGATGCGTCTGGCGATAGATGTTGTAGCCGGAGACGTCGTAGAGCTTGTTGAGCCAGAGGAAGGAGGATTGATCGCAGTTCTTCTTGATAGTGGCAGAAGAGAGGATCACTTAGGCTTAGGATGGAGAGCATGGAACGGACATGGTTGAGACGCATGTTTTGGAAGCGTTTTTGCTTTAAAAGAAAGATTGCGAACGTGGAGAACGAGTTGCTGTTTAATGTCCAACCAAAAAGTCAGACCACAAGGAGCTGATTGAAGTTGAGGTCGTTTGTCCTCAAGGAAGGAGCGTACTGAAGTACAGAAGTCTGGATCTGTAAGAAGAGTGTCGTCAAGAGTCCATGGACGAATTGTACGGGGTTGTGCTGGAACTGCTTGAATAATAAGAACGATGGCACAATGGTCAGAAGAAGCTGTAGGAGTGATAATAGATTCTGTCACAGCTGTAAGCAGAGTAGATGAGGCGTAGTATCTGTCAAGGCGAGCTGTGTACGGATTTTGATTATGTTGCGAGCGCCAAGTATGTACAGTCGATGAAGGATGGAAGTGACGGTGAACATCAATGAATGAGTTGTCGGAGACCACTGACTGAAGAAGATTCACCAAGTTACCACGGCGTTCTCTGGTGGAAGGAGATCGGTCCAGGGTAGGATTCAGAGTGCAATTGAAATCCCCTCCAATTAAAACATGATCTATGGGAGGAATGCGAGACAAGGCACGACGAAGGCGAGTAAAAAGTATTGTCAAGTGGGTTGAAGAGCTTGGAATATAAATATTAAATATATGATAAGATGTGGAAGCTATGGTGAATGATGCACACTGTAATAGGTCTCGACATAAGTTTCGAACCGAAAAAGAGGTGATTATGGAGTTGAAAGTATGGCGGATACCTATAGCTAGACCACTATGGGATGATAGTTGGTAGGCGTGGTGAAATGTGTGGTTCCACTGGCGCCATCGGGAGAATATCGTAGTGGATTGGCAATTCGTCTCTTGTAGTAAGAGAAGATCAGCTCCTAACGGAGTGAGGTCTTCATGTACCAAGGCATTAGAAAATGGGGATGCAAATCCCCTGCAATTAAGAGATACAATCTTGAAGACTTTTTTCCATTAATGCTTGCTGAAGAGCCTTCACAACAGGAGGAAATGATTTGAGTCGATTAAAATAGGTTTTAGCCCTCGGATGTTCCTTGCGAAGGTGGGAGATGCATTGATTAAGGACTTGGATCTGATCATGCACTAGAGGGAGAAACGATGCATACTTTGAGAGTAAAGCATGCGTTGTGGAGTGGTCTGTCTTATGTGACAGGTATTGATGTAAATCTTCAAATGAAATCGGCCCCGAAGGAACCGAGCCATCCTTAAGGTATTCGACAAGATCCTCAAATTTAAGAGGAGGCTCTTCGTCGGCCTGGACAGAAGAGGTAGCAGCCTTTGATGGTGAATTCTTTCGAGAGGTACTACCAGTACGGGGAGAGGTGCGGGGTGATGCGGCAGTCGGCTTCTTCGGTGGGCGTCTGCGAGAAGAACCACGACGTTTCAGCGAAGGCTCAGTTGAGCTCTCATCAACTCGAGATTCGTGGCCAGAAAATCCGTCATCAGCAGATTTAGAAGTATCAATGATAAGGGCAGTGGAGAAACCCCCTGAAGGGGACTCCGCTACAGAATGACAACGCATGGGAAGCGAACAATTAAGTGAGGGAAAATCCAGTTGCTGGTCGAAGGATAAAGGGTCCGTAGACACGCGTTGACCAACTCCTGCAGTCGAATTCTGTGAAAGTTTCGATTCTGAAGCTTTCTGTGCAGTGGAAGAAGGTGTTGCTCGGCTCAGAAGAGGGCCAGAAGTTGTAGGAGAATTATTAGGAGCCTGTGATGCTAGATGTGGGCAATGCACACGTAAATGATTCTCTCCGTGGCAAAAAGTGCAGTGGAGGAAGGTAGTCACTTCAATTCTCCTACGTTGCTGTCCACAACGAACGTTGAGCACCTTTGGGCAGGCGAGCAAATGTTCATCAGATGGAAAGATCACTCTTGCACTTCGGCGAAATCCTCCTATGGATTTATCGTCTGGATCTCTCGGCGCGGCTGAAAGAGTAGTAACTGGCCCAACAACTCGGCCGAACTTACTGAGTACAGTGCACAGCGCAACGTCTGACACCTCAGGTGGAACCGGATAAAATGTAACCTGGATTGGACGCTGAGAGACAGGTTCTGGTAGAAGATGGACGTCTTTGAGGGACAAACCTTCTGTCAAGACAAGATCCGCATGCTCTTTAAGAGCAAAGTACACCAACACAGCTCGAGGTTTTCGAGCCATGTGAGTAATACTGGCTCCAGCTGGAAGTATCTGCTTGAGAGCCATACTATATTCTTTCAACTTTGTGTCTGGGAGCGCATCAAAACACACTCCGAAGTCCATTCTAGAATAGAATTGTTTTCCCGCTGGGGAATCTTCGGGAATATCTATGGTGGCAGTAAGGCCATCAACAATGACGTACAAGTCTGGTAAGACTTCTGCAACAAACTTGGAAGGAGCTTTTGTTCCAGTAAGTGCGGCAGAGTATGCCCTAGGAGCAGGACTCGAGCGTGAGGGCTGCAACGCAACCGGCTGTTTGAACTGAGTTGAAGTAGAGGGTAAATTAGCAGCGCTGTCAGACACATCCATGTCTTCACTTAAAGCAACAGAGAGTTGAGCTGCACTGACGTCACTGGTCGAAGCAGGGCAAGAAGCTTGAGCTGTAGTTGAGGAGTCACTTTCCACTTCTAGTGGTTGGGTGACGTCACCTACAAGCATTGGAGGAGATTGGTCTCGTGTCGAGGAGGAGGAGGAGGCGGCAGGAAATGCCTCGCTGATATGGGCGTGGACATCGTTCTTATCAGCAGCAGCCGCCGCCATTGTTAATGACGAGGGCTGCCTGAGAAATCGACCAGCTAGGTCGACAATTCAAATGATGATAACAGAAAAAATAAACTACTCACCAACTTGGGAGATGTATCAAAACAAAGCACGAACCTTCAGCTTGAAGGAACACGAAAGGAAAATGACGAACCACACGATAAAACACACTAAATAGGCACACAACACGGAGCTCAGAAAAACGTGACTTAGGCCAAAGGTGGACCGACACCGTACTAATGTATGTCAATAAATGCTATGTTGTGTTTCTCTTCTAGGTGTCCGGTGACTTTTGTCAATATAGTGTATATCTTAATGCAATAATGTCGCTGGTGGTCGCCTTTTGTCATAGCTTACTTCGAGGACTATCCCAATAATCTGTTTGATTAGAGCCAGCCGTCTGACCTGACTTTCTTCCACTTTTTCACGGAAGTTCACACAAACCGCTTCGGCAAGCAAGGCGTCAAACTATGGAAATAGTCTAAAATAAATATAAACAATACGATATGTACGTATCTACATAGTACAAGAAGAAAGGAGTATTCCTAAGTCTTACGAACGTTTCGTCTGTTATTATAAACCCTTAATTATAAGATTTCATGGTTCAATAAATGTTGTATAGTTATTACATTTTATATTGTCATATATTTCTTTTCTCTAAAAAAGGTGCTTGTTACGCCTGAAATATGGTGCTTTCCTTATTAATTTCTTAACGAAAACGTGGCTCAGCTTGTATCATACCTACCTCAAAGGGGACTTACACGTCAAAACTAAATTTCAGCGAGAAGCCTTTGCCGGCGTATTCCGTTTGGTAGAATGTCCGACTCTGAAATAGAAAGGCGTGAGTTCCAATTCCATCACCACCAGAAATGGACCCTTTCGCGATAAACTGTTGTTTCTACCTTTTCCTGCTATTTTTTCTGAATATGCTCCTTTAATTTACAGCTAGTCAAATTCACAGTTTCGTGTATAACATTCTTCATGCATCTGGGCTGTTTACATGATGCTAGTGAATATTAGCGATTACGCCGCAGTTTTGAGAATTCCTTGAAATGAGACACTTAGATCATTTGTCCTGCCAATGAGAGAAACATTTGACAAAGCTGATGTTGTCTGCACACAAACCAGTACCTTTCTAAGAGCAACAAGACTGGTCGAAATTTCGTTCTTATTTCTGCGTCAAAGGAAAGCACTTCTCTGTCTTTTTGAAGATTTAATATTAATTTTCTTTAACTTGTCTTGGTATGGGCACATTTGTTCCTTGCAGAAATCAGCTTAAAAAAAGTTTTCTTTTTTATTTCGAGTCCCATACTATTCTTCACTTCTGAACAAGTTAAAATAAGTTCCTGCAACTCTGAAGAACTGTTCTCACATTTCAAATTTCGTACCCAAGTCAGTTAAAAGTTCGTGATAGTGTGTAACAGCAGTTTGCCTGCATTGCAAATGTGCCCTCACTCGTTCTTTTCAGCCCCTTTATCAAAGGTGAAACTAAAGAGAAATATATTTTCTGGCATAAGAATGCTTCACTTTGTATGATCCGTTTCTTAGGAATCAGGAACGCGGAAATGTAACTTACAATGACAAATTACAAAGCAGATAGTCTTTCTCATCTTGGCCAAACTACCGGAGAACCATTCTCTTTGGCTTAACTCTTTCAGAGCAACTGACAAATTACATCTTTAAAAATGAGAGCTATTCATAAGCACAGAATAGAAGTTTTGCAAGCGTCCAAATTGTCCTTTTTTTCATTACAGAGAAAAGTATCTCTTGAAGAAGAAAAATGGCATATGTTCTGTGCGTCCGTCTGCTCTTTAATTAATAGAATAGTCCGTGCAGAAAGGTAATTTACCACAACAAAGTTCTGAGTGATGTTCCACAACCAAAAATCGTCATCAGAATGATGCAATTTATTGCTAAAAACTTATTTTTCCTTTATTGACAGTTTTGCAGTTTCCATGAATATCGAACTTTAGGAGAAGCCATAAAACAGGAAATCGGAGGAGAAAACCAGGAAGAGAACCCAGATCTCCAGCCGGGAAAGTCAGTATCCAGCAGTTCGGGTGCGAAATAACGTAGTTTCTTTAACACCTACGTGTAATTTACCTTAAGGATTCTTTGCTTGCATAGATCGCGGTAATTTCTTCAGATTTCAGTACTTCTCTACTACACCTATTGTAGGGGTAATAGAGAAGTACTGAAATTTCTATTACGCCTTCTCTATTACACCTATTATATAGGCAAATTTCAGAGATGTGTGTAGCTATCAAATCTAGGTAATCGATTGATTCACTTTTGTTATTGACGAAATTTTCGTCTGTATTCCGATGCCAACTATCTCCCCTCCCTCTGGTCTATTCATGGTGACCTGCACCTTCCCTTTGAGTGTGAACGATTTAAGTCCATTCTGGCGCCATGTCTGAGTAGTTGTGTATGTCCATAGGTGTTTGATTAGATGGGGTAACCCTATGCATTTTTACTAGTCCTCTGTTTTGCTCTTTATGGCTCCCGTATTAGTTTCTTTATTTCTTTTACTGGCTGCAGAGGAAATTTAATTTTATTCGGGATGTCGCATTTCTTATCACGTCGTGAATTCGAGTGGTATCGACGTAGCCTCCCGTATCAGATTCATTCCCGCCCTTTCACCTCACTCAGCCGTGTTGTTACTAAAGTCTTTAATCGCTGGGGAGGAAAAATCCCCACTTGTCCGAAATCGCGATCCCATTAACTTCAACAAAAGCTTCTTTTCTACTTTTTGGGCCCCATGGAGGGAACCCATCCTATTAAGATCCTCCCCTCAAAGGATACCTATACCACCAACCGGCACTACTTAGCGCCTTACAACATCCCTCCCTTCCTCTCCTCCTCCTCCCCTTACCACTCCATCCTCACCCAGGCCAAACTACCGGAGACCCAGCGAGATGCGGAGATCCAGTGTAAGGATAGGGATGCAGAGTGACTTTTGTTGTGCAAATGGGCATCACGCCCACTAGGCGCGAATGGGATAGTGTCTCTGTTGAGAGCGGAAGGCATTGTTGCGATGGTACACTTTCCGAGCGTCTTCCTGGTTGAGGTCCTAACATTCGCTTTGGCTTAACTCTTTCAGAGCAGCTGACAAAGAGAAATGCTCCTACTGTCTGCTGTTGAAAGATAATTAGCCTCTGTTGGATCTTGAAGCAAAATGATTCCAAAGCATCCAAGCTGGTCTAATGAGGTGTATTGTTGTTTGCTTTCTAACTCTTGTGAACAGTCCAAGTCAGCTGAAGCAGGTGTGGAAGCATTTGGTACCTCCGATTGGGTTTCCACGGATGGCTCTTCGGATAGATAAATCATTTACCATGATTTGAAATACTTAAAATTCTGTGATTTAAATGAACAAACTTTGCATTCTTCAAACGAAGGGGGAACGGCGCTAATTCTTTCATCATTTATCTGCTTATTTGTAAATTCTTAAGATTTTGTAGCTGATAACTTATTGAATATTTTATCGCCAAAATTTCAAATCTCATTGAGATAGAGACGTTACTTTATGGCAGGATTACTGATGGTTACATTTTGCCTGAAACATACCAGAATTAATTTTAAGAAAAAGTTTTTAATTTAATCGTAGCCGTCCGGGTGACCTAGTAGTCTGAGGTACTAGTTTCTGAACATTCGTCCTTCGACGGATTCTTGTTCGTGCGCCGTATGAGGCACGATTGCTGTGTTTTAGTGATAGACCTTTCGTGAAGGATTGGTTCAGAAAACGAAATGACTCCTCACCCTAAATGGTTCGCTCTCACCGCTGGGAATGATCATTGAATCCCTCATTACTGCAATGCACACTAATGTCCCAGCATGTCTATCTTTTCCTCCTACGACGAGTTCGGAAACTAATTCCCAACGAAAAAGTAAAGTCGAGAATTAATTAGTGCCAATCGTTATGTGAGAGAACATTCAGCTTAGAAACAATGATGAAACTTAAGAATGGGGATGATAAACGAATGTAATTCACTTGAAGGGTGTGAGCACAACGTTTGCGGTGTTGTACATGACAATAAGCTAAAATAGAAGATCCATAAATGTACCAATAACTATTGAAATAGAAACGACCATTTCACATAGTAGGACGGGAAGAGGAGATATGGCGTAATAAATGACTATATGGAATCATATTAACAGGGAAAACCTGAACGGGAAGCCTCAGACAGAGATGGTTGGATAATTTAAAAAGAATTTCTAGAGAAAATGAAATTATCTTTCTCAAGAGAAAAAAACAGAAAGCGACGAAGAGAAACGGAGGAGGAGAGCTTTTAGCCAAACAAAGCAGCGAAATGTTTCCATATGCCCGGAAAAAAAGACATTTATTCAGTTGTTTTGCTTGAAAAAGAGATATATTCAGATATATTCAGTTCTTTGCTTGAAAAAGAAATATATACAGTTATTGTTGGAAGAAGCTTGGTGCAGTGGGCCACGGGTGGCCTAGTGGGCACCCGCGGCCATGTTACAAGTAAAGATTGGAATGGTGCCAATGCTATAATTAAATATGTTGTCGATAAATTAACAACTTGTAAAAACACACCGAGAACTGAAAATGCGCGCGCGCGCGCACACACACACACACACATATATATATATATATATATCATCATCATTGTCAACCATTATCAATCCACTGCTGGACGAAGGTCTCCCCAAGTTTCCTCCACAACGGTCTGTCTTGTGCCAGTCTCCTCCATGTCACTCCTGCATACTTTCGAATTTCATCCACCCATCTCCCATGTGGTCTTCTTTTGGGTCTTTTCCTGTCCCTTGGAATCCAATCTAAAATTTCGGCTGTCCATCGATGATCTGTCCTTTTGGCAGTATGTCCAGCCCATTGCCATTTCAGGGATTTAACTCTGATCATGATGTCTTCCACTCTTGTCATTTTTCGCATCCACGAGTTCCTCTTCTTATCTCTCCTGGTTACACCAAGTATGCACCTCTCCATGCTACTTTGAGTTGTCTGCAGCCTTTGTATGTCTCTTTTAGTTAAGGTCCACGTCTCTGCACCATACGTAAGCACTGGAAGGATGCATTGATCAAACACTTTTCTTTTAAGACATAATGGCATATTGCTCTTGAAAATTATGCTGTTTCTTCCAAAAGCTCTCCAGGCAAGTTTTGTACGCCGATTAATTTCTTCATCAATGTGACCCTCACTTGATATCTGCTGTCCAAGATAAACGTATGTGTCTGTTATCCCCAGCTTTTCTCCATCAATCGATAAATCTTCATTTCTTGCAAAAGCGTTGAACATCACTTTTGTCTTCTGAAAGTTCATTTTTAATCCCACTTCTTTACTCTTGTCAGCAAGTTCCTGGATCATACTCTGTAGCTCTGATGGGCTAGTTGCAAAAATGACTACGTCATCAGCAAAACGAAGGTGGGTTAGATAATCTCCATTAATCTTTATCCCCTTGTTTTCCCAGCTCAGTGACTGAAAAACACCCTCCAATGTGGCATTAAAGAGCTTCGGAGATATGGTGTCACCTTGTCTCACTCCCTTTCCAATTTTTATGTGTGTTGTATTTTCAAACAGCCTAATCTTTGCACTTGCATTTTCATAGATGTTATTAATAATATTAATGTATGCATCTTCAATACCGCAGGTTTTCAGAGCCATTGTAACTGCTGATGGTTTCACCGAATCAAAGGCTTTTTCATAATCGATAAAAGCCATGCACAATAGAAGTTCATATTCCCTCGCTCTTTCAATTAGTTCTCTCAGCACATGGATATGATCTATTGTGCTGTAGTTACTCCTGAATCCAGCTTGTTCTCTCGGTTGAACCATGTCCAGTGTTACCTTCAAGCGGTGTGAAAGAACTTTAGTGAAGATTTTATGAACTACTGATAGGAGGCTGATAGGTCTGTAGTTTCCGAGATCCTCAATGTCACCTTTCTTATGTAGCAGGATCATTGTAGCGGTGTTCCAATCCTCAGGAATCTTTCCTTCATTAAGGCATCGAGTGAAAATTTGGGCGAGTACTGTTTCGATTTCTCCACTTGCTTCTTGTATGATGTCTACAGTAATTCCATCTTCTCCTGGAGCTTTTCCCCGCTTCATGTTCTTGATTGCATGTGCAACTTCTGCTGGAAGGACTGGAGGAACTCTGGTACTGGTATCTTTCATGATGTCTGGAGTGCATGTATAATCCCTTTCATATAATTTGGAGTAGAAATCTTTCACTCTTGTCAAAATTTCGCCTCTATTTCTTGTTACAGAACCATCTTCTTTTCTCAGTGCCATAATCTGTTTTCTTCCCTTACTGAGATGTCCCTTTGCTATCTTTAGGCTTTGGTTGTTTTCAATTGCTTTCCTCACTAGTTCACAGTTGAATTTTCTTACGTCTTCAGTGATACTTTTTCGTACTGTCTTGCATAGCTCTATATATTCATATATATATACACAGTCGAGTCACATTATTGTGGTCACCTCCTACTTTTGACGTCAACAGCTCGTAGCCAATGAAAGAAGGCACGTGTCGTGAGCTAGCTTGGAGGGTATATAAGGTGCGCTGTAGGCATTCTGAAAACATATAGGCCGCGGGTGGCCTAGTGGGCAACGTTCGTGACTGCCACTGAAGGGACCTCAGGTTCGATCCCAGGCAGGTACAAACGCTCGATCCATTAGATACAACGCTCGATCCATTAGATGGGGTAATCCTACAGCTTAACGTGCCCATCCGCCGTGCGTCGGATGGGCACGTTAAGCTGTCGGAGCCCTGGTACTGGCACCCCGGTAATAAAAAGGGCGTCTTCCTCCCTTTTTCTACTTCGCTTCCGTGTCACTTTTCTATCGGGCACTCTAGCCCAAGTCTCCTAGCTTCCTATTTCTAAGGGTTGTTTAAGACCTGGGGTCAGATACTCCCTTCGATCATTTCTTGATCATCATAAAACCTGGTGCAAGGACCATATTTGTCTTGATTTGGTTTCGAGTTTAACGATCTCCGTAAGCATCTAAGGCTATAAGTAGTCGTATCTCCCAGATATTAGGTTACTGGTTCCCGAAAAGCGAAAGATACCTACTAATGTAGGACAAACGGATGTAATTCATTTTTTCAACATACACTTCAACGAAGGATCATTTCATCATGAATCACTTCACCGATTGTTCAGAGTTCATCTAAATTATCACTTTACCTAAGGATTGCTTCACGAAAAGTACACTTCACCGAAAAGATCGCTTCAATGGAAGGTCATTTTTATCGAAATGATTGTTTTCCAAAGGATTGTTTCACCGAAAAGTTCATTCCACTGAAAGATCGTCTTAAAGAAATGATTACTTTTCCAAAGGATTGTTACACCGAAAACAGACCATTTCACAGATGAAAAGATCGTTTCACGAAAATAGACCATTTCACAGATGAAAAGATCGTTTCACGAAAATGATCGTTTCACCAAAGGATTGTTTCACCAAAAGTTCACTTCGCGCACGCACACACACACACACACACACTTCACTGAAAGATCGTTTACATCAAAGTGATCGCTCTACCAAAACAATATTTCATCAAAAGTACACGTCAACATAAAAGATCGCTTCACAAGTGATTGTTTTATCAAAATGATTACTTTACCAAAGGGGACTGTTCTAACGAAAAAATCACTGCACTGAAAAATCCTTTTATTGAAATGATCGCTTTGCCGAAGGACTGTTTTACCGAAAAGCTCACTTTACCGAATTGTTCATCTTACTGATAGGTCATGTTATTAAATGGTTCATTTTATCAAAGGGTTACTTCGCTTCAGAGTTCATTTTATCAAAAGAAAATTACACCGAAGCCAGTTTATCGAAAAGCGCGGATTTTATTAAAGGTTTCATTGTAATGCAGTGCTCTTTTGGATATCTTTATAAAACAGGTCTTGTAATATTGATTCTTCTCCCTAAATGTTTTGATAGATGTTGAAGATTTTGTTTTCTGACACATTGTTGAGGTGTAGACTAAGACAAGCAAGGGGAATTCAGCGCTTTTGATTTAAAAGACTTCTAGATTTTTAAAAGATCACAATTATGGTTAATCAATAATAACTGATTATACCGTTAATTAATATTTAGCCGCTACGATTTTAGTATCTGATTATTGGTCTCTGAGAGGATGCAGCTTACAACAAACTTTTTTCGAATGAGCAAAGTAACGGTATTCTGATGAAAATTAATCAGACCCATACTTCTAAATATAATGTCTCACAAAATCTCAGTTATGCCGCATCCATACTGGGTCTATCTAAAAAATATAATTATCGTTTCGCCAACTTATTCTTTCACCGCTGTCTCATTAATACCTGCGAATTCCACGCAACGTCATTTATTAACTGAAAAACACAATCTTCACCTTTAAGGCAAACAAGTCTTTGCTGCATTAAAAGAAAGAAACATCTAGAAATTAATATTTCCGAAGTTTATCGTGGTGTGATATCTTATAGGCTCGGCATCGCTCAATCAGTTCTTCATTGTGAAAAAAAAAAAAAACTTCATTCAAAATGGCATACACTCTGTAATACTGAAGTTGAAGAAATGATTGTGAGTGCATTCAAATCAATAGGCGGCTAACTTCAGCCTAGATGTGCACATGACTAAAATATGGTACATATCCGATCGCAGCGTTTACCGATATAAGAGAGACTACTCGTACAGCAACGTCACACTAAGACTGGTTTCCTCGTAAGAAGATCCTCCAGGTTTGGGCTTCGATTTTTTTGAGGGAGCGAACTTTGTAGTTGAGTTCATTTCAGAGGGTACGGATTATTGGTCATCGAGAGGATGCAGGGTCGACTAGTTGTATTGTCCAGCATTTGTGTCGTGGCAATGCAACCACGCATCGATTCAGGTAGCAGGTTTTTGTGAAACGGCGCGACCTCTTGTCGGTCTGGAACTAGTTCACGCAGAACAACTACGCCACAGGAAAGCCGTTTGATCCGGTGACAAACTTCTTCCTCTCGTACAGCCACTCTGTCTGCCTAGAAGAGCGATAAATGTTACTTTAAGTTCTTTTATGGCAAGACAGACCGTATCTAGAACAAGTTAGTAAAATCATGCAATGCATTGATTATGATACGCTTTCCAACATACCAGAAATTATTACTCAAGTTATGAGGATAATGGCTGCGGAATAAATCTTCCTCCTGTGTCCTGACCTTTGACCCCATTTCGATGATAATCAACAGAACCGGTTCAGGATACCTCAAGAATAACATACTAAAGTTTTGCCGCAATAGAAGCAGTTTTTCGCAAGTTATGAGAATAATGGCTGTGGAATAAAACTTGCTTTTGTGCAATGACCTTTGACCCCATTTCGTTGATATTTAACAGAACCAGTTCACTATACCTCCGGAACAACATGATAACGTTTTGTCGCAATCGAAACATTTTCTGGTAAGTTATGATGTACAAGGGCAATGGAATGGATACCACTCCAGTGTCCTGACCTTTGACCCCATTTCGCCCATTTTCAATAGGGTTCGTCCCTAGTGGCTCCCTACCACATACTAAAATTTCATCGAAATCAAACCATTTTTACGCAAGTTATGACGCATAAGGGCAATGGAACAAATCTTGCTCTTATGTTCTGCCTGACCTTTGACCCTATTTAGCCCATTTTCAATGGGGTTCGTGCCCAGGTGGTTCCCTACCGCATACTAAAAATTCATCGAAATCGAACCATATTTACGCATGTTATGACGCATAAAGGCAATGGAATGGATTCCACTTTTATGCCCTGACCTTTGACACCATTTCGCCCATTTTCAATAGAGTTCGTCCCCAGGTGGTTCCTTACCAAATACTAAAATTTCATCGAAATCGAACCATTTTTACGCAAGTTATGACGCATAAGGGCAATGGAATAAATACCGCTTTTATGCCCTGCCTGACCTTTGACCCCACTTCTCCCATTTTCAATAGGGTTCGTCCCCTGGTGGTCCCCTACCATATACTAAAATTTCATCGAAATCGAACCATTTTTACGTGAGTTATCGTGCCGACAGACAGACGGACGGAAAAAGCTGGAGCATATACGCTTCTTCAACCTACGGTTGGAAAGTGTAAAAAATGGAGGAGGCAATTCTTCACGTACGGTGTCTGTTGAGACGTCAGCTCCTATCCAATGATCATCGTCACTAGAGTCCGAAGTGGTGCCATTGGTAAAGTGGCACACAGAATGATGTCATGTGATTTTCAGCAACGAATCTCACTTTTGCAGTCCAATGATCGCAAGTGTGCGTATAGAGATGACGGGAAGATCGGACTAATTCAAGAATAATTCTCTAGGGTGATGTACCGCGAACAGCAGAAATTATCGTATGAGGAGCAATCAGTTATCATAGCCTAACATCTGTGGTGTTACTCACAAGCAGTTTTACAGCTCGGTGCTACGAACACAATATTCTGGATGTTGTTGCAATTCCTTTAGCATGCTTCATCAAAATACATCCCGTCTACAGGCTGTCAATGTCTGAAATGTCCAGAAAGATCACCGGATCTGTCTCACGTTAGAACACGTGTGAGGCATGGGAGAATTGCATCCTAACATCCACCCGCAACTAGCACAGACGATGGCCACGTTAAGACACCAGGTGCAGGAGGATGGTGTTCAATGCCCCAGAATGCCATGCGATGTCGTTACAATGACAGGACGCATTTCTCAATGAATTCCTAACATTGGAGATTGTAACTCTTACTAATGTGCCTTATTTATCACTGAAAATTAAATTGCCCATGGGATGCGTGTTCTACCAATGCGCAAAATATAACCAATCGTAAACAAATGTGAAAACTGCTTTCTCGCGGCGCATTTTGCTCTCACCAAAAGAGCTCTGACGACTGACAAATAGAGATACAACTGTAACACCGGAATTGCAGCAGATGCTATCCCACTCTCACTAAATCACAAGACCAGCGTGGTGAGTCATGTCAGCCTTTTCACACGCCCCCACACCCCCTACCTCAAATCGACATCGCAACTCAAAACGTGGCACTTGCGGCTGAAATATACCTGACGGAGACAGCGGCAGGTGTGACATGAGGGCAGAAGGTGCTGAGAATTACCAAAAGTCTAGATTAGGCTGCTGTCTGATGCTAACGCTGGCTACGTATAACGGACGAAACCTGTCTAATGATTTAAGGCCCTATAAATTGGAAGGGGAGCTCCAGAACATCAAGTGAGATTTTATTGGACTAAGTGAACAAGAAGAAGAAAAGGGAAAGATCTCATACAATAGAAAAGTAGCCATCTCTTTTACGGCCGCGGAACATATATGTAGTGGTAGAACTAGCAGTGTTGGAGTTATTTAATGATAAGACGATATTTTAATGATCGAAAGTTCCTCAGGAAGAGTCACACGACTCGATATCCAACTCTCAACAACGATGCCAGATTCAGATCATCCTAGCCTACACACACATCACAAGTCATCCTGATGAAGCCGCAGAGTTTTATGATAACATTCGACATCTAAATAACAAGGATGAGCAGCACTTGAACATCAACCTGGGTGATTTCAATGCAAAAATATGTCAACAACAGTAGAATGAAATTCGGGAGGTAGATTTGATCACCGCAACAGAAACGAGCGTGGAAATACGTTCAGTTTGCAAAAGCGGGAATGTTCTTCATCATGAACTAATTTTTCAAGAAAAAACCGGGTAGGAAATGGAGGCATCTATGTGGTTGTGACGTGAATCACATGTCAAGACGACAATTTTTTTTTTTATTCGTGGTTTAACGACCACCGTGAGCAACTCAATGGGCTATTATAACGAAGTGAATTTCTCCGTCATTTTTATCCGCGCCAGGATTCTAACCCGGGTTCCCTCATTCCGGAATAAGTTGCTCTACCAATTGAGCTACGCGGACGTTTTATTCTGATTCCTATCTGCCTTTATGTCGTGTGCGTCCTTCGGGCAGGTACGTCACATCTCCTGGTACGTTACATCATCTCCCCCTTATTTTTTTTATTTTTTATTTTTTCGAAGTGCTGGAGAAGAGATTCTCTTATTCTTCCTATCTCGCGGTGTGGAAATAACATTACACCATTACGAGATTTTGAACGGTCGGGTCATCCGGATAGTTCGGGCGCCATTATAACGAAGTAAATTTCTCCGTCATTTTTATCCGCGCCAGGATTCGAACCCGGATCCCCTTATTCCGGAATAAGTCGCTCTACCATTTGAGCTACGCGGACGTTTTATTCTGATTCCTATCTGCCTTTATGTCGTGTGCGTCCTTCGGGCAGGTACGTCACATCTCCTGGTACGTTACATCATCTACCCCTTATTTTTTTTATTTTTTATTTTTTCGAAGTGCTGGAGAAGAGATTCTCTTATTCTTCCTATCTCGCGGTGTGGAAATAACATTACACCATTACGAGATTTTGAACGGTCGGGTCATCCGGATAGTTCGGGCGCCATTATAACGAAGTAAATTTCTCCGTCATTTTTATCCGCGCCAGGATTCGAACCCGGATCCCCTTATTCCGGAATAAGTCGCTCTACCATTTGAGCTACGCGGACGTTTTATTCTGATTCCTATCTGCCTTTATGTCGTGTGCGTCCTTCGGGCAGGTACGTCACATCTCCTGGTACGTTACATCATCTACCCCTTATTTTTTTGTTTTTTGTTTTTTTTCGAAGTCATTTTTACCCGCGCCAGGATTCGAACCCGGGTTCCCTCATTCTGGAATAAGTTGCTCTATCAATTGAGCTACGCGGACGTTTTATTCTGATTCCTATCTGCCTTTATGTCGTGTGCGTCCTTCGGGCAGGTACGTCACATCTCCTGGTACGTTACACTATAAGCAGTCGCCCGTCCCTAATTTAGGGTCACTGGTTCCAGGGAAGGGAGAGAGCCGGTGCCGTAAGACAAACACAACATCCATGCCTCACCAGGATTCGAACCCGGACCCCTTTCGGACAAATGATCAGAGGCCATCGCCTTAGACCACTGCGCCACCGGGGCGGCACGACAAATTTGCAGCGGTACATTCTGTCCGTGTAGCTTAGTAGGGAGAGCAACTTACTACAGAGGGGGTCGCGGATTCGATCTCCGTCACAGACAAATTTGTGTTTTCACATTGGCGCCAGAACGTAAAAATGAATCTGGTGGCAGTTGGGTTCTTCGAAAAATGTGTGATGTTTGTTCCACACATCGTCTGGAATTAATGAAAAATTTCTGCTTCGCTTTAAAAAAAAAAAAAAAATGGTTAAGAGGGAAATGATTTACGTACTCTGCAGAGGTGAATCACATGTCAAGACGACAAATCTGCAGCTGTACATTCTGTCCGTGTAGCTTATTTGGGAGAGCAGCTTACTCCAAACTGAAGGGGCGCTGATTCTATTCCCGTCACAGACGAATTTGTGTCTTCACAGGGTGACAAGTGATTTTTTTTTAATAGATTTTATTATGTGTAACAAAAACTTGGTTATAGAAGATTGTAGTGAGCATAACAGTCTCAAAACAGGAAGCGATTGTAGACTTGTTAGATGTAAGGTGCATCTTATCACCAAAACAAAAATTAAGTTTCGAGGTGAGTTAAAATGTTCTACATAAAGGCATGCGGAAGAGATGATACATCTATTACAAACATAAAACAATGTAAAGGCATTAAACTGCCTACAATGCTCCGCTCATATGCTGCCCACGCAATTAAAAATGTGAAGCGGGCTAGAGTTCCAGAGTAATAGGGAATTTCGATGGACAATGTACAGGAAGCCACCGAAGAAATAAACACTATATTCGTCAAGTTTTCATTAAATGCCTCAACGCAGATGCCAGATGACTAGAATAATGCTGCAGTGAACCCGTTTCCTCCGGGACATCAAGAACTGCAGAGCCCTACACGTTGTTTACAAAATTTTCTCTAAGGTACTGTCACATCGCTTGAAGGTAACACTGGGCACGGCACGACCAAGAGAATAAGCTGGATTCAGGAGTGGCTACAGCAATATATATATATATATATATATATATAGTCATTTGCAAAAGTTTAAGACCACCTATCAATTTATTGAAAATTAAAATTTTCAAAGAAACAACTAATTACTAGTCAGACATATTTGAAAAAATGACACCACAAATGAATACTTACATTCCTTAGAACATAAGGAATGTAAGTATTCATTTTCTAGATCGCGGCTGGACAACAACATATAATATACTAATAGAAGTCATCTGGATCGCGGTTGGACAACAACGTATTAGAAGTCATCTGGGGCGCGGCTGGACAACAACATGTAATATACTAATAGAAGTCATTTGAATCGCTGCTGCACAACAGTACGTAATATACTAATAGAAGTCATCCGGATCGCGGCTGGACGACAACATATGATATACTAATAGAAGTCATCTGGATTGCGGTTGGACAACAACATATTAGAAGTCATCTGGATCGTGGCTGGACAACAACATATAATCTACTAATAGAAGTCATCTGGATTGCGGCTGGACAACAACATGTAATATACTAATAGAAGTCATCTAGATCGCGGCTGGACAACAACATGTAATATATTAATGGACAACAACATATAATCTACTAATAGAAGTCATCTGGATTGCGGTTGGTCAACAACATATTAGAAGTCATCAGGATCTCGGCTGGACAACAACATATAAGAAATCATCTGGATCGCGGCTGGACAACAACATGTAATACACTAAACCATCTAAACCATCTCACTAAACCACTAAACCATCTCTTCATGTTGGACGGTAAACGTCCAACATGAAGAGATGCGTGTAATCAGCGAGGATGAACAGGTAGCCATTGGCGTTCAGGGACCCGTCCAGTGGTACCAGCGGTCCCAGGTCATACCAGGAAAGCACCCCCTAAACATGCACACTCCCACCGCCGGCCTGAACTTGACCGACAAGCGTGTCCGGGTGTTGGTTTTCGCGTGTCTGACGCAGTATCCGCTACTGCCCGTCACTTCTGTGGAGAAGAAACCTCGATTCGTCGGAGATGGCAACCTTTTCCCACTCTTACACTGTCCATTCACGGTGGTCCCACGCAAAGTGCAAGCGTCGTAGCAAATGACCTAGGTTAACATGGGTGCCTTGACGCAGTGTCGACTCCAGAGACCCATGCGTAACAGGGTTCGCTTTACTGTTATCGGGAACACGTACCTGGGTGCCCCAGCGTTCATTTTCGTAGTCAATCGATGCACTGCTGCTCGTCGATTGCCCTTTACCAGTCGACGCAGGCGACGTTCTCCTCTGGGGTCGATGGCCTTTCGGGCTGCACAGTTATGACGTCGGGAGGTACTCGGTGTGACAGCGGTCCATTCTTGGCACACCCTTACTGCAGCACCTCGCGGACAGCTTACGAAGTGTACTATTTCTGAGATGCTTCCACCCTTTGCGCCGTAGGCGATGATGATTCCTTTTTGAACGTCCGTCAAGTCACTACCTCGGCGTATTGTGCTCACGTAACGCACTATGGCTCATCTGATATGGCAGGCCACTTATATCTCCGTGTGGTCGACCTTGTCACATGCATTCTGTGACGCGCCTGAGCGGGTACACTGTGATTCCTGGGGTGGTCATGTTATTCTGATACGACTGTGTACAGTATGTTTCTCAAAACTTTGTGTTTACTGGGTATATATAACATTAACAACGTCGGGTAAAACCTATATTAACCAAAAATTTTGCCAATAGTTTTTCCAAGGAGTTTAAAATTCGTGCTCCCCGTACCACATTTATCCCCTCCTTTTTCTGAGTTAATGGCCTCGCCCGACCACCCTGCCCTCCTGGTAGTAATCCAGTGGAGTGGCTTGCACTTTGAAGACCAGTCAAAGAGGAGTTATGCGGAGGGGAGGGATAGAGGGTCTTCAGCAAACCTTTCAAATCAAATATACACAGTCGAGTCACATTATTGTGACCCTCCTACTTTTGACGTCAGCAGCGCGCAGCCAATGACTGAAGGCACGTGTCGTGAGCTGGCTTGGAGGGTATATAAGGTGTGCTGTAGGCATTCTGAAAACGTATCGCTCGTTGCTGTCATGGATAAAAGGAGCGATTTATCAGATTCGCAAAATCTGATGATTATCGACTTTTGGGCTAAGGGTAGCAGTATTTCTGAAACAGCACAGTTTGTGAACTGTTCGCGCACTGATGTGGTTAAAGTGCATCGTGATTGGAGAAATGGCACCATTGCGAATAAGTGACGTAGACAACTAAGGAGCATCACGTGACTATGATGGGAGAGGTGAACGTCGGTTTCGAAGGTGCGTAAGGGCTGATCCACACCCTACAGTGCAGCAACTCACTGGCCGAATAAACCAGGGGGCTACTGGAAGTGTGTCTAAAACGACAGTTCAGCGAACCCTGCTGCTTATGGGGCTGCGATTCAGACGGATGGTCACTGCACCTATCCTAACAAAGGTGCATCGACAGAAAAGGCTTACATTTACCCTGCAGTATCGAAATTGGGCCTCCGTTGATTGGCAAAGGATTGCCTTCTCCAATGAGTCACGTTTTCTGCTTCATCAAACGGATGGACGTTGGCTTATAAGGCGAGAAACATCGGAGAACAGACATTCTTCAACCATTGCTGGAAGAACACAAGCTGGTGGGGGCAGCGTTATGGACTGGGGTATGTTTTTGTGGCATTCTATGGGTCCACTCATACCTGTGGAAGGCACTATGGACCGAATTCGTTATGAATCCATCCTTGCAGACCACGTACATCCATACATGCTCATTGTCTTTCCTAGGGTGGATGGGATCTTCCAACACGACAATGCGACGTGTCACACAGCTAGAAATGTCCGACAGTGGTTGGAAGAGCACCATGAAGACTTCAAAGTACTTCTTTGGCCCCCTAATTCCCCAGACTTAAACCCAATTGAGCATCTGTGGGACAACCTCGATCGTGTTGCTCGCTCTATGGTTCCTCTACCACGCACCCTCCAGCAGCTGTCAGATGCACTACAGTCAGCATGGCTCCACATACCTATGAACAGTCCGTCTAGCTGCTGTCCGCGCTGCACACGGTGGTTACTCTGGATATCAGCTGGTCGTCACAATAATGTGACTGGACCGTGTATATATACACACTGGCTGTTTGATCTGCGGATTTGTGTATAGTTATCATGAAAGTAAATAAATAGAGAGACAGAGAGAGAGAGAAGAAGAAGAAAAAGAAGAAATTAGGGATAAAATCTCAGTTAAGGCTATTTGTGTTAAAAAAATGTATTTCGATGGCGATTAGTGAATAAAACATGCAAATTTGAAATGGTCTGATTCCGTTAGGTAAAAAGTAGCCTAGCGCTGAAAAAAAAAAGTGGCCAGGCGGGACCTCAGTAACCCGATAAAAATAAACAAATACAGATCAGTCACACGGAAATATATATCCCATCGATGAAATATTAAGTGCTTCCTTCCTTTTGTTAGGGGGAGGGTTGTTAAATAAAGTGTTCTAACGTGCTTTGCAAAGCAACGTGATTTTCTCGAAAAAAAAATATATAGGAAAGAGAAGTAGTGCAGATGCTGTAAGGGAATAAATGGCATTGTGTTTCTCATTACTGGGACGTTGTAGTTGTGTACCATCCTTTAGGTGCCGCACGTTTCCCGTTGGAAGGAACCGGGTTGGTTAATCTCTGAGAAAGAATGAAAAGTGTTTCACCAACGGTCTTACAGCGCCATCTGTGATCTGAAGTTCACAACTCCTCTTCAGCAATTTACATTGGATGTCGCTTCGTCATGTTTTGAAATCTGAAACGAAACATTTAAAATCTAGGCAAGTGAATTAATGCGTTTTTTAATACGTGCATTCAAGTGCTTTCATAACAGTAATTCTCTCCTAGAGTATATTAGTTATACAAAGCAATTTTTTTTTTTAAAGAAACTGAAGTTATGAAGTGCGTGTCCCGCAGGACACGTCGTAACTTCTGTTTCTTTCAAAAAAGTTAGACAGATAGCGGTGAGAGCCCTTGCCAGCATAGGCGCCGACTTCGTGGGTTTGAGACACTTTTAGAACTCCCAATGATTTTGCTGTGGGTTCCTCGAACCCCTCATATTTTTGCGCGTATTTCGTGGGAAAAATACACGTACGCATATGCGCATAAATTTTGTTTTTCGTTATCAATTCTTCAAGTTTTTTTTATTATTCATTCCCCGTTTACTATATATAGAAAGTGTGTATAGAAATTCACCCCTCAGACTGTTTATTGTGCCTCAAAAAAGAATTAGTGTTTGTACGTGCTCATCAAATTTGACGCGACAGACAATACCTCAAGTACCTTTGTTTAAGAGCATTTAAAACTTCCTCCTTTATAAAAGAAAATTCTTCGGTTCGTCTGGGTTCCCACAAAATACAAAAGTCTAGCTCTACATGAACCTATTCGAGATCATAGCAGTGGCGGTGGAACCGCCCGGGCTGCCAGGGCCCGGGTCCGGTAAATAATTACTGCCAAGTTTTTTTTTTGTTTTTTTTTCTCGTCTGGCATATGTGCGATTGTTGTGATGTGCCTTAGAAAGTTCCTCTAGGTAAGTGGTCTGGTGGTCCAAATCGCTAACAGAGATATGGTGGACAAAGACTTTGTGTTTCTTCTGTTTGTTCCGGGAAGCGGGAAGGGAGCGGGTGCACTACGATTCTAAATTTAGGGCCCGGTCAACGAACTTCACTTTCCGCCGCCCCTGGATCATAGTGATAAAGGCAAAAATATATTGTACAGTCACTTGACCCACCCTATCTTCGGGCTGTCTGGGACCAAGGAGGTTAGAAGAGAGATAAGATGGCATCAGCAACCGCTGGTGGAGCCGAATATGATCATCTGGTTTCTTACGCCTTCTGGGTGGGGAGGGTTCAGTGACGTGACGTCACTTCCTGAAGACCTGTGCTGGAGCACAGGTTGATAGCGGCCGTCTCTTACTCTCTGCAGCAGTCCGTGAAGGTCAACAAGGTTCCCACAGCTTTCGCAAAGCCGTGGTTGGTTAATACGCAATATGCACTTCCGCTCGAAGAATCATAATTTTCTTTAATTTTTTTAGAAAATACTAAAAAGTATTTCTGTAACTTTTTGCAAATTTTTAGTTATGTGCATGTATATTTCGGTCTCATTTTTTCCTGACTGTATGTGCTGCACAAGAGCCTTTAAAACCTTTTCAAAGTCGCCGATTTCCCCATAGAAAAGTACAGAAGCAGCCCAAGTTGGGCATACTGGGCATATTCAGCTGATGCGAAGTAGAGCCCACGGAAAACATCGGGCATGCTGCTGATGCCATGTCCTCTCCCTTCTAACCTCCTATTTTAACTCAGAAATCATTTGAAGAAAAAAAATTGTTGGCATTTTTAAAATTGGTAAAAAAACCTTAAAATAAATTTTACATGATTTCTTACTTTTATAAGACAATTGAGTTGGATATTCACACAGTATCTGTGTACTGTATATAATAATGTCGCGCCTAAAAAAGCAAAATAAATGAAATAAATAATTATCTTGAGAAAAAAAAAACTTTTGTAGTTAACTATAATTTGATTCATTTTAGCATTTGTGCCAGATAGTCTGACTGAATGAAATTTAAATTAGACTTAAATAGTTTGAAAAATGCATGGGTAATTCGATTAAAAATTTCCGGAACCCCCAATAAATTTTCAAGTCGGTGCCTATTCTTCCCAGTGTAGTACAGTGAATATCTCTCGAAGCTCCGGAGCCGGGAGTTGTGGTTTCGAATCCAGCCACTGGCATAAAATTCGTCATGTTGGCGCCCGGCTGTTAGGTTTCTCGCAATGGTGTGATGTTCTTTCCACACCGCGAGACAGGAAAAATGAAAATCCCTTCTTCAGTGCTTCGAAAGAAAAAAAGAAAAATCTGTGTAATGTTACATTCCACACACCAAATTGTCTGAGATTTCTCAAATCCATGTTCTTCATGGGATGACTGCCTACAGTGACTCATGGTCCCGGCTTTCGTTTTTTGGGGTTAGGGGGAGAAGACGTGCCTGCCCCGTAGGATGCACATGAGATAAAGGCAGATAGCACTGACAGCACGTGCCAGGGACAATATAATGAACAGCACTCGGAGCTCTGGAGCCGGGAATTGTGGGTTTGAATCCCGCGCTTGGCATAAAAATGATGGAGAACTTTATTCCGTCATAAAGTGCCAAATTTTTATAGCAGTAAACGCATTCTTCTTCTTTTTTCTTTTTTTTTTTCATTGGTGTGAAAAGAAAAAAGCACCATCCCGGCGGAGCAATGGTTTAAGCCCTGGCTTATAACCATTCCTCTGTGATGGGTCCGAGTTCGAATCCCGTGAGGCATGGATGTTGTGTTTGTTTTACGGCGCTGACTCTCTCCCTTCCCTGGAACCAGTGGCCCCAAGATAGGGGCGCGCGACTGCTTATAGCCCACTGAGCTGCTCACGATGTGGTTTAACCTCCAAATAAAAAAAAAGAAAAAAAGAAAAAAACAGCGTTCCGATACTTCCGAAAATCACGCTGGTAGGAAGAGTTGAGTTTCAGCCAGATGGTAACCGGATCCTAGTGCAGTTCACTTGCTCCAGGATTTCTTTTATAATCTTTTAAAAGCACAACTGAGCTAAAAAATATTTCAGTATGCAATCTAACTGTAGAATGACGATTTTCTCTAATTTCGAAGACGAATTCATTGGAGCGGGGGGGGGGGGTATGCACAGAAGCACGCACTTCGTGAACATACATTAATATACACTATATTGATAAAAGCCACCGGACACCACTTCAAAAGCAAAATAAGCGTATCCGCTGTGTTGTTAATATGTACGGTACAAATGCAAACGGTATCAAAACAAGCCTGCAGCTAACCGCGATCATATCGCACTGTGAGGTTGATTGAAAAGCTCGCGGCGGGAGAGAACTGACTTTGAGAAAGGAAAGATTATTGGGTGCTATATTAGTGGGTTGTCCATAAGAGAAACCGAGAGGCGTTTAAACATACCCACGTCAACTCTTTTGGACGTACTGAATAAGTGGAAGACACATGGCGTGCCTGAAGCAGCAAAACGTACCGGCAGACTAAAGAAAATCAGTGATAGAGATGACATCGAAGCCTCAGGAGAGTCGTTACAGCTAACCGACGGAGTACTGCACAAGACATGAGTGTACAAGTGAGTAAAAATGCTGGAGCCTCGGTATGTACACAGTAACATTCACAGAGAACTTCATTCCATGGGTTACCGTGGTCGCGTGTCTGCTCATAAGAATGTCAGCTCCACTCGGAATGCTACTCGTCGTTTAGCGTGGTGTAAAGAACATTTATCGTGGACAGTAGATCAATGGAAACGGGTCCTATGGACTGATGAATCCAGATATACGATCCATCAGTCTGATGGCCGTGTGTGGGTATGGCGACAGCCGGAAGAACGCTATTTACCACAGTGTACTCTTCCTACGGTCAAGTTTTGAGCTGGCAGTGTACTCGTGTGGGGGTGTTTTTCGTGGTATGGTCCTGACCCATTGGTTATCGTGGACAAACCTGTTAACCAGCACGTCTACCTCGATATTCTGGACAATTATGCCCTACCAACTCTGTGACAATACTATGGAACCGAACCTTGTTGGTACCAGCAGGATAATGCACCGGGCCATAAAGCAAGGTTTCAAAATCGCTTTATTCTAATTTATCATAAGAAAACATAAGAGGGAGACGTACAGTATTGGGCGTCTCATTGGGAAATAATACAAAACTGTTAAAACATGATGGTATATACACTGCAATGACAATGGGGATGAATAACAAATGCTGCAAGCAAAGCTTATTGAATAAAAATTGCAGAAATGACAGAGAGAAACACATCGTGTCACATGACATTGGCTGGGCATGATTTACAGGATAACACAGGCGAAACAATAGTACACAATTAGAAAAAGAACAGCACAAACACCGCCGTGAAGGTAAAACATTACATACATGAGATTTTTTTTTTTTTTTTTTTTTTGATTGGAGGTTTAACGACCACCGTGAGCAACTCAATGGGCTATAAGCAGTCGCCCGTCCCTAATTTAGTGTCACTGGTTCCAGGGAAGGGAGAGAGCCAGTGCCGTAAGACAAACACAACATCCATGCCTGACCGGGATTCGAACCCGGACCCCTTACGGACGAATGATCAGAGGCCAACGCCTTAGACCACTGCGCCACCGGGGCGGCATACATGAGATAAAAACACAGCGTGCACAATTGTGCAAGTTATTTAACGAGGGCACCAAAGCAACATAATACAGGCGGGTGAAAGCATGAAAATAGAGTAAGCATGAAAATACACGAGTAAGCATGAAAATACACTGAGACGGCATTAGCATTCACAATCTTGATTGAGAAGAGAAATGGGGCGCCAATTTCCCAAGTCAAGAGGGTCACCCTTCTTGGGAAATAGGACCACATGTGCGTCCGTGAAACTCCTCGGGAGGGGGAGCAGTTAAATGCAGCAGGAAAAGCGGAGAGGAGAAAAGGCAACAAAAGAGGCAAGAACGCACGGTAAAAAGGAAAAGAGAGGCCGTCCGGACCCGGAGCGGTATGGGGGTTAAGGGAAGAGAAGGTGTCGGACACCTCCGTGGATGTGGGTGAGAGAGACAGGGTGTGAGCAAGATGAGACGGAACTTGAGGCAGGTTATTGAGAAGATGGGGGAGAGCAGAGGGAGAAGGGGGAGGAGTTTCACTGAACTTGGTTATATAGAACTGACGAACGTGAGAGCAAATCGCTGCCGAATCGGATGTGATTTCGCCAGAGGGGAGGCGAAGATGACGAAGCGAGGTAGAAGACTTACGTGCAGATTCCATTGATGTTAGAAAATCATAGGTGCATTCCTCCGGATTGAGATGTTTAATGCGCAGACGTAAAAGTGCTTGCTGCGCAAGAGGTTTCAGCAAAGCCTGGAGCTCCGCCTGATATGCTGGAAAAAGCGGATCTGATAACCCAATCAGTGTGAGCATCTGCCTGGCGTGATCGAGGCGCATCTGACTAGAAGTCTTCATGGTGAAGGAAAGTTGTTTGATATGTAAGAGGAGCTGATGCTTGACACGAAGCCAATACGTTAAGGTACAGGTTGCGGAATGCAACCCTGCGCGACGAGCAGCGAGGAAAGAACGGACAGAGGCACAAAATTCAGGATCAGTGAGGAGATTGGAGTCAAATGTCCACGGACGTACAGTCCGAGGGAGTGACGCCGCAACAAACACTGTAAGGGTGACCGTGCAGTGGTCTGAGGAAGCAGTAGGTTGATGTTGCAACTCGGTAATAGACGCAAGAAGCGGTGTGGAAACGTAAACCCGATCCAAGCGTGCAGTTGATGGAAGATGACTCCCAGACGAGCGCCACGTGTGTGAGGTCTCTTGTGGATGAAGGCGCCTATAAGCATCGGTGAAGGAGAAATCAGCAACAAAGTCATGGAGTAGTGCGACGAGATCCGTCCGACGCTCTCGTGACGAAGGAGAGCGATCCAGAGCCGGGTCAAGGGTGCAATTGAAGTCTCCACCCAAGAGCACACGATCCGAAGGTGAGACTTTCGAGAGAGCTTTACGGAGTTTGGTGAACAAGATGGATAAATGAATAGAGGTGCATGGAATATACACATTAAAGATGTAAAATCGAGCTCCGCCAACTGTGAAGGAGACTTGCTGGAGTAAATCTCGGCATAAGTTCTGCACTGAGAGTGCAGTGAGGGTGGATCGGAAATGTTGATGTAATCCGATAGCAAGTCCACCATGAGATGAGTAGCGGAAAGCATGATGGAACACATAATCGCTAGGACGCCAGCGAGTAAACAGAGTGGAGGAATGGCAGTTTGTTTCTTGTAGTAGTAACAGATCGGCCCCGAGGGGCGAGAGGTCTTCCATTACAAGAGCATTCGCTAGGGGGCTAGCGAACCCTCTGCAATTAAGGGTCGTGACCTTGAATGGACTGGTCAGTCGTTGGTTGGAGGAGTCGCGGAGCAACTTTCAGGAGTTGTTGTAATCGGTTTACGCAGCCAAGGGTCCATGAGTGGTGCAGGGGGTCATGAACAAACCCACGAAGGTACTTAGCAATGCATCCGGCTTGCAGGAGCAGCGCGGGAAGAATGTCTTCACGCTCTCGGAGGTAGTCATACGTCGACTCCAGGTTCGTGGTGTGGGTACAAAACTGATAGTAATCTCCAAGATTGAGAGGTTCTGAAGGAGCACCACATTTGGAGAGTACACTTGAAAAGACCTCAAACGAAGGCGGAGACCTATCATCATCAGTGTCCCTTTCAATTTCTGTTGGCGCAGGAGAGGGAGCAATATCTCCTGAAGATTTGGTAGTACGGAACGGTTGCCCATCCGCAGAGGAAGATTTCTTCTTCTTCT
Organism: Macrothele yani; assembly: GCA_039090855.1. Lineage (NCBI taxonomy): Eukaryota > Metazoa > Arthropoda > Arachnida > Araneae > Macrothelidae > Macrothele > Macrothele yani. The sequence goes on from CM077028.1 coordinate 101,051,755, forward strand.
TCCTCTTACGTCGGGTACCTGTACGAGTGCCAGAAATTCGTTTTCCAGGGAGCGACGATGCTCGGGAAGCTGACGCAGAGTCAGAGGATTTATCGGCACCGCCGTCACACTCGGAAACACCAATAGTGAAGACTGGTGGGAAACCAGCGGCGAAGTCTCCCGATGTTGCCACGGGATGAGGAGTAATAGGTGAGGTGAGCACTTGAAATTGAAGGTGGGAGGTGAGATCAGCATCAAAAGACGCTCGTGAACGAGAGGCTGTAGATATACTTTTTGTGTAACTCGGCCCTGGGGCAGTTGGCACATTTGAAGACGGTGCAGGTCGAGAGCGAGATATAGCAGGAGGCTGCTTAGAGGCGGTAGGCACTGTAGAAGCCGTGGGAGCTGGATACTCGTTGTTGGGGCATCGAGCACGCTGATGCCCAAGTTCTTTACAATTAGCACAGTGTTCTGATGTTAGCATGTCAATTCTATAGGAGAGCTGCCCACATCGGACGTTTAGGATCCGTGGGAACTTACGGAGATGCTCCTCTGATGGAAAGTTGAGTCGAACACTCCGGCGAAAACTACGAACATTCTTATTTGCAGGATCCTTGGGCGCAGCTGAATGTGTGATAACAGGACCAACAATCTTACCACACTTACTAAGTGCAGTACATATCATCGCATCTGAGATTTCGGGGGGAACCGGATGCAAGGAGACCTGAACAGGGCGCCTGGCAATCGGTTCAGCTTCCAGGTGGTGGTCTCCCAGGTCAAGACCAAAGTTTAGAAGCGTGTCTGCATGCTCTTTGGATGTGAAATAAACAATCACCGTCCGCGGCCGGCGGGTGAGGTGAGTAATGGCTCCGGCTGGAAGAAAAGCAAGGAGCGTATCACAATAGACTTTCAGCGGTGTATTCGGAAGAGCATCTAGGCACACTCCCAACTCGCGGGTGGAGTGAAGTTCCTGCGCAGCTGGTGAGAAGTGCGGAACGTCCAATTGAAGTGAGTCACCATGTATCTGGACATGGGCATCTGCAAGGGGAAGGCGAGTCGATTGCGTCGGTAGGGACGCACCTGAAGCAACGCTAGAATAAGAGCGGGAAGGCAATCCTCCATTGGAAGGCAGAGGTGCAGCGCTGGATAAAGGAGCTGACACAACGCTGGGGACGCTGATTGGTTTGCTCCGTCAGAGATAAGGATCGACGTAGTAGGAGAAGCTGTGACGAGAGCGGGAATGCTGCTCTTATCAGCAGTCGCCATCGCCGATGGCGAGGCCTAATTTAGTAAAAACGACCAACTGGTCGAGAAAATAAAGTGCTGATAGCTAATTGAAAATAGTACTCACCGACTCGGGAGATGTCTTAAATGAAAGATACAACCTTCGTCTTGAAGGCACGCACAAAAGTTAAACGACAGAGCACACAAAACACACTCAGTAGACGGCGAAACACGGAGCTCAAAACAGACACGACTTACGTCCCATAAAGCAAGGACTGTTATGGCATGGTTTGAAGATAATTCCGTGTCGTGTGTGGACTGGCCTGCATAGAGTATTGATCTTAATCCCAGAGAACACCAATGGGATGAATTAGAGCGCCCCATAAGAAATTTGGAACCAAGGCCTACTACTAAGCAACAGTTAGCGGCAGCATTATGTACTGAATGAAAGCGCATACCTATCGCAGTGTTCCAAAACTTTGTGGAAAACATGTCTCAAAGGGTGAGTGCATGCATTAAAGGCCAAAGGTGGACCAACACCGTTCTAATGTATGTCAGTAAATGCTATGTTGTGTTTCTCTTCTAGGTGTCCGGTGACTTTTGTCATCAGAATGTATATACACTCATTGTCATAAAAATCCGCGCACCAAGAAGGAGGCGTCGAATTGAAATGAAATTTTAGTAGTGAAATGGTACATACCAAGGACAGAAGTAATTATAATATCACAGCAGCAGGACGATTTCCAGCGGACATACGGTGCACATTCCGGTCAGCGTTAGTACAGCGTCGGACCGCCTCGTGCTCGGACACATACTGCGATACGGTATGGCATGGCGTCAAAGAGACGCCGTATGTTATCCTGAGACAGATTAGCCCACACTTCTTGGAACTGGCGCTCTAAATAACGAACACTATGACATGGAGAAAGCTGACGTCTCATCTGGTACCACACGTACTAGATGGGCGAGAGATCAAGCGATCTTGCAGGCCACGGAAGCGTCGAAGCATGACGTACACAGTCCTGGGAAACCCGAGCCGTGTGCGGACGGGCGTTATTTTGTTGTAAAATGGCTCCGGGCAGCCCCGCCAGGAAAGGGAGCACATGGAGCTGCAGGAGCTCCTGTACGTAGTGCGGGGCTATCGACTGCCCTTGGACCACTGCGAGGGAAGTCCGGCTGCTAAACGCGTTGCCTCCCCAGTCCATCACGCCTGAAGTTCAGAATATGTACCGCTGTACAGTGAGGTTGGAATTGTATTGCTCACCTGCGGTTCTCCACACTCTGACACGGTGATCGTCCGTTCCCATACAGAAGCGAGATTCGTCACTGAACACTATACGTTGCCAGTCCGTAGCATTACACTGCAATCGACGTCGACGATGGTCAGGTGTTAATGATAGAAAACACAAAAGCCATCTAGAGTATATATTCGTCCCTGCCAGGCGTCTGGAAATTATTCTGGCGGACACAGAAGTCCCTTGTTCATCCACCACATGTCTCTGGATATTAGACAAGGACGTCGCTGTATCTTTGCGTGCCGCTCTCACGATCCCACGGTCCTCTCTACTGGTGGTGTGTCTGAGTCGTCCAGAGCCAGTCCGCCGTTTCTGGGTGCCTTCCCGTGTCCATTGCTCTCAATACGACCGCACCGTACTGTCCGACCGGCACAAATGGCGGCTGACTTGCCTCTCTCATCCCGAAGATATGGCCTCATTCAATCTTCGTCAGTTGTCCGTACACGCATCTGAGGCGGCTCCTCGGCATGTCTATCGCTCCGGGATCTCACCTGACTCTTGCCGTGCACTTCGGCACTAATGTGGTGTCCCCTGCGCGGAGCCTTATAAGCCCCAAGGATTGCGATTGCAGCGCCGATCTTGGACGCGCGGGCATGCGGAATCGCACGAAACTTTAATCATTTGCATGTCTTTCCTCCTCGTAGCTACTCGCCGAGTTTCGCGTCAATCGCACTGTTTTTTCTTGCTGCGCGGATTTTTATGACAACGAGTGTATATCTCGACTTCCATGTTAAAACCTTATAATTCTCTTAAATCTCCAGTGATTCTTTAAATCTACATATAATAAGCTTTTCCAGTCTTCGGTTACTTACGTAGATTTCCTTTATTTCTTGCTAATTCTTTCATTCGCAGCAAATATTTAATAAAGGAAACGTTCAGTTGTTCCGAAACATGTGTCAGCAGTACAATGGTCGACATTGAAAATGCCATACCATGAAGGAAAGTGCGAAATGAGATGAAGTGTACGACACATGTTGACGAGTAGGTGCAAAAGAAATGATTTAATTTCTGAGGAATTACATGAATGCGATGGACGGGGGAAGCAGTATAATGTGGATTGAATCAGTAAGTTGCATTACCGCCATACAAATGTACAAATTGGCAAGACGCCTTAGCATCGAGTGGAAAAGTCCCTGGACGATGTCCTGAGACATCGCTGACCATGCGTCGTTGACCTGTGTCCACAATTCACCTAAGTTGCCGCTGGTTGAGTCGTCTGCCTATGACGTCCCTCGCGTCCTGTATTGAGCATAAGTCTGGGTATCGCACTGTCAAAGGTAGCATCTGTATACCATGTAGGCACTGTCTGCTGACGTTGGCAGTGTAGGGGCGAGCGTTATCTTGTTGAAACTGGGCATCAGGGAATCAAAGGAAATACAGCAAAAAAACGGGCTGCAGTACCTCACCGGTGTATCGTCGCACTGTGATTGTACCTACTATGCGTACGAGATGACACCAGGCTAAGGAACCGTAGTGACACCAGGCTAAGGAACAGTAATGACACCAGGATAAGGAACCGTAATGACACCAGCATAAGGAACCGTAATGACACTAGGCTAAGGAACCGTAATGACACCAGCAGGTTAAGGAACCGTAATAACACCAGGCTAAGGAGCCGTAATGACACCAGGCTAAGGAACCGTAATAACACCAGGCTCAGGAACAGTATGATGCTCACGGATGGCAGCAAGATCATCACGGTGACTATGTCATCTCCAGACTTTCAATCGGCGACTGTTGGCGCGGAAAATGAAGCTAGACTCGTCGCTGAATGCGGCTTGGTTCCATTCGTCTCGTCGCGTATGTTTAGTGCGGCACACTGCAATCTTGGGCGCTGATAAGCTGCAGAGAGCAGTAGTTCTCGCAACAGTGGCGGATCCAGCGGGGGCGACTGGGTCGACCCCTTCCCCTCTAAAGCCTAACGAAGTTTTTACGTTTAAAGTAGCGAAGATCGTAAATGGTTAACTTTGCATATCTTGTTTTCAGTTTTTCTATAAAAAAAATTAACGATTAAACTTACTGCGGAATTGGATTTAAACTACGTATTACATTGATTTAGCTTCTGTAAAAAAAGAAAGAGAGAGAGCGAGAGAGAATGCAAAATGAAAATACACTGGCGGAAAGTGAAAAAAGAACACCAAGTGCAATTCTGGCATGTAGTCTGTCGTACAGATGTTGGATGTAAGTTTGGGGTATTGAGTTCCAAGCATCCTCAAACTGGACGCGTAAATCGGGGATGGTCGTGGCTGGCCGTGGAGACCGGATAAGTCGTTGTCCCATAAAATCCCACACGTGCTCAATGGGGGACAAATCCGGTGAACGTGCAGGCCATGGAAGTTGTCTCACACCCTGAAGTGCATGTTGCGTTGCACGTGCCGTGTGTGGCCGTGCGTTATCTTACTGGAAAACACGATGGACCGACCTTACAAATGGCACAACAACGGGCTGAATAATGTTGTTGATGTAGGAGGTGCTGTTTAACGTACCCGGTACAAACACTAGTTGTGTACGGGAGTGATAGCTGATCGCTCCCCACACCAGGAGACCAGGTGTAGGCCCTGTGTGTCGCTGGCGGATGCAAGATGGGTGGAGACGCTCCCCTGTGCGTCTGCGAACACGCATACAGCCATCGAAGGCTCCCAAGCAGAATCTGCATTCATCGCTGAACACGACAGATCGCCATTGCGTTCTCCAGTGCAGATGTTGGCGACACCACTGCAGCCGTTCCTGACGGTGGGCTGGAGTCAGAGGTACACATTCCAGAGGCACACGTACACGTAGTCCTGCATCCAGTAGACGGTTGCGGATTGTTCGCACAGTCACCTCAGGTGCAACGGCAGCTCGGATTTGCGTCGCAGTGGATGTTCTGCTTGACAACGCCGCTCTTCTTATGCGTCGATCGGTCCGCTCATCAGTCCGTCTGTGACTCCCGGTTCCACGTCTTCTCGTGTGGGAATGTTCCTCGGACCATCTACGCCACCATCGTACCACCACCGATACTTCCCGTCCAATTCTCTCCGCATTACGACGATACGGCCACCCGGCCTCGCGGTGTCCGACTAGACGACCTCGTTCAAAGTCCGATAACTGCTGAAATCGTACACGTGGATTACATTCACTTCGCCGTACTCCTTATATACCACCGACGAAAATTTGCATATTATGCCGTGCTGTGGCGTAAGCGCTCACCGGTTGGTCCCGAAATTAACATCACACCTACGTAAACTCGACCCCATTAACATATGTAAATTTCATGATCGTCCGCCAATTCCTTCTTGGTATTCTTTTTCACTTTCCGCCAGTGTATGTCGAAAATGATTCTTTTTGTCACCATCGGGCACAGCAAAAACAAAAAAAAAAAGGGGGGGGAGAGAAGCAAAATTCCAATTACCGTGTTTTATATTTAACGATTTTCTGACTAAACCGTGTGCTCATTATGTTTTGCTCTGAAATTAGTCGTGTATTTACTTTAATGTCTGAGAATATGTCAGGTGACCACCAAAAATTTTGTTTATTAAATTAACCAACTCCGAATATAAGGGCTTGGGCATTATTTTGAAGGATTTCATTCAGACGCAGTCTGTGCCGATTTCAAAAAAGCGTAAAGTTCATTTCTTCGGGAAACGTTCAATCGATCGCACTGATACAAATGTGATTTTTCACCTTTTGCTTGCTCTCGTTCAGGTATTTAACAATTTAACATTCCTGGAGCAAGTGAAAGTTTTTGAAGACCTTGCAAAGGAAGGCCAGGTACGAGCGGCACCGCTAATACAGTATATACATCCTGATTCATAAAGAAGTATACAGCTTCAAGATACTGCAAGAGAGTAACAGTTAAAGACACGGACCACAACTGCGAACCGTTACGTAGATGTACTCATAAAGTTTGTGTCCCGCTACTGAGGGAAGCGACGTAGGCGATAGCGCGCGTGTCACGTGATTAGTCAGTCAAAATGGCAGCGTCTGTAGTGGAGAAGGCGTTTTGTGTTCTTGAATTGAGCAAAACGGAATCTGTAACTATTGTGCAACGGCATTTTCGATCACTATTCGGAAAAGAAACTCAAATCAGAAAATCTATCTACGATTGGCATACAAAATTTGAAACTACGGGCTATTTGTGCAAACTTAAAAGTCCTGGACGACCGAGTGTATCGGAAGAAGTCGTCGATAGTGTTTGCACCGCCATTCAACGAAGCCCGGGAAAATCAACGCGGAGGGTGAGTCGTGAAGTGCGGATTTCACAGCCCACTGTCTGGAGAATTTTGAGAAAGAAGCTGAAAATGATTCCATACAAAATGCAGATGCTACAAAATCTCACTGACCTTGACAAAACAAAGCGCTTTGAATTTCGTGCCGAAATGCAGCACCGTTTTGAAAATGCCGATTTTGCCGATCACTTAGTTTTCACCGATGAAGCTATACATTTCACACGAGTGGTCAGGTAAACAAGCACAATGTTCGCTTTTGGGTAACGGAGAATTCCAGATTTACAGTGCAACACGTGCGAGATTCCACTAAGGTAAATGTGTTATGTGCTGTGTCCAAAAACAAAGTGTACGGCCCCTTCTTTTTTCACGAGAAAACTGTCACGGGAGGCTCTTTTGTGGATATGTTAAGTCTTTGGTTGATGCCACAGTTGCAGGACAACAGCGACAACTTTATGCTCCAATTGGATGGTTCACCACCGCACTGGTTAGGCGACGTGCGGGATTATCTCGATGAACATCTTCCTCACCGATGGGTTGGACGAGCTGCGGACTACAACACGCCACTGACCCAATGGCCACCCAGAAGTCCTGACTTAACACCTTGTGACTTTTTTCCTGTGGGGGTACGTAAAGGACAAGATATTTGCCCCTCCCCTTCCTGTTGATCTAGTGGAGCTGAAACAGCGTATCACAGCCGCTATCACTGCACTTGATTCAGATATCTTAACTCGTGTTTGGGCGGAAATGGATTACCGGTTCGATGTGTATCGTGTGACTAAGGGTACACACATAGAACACCTGTGACTGTCTCTAAAAACACTTGAAACATTCCCCTACAATTCTGTTACAGGTAACATAAAACATCTTACATTGTTCTTGTTTTACTTCCATAATGTCTTCTCCCCCACCCTTTTTTTATACCCGAAAAACCGCCCCCCGCCCCTAGAGTAAATTTTTGGTCCCCCCCCCCTTGCGTCGCAATGGTTGCCGAGAGTGTTAACCTGTCTCATGCAATCTACGATTGATAGTCCGTGTCGATACGGGATGTCCACAGTTGCCGTACACCTCGAATGTCACCCGCTGTGGATTATCGGGATGAAACGCTTCCCCTCGAATGTGACGTTCAAGGGGTTCGGACATCGGCCTACGTGCATCAGTCTCCCTACTGCGACACACATTATCATCCTCCAAACAGTCATTCAGCCGACAATCGTTGTATCCCGATTCGTTTTGTCCACAATGCGATGCAGAAACCAGCCAGCCGTTCGGAGCAACACCTTTATCATCCTACCCCGATGATAAAGGTGTTCGTGTTATGTAGGATTCCCGATGACGTCACGCAGGCATTCTCACTACTTACGCGCGCTTTCGCCACCGAGATCAGTTTGATACTGTGGTTCACACGCTTGGGTGAGAACGAACAAGTTTAGCTACGTCATGCCACTTTTCTCCTTTATCTTTCTCTCGTGATTGTTTCGAATCTGCAATCATTTGCATAATCCAACTGTCAAAACATACCCATTAATTAGCATGGCTCCACAAATAGTTCCTGCTGTGTATGTCGAGCAGTGTAAGTTAACGCAAGAACTGTAGCGCGCCAAGCAGCAGCACTTAGGCTATTTATTGTTACTTTATTTTTAGGTTTTACATCCGTAGCAATGGCACCTGTTGCATCGTCCTTCTGGCAGTATGGGCATTAACTCAAATATGAACATAGCCATTCGAGTTTCGAAAATCGTTTTATTATGCAGCACGTGTCGAGAATCACTGTGTCCTGGATTTTGTTCTTTAAGTGCTGTATAGTTCCAAACCATTAAGCTGGGTTGTAAGTAATAGGAACTACTCAAGTAAAAGTGGAAGTATGGGAATTTTTTAGCTTCCACATCTGTTTAATCTTTGCGGACAGTTCCACACACTTGTTGATTCTTGTCGCAAAAGAAGTCTAAATATTACTTGTCTAGAAGTACCTATATGTCATTAATAACTGTCTACTCCTGTTTTTGTCACGTAGCATTACGTGTGGACGATTGACAGAAATGGCTACGTGTGTTTTGCTTTCATGGTCCCAATATACACTGAAGAGCAATTGAATTAGAGACAGCTGGCGTTATGCAAATGTGGCGCTGTGGGCGGCCTTGTAAACGGAAACGACATGACGTATGCACCGATCCGACAATATAATGAGTGATGCGACGGGAATCAGTAAGAGTCGGACGCAGTATGGGTAAGACGAAGAATCTAAGCGCATTTGATCGAGGGCAAATTGTCGGGGCCCGACGAATGGGCCACTCCATCTCGGAAGTCGTGCAGGCACTGGGATTTTCACGAGCCACTGTGTCACGGGTGCACCGTGAGCACATTGCATCCGGTAAAACCATCCCTACAAGGGCCAACTGCCGTGGACAACAGCGTGTGAATGAGCGTGGTCATCGTCGGCTAGCTCGCATTGTAACAGCGGATAGACGGGCAACAGTGCAAGAAATCACACGGCAATTTAACGCTGGTGCACAAAAACGTGTTAGCAGCCACACCATCCAGAACCGTCTCCTCGCTATGGGGTACAGAAGCCATCGTCCCACAAAGGTACCGCTGCTGACCGCACATCACAGGGTGCAACTGGATCCTAGACATGTGGAAAAATGTTTCCTGGACTGATGAGTCGAGATTCACGTTGATACATGCGGATGGCAGGATACGAGTACGGTGCAAACCACATGAAGCGATGGGTCCTTCTTGCCGGCAGGGTACTCTTCAAGCTGGTGGGGGTGGCATTCCCGTCTGGGGACTGTTTACGTAGACTGAAATAGGACCCCTGGTACGTGTGACGTCGTCCCTCACAGGTCAGTATTACCGGGATATCCTGGACGACCATTTGCTCCCGTTTGTGCGTCTTCAACATCCCATTGGGGACCGCATCCTGCAAGAAGACAATGCAGCCCCCGAATTGTATCCGAATGGTTGGATGAACACTCCACCGACGTTACCTCGCTTCCTTGGCCAGCTAGGTCACCTGACCTTAATCCCATTGAGCACATCTGGGATGCCATCGAGATGTTTGAGGCTCTAACCCCCCTCCATCAAATCTTCGTGTACCGTGGGAGCTTGTTCAGGGGTCGTGGATCCGTATGGCTTCCCAACGCTTCCGGTGCTTCCGGTGTCTTGTCGAGTCCATGCCGAGAGGAATCGCCGCCGTCATCAGGCCGAAAGGTGGTGCTACACGTTACTAGACAGGTATCTCTAATTCAATTGCTCTTCAGTGTAATTTGCTGTGTATGTAATCTGAAATCTCAATGGGTTAATACTTAAGTATGTACTTTTTGACACTGATAGTCCAGTATCCTGAACTAATCTTTGATGTATCTGTGCATAATCAACGCTGACTAGCATCCACCGCACATGTGACCGATGATCTCGTTACACATATCACATCTATTGCTATCTTCTTTCGGGTATATGATTTTTTTACTTGTGTTATTTATCGTTGTGCACGAGTGGTCAAGAATGTATCTGGTCACTCATAGCAGAGCCCTGCATATCACAAAAAGGCTTCTTTCTGCCAAGTGTCGCCACTTTCATATGGGCATACTCAGCGGTCGGAAGTAGTGTGCTACAAGTAGCGAAACTACTGTAGTCGCTACTTTTCTGCGTAGTTTGTAGTGTAACGCGCTACTTTAACAAAAAAGTAGTGTAGCGAGTAACGCGATGCGAACCTCTATAGTTTGTAGCGAGTTTCGACACTACTTTTAACGTTACTTCAGCAAACAAACAAGGTGCCCTTCTACATATCACTTAATCGTCACGTGCGTTTGCGACACAACGCTAATACTCGTTTGAACTCCACAGCACCAGCGCTAAGTATTGCCATCTAGCGAGCATTTCTTTCATGATATCGGCTATGGAGCGGACTAAAATGGAATGGTTATGACGAACGAGTGTCTCGGAATAAGAACGATTGGTGTTTCAATGCACAGAGTTTTCTAGCATAGGTTAGCAACACCAACACTTGTCTCGTCATCGTTTTCGTCTCGTGTGAATACGAACGTGTTTGCTTTCCTTGCTTCGAAGACTTATTTAACTTACGTTTCCAGGTGATTATAAATTTTTCTGTTTTCCTGAAATATGGCACCTACTGTCCAGCTTGATGAAGAAAGAATTGAACTGCCTTGGTCGGCGTATAATAATTATTTCACAGTGCTCGAGAAGCAAGTAAACGGGAATTTTTCAGTCACGTGCAAACTTTGCCCGTTAAATAAGAAGCTGTCGGTTTCAAAATCACCCGTCTCTAATTGGAAATTGCACATAGAGGTAAGTCAAATTTTTCAGTACTAATAGCAATGAAATAAATAATTAGTTATGTGTATTTTTTGCTGTCTTTATAACCACTCATTTAAAAATCCCGGACTTTTTTCAATCCCGGACACGGCCCCGGACGTCATTACTAATCCAGGACTGTCCAGGACAATCCGGGATGACTGGTAACCCTAATTATACGTCATAACCAAGTTTTTATATGATATGCTATAATCTACACTGCTGGCCACCCAAAATGCCACACCAAGAAGGACACGAGATAGCAAAGCCAGATTTACTGGACACATAACAACAGATACAAAGATGAAACGATTGAACTTACTTGCCCGTGCGACTTGCGGAACACGCAGACATCAATAGTTCGTGTGGCCCCCATGGCTGGAAATAACGGCCGCGACACGCCGCGGCATCGAACGAAAGAGGATTTGGATGTGGGCTTGGGGTATGTCGGTCCAGGCTGCTTCCACACGTTGCCACAGTTCATCAGGCGTAGCCGCGGGTGGTGCTTGCCGGGCCACTCGGTTGCCGATCAGCGACCAAACGTGTTCGATAGGCGACATATCGGGAGAACAGGCGCGCCACGGCAGCAGTGACACCTGGTGGGCCGTGCAGATTTGTTGAACGATGCGTGCCACGTGCGGGCGCGCATTGTCCTGTTGAAACATGGCCACCTGCAGATCCTGCAGGTAAGGGAGGACTACAGGCTCCAAAACGTCGGCGATGTAGCGGTGGCTGTTGAGTGTACCGGCGATGCGTACCAGAGGGGTGCGGGTGTCATATCCAATTGCTCCCCAAACCATAACGCCAGACGAAGGACTGGTATGGCGATGCATAATTCAGGCGTCATACAGTCTCTCGCCGCGGTGCCGCCGCACGCTGATCCGACCATCGTGGTGTTGCAGGCAGAAGCGGGATTCGTTGAAGAAGACAATGTCGTGCCATTCCGTAGTCCAGGTGCGGCGTTGAACGGCCCACTGCTGCCGCACTCGCCGGTGGTGTAACGTCAATGGTAATCGGAGCAATGGGCGCCGTGCGACAAGTCCCCGCTCCTGCAGACGACGTCGAACGGTACGTGCTGACGCAGGTTGTTGCGCAACACACCCTAATTCCTGCGCTAACGTTCGTGATGTGACGGTGCGAGCCGTCAATGCTCGCCGCACAAAATGCCGGTACTCTTGATCGGCGGAGTGCCGCGGCTGCGGCAATCACTCACGTCGATCCGTCCGTCCGTCCCTCCTGCACCCACCGAATCCATAATCGCCTCACTGTGGCTGGATGTCGTCCCACACGGGCGCCGATGTCTCGGTACGATAAACCGCTGTCGCGATAAGCCACTATTTGTCCTCTGTCGAACTTCGAAACGTGTTGGAACGATAGCTGAATTCTGTGACGAGGCATCAGAAAGCTTCCCATGCACAGGTCCGGCAGCACAACATACTTTCACTGCTTACACCCCGCCTTCTGTGCACCCTTCTTATAGTGCTTCTCGGTGGCGTGCCGGGCGCATATGATTTGCATATGCCTTGCAATGCCAATCGTTTGGATGTCCTCTCGCGGGCGACGCTTGCTGCGAATTTTAGGCCAATCGGATGCTTCCTCCTTGGTGTTGAATTTTGGGTGGCCAGCAGTGTATATGCTACATTGTACAGTCTTGTGCAGTTCATTTTATATGATATGCTATATGCTACATTGTAAAGTCTGGTGCATATGTGATATATACTATTTTGTAGTAATATAACATCCTTAACTTTGAGTGTGTATTGAATAATCTCGCAAAATTAGGGTCCTAAAAGTAGTGAAGTAGTGACTACATTTTCAAAGTAGTTTGTAGTCACTACTTTGTTAAAAAGTAGTTGTAGTTGTAGTTAACTGCATTTATCATAAAGTAGTTGTAGTTCGCTACAAATAAAAAGTAGTTTTTCCAACCACTGGGCATACTTTCGTGACTTCTCATCCTTAGCACATCTTTTGTTAATGTCTCTCGACACGGCTGATCACACCTTAGAAATGGGGATTTTTTTTTCGAGGTTTACTCCTCTTCTTCATCCGCCATGTTTTAGTACGATTTTGGACATGGATACCACGAGAAGGACGAGGCTCTTCACCACCCAACCGTCGGTCTTGGGCAAGAAGAGGTTGAGGGTTGAGTGTTCCCAGAACCTATATTACTTTTTACTTGCCCCTGGGGACGGTGAGAACCAATGTTATTATTAGGAAATAGATAACAGCAGAAATGAGGTAAATTGTGGCACAATATGTTTTATACAGGATATTGCGCTGTTCTCTTATTTTCTACAAAGAGTTAAAAAACTTGTAAGCTGAAAAATGGAAGAAGGGTGTTAGAGGATGAAATGCTGAAGACAAGTGAAACCGAAGCACTAAGTTTACCCTCTTTTTTACCTTTAACATTTTTCTCTTTCCTATTTGCTTTCCCACATGGTGAACTTGTTGCCGAATTGAAATTGTCTTGTTGACAACTTGTAGCTCTCTGCTGCCTAGATGGCTTGGTATTGTACTTGTACGCATTTGCTGTTTGCGGTACTTTCACTGACCTCCCATATTTCTCATTTCGATCTTCCGCGAGGACGTCTTTGTCTTCAACTTCCTGGCTTCTTCTTCAACCAGTACTTTTCACTCCCTCTAGGAATGATGACTAATCCAAATGATGACATGAAAACAGACCAGCAAGAGGAAGGAATAATAGAACCGGCGATGTTCATATCTAGGGAATGAAAGACTGAGATTTATGACCCATATAAGTATCGAATGTGAATTTAAAAAGGGAAGTGGGCAACAGGGCGCCGACAGGATGAAATACCTGGAAGAAAACATCAGGTTTGCTCTATGATTGAGTTCTTCCAATAGGGATGAAAAACATAAGTTTTAAAAACTGGAATACCAGCCATGATGCACCAGTTCGTTCGGAAATTAATTGCCGGTTTGGAGGGTAAAAAAGAAAGAGACATACACGGTCGGGTCACATTAATGTGACCACCAGCTAATATCCCCAGTAACCTCCGTGTGCAGCGTGGACAGCAGCTAGAAGTACTGGAAGTGAATCCATAAGGTGCTGGAAGGTGTTCACAGGTATGTGGAACCATGCTGACTGCAGGGCATCTGACAGATTCTGGAGGGTGCGGGGTGGAAGATACATAGAGCGAACAACACGATCGAGGTTGTCCCACAGATGCTCAATTGGTTTAAATTCTGGAGAATTAGGAGGCCAAAGAAGTACTCTGAAGTCTTCGTCGTGCTCTCCCAACCACTCTCGGGCATTTTTAGCTGTGTGGCAGGTCTCATTGTCGTTCTGGAAGTTCCCATCCGCCCCAGGAAAGACAATCAACATGTATGAGTGTAGGCGGTCTGCAAGGATGGTTTCATAACGAATTCGGTTCATAGTGCCTTCCACACGTATGAGTGGACCCAGAGAATGCAACGAAAACATTCCGTAGACCATAGCGCTGCACCCACCAGCTTGTGCTCTTCCAGCAATGGTTGAAGAGTGTTTATTCTCCGATGTTTCTCGTCTTATACACCAACGTCCATCCGTTCGATGAAGCAGAAAACGTGACTCATCGGAGAAGGCAATCCCTTGCCAATCAGTGGAGGTACAATTCCGATACTGCCGTGGAAATGTAAGCCTTTTCTGCCGATGCACCTTTGTTAGCATAGGTGCAGTGACCATCCGTCTGCATCGGAGCCACATACACAGCAGGGTTCGCTGAACTGTCGTTTTAGACACACTTCCGGTAGCCCCCTGGTTCATTCGGTCAGTGAGTTGCTCCACTGTAGCGTGTCGATCGCCCCTCACGCACCTTCGAAGACGACGATCACGTCTCATATCAATGGCACGTAGTGCTCCGCATTTTCCACATCGCTTATTCGCAATAATGCCATTTCTCCAATCACGATACACTTTAACCACAGCAACACGCGAACAGTTCACAAACTGCGCTGTTTCAGAAATATTGCCACTCTTAGCCCGAAAGCCGATAATCATCCGTTTTTGAAAATCTGATAAATCGCTCCTTTTATCCATGACATCAACGAGTGATACGTTTTCAGAATGCCTACACCACACCTTATGTACCCTCCAAGCCAGCTCACGACACGTGCCTTCTTTCATTGGCTACGCGCTGTTGACGCCAAAAGTAGGAGGTGGTCACAACAATGCGACCCGACTGGGTATAGACCTCATAGCACACGAGCTTGTTTTATTCGAAATAGGCACCTTCAGCTACTACACACCTCTACCAGCGAGTGACACGTGCTTCAATGCCAGTCCGGAAGGAATCTGGCTCTCTGGATGCAAGAAAGTCCCGAAATGCAATTTCGGCTTCCTCTCGGGTTTTGAAGTTCCTGTCCTTGAGATAATTGCTGAAATGCATGAACAGCTGGAAATCAGTAGGTGCCAAGTCAAGCAAGTAGGCTGAATGTGGGCGGGTTTCGAACCTCAGTTCGTGTAGTTTCTGTCTCGTCATTTGTGACACGTGTGGTCTCGTGTTATCATGGAGGAGGATAGGAACCTTACTGTTTAACAAAGATTGCTGTTTGGAAAGTCATGTGAGTAGGCTGGATGTGGGAGGGTTTCGAACCTCAGTTCGTGTAGTTTCTGTTTCGTCATTTGTGACACGTGTGGTCTCGTGTTATCATGGAGGAGGATAGGAACCTTCCTGTTTAACAAAGATGGCTGTTTGGAAAGTCAGGTGAGCAGGCTGGATGTGGGAGGGTTTCGAAATTCAGTTCGTGTAGTTTCTGCTTCGTCATTTGTGACACGTGTGGTCTCGCGTTATCATGGAGGAGGAAAGGGCCCTTCCTGTTCACCAAAGATGGCTGTTTGGAACACAACTTCTGGTGTATTCGGTCAATTTTCTCACAGTAAGCGACTGAAGTAATGCTTTCACCAGCATTCAAGAACCTGCAGTGTATGACACCGTGAACAGTCCACCACACTTTCAAAAAACCTTCTTTGGCGTTGACCTTGGTTTAGAATGTTGTGTCGGTGGTTCACATGGTCAGCCACTGTCCAGATCGCTTACGGTTGTCGTATAGCAAGCACTCCCTTTTCATTATAGGCTGAAATGCGATCAAGTAGGGGCTCCTTTTCGTTGCGAAGCAGAAGCTCACTGCACATCTGCCACCCGGCGGCGCAGCGGTCTAAGCCTTGATTTCTGATTATTCATCCGAGATAGGTCCGGGTTCAAATCCCGGTGAGGCATGGATGTTGTGTTTGTCTTACGGCATTGGCCTTTTCCCACCTCTGGAACCAATTACTCTAATTTAGAGACGGGCGACTGCTTATAGCCACGGTGGTCGTTAAACCCTCAATCAAAAAGAAAACTGCACATCTCAAGCCCTTGTTGCTTCTGATGCCTTGTCAGTTTGTGTAGGACCTACGTATCGAGCTTCTCGACTTTACCAATTTGGTGAAGATGTTCCGAAATGATTGACACCAACACATTGTACTGTTTGGCGAGTTCTCTAACTGCGATGCGAGGATGCGCCTGCACATTTGCCTTCAGAGTGTCGTTATCAGTGACCGAATGTCGTCCTCGGCTTTCCTCATCTTGTAGGCTCGTGTCACCGGATCGAAACTTTTCAAACCACCGAAGAACAGTGCGTTCAGATGTTGCCTCCTCGACCACTAATTACCGTAGGTTTGTGCCGCATTACGATACCCAATTTGAACTCACGAAGCAGAATCACCCGCAACTCACTCCTTCCTAACATGTCGTACAGACCACTCTCACACGAGTAGAACGATTGTAGATCAACCGATTATGGCGTGTATGTAGAGTCTGAGTCGCCCTTCAACTTGGCGCTGCGAGCTGGTTGGTCTGCAAGCATTGTGGGCGAGTTGAATGTGGCACCTCGGAAAATTGATATAATGCTGAAATCACACATGGTAAATACTATGGTTTAGGAGTAATTCAGATGTCTAGATGGGTATAGAGTGGAGGTCTGAAAGGGCCTTGATTTGAAAAGCCCGACTCTGCTCCGGCTTTTTGGCCCGACCATGCTTGGCTCGTTTCAGACTTTTATCCTGCGTTCTCTTCCACTTATTGCAAATAACGCAAGGCTTCCTCTAGGAGAAACAAGGCTTCACTTCTGAACTGACTACCTCAATAGCAGACGGAATATAACATAGAGAGATGTGCCGTTTTTCGTAAAGTAGACAAGGATTAGACTCCACTACCCTTACTTCTGTTACAAAAATAAACCTATTTCCTCTTCCACACTTAAGTATGAACAAGGTAGCCTCGATCTCCAAACATGTAAACAAATACTTCGAATTTCATCATCTCCGTTGTATCGACGAATCGTCTAGTACCGTAAAGTTAAAAATTTTGTTTGTGTAAACATTTCTTGGAAAAGGAAAGAAAAGTAACGATGTTTAGTCTGTGCGTACGTAAACATTTCTCGGAAACCACAATCAAGTGTTGTATGACTTCAAAAGACCCTGACTAATGTCAAATCCCTAGTAATTAGCGCATTTTACACGAAATCTCTGCAATTCTAGGTATATGTAGTCATAAATTCACAATTTCAAAAAAGGGCATGAAACAACAATATCATGTCCAAAAATTTTGAGTGTGGGTAGTTTCTTAAATCCTACCACTGCCGTGGACATAGCGTAAAAGAAATTGAAGCAAACGAAGTGAAAATGGATTTTGACTTCAACCTTTACAGAAAGAAACCGGCTCATTTCAGACCATCCTACTATCCGACTCCTTGATCACAGCTGTAATTAATCAAAGCACCCGGTGGCGGATGTACTTCCATGTCTTTCGTTTTACTCAGTGAACTTCGATATCGGATTATTTAACAAGTCAGTCTAAATTTTGTGAACGGAAATGTTTTTCTTTAGTGCAGGACCAAAATGTTAAACCATGTACAGGTCCGGTCCCAGTCCGGAAATTTTCATATAACTGACGGAGAAAAGAGAAGAAAGACCGGACCAGCCCGAGGGCCGGCTCCACCTCCGGCTTTACGGGCAAAATGCTAAACCATGTACAGGTCCAGTCCCAGTCCGGAAATTTTCACATAACTCATGGAGAAAAAAAAACCCTGCCCAGCCCGAGGGCTGGTTCTAGCTCCGGCTTTACGGGCAAAATGCTAAACCATGTTCAGGCCCGGTCCCGGTCCGGAAATTTTCATATAACTGACGGAGAAAAGAGAAAAAAGACCGGACCAGCCCGATGACCGGCTCCACCTCAGGCTTTACGGGCAAAATGCTAAACCATGTACAGGTCCAGTCCCAGTCCGGAAATTTTCACATAACTCATGGAGAAAAGAAAAAAAAAGCCCTGCCCAGCCTGAGGGCCAGTTCTAACTCCGGCTTTACGGGCAAAATGCTAAACCATGTATAGGCTCGGTCTCAGTCCGGAAATGTTCATATAACTGATGGGGAAAAGAAAAAAAAGCCCGGCTCAGCCCAAGAGCCGGCTTCAGCTTCGGCTTTACGGGTAGGTCCAAATCCTTTAGTATACAATGCCAGCGGGAAGTAAGAATGAAATGCAATAGAGGCGGAAGAAGCATTTTTCCCTATTCATAGGTCGAGGAAGCAAGAGGCGTTGGTATGGACTATGCGTATTTACATGGGAAGGAACAAAAAGTACGTGAGACTTAAATTTATGACTACTTATTGATGTGGAATAAGGGCATGAAATTTCGCAAAACGATAGCTTTTCATTGCATTGCATTGTAAGCGAAGAAAAGAAATATCGCGCGGAAAACATATAGCATTGAAGACGACTGACAGCATTTACGTTCAGACTTCTTCCGAGGACGTAGAATTACATATAATTCGGATGTATTCTCCACCCATCACCTAAATGCGCGGTGCACTGAGCGAAAGCGCGGCATCATGTAAGCTGATTAAACTTGTCCCTTGGTTTAATCGAAAAATTCGCTTTAAATCAGTAATTAACAAACGATTACCTCATTTTTTTTTTAAATCATTTATCAGATTTCCTAAATTTCTTATAAAGCACGATAAAAAATATTTTCATGTGATTTATTTTTCTTTCACTGAGTCAAATTACTATTAGTGTGGTCACTGTTTCAAGGATAAATAAAGCCACCGAACTTTGTTCTTTCTTGTTCCTTCCGCTATTTCACATCTGTGTGATTACGCTGCAGGGTAAATATTTCTAATTTCAGTGGATAACTCGATTTATGTCTTTTCCCCAACCTGCGCTGAACTAAGGATAGCCATTATATTTTCCTTGCATATTATGGAGAGAAAGCAATAAAAAATTATGAAAAATACCCAAAACGTAAGGAAATTCTTATCGCACCTGTTCAAAACGCCGTAAGATAGTTAATGAATATTTACACAGGGTATTCCGCTTAGAAGTATAATAAAAGGAAGTATAAATTGTGAACTTATCACAATTTATTAGCGACACGTATAGTGTTCCAGATACGCAAACTGAAATTTTTTTTTACGTGTCTAATAAACTGCAACATGAGCTCCACTGGTTATATTGCAAACGTCCAACCGGTATTCTACCTCATCCCACGTGTTGAGAAGTATTTGTGGTGTCATGTTGTTGATTGCAGAACAAATTCTGTCGCATAAGTCTCCCAGATTACGCACCGGTGTAGCGTACACCTTGCCCTTAACAAACCCCCGCAGGAAAAAGTCAGGTGGAGTTAGGCCTGGTGATCTGGGAGGTAATGCAGTGAATGTTGGCCTCTCTCCGAATCCGTTCTGTACTTAAGTGGTCATCCATGAATGCGCGGACATCATTGACAAAGTGCGGGAAAGCACCATCTTGTTGAAAAATTGTTCCCTCAGGTAGCTGAGCCACAGCGTATTCCTGTAACATGTCCGGGTATGTTAGTCCAGTTACCTTGGCCTCCAGAAAAATGAAGGGACGATGATTTTGTCCTTCATGATCTCACACCAAACATTGGGTTTTGGAGAATTCCGTTCGTGTTCATGAACAACGTGCAGATTTTCGGACCCCCAGATGCAGCAGTTATATCTGTTTACTTTTCCATACAAGTGGAATCTTCACTCGTCTGAAAAGCATACCCGATCCAGGAATGTATCGTCGGCATTCATTTTGGCCAAAATAGAGTCGTAAATTTTTTCCGTGCCGTCTGACTTGGTATGT
The DNA here is from genome assembly GCA_039090855.1 of Macrothele yani. Taxonomy (NCBI): domain Eukaryota; kingdom Metazoa; phylum Arthropoda; class Arachnida; order Araneae; family Macrothelidae; genus Macrothele; species Macrothele yani. Next base: position 101,071,897 of record CM077028.1, read on the forward strand.
AATTGAATCTTGTACGCATGTGAACGCAACCTTTTATGGAGTACCCGGTGCCCTGTTGTTGGTGGGCTGTCTTGCTGCACACTTACCTCTCTGATGGATTTCCTTGGTCTTCTGTGAAATGACTTCCGAATCCGTTCAACGTTTTCCCAAGACCAGTGATGTATTCAGGCATCTTCTCGGGGGTGCTTAGCCACACACACCCTCGAAAATCTTTGAATCCCCCCCTAAGTTTTTTGGCGATCTCCCCTTATATTAAGTCTAATTGTGTTCGTTTATAACTGAATATTTAGAGAAATTAATAAAAAAAATAAGAAAATGAGGAAAAATATTATAATATTAAAAAAAAATCCACATGGACTTCAATCTGAAATTTCTATCGTCCTTTAACAAAACATTAAACAGTCCTCGCTGAAGGAGCAATTTTTCAAGCACTGACAACTCGGACTACTTCCGTAATAAAAACCTAATTCCACATAGTAGAGATCTTTGCACTGCAATACATCATCATATTTTGGAAGCTGGCATTCAGTTTTGTTTCAGTCTTCTGGATGCCGTACATTCCATGTATATGGTTAAACCCAAGGAGGTTAGAAGTAAGAGTAGCTGGCAACAGTCCCTCTCCCTGTGCTTCTGGCTTGACGCCATGTTTTATCAGCTGACTACGATAATGCGCCCAACCTAAGAATCTCCTGTATATCTCTATGGGGAAATCGCGATTTTGAACGGGTTTTCGGACCCTTACTCTACCCATACAGGCATGAAAAAAATTGAGGCTGAAATATTCATTCCCATAATACAAAATTCCCAGAAAAAATAGGAAAATATGTGTTGGTATTTCTTTAAAAAATTGAACAAAATAATGATTTTTTGAGCGGAAGTACATAATGCGCATGGTTACTTACTGCCCATGTGCAAGTAACCATGCATACTGCCCATGTGCAAGTAACTATGTTTAAAATATAACCAAAAGCCTAATCTTAAGAAATAAGAAGTCCGAAATATTCCTTCTTTCCATCCTTGGTTTGCATGCGCTAAGCAAAACTGCTTAAGCCACAGGAAGTGACGTCACGTTCCCGAACTCTCGCAGCGCAGACTCCCACCACCTCAGAGAGAGGACAGAAATAGCTGATCTGTTTTGGCTTCACTCAAAACGGGTCCCACGTCCTCTTCTTCTAACCTCCTTGGTTAAACCTTAGTGTAGCTAACGTGACATTAGTGCTTCAAATGCAACAATATATTTGCTATCTAATTTTTAACAATATCAAATTATTAAAAATTGTTCCCATAATAAGGTTGTTGTTGTTTTTTTCTGGTGGTTGTGGTTTACACTCTGCGACAAAGAAAAAAAAATCGAGGCACCTCAAACTGGCATCGAAATAGTTAGTTTTTTTTTTTTACTACTATGTGCTAATCTAAATAATCCAAAGGGGCTGAAACCACGTGGCAGGGGAATGGCTTACAGCATACGTTTTCAGGTTACACTGTAATGATTCCTTAATAATCAGAAACACGCTTGTAGTAAGGCGAGTGCATTTTTACCACTCCTAATGTCTTGGGGGGATTTTCTCTTGCTCAGCCTTACCTTTACTAGCGTCCTCAATATTTTACACCACCCCATGGTAAAATCCGTAATCCGTTACTGAATGAAAGCAAAGTTTAACATTTTTACATTTTTAATAACTTCTATGTGTAAATTTCTTGGAATCTGCATTTGCGATATAAGAGCATAAGAAATTTTTGTACTCTATTCAAAATTTTTATATATCGCAAAATTGTGATGTATGTAATCTTTCAACAAGTTCTTGCCCCCTCGAAATTTGTAATTGCTTCCCCCCCTACCTCCCAGAAAAAAACTCTCTGAATGCAATAATGCCCAAGACACCGTACGCTTAGCATGTTTACCAGTCATCGGTGACAAACTTCCCGTTTCTCTGAGTTACTTGTCCCATTTCCATAATGGACACGTATGTCGGGACGTCTGCCGTCTCTCCAAGGTTGTACTTCCGGCGAAAATGGCGGTGTACAAGCGTCACGGACTTCAGTTCTGCAAGTGATAGCACACAAAACACCTTCTGCTGCTGTGGAGTTTACATAACGGAGTTCGCATGGCGTTCTGTAGAGTTCACATGGCGCGCATACGCTGATCCCCCAAATTTGCCTGGTTTATAAATTTCGCGGCTGCTCTTTACAATGGCGCCCACTTTCTGTCATTCGAACTAGTACTTTGTATGTTACGATTTTTCTTTTATTACACGTGTAAGCAGAACACCTGGTATTGTAATATGATATTACCTGTCTATTAGATAAGTGCCATCTAACCTGATGGTCACACTACCTTAAGAGATCATTATTAGCTTTAAAGGTGGGGTTATAAAGCGTTCTCTTAGAAAAAAAGGAAGTTCGTGCCACAAAACTCGAAAAAAAAATATTTTTAAATAACTGCGAAGTATTAACATTTATGACTTGACTTGCTTGAGAGGTGTAACGACCACCATGAGCAACTCAATGGGCTATAAGCAGTCGCCCGTTCCTAATTTAGGGTCACTGATTCCAGGGAAGTTAGAGGACCAGTGCCGTAAGACAAACACAACATCCATGCCTCACCGGGATTCGAACCCGGACCCCTTTCGGACGAATGATCAAAGGCCATCGCTTAGACCACCACGCCAGCGGAGAGGGAACTTGCTTGCTTCACCAAAATGCCAATTTGAGAAATGTGTGCCTGACTTAATAGCCAGTTGCGTAACTTCAGATTTTGGACCTGGAGGTAAGAGCTTGAAAAGTAGCACCTGTCTTTTAAAAAACAGGAAAGTTAAAACATGTTGACTAGTAGTAAACTTCTAAGCATTGTGGAATAAGTTGCATGTACGGGGTGCTGAAAAAATCACAAAAGGGGATTGAAAATAAGAATTCTTTGATCAACTTACAGTGGAGATGCAGATGCGTCGTTCCCCGCTACAGCCCGTGAAAGCGCGTGGGAAAAAATATACCTTTGTAAATGCAATAAAAACTGTCTAAGACGGAATCCAAGGGACTAGAACTATTTTCCGTTTTTAGTCAGATTCCCGTCTTATGCAATGTACAAGGGCATCCAAGGAAGCCATTGAAATGTAAACATTTCAATTTTTGTCATGCAAATAACAGATTCTACATAATTCGTGATGACTTAATATAATGTATCGTTCGTATGTATCTTAATCAACTAAAAATCACAAACTTCTATTTTTGTAAATAATCCAACCCCGATTTCTGCTCAGTAATATTCTCTCTATATATATAAAACAGACTGTGTGTGTGTGTGTCTGTCGGTCGGATTTCACATAGAATTAGGCGACCTAGAGCGACGAAATTTGTTATGAAGGTGCCTGTAGACATCTTCTGGTGCGCCTCGAACCGATTTTTTTTTAATTTGAATTCGATTTTTAGTTATTTAATGTTACGCGTTTCTACCCGATTTGAGTGTGTCTTTCTGCTTTGTTGACATTCACCTGATCACGCCGAACGTTAAGGCGTGCAGAAAAGTAGTTCACCATAAATTTTAGGCATTTCTTTTTTTAGAATTCCGTTACGACTATTTTATCCTAATATTCTATTCCGGGAAGTTGTACTACAAAGTTGTATAAACCTTGATTTACCAGTCTTAATTTAATTGCCGATATAGCAATTACTTTATACTATCACTAGCCCGTCAACGACGGGTAAACCGGCTAGTTCTTACAATATAACGCTCAGTGAGAGCAAGTGCGTTACTCATTGACTGAAATAATTCAGTCACCTCGAAGAAGGGCAAAATCTCGAATATCCTGAATATTTTGCATTGCTTGGTGATATGAGCCTATCCTAAGTGTGGTTTCTGTATTCACCTCCACAATTTCCTAATCCTCACTGATAACGTTTTTTTGTTTTGTTTTTTCTTCAACATGTGTTGATAATTTTCGTATCCCATCGGAAACTGTTTTCTCGTTGACGTCTTCCGCTGCACCAGAAATTTCCCCGAACGAATTTCCTCTTTCGAAAACTATCCAGCAATCCATTAGAAGAATGGATCTCTTTTCCAAGTTTTTGGCTATATCTCTTGCTCGATTTTTCAGTATAGGGTCTGAAATTGTTAAATTTCTTGCTCTTGTACTAACAAACCCCTCCCAGACAATCTTCTAAACTTTTTATTTCCGGCATTTTACAGTTTTCTCTTCGCTGAGCTAGTTGTTTGTTATCTTTACGCCACTGAGGCGTTATCTCGTCTTTTCATTTTACATTGTCATAAATTTGTGTTTCTCTGAACTTCTCTACCAAACGCTTGACACTCACACACTTTCTTTACCGTCCATTTCAATAACTTTAACTTTTGTATCCAAAGCAAAAAGTTTCTTCTTTGGTGCTATGACAAGAGGCAAACGAACAAACGCAACTCACGACAAAGAAAGGTTGTGAATGAGCATCTCAATGAAAAATTATTAGAGAATTAAATCGGAGCATTTCGTCGAAATCCGTAAGAAACAGCCAACTGCGAGGACTCTGCACCCAGCAAAGAGAAAGACACCTGGTCACATGGCCTAAACCGGAGTCGCGCTACTTTATTAAGGAGTAGCCAAACAATGCACGTGCTGCAGTATGTGTTTATATAAACAACCCCAAAACAATTGTGACGTGCCTGCCCAGCAGAACAAACACGAGATAAAGGCAGATAGCAGTGAGTGCACATGTCCGCGTAGCTCAGTTGGGAGAGCGACTTACTCCGGAGTGAGGGGACCCGAGTTCGATGCCCAGCGCGAACAAACTTGTACGTTATATTGGCGCCCGAACTTCCAGGATGACCCGGCTGTTAAGTTTCTCGCAATGAAGTAATGTTCTTCCACACAGCGAGACAGGAAAAATGAGAATCCCTTCTTCAGTGCTTCGAAAAAATAAATCAGTGTGATGTTAGGTTCCACACACTAGATTGTCTGAGATTTCCCAAGTGCACGTTTTTTATAGGATGACTGTCAGCAGGGACACATGGTCCCTGCGGACCCATGGGTCATGCCCCCGGCCCTCTTTCGGGTGTGAGGAGATGAGACGTGCCTGTCCCGCAGGCCGCACATGGGATAAAGGCAGATAGCTCTGAGAGCACCTGTCCGTGTAGCTCAGTTGGGAGAGCGACTTACTCCGGAGTGAGGGGAACACGGACAAACTTATACGTTATATAATCTTTAATTATTTTATCCTTAAACCATACGCAAACTTGCTCTGTGTGAATTCATCATTACACGTTATCATGTAATGTTTTGCATTCACTTAAAATACTTGACCGCACGGGGACATCTGATAACTTTCCGTTTTTACGAGTGATTTTTTTATTTATAAATAAATATATATATATATATATATATCATCGGGATGTAAGGTCAGGTGATGCGTAACATCACAGCCTCTCCTTGACAAATGTCAATCCCGCCTTCTCGTGGTACATCCTGTTCCCACTAAAGGGGCTCTGACGACCGCCAATAGCGGTATAACTATACCATCGGGATTAGAGGAAATGCTATCCCACACTCACCAACCCGCTTGGCCAGCGTGGTGAGTTATGGCCAAACCCCTCCAAAATGACTAAACAACTTAAATCTTGGCCCTCAGTCTCCGGCAGCTGGAATGTACCTGGCCAAGGCAGCGGCCAGTGCGACATGAAGGCAGAGGGTGCTAAGAATCCCCGGAGGACCGGACTAGGCTGCCATCTAATGCTGACCTTGGCTACGTATAACGGACGCTCCCTATCTTCTGATTCAAGACTTCTTGAATTGGAAGAGGAACTACAAAGGATCAAGTGGGACATCGTCGGGCTAAGTGAGGTAAGGAGAAAAGGAGAAGACCTCATTGAACTGAAAAGTGGACATCTCTTCTACTATCGTGGGACAGATACTGGCAGAACTAGTGGTGTTGGATTTATAATAAACAAGGAACTGAAGGATAAAGTTGTAGAAGTTGAAAGTTCCTCTGACAGAGCTGCACGACTGATTATCCAACTCTCGAGAAGATACCAGGCTCAGATTATTCAAACTTATGCACCCACCACAAGTCATGCTGAAGAAGAAATTGAAGAATTTTATGAGGAAATTTGTGATCTAAATAATAAAGGTAAGCAGCACTTGAAGATAATTATGGGAGATTTCAATGCAAAAATAGGGCAACGGCAACAGAATGAAACTTCAGTAGGTAAATTCGGTCACGGCAACAGAAACCAGCGTGGAAATACTCTCGTTGAGTTTGCAGAGGCAGAAGGGTTTTTCATCTTGAACTCCTTTTTCAAGAAAAAGCCACACAGGAAATGGACATGGAGACATCCAAATGGGACGACAAGTGAAATTGATTTTATTATGTGTAACAAAAAATTCGTCATAGAAGACTGCAGTGTGCTAAACAAGTTCAACACAGGTAGAGACTATAGATGGATGAGATGTAAGATGCACCTCAACACTAAACTCGAACGTGGCAAGCTCATAAGACAAACAAAATGTATTGACATAACCAACCTTAAAAAACACCATAATACCTTCAAATTGGAACTGAAGAACAGATTATCTGCTTTAGAAGGCCTAACATCGGAAGAAGTTGATATTTCTGAAGTTAACAGAAAAGTAACCAAAGCTCTTATGGAAACAGCAACAAAATTAGCTGGGTCTAAGAACAAATTGCATGTGAACAAATTATCAGGAAAAACCAAAATGTTGATGCAAAAAAGAAGAGTGATGAGGACAACTAAAGAAGATGTGACTTCCAAAGTGGAATATATAGAGCTATGCAAGACAGTACGAAAAAGTATCACTGAAGACGTAAGGAAATTCAACTGCGAACTAGTAAGGAAAGCAATTGAAAACAACCAAAGCCTAAAGATAGCAAAGGGACATCTCAGTAAGGGGAAAAAACAGATTATGGCACTGAGAAAAGAAGATGGTTCTGTAACAAGAAATAGAGGCGAAATTTTGACAAGAGTGAAAGATTTCTACCCCAAATTATATGAAAGGGATGATACATGTACTCCAGACATCATGAAAGGTACCAGTACCAGAGTTCTTCCAGTCCTTCCAGCAGAAGTTGCACATGCAATCAAGAACATGAAGCTGGGAAAAGCTCCAGGAGAAGATGGAATTACTGTAGACATCATACAAGAAGCAAGTGGAGAAATCGAAACAGTACTCGCCCAAATATTCACTCGATGCCTTAATGAAGGGAAGATTCCCGAGGATTGGAACAACGCTACAATGATCCTGCTACATAAAAAAGGTGACATTGAGGATCTCAGGAACTACAGACCTATCAGCCTCCTATCAGTGGTTTATAAAATCTTCACTAAAGTTCTTTCACACCGCTTGACACTGGACATGGCTCAACCGAGAGAACAAGCTGGATTCAGGAGTGGCTACAGCGCAATAGATCATATCCACATACTGAGAGAACTAATTGAAAGAGCGAGGGAATATGAACTTCCATTGTGCATGGCTTTTGTCGATTATGAAAAAGCCTTTGATTCGGTGAAACCATCAGTAGTTGCAATGGCTCTGAAATCCTGCGGTATTGAAGATGCATACATTAATATTATTAATAACATCTATGAAAATGCAAGTGCAAAGATTCGGCTGTTTGAAAATACAACACACATAAAAATTGGAAAAGGAGTGAGACAAGGTGACACCATATCTCCGAAGCTCTTTAATGCCACATTGGAGGGTGTTTTTCAGTCGCTGAGCTGGGAAAACAAGGGGATAAAGATTAATGGAGATTATCTAACCCACCTTCGTTTTGCTGATGACATAGTCATTTTTGTAACTACCCCCATCAGAGCTACAGAGTATGATCCAGGAACTTGCTGACAAGAGTAAAGAAGTGGGATTAAAAATGAACTTTCAGAAGACAAAAGTGATGTACAATGCTTTTACAAGAAATGAAGATTTATCGATTGATGGAGAAAAGCTGGAGATAACAGACACGTACGTTTATCTTGGACAGCAGATATCAAGTGAGGGTCACATTGGTGAAGAAATTAATCGGCGTACAAAACTTGCCTGGAGAGCTTTTGGAAGAAACAGCATAATTTTCAAGAGCAATATGCCATTATGTCTTAAAAGAAAAGTGTTTGATCAATGCATCCTTCCAGTGCTTACGTATGGTGCAGAGACGTGGACCTTAGCTAAAAGAGACATACAAAGGCTGCAGACAACTCAAAGAAGCATGGAGAGGTTCATGCTTGGTGTAACCAGGAGAGATAAGAAGAGGAACACGTGCATCCGAAAAATGACAAGAGTGGAAGACATCATGATCAGAGTTAAATCCCTGAAATGGCAATGGGCTGGACATACTGCCAGAAGAACAGACCATCGATGGACAGCCGAAATTTTTGATTGGATTCCAAGGGACAGGAAAAGACCCAGAAGAAGACCACATGCAAGATGGGTGGATGAAATTCGAAAGTATGCGGGAGTGACATGGAGGAGACTGGCACAAGACAGACCGTTGTGGAGGAAACTTGGGGATCATCATCATCATCATTGCCAACCATTATCAATCCACTGCTGGACGAAGGTCTCCCCAAGTTTCCTCCACAACGGTCTGTCTTGTGCCAGTCTCCTCCATGTTACTCCCGCATACTTTCGAATTTTATCCACCCATGTCGCATGTGTTCTTCTTCTGGGTCTTTTCCTGTCCCTTGGAATCCAATCTAAAATTTCGACTGTCCATCGATGGTCTGTTCTTCTGGCAGTATGTCGTCAAGCTTTCGCACATCAAGCAGATGGCTTTTTTAGGAAGTTAAACAGAAACTGCAAACTGAATAATAGAACGCTTTAACAAAAGCCAGGGCCAAACATTATCCAAAAAGCCAGGGTCAAATATTATCCAAAAAGCCCGGGTCAAATATTATAATCTTCCTGTGCCGCAGCTTCGTTATTTAGGCTCAATTCCCAACGTACCAAATGCGTCTTACAAACTCAAGAACGCCCTCAAGAAGATGAACTACGGCGTCGGCATAAGGTCACGTGCATCTTTATATACTATGTTAAGAAGAAATAGTGAAAAACCATCTCTCTCTTGCGAAGCAGGTGTTTATGCGATTCCCCTACAGTATCCGGACGGCTCTAAACAATATTACATTGGTATGACTAAGCGTTCGTTTGGGATCAGAGTCAACGAACATAAAAGGGACACAAAATATGGTAAAGTTGCCACGGCACTATCCAGAGAAGTCAAATTCAAGTCCGCTACTGCTGTGTGGGATGATATAAAGAAAATAGCTACCTACTCTACCCCTAAATGTACAGCCATTCCGGAAACCTACGAGATCATTTCCAACAGCGATACTTGCAATGATGGCGTCTCACTCGAGTTGCCACGAATTTGCAACCATTTCTTCAAGTAACGCCTTCTCCCTACCAGGATACCGCGCCCACAACCAACGTGATGCCTCGTATCTTTAAATGAATATAACGTCGTATATATTTATTGTCAAGTCAAGTTCCCGCGTTCAAATTGTTGAAGCGATCTATTCTTCAGTTTGCAGTTTCTGTCTAACTTCCTTGAAAAAAGCCTCTGGTTGATGTGGGAAAGCTTGGAAACGCTTATGTGCCCATTTCCTACGCCAACAAATCAGATCACTAGTATAGTATTACTATTTCCTTCATAATTGGTGTGCTGTTCCTCGTTATCAATTTGTGGACTCTTTTGTTAATGAATTTCTCCACTTTTTCCTCCCCTTTTCTTTTTCGTTTCTTTTCGGGTTTTCTTTCCAAGTTCGCTTTTGTTGGAAATCCAGTTATAAACTACGTTACTCAAATAATGGCTTCCAACTCTGAAAGCTCAGCTATGGATCTCCAGAAAATGACCTAAAGGCTTCTGTGTATCTTACTCTCGTTGGTCATCTTCTCTACCTGTAAGAATTAATAGACCCTGATTCAGCTAATCGCCTCTCGCTACAGTTTGTGTTCTACGTAAGAAAGCAGCTTGTTTCTTCTTTTATTTGCAAAGACGTTTCATTAACCAGTAATAAAGTGGCATCCTTTACAGCACATTTCTGTCGTCTTAGAAAGCCAACTAAATGGCATTACGAAGTAACAACTGGAAAACCTCAGGAATTTTTTTAGATTCAATGGGCCTTGTCCACTTGTATTGCATCACGGGAAGGAAGCTCGGCGATTGTGAACCAACAAAAATTTATTTACATCCATTTTACCATTCCTAAGCAAGGAGTTACGTTGCGAGCTGTTATTTGCGCATTTTTATTAACGATATGCGTAACTTTTGCTCAGCGTATAGTTGTGCCAGATCCGCCCTTAGGGGCGTGCGACAGGTGCGGTCGCACAGAGCCCCGCGCTTAGGGAATCCAGCGCGCTCACACCCTAAGAAAGGAAATGAAAGAGTGAGAGATAAAGAACGTGGAAGCGAATTTCTTATTTTCAATTATTCTAATTTTATATATATCATCATCATCATCATCATTGTCAACCATTATCAATCCACTGCTGGACGAAGGTCTCCCCAAGTTTCCTCCGTTCCTCCACAACGGTCTGTCTTGTGCCAGTCTCCTCCATGTCACCCCTGCATACTTTCGAATTTCATCCACCCATCTCCCATGTGGTCTTCTTCTGGGTCTTTTCCTGTCCCTTGGAATCCAATCTAAAATTTCGGCTGTCCATCGATGATCTGTCCTTCTGGCAGTATGTCCAGCCCATTGCCATTTCAGGGATTTAACTCTGATCATGATGTCTTCCACTCTTGTCATTTTTCGGATCCACGAGTTCCTCTTCTTATCTCTCCTGGTTACACCAAGCATGCACCTCTCCATGCTGCTTTGAGTTGTCTGCAGCCTTTGTATGTCTCTTTTAGTTAAGGTCCACGTCTCTGCACCATACGTAAGCACTGGAAGGATGCATTGATCAAACACTTTTCTTTTAAGACTTAATGGCATATTGCTCTTGAAAATTATGCTGTTTCTTCCAAAAGCTCTCCAGGCAAGTTTTGTACGCCGATTAATTTCTTCATCAATGTGACTCTCACTTGATATCTGCTGTCCAAGATAAACGTACGTGTCTGTTATCTCCAGCTTTTCTCCATCAATCGATAAATCTTCATTTCTTGCAAAAGCATTGAACATCACTTTTGTCTTCTGAAAGTTCATTTTTAATCCCACTTCTTTACTCTTGTCAGCAAGTTCCTGGATCATACTCTGCAGCTCTGATGGGCTAGTTGCAAAAATGACTACGTCATCAGCAAAACGAAGGTGGGTTAGATAATCTCCATTAATCTTTATCCCCTTGTTTTCCCAGCTCAGTGACTGAAAAACACCCTCTAATGTGGCATTAAAGAGCTTCGGAGATATGGTGTCACCTTGTCTCACTCCCTTTCCAATTTTTATGTGTGTTGTATTTTCAAACAGCCGAATCTTTGCACTTGCATTTTCATAGACGTTATTAATAATATTAATGTATGCATCTTCAATACCGCAGGTTTTCAGAGCCATTGTAACTGCTGATGGTTTCACCGAATCAAAGGCTTTTTCATAATCGATAAAAGCCATGCACAATGGAAGTTCATATTCCCTCGCTCTTTCAATTAGTTCTCTCAGCACGTGGATATGATCTATTGTGCTGTAGCCACTCCTGAATCCAGCTTGTTCTCTCGGTTGAGCCATGTCCAGTGTTACCTTCAAGCGGTGTGAAAGAACTTTAGTGAAGATTTTATAAACTACTGATAGCAGGCTGATAGGTCTGTAGTTTCCGAGATCCTCAATGTCACCGTTCTTATGTAGCAGGATACTTGTAGCGTTGTTCCAATCCTCGGGAATCTTCCCTTCATTAAGGCATCGAGTGAAAATTTGGGCGAGTACTGTTTCGATTTCTCCACTTGTTTCTTGTATGATGTCTACAGTAATTCCATCTTCTCCTGGAGCTTTTCCCCGCTTCATGTTCTTGATTGCATGTGCAACTTCTGCTGGAAGGACTGGAGGAACTCTGGTACTGATATCTTTCATGATGTCTGGAGTGCATGTATCATCCCTTTCATATAATTTGGAGTAGAAATCTTTCACTCTTGTCCAAATTTCGCCTCTATTTCTTGTTACAGAACCATCTTCTTTTCTCAGTGCCATAATCTGTTTTCTTCCCTTACTGAGATGTCCCTTTGCTATCTTTAGGCTTTGGTTGTTTTCAATTGCTTTCCTCACTAGTTCACAGTTGAATTTTCTTACGTCTTCAGTGATACTTTTTCTTACTGTCTTGCATAGCTCTATATATTCCACTTTGGAAGTCACATCTTCTTTAGTTGTCCTCATCTCTCTTCTTTTTTGCATCAACATTTTCGTTTTTCCTGATAATTTGTTTACATGCAACTTGTTCTTAGACCCAGCTAATTTTGTTGCTGTTTCCAAAAGAGCTTTGGTTACTTTTCTGTTAACTTCAGAGATGTCCACTTCTTCCGATGTTAGGCCTTCTAAAGCAGAGAACCTGTTCTTCAGTTCTAACTTGAAGGTATTATGGTGTTTTTAAGGTTGATTATGTCAATAGATTTTGTTTGTCTTATGAGCTTGCCACGTTCAAGTTTAGTGTTGAGGTGCATCTTACATCTCACCAATCTATGGTCACTACCTGTGTTGAACTTGTTTAGCACACTGCAGTCTTCTATGACGAATTTTTTGTTACACATAATAAAATCAATTTCACTTGTCGTCCCATTTGGATGTCTCCATGTCCATTTCCTGTGTGGCTTTTTCTTGAAGAAGGAGTTCAAGATGAAAAACCCTTCTGCCTCAGCAAACTCAACGAGAGTATTTCCACGCTGGTTTCTGTTGCCATGACCGAATTTACCTACTGAAGTTTCATTCTGTTGCCGTTGCCCTATTTTTGCATTGAAATCTCCCATAATTATTTTCAAGTGCTGCTTACCTTTATTATTTAAATGACAAATTTCCTCATAAAATTCTTCAATTTCTTCTTCAGGATGACTTGTGGTGGGTGCATAAGTTTGAATAATCTGAGCCTGGTATCTTTTCGAGATTTGGATAACAAGCCGTGCAGCTCTGTCAGAGGAACTTTCAACTTCTACAACTTTATCCTTCAGTTTCTTGTTTATTATAAATCCAACACCACTAGTTCTGCCAGTATCTGTCCCACGATAGTTGAAGAGATGTCCACTTTTCAGTTCGATGAGTTCTTCTCCTTACCTCACTTAGCCCCACGATGTCCCACTTGATCCTTTGTAGTTCCTCTTCCAATTCAAGAAGCCTTGAATCAGAAGATAGGGAGCGTCCATTGTACGTTGCCAAGGTCAGCATCAGATGGCAGCCTAGTCCGGTCCTCCGGGGATTCTTAGCACCCTCTGCCTTCATGTCGCACTGGCCGCTGCCTTGCAAAGGTACATTCCAGCTGCCGGAGACTGAGGGCCAAGATTTAAATTGTGGAGTCATTTTGGAGGGTTTGGCCGTATAACTCACCACGCTGGCCAAGCGGGTTGGTGAGTGTGGGATAGAATTTCCTCTAATCCAGATGGTATAGTTATACCGCTATTGGCGGTCGTCAGAGCCCCTTTAGTGGGAACAGGATGCACCACGAGAAGGCGGGGTTGACATTTGTCAAGGAGAGGCTGTGATGTTACGCATCACCTGACCTTACATCCCATATATATATATATATATATATATATATATATGGGATGTAAGGTCAGGTGATGCGTAACATCACAGCCTCTCCTTGACAAATGTCAACCCCGCCTTCTCGTGGTGCATCCTGTTCCCACTAAAAGGGCTCTGACGACCGCCAATAGCGGTATAACTATACCATCGGGATTAGAGGAAATTCTATCCCACACTCACCAACCCGCTTGGCCAGCGTGGTGAGTTATGGCCAAACCCCTCCAAAATGACTCCACAATTTAAATCTTGGCCCTCAGTCTCCGGCAGCTTAAATGTACCTTTGCAAGGCAGCGGCCAGTGCGACATGAAGGCAGAGGGTGCTAAGAATCCCGGAGGACCGGACTAGGCTGCCATCTGATGCTGACCTTGGCAACGTACAATGGACGCTCCCTATCTTCTGATTCAAGGCTTCTTGAATTGGAAGAGGAACTACAAAGGATCAAGTGGGACATCGTGGGGCTAAGTGAGGTAAGGAGAAGAACTCATCGAACTGAAAAGTGGACATCTCTTCAACTATCGTGGGACAGATACTGGCAGAACTAGTGGTGTTGGATTTATAATAAACAAGAAACTGAAGGATAAAGTTGTAGAAGTTGAAAGTTCCTCTGACAGAGCTGCACGGCTTGTTATCCAAATCTCGAAAAGATACCAGGCTCAGATTATTCAAACTTATGCACCCACCACAAGTCATCCTGAAGAAGAAATTGAAGAATTTTATGAGGAAATTTGTCATTTAAATAATAAAGGTAAGCAGCACTTGAAAATAATTATGGGAGATTTCAATGCAAAAATAGGGCAACGGCAACAGAATGAAACTTCAGTAGGTAAATTCGGTCAGGGCAACAGAAACCAGCGTGGATATACTTTCGTTGAGTTTGCAGAGGCAGAAGGGTTTTTCATCTTGAACTCCTTCTTCAAGAAAAAGCCACACAGGAAATGGACATGGAGGCATCCAAATGGGACGACAAGTGAAATTGATTTTATTATGTGTAACAAAAAATTCGTCATAGAAGACTGCAGTGTGCTAAACAAGTTCAACACAGGTAGTGACCATAGATTGGTGAGATGTAAGATGCACCTAAACACTAAACTTGAACGTGGCAAGCTCATAAGACAAACAAAATCTATTGACATAATCAACCTTAAAAAACACCATAATACCTTCAAGTTAGAACTGAAGAACAGGTTCTCTGCTTTAGAAGGCCTAACATCGGAAGAAGTGGACATCTCTGAAGTTAACAGAAAAGTAACCAAAGCTCTTTTGGAAACAGCAACAAAATTAGCTGGGTCTAAGAACAAGTTGCATGTAAATAAATTATCAGGAAAAACGAAAATGTTGATGCAAAAAAGAAGAGAGATGAGGACAACTAAAGAAGATGTGACTTCCAAAGTGGAATATATAGAGCTATGCAAGACAGTACGAAAAAGTATCACTGAAGACGTAAGAAAATTCAACTGTGAACTAGTGAGGAAAGCAATTGAAAACAACCAAAGCCTAAAGATAGCAAAGGGACATCTCAGTAAAGGGAAGAAAACAGATTATGGCACTGAGAAAAGAAGATGGTTCTGTAACAAGAAATAGAGGCGAAATTTGGACAAGAGTGAAAGATTTCTACTCCAAATTATATGAAAGGGATGATACATGCACTCCAGACATCATGAAAGATATCAGTACCAGAGTTCCTCCAGTCCTTCCAGCAGAAGTTGCACATGCAATCAAGAACATGAAGCGAGGAAAAGCTCCAGGAGAAGATGGAATTACTGTAGACATCATACAAGAAACAAGTGGAGAAATCGAAACAGTACTCGCCCAAATTTTCACTCGATGCCTTAATGAAGGGAAAGATTCCCGAGGATTGGAACAACGCTACAATGATCCTGCTACATAAGAAAGGTGACATTGAGGATCTCGGAAACTACAGACCTATCAGCCTGCTATCAGTAGTTTATAAAATCTTCACTAAAGTTCTTTCACACCGCTTGAAGGTAACACTGGACATGGTTCAACCGAGTGAACAAGCTGGATTCAGGAGTGGCTACAGCACAATAGATCATATCCATGTGCTGAGAGAACTAATTGAAAGAGCGAGGGAATATGAACTTCCATTGTGCATGGCTTTTATCGATTATGAAAAAGCCTTTGATTCGGTGAAACCATCAGCAGTTACAATGGCTCTGAAAACCTGCGGTATTGAAGATGCATACATTAATATTATTAATAACGTCTATGAAAATGCAAGTGCAAAGATTCGGCTGTTTGAAAATACAACACACATAAAAATTGGAAAGGGAGTGAGACAAGGTGACACCATATCTCCGAAGCTCTTTAATGCCACATTAGAGGGTGTTTTTCAGTCACTGAGCTGGGAAAACAAGGGGATAAAGATTAATGGAGATTATCTAACCCACCTTCGTTTTGCTGATGACGTAGTCATTTTTGCAACTACCCCATCAGAGCTGCAGAGTATGATCCAGGAACTTGCTGACAAGAGTAAAGAAGTGGGATTAAAAATGAACTTTCAGAAGACAAAAGTGATGTTCAATGCTTTTGCAAGAAATGAAGATTTATCGATTGATGGAGAAAAGCTGGAGATAACAGACACGTACGTTTATCTTGGACAGCAGATATCAAGTGAGAGTCACATTGATGAAGAAATTAATCGGCGTACAAAACTTGCCTGGAGAGCTTTTGGAAGAAACAGCATAATTTTCAAGAGCAATATGCCATTATGTCTTAAAAGAAAAGTGTTTGATCAATGCATCCTTCCAGTGCTTACGTATGGTGCAGAGACGTGGACCTTAACTAAAAGAGACATACAAAGGCTGCAGACAACTCAAAGCAGCATGGAGAGGTGCATGCTTGGTGTAACCAGGAGAGATAAGAAGAGGAACTCGTGGATCCGAAAAATGACAAGAGTGGAAGACATCATGATCAGAGTTAAATCCCTGAAATGGCAATGGGCTGGACATACTGCCAGAAGGACAGATCATCGATGGACAGCCGAAATTTTAGATTGGATTCCAAGGGACAGGAAAAGACCCAGAAGAAGACCACATGGGAGATGGGTGGATGAAATTCGAAAGTATGCAGGGGTGACATGGAGGAGACTGGCACAAGACAGACCGTTGTGGAGGAAACTTGGGGAGACCTTCGTCCAGCAGTGGATTGATAATGGTTGACAATGATGATGATGATGATATATATATATATATATATATATATATATATATTTAGGTTTAACGACCACCATCAGCAAATCAATGGGCTATAGGCAGTCGCCCGTCCCTAATTTAGGGTCACTGGTTCCAGGGAAGGGAGAGAGCCAGTTCCGTAAGCGAAACACTACATCCATGCCCCACGGAATTTGAAATCGGACCCCTCCCGGACGAATGATTGGAAGCCATCGCTTAGACAACTGACCCACCAGGGCGGCAATTTTATATTTTAAACTCCGTCTCGTTTAATTCTTAATTTTTTTTAACATCGATTGCTGAATTTATATTTACCCAAATATCGGAAGCAAACTACAATGCTATGTCTAGAGAAACATTAGTATTGAAGTCATATCTTTGAACGTGCACCGTGCACTGATATTTATCGAAAAAGTTGTGCTACGTGAGTTACTTCTATCTCATGTCAAAACTACAGCCGGTGCATGAATAAAATTCAGAATCCTTTCCCTATTACTTTCATCGCCGACAGGATTTTTTTTTTTTTGATTGGAGGTTTAACGACCACCGTGAGCAACTCAATGGGCTATAAGCAGTCGCCCGTCCCTAATTTAGGGTCACTGGTTCCAGGGAAGGGAGAGAGCCAGCAGTGCCGTAAGACAAACACATCATCCATGCCTGACCGGGATTCGAACCCGGACCCCTCACGGACGAATGATCAGAGGCCAGCGCCTTAGACTACTGCGCCACCGGGGCGGCTCTCCTACAGGATACTAGGACAAACCGCCAACGGTAACCAATAACCCAGGTACAGTTAGCAAGTTTGAGTAAAGCTATTGCTAAATCTAAGCTCGTTAAGGCGTCTATTATAACAAATTCTAAAAAACGAACGCCTAAAATTTATGACTTCCAGAACAAAAGTACCAAACATTCTAAAAAAGAAATGCCTAAAATTTATCATGAACAACTTTCCTTCACGCTTTCACGTTGGTTGTGATCAGGTTGCATGTAAACATAGCGGGAAGACACCCTCAGATCGAGAACCACGTTTTTCATTTTGTATCGCGAAAGACAGACAAACACACACAAACTTCCTTTGGCTATTCTTCCACAAACGGGCGCACTCCTCATTTCTCACAGCTAAGACAGCGGAGCGTTAGAACAGCTCCGTGCCGCCCCGGTGGCGCAGTGGTCTAAGCGATGGCCTCTGATCATTCGTCCGTAAGGGGTCCGGGTTCGAATCCCGGTGAGGCATGGATGTTGTGTTTGTCTTACGGCACTGGCTCTCTCCCTTCCCTGGAGCCAGTGACCCTGAATTAGGGATGGGCGACTGCTTATAGCCCATTGAGTTGCTCACGGTGGTCGTTAAACCACTAATCAAGAACAAGAACAGCTCCGCAAGCAATCTACTGTTTTCGATCTGGCAACGATCAGTAAATATAAAGTTGTCCATATCAAGGCTGAACTGGATAAAGAACAGGCTATAACATTAACGTTGAAGACAATAGACTTTTTGTGATTGGCCAGTGGCCGTTAGGGACGATTTTAGCCGTTAGATGGCACTGCGTCCCAAGGTATAAACAACTGTTTTCACGTTTTTTGAAATGCTGGATTGTGTATGTTCGTCGTTTTTTCTTGCGTTTCTTTTTGAAGAATAAAGGAGGAATGAGATTTACACATAAATTTCACCAGTTCCTACAGAAAAATTCTCTTGCCCAAGTACTACGAATTCAGAATGTAAATATTCATCTGTTCACGTGAAAATGAATATAAATAAAATCTCAAATGTAAGTAATCATACGGAATCAGTTTGTTTATGCGAATTGTGTCAATAGATGGCGCTGCATCCCAACTCATCTTTTCTGTCCTCGCTGTTTTTGCTTAATGTTACAGCCTGGTAGGATCCAGTTCAGCCTTGTCCATATTAAGCTACGATAGTATTAAAATTCCATTAAGTTGTCGTTGAATTGGTCTGTTGTATTTTATAATGCCTCTATGGAATTTGTATCGTCTCGTTAACGATGTCGTAAGAGATAAAAAAAACATGCATATCATGGTGTGAAAGATATGGCTTGTTACCCATCCTTGAATTAATAAGGAATCACGAATGGCAATAAATATCGATGCTGTTCTTCTTAAATTGTCGTTTGCTATATATTTCTCAGTACGAATTAAAATACTTACTGTAAATATGGAAGTATAATTTTTTATCAGTCTCCCAACGTACATAGTGGTAAGATCGTTCTTTTTTTTTGGGGGGGGGGGGTTCTTTTTCAACATTTCAGTTATTGTTTTAATTTAGTACATGAAATATTTTTTGATGAAACCAAAGTTAGTCATCATGAATAAAAAAAATAAGAACAGAATGCAAAGATAACCACTTTGTCAATTTCCATGATGTTTGCATTCGAATGTAAACATCAACAGATGCGTTGCCAGATCGAAAACAGTAGATTGCTCGCGGAGCTGTTCTAGCGCTCTGCTGTCTTAGCTGTGAGAAATGAGGAGTGCGCCCGTTTGTGGAAGAATAGTCTTTTTATTATTATATATTAAGCAAGTATTGAGCTAACAGACGGCGTCTTTACATTTCTTCGTTTTTCAATTCAAACGATTTTTTTTTAATTAATGTTAATGAGCCGACTTTCGTGAAACGGTTAAAGTAAAAGGCCATCTAATTTTAATTGAAATTCCTCAATGGCACGGAATTTCAGGAATTTCGGGAATCGAAAGGCGTCAACACCTGACCGTGGACGATGTCCAATTGCATGCCAAAAATCACGGTGATCGATTGTATCATGTAGCTATGCCCGAACAACTAATTGTCCCAAGTCTCGTATAGAGAGCGGATTTTTTCAACTATTAAAATAGGTCAGTTTTTTAACAGTCATTATTTTTATACGACACGACCAATCACCATGATACCAACCCCATGTCCCTCACCATGCCCTTCCCTTTCTCTGTGGCAAGTGTCACAGCGATCGGCTGAAGATCTTTGGAGGAGATAGGTAACAAACGACCCCTTCTCAAAACCCGGAAAAACCCGAAACATACAAGTTTTCGGACGATTGTTCCTCAATGACACGGAATTCGGGAATCGGAAGGCGTCAAAACCTGACCATGGACGATGTCCAATCGCATGCAAAACATCACGGTGATCGGATGTGTCATCTCGTACCTATGCCTGAACAACTAATTGTCTCGAGTCTGGTAAAGAGATTTCAAAATAGCTTTATCAGACGACTCTAATAAGTACAAAGGAACAAGGACATATATATATTTTTTTGATTGGAGGTTTAACGACCACCGTGAGCAACTCAATGGGCTATAAGCAGTTGCCCGTCCCTAATTTAGGGTCACTGGTTCCAGGGAAGGGAGAGAGCCAGTGCCGTAAGACAAACACAACATCCATGCCTGACGGGATTCGAACCCGGACCCCTTACGGACGAATGATCAGAGGCCAGCGCCTTAGACCACTGAGCCACCGGGGCGGCTACAAGGACATAGGAAGTACAAGGAATATTGACAGATCAAATCATGAGCAAATGCAAGGAATAATATAGGGTTATGGCGAGATATACAATTATAAGTAAGGGCAAATGTCCGGAGCATAATCGTAATAATGAAGAGCCGAGGAAGCAGTTCACTGCTGAGTGAGCAACATGACCCACACAAGATGGGGTAAAAGTCAAATACAGAGCACAGTTCGTGGGAAGTGTGAAAAAAATATATAAACATAAGTAGGGGGGATGTTAAAGTGCACGAAGACAGTTCCAGGAAAAAAGTTTAACAGTCACTGAAACATGATATAAATGCCAGAAGGTAGACACAACTAGTGTTGTAAAAGACTTACTATTTAGCATGCCTTTTCCAGGCATGCTGAGCATGATGATATGAGCAAGTCGAAACTCGCGCACCAAGTGAAGGTTCTGGGTGAATGGACTGACCTGGAGACGAAACTACAGTAGCAGATGATTACCATTGGACAACTGAAGTCACTGTTGATGAAGGCACTGATGAGATGAACTGTGACGTGGTCCAAGGGAGTGAGATTCTCATGAACTAGCGTGTTGGCTAGTGGAGAGCTAAATCCCCTACAATTCAAGGTCGCTATCTTGAAGTGACATATCAGATGGCGGCTGGAGAATATTGTCTGCAGCAGGGTGCAGATTAGCTAGGCGACGAACGAACTTCTTGATCTAAAGAGGATCGCCGAGATTCATGGGAGGTACCGCTTGTAGATGTGAGCGGACGGCTTGCAGTTGCGGAAGGACGTCAGAAAGAGTTGTAGTATAAGCTGCCAAGAATTTGCGTGACAGCTTATTAATTCGGGGACTGACAAGAAAATTGTACAGAATATCCCATGGAATTGTAGATTGAGGAAGTGAATTTTTATCCAGAAATTGAAGAAAATTGGTGGACGTGATTTGGTCAGCGGAACCAACATTGGTGTCAGAGCTAACCGAATCATCAGAGGGGATGAGGCTGGCAGAACGATCACTCCGATCATCACGAGTAGTTGCCATACGAGTCTTCTTTGCACGAGTGTTATGTGTCCTACGACGTTTTCCTCGTCCCGGAGGGGGTACAGAGGCAGCAGGAGAGTGTCTGGCACTTTAAAATTGTTAAAAATAGTGGTCTCACCAGTAGAAGCAGAAGGTTGTAATTGAGCGTCCACAGATTGAAGATTTGGAGGTAAGAGAGTATTAAGCGATGGTGAGCCTGATGAAGGAAGCGAAGGCTGAATAGAAACAGGTCCGGAACCGAAGCTCGTGGCGAAGTCATGTGCTGTCCAACGGCTGTAGTACTACTTTTGCCAGAAGTCTCGCGTTGACCAATGCCTGTAGTATTCGTTCGCCAGAAGTCGGCCGTCGTTGACTCGAAGCTGAAGTAGAAGAATACTGAGGTCGTTCTTTCGAGGTTGTGATGGGAGAAGCACGATGCGGGCATAAGGCACGAGGGTGTCCATGGCATTTACAAGTGGAACGCATAGTGCCGACTGTGATGATGATTTCGCGTATGTGCGTATCACAACGCACACGAAACTTAGGTGGAACTCGCTACCTGGCCTCGTCTGAAGGAAAGACCACCCGTACGTTCCGGCGGAGGTCAAGCAGATAGCGATCTTCAGACTCTGCGGGGGAAAAGCAGAAAGTGGTGACTGTACCAAAACTGCGTCCAAAGTTCTGAGCGATAGACAATAACAGTTCATCAGAAATTTCAGGAGGAACTGGAGGGAAGCTCACAACAGCAGGCAAATGGGTGAGAGGATCTCCCGTGATGTGGCGGTCACCGATAGTAATGCCATCATTTATGACTTGCAGGGCATATACGGAGAAAGAAAAGTATGCAAGAACTTTGCCATCTCTCCTGGACCTGTGTGTAACGGCTGTTTTAGGGAAAAGTAACCTAAGGGCAGTACTAATAGCAGCGATCTTTGTTTGGAAGTGCTCAATTTATTTAGTAGAGCAGGAAAAGCAACCCCGAGGTCGACTTTATTAAGAAAATGCTGGCAGGCTGGCGAAGTTGACGGAAGATCTACCGTGAAGTTGGAACTGGCATCACACTTCAGCTGATAAGGGCCATTGGATGCAGACGACTGAATGGAAGTAGTAGGTGCAGTCGAAAGGACAGCTGCATAAGGAGCAGTTGTACGTTGTGATAACGTAGTATCCACTGACGAAATCGTTACGTCCATCTCCTCATCCATTGGCTTCGGGGAAGATAGTAGGTTCCCGCTTTGTGACGTTGAAATAGAAGCAGCATCAGTGTGCAAGGCAGCTGTACGACGCTTTGGGGAGGAAGGGCTTTTCGAAGTAGGTCCATCATTGGTGGAAGAAGGAAGAGGAGGTAAGTCACTTCCGTAATCAAGAGCTGGGTCGGCGCTCCCGCCGGAAGCCGCCATTTGCAATGGCGAAGTGGAAATCACGTCTTGGCCATCATGGCCAAGACAGAAAAATGAAGATAACTAATCAAATTATTCACTTACCGACTTGGTAGATGTACGAAAAGAAACGTGAGACCTTCACGGATCACTCACACACAAAATAAATCACCGGGAACACTGAAGAGAGCACTGGCCGAACGAAAACTACGGAGCAAAACCACAACCGTACCCTCGTAAAGAGAGATCCATGGGCTTCGGCCTCGTTTCGCTCAATTACTTACGGTCCCAGTAACGGTGGCAAGCGTAGAAAGAAGCTTTTCACACTTGAAGCTGATTAAATCCTATTTAAGATGTCATTCTCAAGACAGATCTTTTTTGGCAACTTCAATTGAACGGATAAAGCAAGCAAAATAAATTTTGATGATTTAATAGCTGACTTTGCTGGGATAAAAGTCCAGTTCTTATAAGGTGAGTTCAATAATGTAAGTATTATCCCATAATAGGTAGAGACGGAGCCACTGTGTGGGAAGAGCGTATGCTGGTGTGCTTGTTTTATCTACATCATTTAAGACATTTACAAAAGTCAGTAGAGTTCAAAAAATTTTAAATGATGTCTTCCGTTATTGGTTAATTTTTAAACGTCTTGACATTTCATTGAACTGTAAAGTCAACAGTAATAAACTATGTTTTAAGTCTAGTGTATGTTTTGCACCTAGTGTAGGGGGTGTTGTTTAACCAAGGGCCTCGCAGCTAGGTTCGCACCTGGCCCCGCAGCTGCTAAGGGAGGCTCTAGGTTGTGCGAATAAATCCTGCCACCTGAAACGTATAGAGGAAGAGATAATATTAAATAAGTTTCCACTGAAATGTCTGGAACTGTTATAAAGAATGGCTGTGTAAGATGAAATGTGAAGATTTTCATATAAATGTGCATTCCCGAATATGCTTCCTCCGTTTTAACGAGAAAGATTTTGTGCACTAGGAATCGAATGTATTTATAATCTGGTAGTGTCCGTTCGATATTTTGTTCCCAAATAAAAGGGAGAAAAACAAAACGGATTCCGTATTTGGATCCGTAAGTTGTGAACACAGCTCTACGTTCTTAAACCTAAGTACTAACCTATTTGTAATTTTCCTTTTGTTAAACGAAAGTATAAGACGCCACAGTGAGAAGTGTTTTTCACTTCAGCTTGATTTCATATTCTGCATTTGTCTTATACCGTCTTACTGTTTTAGGATATTTCACACTCCGCTGAATATGTTGTTTTTGTCTTCCTTTCGGCCGTAACCTTATTGTGTATGAGGAAGGCTTCCCCAAAAATCTAGGCCACCATGTCTGGCGGCGATTTCGACCTGCACAACATTCTCCTTGAAATAAACATGGAATATGAAGTTGTCTTGGTGCATTTTTGCACCCTGGATTTGTTCTTTTAAGAAATTAATTTCGCGGTTTTTTTTTTGATTGGAGGTTTAACGACCACCGTGAGCAACTCAATGGGCTATAAGCAGTCGCCCGTCCCTAATTTAGGGTCACTGGTTCCAGGGAAGGGAGAGAGCCAGTGCCGTAAGACAAACACAACATCCATGCCTCACCCGGACCCCTTTCGGACGAATGATCAGAGGCCATCGCTTAGTCCGAATTAACATTCCGAATCTTCAAATCGTTCACTGAGTTTTTTTTTGTTTTTTTTTTGCTTTAACTATATAGGAAAAGAACGAGAATGCATTTTTAAAATTCTTTTCTGAAAATTTTGAGACCTCTTTAATTTTTTTTTTTTTTTTTTTTTTTGTATTTAAGGGTTTAACGACAAACTCTGTGAGCATCAGAATGGGCTGCAAGCAGTCACCTGTCTCTAATTTAGGGCCACTGGTTTCAGGGAAGGGAGACAGCCAGTGCTGTATGACAAACACCCAATCCATGCCTCACCCGACATTCGAACCAAGACTCATCATGGAACCAGTAGCACTAAATTAGGGTCGAACAACTGCTTATATTTCACTGAGTAGCTCACAGTTGTCGTTAAACCCGAAACAAAAACAAAACAACAACAAAAAAACAGTCTTGAAAATACGGACGACTTCCTAGAGCTACCATTGTCCCAATGTAATTGTCAGGTCAAAACATATTTATTCATTAACTGTATAATGAAAAACTGATTCGCAAATACGTTTTAATATAATTATTAACTGTTGTAAGGGAAAGCATCATATGAGCACAAAATTAGAACAGACATCAGCTCACAGAAAGCCTTCTACTGACATCTGACAAAAAGAAGGTATAAAAAAATCTTAGGGACTAAAGTGATCACCGCAAAATACCCTGTCAGCTCGAGAAAGATTATAAAAACTGTCACATAATGCATAGTAAACTCTTGAAGCAAAAATCAGTATTGTCGTTTCTAATAAGAAGGAAGTAGTAATTAATTTGCTTCTGAGCTCGATATTTCAATGTAAGTATTTTTGTGCGATACTTAGTCTCATAATTAATTTGGTATCACTTACCAAGCAGATATTTATGTTTACTACGATATAAAATTGTATGCGTTAAGCATCTATAAAATTAAAGACACGCTTTATGGGCTACACTTTGCTGTAGCTAAAAATACACTGCTTGTTTTTCAACCAGATACAGGTGTTCATCTACTCAGAGAGGTCACGTTGGCTTCGGGAAAGGTTTTTAACAGGGTCCTTCCAATGGTCGCTGTTACAAAGTGTTCAAGATGGCGAATGCATCTTATTCAGTTGCATAACTGACAGCAAATAATTTACTTTAGGATGGTTCAATAACAGATCGTTTTCACTCTTTTGGTCTTTCTTTCGTCTATAAGTCACTGATGGCCTTTCTGTTAAGTTCATGGAGATAAATTAACCGCAATACTCAAAACTAACAAATCATTCAGCCTATCAGATCACACAGTAATTCTTTAGCAGCTTTATCTCATTTGAAGCAGTAGTACAACTTGTCACACTAATACTACGAAATGGTCACGCTCGTAAATAATTTCACTTTTAACTAAAGAATGAAAAACGAATTGTAATTGAAGAAAATATATATAAAATGCATTAAAACAAAAAGTAAAATTAGATAAACACTACTAAATTGTAATGATTTGTCACTACAACATGAATACTTCAAGCTTCGGCAAGGAACTTGGGGCCTCACTTAACATCGGAGGCCTCGGAAATTTTCCCCGTCGATTCCCCCCTCTCTGTAGTTTTATTTACGAAACTTAATAGTAGACAAATATCTTCAAACTAACAATACTGAAGGCATGAAATAGCTTTACACGTAAAGCGACACCTTTTTCCTGCAAGATGGTGTTAAAGTCTACTTCGTGAACAAGTTGCCACATTGCCCGCCTTTCTATGGCGCGTCCGTCACTTCCGATAAACTATACATGTGCAAAGATGAGCCAGTGGTTCGAAATAAAAAACAATCTGCATTAGTTTTGTGCCAAGCATTGTTGTGTTAAATCTTAGCAACAACAATGTTTCAGTGCATTTGGAAAAATGCTTTAAAAAAAGCACCTACGTTCGGGTGCTTTTCAAGACTCGAGGGTCACCAGACTTATTCTGAGCACGAAGAACATTCGAGATCGAAATTTTACAACGATAAGTTAGCGCCACAGTAATTCCCAAAACGCTTCACTGCAAAACGCCAAAGGACCAAAATGTTTCATTGCTCAGTCTCAGTAAAAACAATAATTAAACACATCTACGAGAATAATATACTATATGCATTTTCCTACGAAACATTTCCAAATGTTAACAGTCTCCTTTCATTGCAGTTAACATACTGCTGATATATTTCTACTGCAGTCAGCATGAGTCCAGTTTCTCATCAGCTCCAAGTTGGTTCTACAATTTACAACCGAAAAGTGAGGGGGGAAAGGCGATTCAGCCTGGTAAGATTTTATACATAAAAGAAAAGAAGAGTGGTAATAAATAAAAGCGGGGAAGTAAGGGAGAGTGTCAGTATCCTCAACAAAATCCGACAGAACTTAAATACATATTACTGTTTCTGAATGTTGCGATACCATGAAGGACTGCTGGTATTAGCTTGAAACTTACGGGATATGTTCAACAGGTTAGGACATGCAAATGATTAAAATGACAGTGAGAATGCGCATGTGGTTTTGGAGCACCGCCCTCTGAGCTGTCCGGTCTTGGGTATAAGAGCTGGCTGAAACGAGATGTTGCAATCAGTGAAAAGCCGACATTGAGTCGAAAGGATTAATACAGACATCTGACGTGGACGAGGAACATCAAACAAAGGTCTTCGCTCTTTTCGCGTTTCTAAGTGAGTCACGGAAAAATTCTCATTGGCCGCCACGGGAATCGAACCCAGGTCTTTCAGTTACGCGCGGATATGCTTCCACTACACCACAGCGGCCTCGAATTCCTCTAGACTCACACACGCTAACTGCCAAGCCAACTTGGAAGACCCTGGGTTCGATTCCAAGCTAACTGGAAGACCCTGGGTTCTATTCCAAGCTAACTGGAAGACCCTGGGTTCTATTCCAAGCTAACTGGAAGACCCTGGGTGCGATTCCCGGTGGCGGCTAATGAGAATTTTTCCGTGACTCATTTATAATCATGGAAAGAGCGAAGACCTTTGTTTGATGCTCCTGGTCCACGTCAGATGTCTGTATTAATTATTCATTCGCCTTCTAATTACTTGTTCAGTTGCTGCTTACCATCTTTGGTGGATCCCCAGCATTGTGCGGGGCTCCAAGAAGCAACCTGCCAAATAATTGGCTTGGCAGTTAGCGTGTGTGAGTGTGGAGGCATTCGAGGCCGCTGTGGTGTAGTGGAAGCATATCCGGCGCGTAACTGGAAGGCCCTGGGTTCGATTCCCGGTGGCGGCCAATGAGAATATTTCCGTGACTCACTTATAAACGCGGAAAGAGCGAAGACCTTTGTTTGAAGGAGTCGAAAGGATGTATTTTGTGTCTCATTATGCCCCATCGCCGAAGAAGGTCGCATTATGAACACTTGAAGGTCTTTGAGCAAGGAAGGATTGTTGGGATGAGAGGATCTGCATTTTCCTACCGCGAAATTGCCACTCGTACGGAACGAAGCGCCAGTACAGGGATTCGAAAATGGCGTCAGTGGACAGATGAGGCTTAGACGCTCACAAATCCGAGAAATGGACCGCAAAATCTCACGACTGCACGGGTGTCATACATCTCCACCGCATGGCAGTGACAGATCGCACAGCGACATCCAGGGTGTTAGCACAGCACTGGAGCACTGTCACAGGTCAGACTTTGTTCTCCAGCTCAGTTCGACATTACCTGCTTAACAAAGGACTGCTCAGCTAACAGTCCATCGCTGCGTATTCCTTTGATCCTCAAGCACAGACGCCCCAGGTTGTAATAGGGTCTCTAACACAGACACTAGCTCGCTGATTGCCAACAGCTCGTGTTTTCCGACGAGTCACAATTCAACTTGATGTATTGTGATGGTCGCATACGTGTTCGAAGACGTCGTGGAGAACGGCATCTTGCAGCGTGCATTTTTCAACATCATACCTGCCCAACGACAAGCGTCATGGTTTAGGACGCCATTGGTTTCAATTGGCGACCTCGCCTGATGCAAATTGAGGGAACCCTCAACTGCCAGCGATACATCGTGAACGTTTTAGAGGCGGAGGTGATACCCTTCCTTCAAAGTTGTCCTGGCGATATGTTCCATCAGGACAATGCTTGGTCTCATGTGGCCTGGAATGTCCAAGCCCTGTTCCATTCACGGCAGATATCGCTTCTTCCCTGGTCTTGCACATTCTCCAAATATATCCCCCGGATTGAACATGTCTGGGATATGGGAGGTAAGCCACTGGCCCGTCAAGCGCCTCCGTCAGTCACAACAAATGAACTCTAAGAAAGAATCGCGCTATTAAATTTCATTTGAATAGCGCGATTCTTTCTTAGAGTTGCAATTTTCACAAACAGTAGTACAGTTATGGTGCAATTATTCAATTTCCGATTAGCAGAGAACGGTTAGGTTATCAAATGGCTGACATGCCATGCATGTCACAAAGTAAATCAGAGGGAAAGAAAGAAGTCGACGCTTCAAACTTTACCACCCCTAAGGAGAGTAAAAATGACCTCAATTTCGTGTAGCCATTTTCACTATGGTTAATGGCAAGAAGTTCATCGAACAAAGGGGTGAATTGAATGACTTGCCGTAAAATCGGTCCATGCCTTGCCCACTCACATTATCACGTAAATTCCATTCCCATACTACTGCATTACACACATTCGTATAAAAACAAAAATATTCTCAAAACGACACATTTGGTATTAGAAAAATGTTGTGATTAATTATTCGGAATGATATTTAAGTTTAAAAAATGAAAAGCTTTGAAATTGAAAAATTTGGGGAAGCAAAACAAAAGCCAAAAGTTGGTGGTAACGGTCCTCCAGTCCCCATATCGTTTTAGAGTTTTGGTCAATCGTACACCACCGCAGATATATCGAAAATAAATTTGGATTAGCAAAACGATACCTACACAGTTTGGGCAGTTTGCAAAACTATACGAAAGACTTAAATACGGGTGATTCAAAAAGAAGTATACAGTTTCCAGATGCTGTAAAACAGGAACAGTTGAAGACACGGACCACAACTGCGAGCCGTTAGGTAGATATACATATAAAGTTTGTGTCCCGCTACTGAGGGAAATGACGTAGGCGATAGCGCGCGTGTCACGTGACTAGTCAGTCAAAATGGCAGCGTCTGCAGTGGAGAAGGCGTTTTGTGTTCTTGAATTGAACAGAACGGAATCTCTAACTGATGCGCAACGGCATTTTCTATCACGATTCGGAAAAGAACCTCCAACCAGAAAATCAGTCTACGATTGGTATAAAAAATCTAGCGGAGCTAAAACAGCGAATCACAGCCTCTAACATTGCACTTGATTAAGATATCTTACCTCGCGTTTGGGCGGAAATGGATTACCGGCTTGATGTGTGTCGTGTGACTAAGGGTGCACACATAGAACGTCTGTGACTGTCTCTAAAAAAACTTGAAACATTCCCCTACAATTCCGTTACAGGTAACATAAAATATCTTACATTGTTCTTGTTTTATAGTGCGTTAAAACTGTATACTTCTTTATGAATCACCCTGTAGTATAACTATACTAGATATCCTAAATTTCTTGGTGTAGAATAGAAATCAAAGTTTCCAAGCTTTCGCACATCAACCAGATGGCAGTTTGCTGTCTACCTTCCTTGAAAAAGCCATCTGCTTGATGTGCGGAAGCTTCGAAACTTTGATTTCTGTTCTACACCAAGAAATTTAGGATCTCTAGTATAGTTATATTATTTAAGTACAGTTGGTATATAGTTCCTTGTTATTTAATTAGTTTTATACGAAAGACACTTTCCTTTTTTAATACGGTTCTTTCGTTTTAGGGGTTTTTGTCGGTCGTATCCAAAAGACACCACCGTAAATATCTCGGTAGCAAATTACATTTGGAAAACGAGACTTGCACAGTTTGCGCAGTTTCTAAAACTACATAAAACGACACTTCTAGTTTTTAATACTGTCTTTTCGTTTTAGAGTGTTCGTAGATAGCACCCAAAACACACCACCGCAAATATCTCGGGAACAAATTAGCATCTGCCTCGTAACGTACAACTGAGGTGACATAAAAATCAAATCAGCAAGTTAAAGTGATAAGTCAGAGTTGGTGTAGTTCATTCTAGAGAATAACTGGCTCCGGAGTGTGGAGATGTGGATAATCCACCACCAGCTAAAAAAAAAAAAGACAATATTTTCACATTGCAGCGCAAACGTAAAATAAATGTCCTGGTCATGATATTCGAAAAAATGTGTGTTTCTTCCGCACATCGTCGCAATTAATAAAAAAATTCCTCCTTCCATAGTGAGCTCTACTTGAAGCATGGTCTGTGGCGTTCCCGAAACTTGTAATTTCGAGTCCCCACCTTTCTGAACAGGGAGATATACACTGAAAAGCAATTTAATTACAGATACCTATCTAGTAACGTGTAGCACCACCTTTCGCCCACATGACGGCGGTGATTCGTCTCGGCATGGACTCGGCAAGACACCGGAAGCGTTGGGAAGCCATACGGATCCACGACCCCTGAATAAGCTCACACAGTTCACGAAGATTTGATGGAGGGGGTCAGAGCTTCGAACATCTCTCTCGATGGCATCCCAAATGTGCTCGATGGGATTGAGGTCAGATGACCTAGCTGGCCAAGGAAGCGAGGTCACTTCGGTGGAGTGTTAATCCAACCATTCGGATACAATTCGGGAGTGATGGCACCGTGCATTGTCTTGTTGCAGGGTGAGGTCCCCACTGGGATGTTGAAGACGCACAAACGGGAGCAAATGATCGTCCAGGATATCCCGGTAACGTTGACCTGCGAGGGACGATGTCACACGTACCAATGGGCACCTTTTCAGTCCACGTAAACAGTCTCCCGACGAGAATGCCACCCCCACCAGCTTGAAGAGTACCCTGCTGACAAGAAGGATCCATCGCTTCATGCGGGTTTGCGCCGTACTCGTATCCTGCCATCCGCATGTACCAAAGTGAATCTCGACTCATCAGTCCAGGCAACATTTTCCCACATGTCTAGGGTCCAGGGGTGATGTTCCCGCGCCCATGCTAATCTTTGCACCCTGTGATGTGCGGTCAGCAATGGTACCCTCGTGGGACAATGGCTTCTGTACCCCATAGCGAGGAGATGGTTCTGGATGGTGTGGCTGCTTACACGTTTTTGTTCACCAGCATTAAATTGCCGAGTGATTTCTTGCACTGTGGCTCGTCTATCTGCTGTTACAATGCAAGCTAGCCGACGATGACCCCGCTCATCCACACGCTGTTGTCCACGGCAATCGGCCCTTGCAGGGATGGTTTTACCGGATTCGATGTACTCACGGTGCATCCGTGATACAGTGGCTCGTGAAAATCCCAGTGCCTGCACGACTTCCGAGATGGAGTGAGCCATTCGTAGGGCCCCAACAATTTGACCACGATCAAATGTGCTTAGATCCTTCGCCCTCCCCATACTGCATCCGACTCTTACTGATTCCCGTCGCATCACTCCTTATATTGTCGGATCGCTGCATAAGTCGTGTTGTTTCCGTTTGCAGGGCCGCCCACAGCACCACATTTGCATAACGCCAGCTGTCTCTGATTCAATTGCTCTTCAGTGTATGTGACGAACCACTGAAGAGTCAAAATGGCAAGTTGCATAGATAAGCCAAAGATGGTGTAGTTCAGTCAGGAGAATAATTGGCTCCGAAGCTGAGAGACATGGGTAAGAATCCCATCCCCGGCAAAAAAGGTCTTACGTTATAGCCTGTATTTGTATTTCTTATCTATACGTAAATACCGAATATCGAGAAGAATATCAGGCTTTGAAGAAAGTATGAGGAAAATAGAGAGGCATGTATTTCAAGCTTAAAAAATCGTAGAAAGGATTTAACCTAATCATCTGGGTAGTCCATATTGGATCTGATGACATTGTTCCACCCATCTACGAGTTGAAACTTCCCATTGCGATTGAAGTCTGGCGAGCGGGAGTTGAAGAAGTCACCCATGCGACGTTTAACATCATCGGCATTAGCAAAGTTTTAGATTTTCTCAGCGAGAAAAATTCGACAAACACCGGAAGAGATGAAAGTCTGACGGGGAAAGATCTGGGGAATATGGGTGGTGCGACAATAATTCCCATTGCAGTCCGTGCAATTTTGCTGGGTCCGTAAAGCGACATGTGGGCGAGCGTTATCCTGGTGAAAAACAATGCATGGCGATTGATCATCGCAGGGCGCTCTTCTTGGAGTGCAGCATGGAGACAGTCCAACTGCTGAATGTAAGCATCCGCTGTGATGCCATTGTTTCGAGGTAAGAGTTCATAGTGAATCACACCGCGACAATCCCGCCAGCAGCTCAGCATCCCCTTCCGTACATAAAGGGGTTGTCCCTGCTTGGTCCATGCGATTTTCCGCGTAACATACACGTATGTGACCCATTTTTCATCACCCGTGGCCAACCGTTGCAAAAAATCCCTCCCGTTTCTCTCTCTCACGCAGAGCAACAGCAATGGAGTAGCGTTGCATCCGATTCCAAGAATGGGGATTTACACAGTTCACACGAATATCCCAACTTTCACTTTCATTCAGAGCAACAGCAATGGAGTAGCGTTACATCCGATTCTGGTCAAACAAAGCATGGGGTACCCAACTGAACAGTATCCACGAATATCCCAACTTTTTTTCACTCATAGCAACGGCAATGGAGTAGCATTGCATGGGGTACCCATTTACACAGTTCACACGAATATCAAAACTTTCTCTTTCACGCAGAGCAACAGTAATGGAGTAGCGTTGCATCCGATTCTGGTAAGACAAAGCATTTGGCACCTTTTTCACAGTTCACACGAATATTCCAACTTTCTCTTTCACTCAGAGCAACAGCAATGCAGTACAGTTGCATCCGATTCTGGTCAGACAAAGCAGGGAGTACCCATTTGCACAGTTTACACGAATATCCCAACTCTCTTTCACGCAGAGCAACAGCAATGGAGTAGCGTTGCATCCGATTCTGGTCAGACAAAGCATTGGGTACCTTTTTCACAGTTCACACGAATATCCCAACTCTCTTTCACACAGAGCAACAGCAATGGAGTAGCGTTGCATCCGATTCTGGTCAGACAAAGCACGGGGTACCCACTTGCACAGTTTACACGAATATCTCAACTTTCTCTTTCACTCAGAGCAACGGCAATGGAGTAGCGTTGCATCCGATTCTGGTCAGACAAAGCATGGGGTACCCATTTGCACAGTTCACACGATTATCCCAACTCTCTTTCACGCAGAGCAACAGCAATGGAGTAGCGTTGCATCCGATTCTGGTCAGACAAAGCATGGGGTACCCACTTGCACAGTTTACACGAATATCCCAACTTTCTCTTTCACTCAGAGCAACGGCAATGGAGTAGCGTTGCATCCGATTCTGGTCAGACAAAGCATTGGGCACTCTTTTTCACAGTTCACACGAATATCCTAACTTACTCTTTCACGAAGAGCAACAGCAATGGAATCGCGTTGCATCCGATTCTGGTCAGACAAAGCATGGGGTACCCCATTTGCACAGTTTACACGAATATCCCAACTTTCTCTTTCACGCAGAGAAACAGCAATGGAGTAGCGTTGCATCCGATTCTGGTCAGACTTGCACACTTTACACGAATATACCAACTTCCGAAGTGGGGTGTTGATGGTCGTATGGCAGGTCTTCAGTTATTCTTCCTGTTCCCGTAGGGTTGCGTCAGGCTTGGTCGATAGCACGTGTTGCATTGTATCATCTTCAACCTTACTGGTTCTGCCACCTCTGGGAGCATCATACAAATCGCATAAACCAGTGCGGAATTTCCTGTACCAATCATAGTAAGTATTCTGTGCGATAATATCGTCACGAAACGCATTTCGCAATTTTCCAAGTGCTTCCGTAACTTTCACACCATTCAAATATTTATAGAGCAATGTTGCACGCGCACCTTCCTTTGATATCGCTACAACTAAGCTTCACCACAACAATGGAGGTTCTGTCCTTTGAATCTATTCTTTCGTGCACAGCACTCTGTGATGTTTACGTCATAGTAGGCCCGTAGTATCTTACATTACACACGCCACATACATATTTTCCAAAAACTTTCTTTACAACCTGATAGATCCTTTGGTATTTCAAACATCGTGTTTCGTTTATAGACAACATTTATTTTCTATCACTCAAACAAGACTGTACACTGTTAAAAAATTCGCGGTAGGTTGCACCAAAAAGTGGCGTTACACCAGCTGCACCACTTTTTGAGAAAAGATACACTATTATGTGGTGCAAACAAAACCCGGTCCGGATTCGAATCCCGGTGAGGCATGGATGTATTGTTTGTCTTACGGCACTGGCTCTCTCCCTTCCCTGGAGCCTGTGACCCTAAATTACGGACGGGCAACTGTTTTAGCCCATTGAGTTGCTTACGGTGGTCGTTAAACCTTCAATAAAAAAATCCCAAAACATGTTGCATCTTTGCATCACGCTAAGATACAAGGTTGCGCTACATTATGGTGCAAGGTTTCGTCATGTTCTTGGGTTTTGTTTGTACCACACCTCAAAAAGTGGTGCCACTGGTGTAGCACCACTTTTTGGTGCAACCTACCGTATAATCTTAAACAGTGTACTTTTTGTACTGTCAGTTAAAAATTGAATTCAATAGTGAATGCTTCTTAACGGGTGTGTCTCGTTGAATCTTTTTGTGCAGCTATTTAAAAAAGCAAGTTGGAGAGTGTATCGGAATCAGTTTTTTTCTGTTTTCTGTTTTTTTTTTTGATTGGAGGTTTAACGACCGCCGTGAGCAACTCAATGGGCTATAAGCAGTCGCCCGTCCCTAATTTATTGGGTCACTGGTTCCAGAGAAGGGAGAGAGCCAGCGCCGTAAGACAAACACAACATCCATGCCTCACCGGGATCCGGACCCCTTTCGGACGAATGATCAGAGGCCATCGCTTAGACCACTGCGCCACCGGTGCGGCATCGGAATCATGAAAATTCCTCTTCTAAATTGTATCATGGACATTTGTTTTATATCTTTACTAACATGAGATATTTATATAATCTGGCCGCCGCCCCGGTGACAAAGTGGTCCTAGCGCTGGCTTCTGACCATTTGTCCGAGGTAGATCCGGGTTCGAATCCCGGTGAGGCATTAATGCTGTGTTTGTCTTACGGCACTGGCTCTCACGCCTTCCTGGAACCAGTGACCCTAAATGGGATGGGCGACTGCTTATTGTCCATTGAATTGCTCACGGTGGTCGTGAAATCCCCATACGAAAACGAATGATATGACTGGTTTGCCCTATTGTCTCTGTAGCGTAAGAGCTTCGTTCAGTGTGCAAGAAACACTTTTTCTTCTCCCTTTTTCTTTACTTATTTTTTAGAAGAACTTCGTGAAAAAAGCGAGAAAGGTCCAGAAGGCGGAGAATGATTACTACAGTTCATTTAAAATAATGCATTTTTCATATCATAAATATGTATACACGCAAAAAATGTGGGTTTTTTTTCATTTTACATATCATAAATATGTATAAACGCATGTTGCATATCATGTCATAAATATGCATAAATATGTATTTTTAAAGACCGCGCATATTTTCCACATTTCTTTGATCACCATAAAATATAAAAGAGTTCATTCAAGGAACTCACCGTAGGGTGCCTTGGGGATTCAAATAATGGTAAAACATTTTTATCGACATCTTGCTGAAATATGTACTGTATTTCACATTCAGAAGTAATGAAGTTAACTTCATCACAAACACAAGCTTTAAGAAAAGGAACAAGAATGCTTCAATCAAGTATTATTTTTTAATCATTCGAGGCTAAAAAAAGTCACGAAGGCCTCGTTTCAAGCAAAATCATGTTTTCGTCAGTCTCAGTGTATTTCAGGGCGACGTTCCGTAAAATAAAGACAAAGCCCAAAGGATCTTCTACGAAAATATGCTTATTATTTATGAGGGATACTACAGCTGCGGTTTAAGCGAATGAGATATCTGCTGTGTTTAAGGAATAAACTCCGACATGCGCTGATAATCGCTTCAATGTTTGATGCCACGTCGATTTTTCTTTACTTTCTCTCTTTTTTTTTCTTGGCTATTTTGCTCGAGTTTCATTTTTGGAGTTGGCATCATCTTCACGAGCGCAAATAACTCCGGTGTGCTTTCTTTCCCTTTGGTAAACAACGAAAAGGCGGTTTGCAATTTCAATCCGCCCCTTACGAAGGGAAAAATGCGTTTTCCAGCTTTCTAAACTGTCAGTCTCCCACTTCGAAAAAAGTTAAATATTCAGGTTTCTCGTAAACTTTATGCAAAGACGATCCAAACGTAATCTACTTTAAATAATCCTAACTCTTCGAACACCCCAGGGAAGTAGCTGCGGTTCGAAAAACACGACGGCGCTTTTTTTCTTTATTTTATTTTGTCGTAAGGAATATGTTCGAGCCAGTGCATATCGTATTCGTCTTACTTATTATTGTATGTTCTTCCCTTTGTGCAAATCTCTCTCTCTCTCTCTCTCTCTCTCTCTCTTCCTTCCCTTATTTCGGACTTCGCGATTCCGCATGCGTATGCAAATGTTCGCGGAATAAGACGGCGGAAGGAGATTAGAAGAACGTACGACTCGTCTTTTGACGTTCGGCAGGACGTCGCCGTTGAGATTAGGCAAAGACCGACAGCAACAGCAGACTAAGATTATTTGCTTTCTGCATTGAAAGACAGATGGTGGGGAAAGGATTCGAAACTAACCTACGGAATGGGCAAAAATGGAAATAAAGGCACGGATCTCTCATTTTAAGCCCTCAGCACGAGATAATTCTTAAAGTTATAAAACATTTACTCCTCTCGTCAGAAATCTAACACTTTTCGTACCTCTCTTTTCTTTCTTTCATCGCCTTTCTTATTTATCTCCCGCCATTGTAAATGCCTTTATCTGTACCCCAATTCGAAACATTTTTCAATCCGTTGTTTCTATTGCCAAGTTCGTCGTAGATCATTATGGTTTAACACAGGAACAACATAAAACTTTTATAACATCCAAATAACTCAATATACATTTTTCTGTCTTTCAAACGAAATAAGCGAAAAAACAATTTCCGAAAACGTAACCCGAATGCGAAACACGTTTTTTTTTTTTTTTATCGTAGGTTTAACGACCACCGTGAACAACTCAATGGGCTGTAAGCAGTCGCCCGTCCCTAATTTAGGGCCACTGGTTCCAGGGAAGGGAGAGGCCCAGAGACTTAAGACAACAAACACAACATCCATGCCTTACCGGGATTCGAACTCGAACCCCTTTCGGACGAGTGATCAGAAGCCATCGCTCAGACCACTGCGTAACCTGGGCGGCGAAAAACGTTTCAAGAAGCCCATGTTCTCCTTCCTTTTTTCTCAATAAAAAAAAAATTATAATCGCCCCATCGCACAAAATGTGAGTATTCATTACATACCAAAATTTTAAATTAAAATGATATAAGCCTCCCCAGTGAAAAAGTGGTCAGAGGCATGGTTTCTAATTAGCCGTCCTAGCTGAAACCTGGCTCGAATCTCTGATGAAGTAGGGGAGATGCCCCTCCCCGATGCAGCTGGCCCCTTTTTACCCCCAGGTACCAGTTACCCCAAATTTGGGATCCCCGTCTGCTTATAGGCCTTAAAGTTGCTCACGGTGGCGTTAAACACCGGAAAACGCCACAGAAAAAAACACGGATATTAAACATAACGAGGTCCTAAAAGATACCTACCAAGTTTAAACGCAAATAACACCACAACGGCTGCAGAGAATGTAAATAAATTTTAACATTGTACTTAGAGGTAGCTGGAATTTGTGATGCACTAGTGTTTGTGTTTCTTCGCAGGAGTCGAGAAAATAACAATGTATACTACTCATTTTAAGCATGGGCGACGCCCCCACCCCCATGCAGCTGGCCCCTTTTGCTCCCTGGTACCAGATGCCCCAAATTTGAGATCGCCGTCTGTTTATATGCCTTAAAGTTGCTCACGTTGGCGTTGAATCACGGAAAAGAAATAGAAAAACACGGATATAACGATGTCACAAATGATACCTACCAAGTTTAAACGCAAATAACACCACAACGGCTGCAGAGAATGTAAATGAATTTTAACATTGTACTCGGAGATAGTTGGAATTTGTGATACACTAGTGTTTGTGTTTCTTCGCAGGAGTAGAGGAAATAACACCGTATAACACAGAGCAGCGTATGTTCATCGCGGAAGAGCGTTATCGATCATCGGAGAGTCCGGAAAAGGCAAGAAGGGCATTCTAGGAGTTCAGGGTCAAAGCCGCACCAGACAGACACCCTACAAGGAACATCGTCACCAAATTTCACACAGCATGGTCGATGTTGGATTATCCAACCTAAAATAGCAGGCCCACCCATCAAGGACAGAAGCCAACGTTGGAAGGCCACGGGAAACATTTGACAGAAGCCCGAAAAAGTCTATCTACGAGCTGCGCAAAACTTTGTGCTGACACGCAGCAGTATTCATCGTATTCTCATAACAGATCTGCATCTATTTCCGTACAAGGTCCAGGCACAACATCCTCTAACAGCAAGGAATACAGGTGCAAGGCTGGCATTTGCTAAGATAATGATCAACAGAACTGAGACATGGAGCTCTACTGGTTTTCGGATGAGTCTCATTTCCACTTCAATGGGTTTGTCAACAAATAGAATATTGGCGGTTCTTGAGATCCACAAACGCACATCTTGCTATTGCTGTAACCCTTCACCCACGGCGTGTGACTGTGTGGTGTTCCTTGTCACGATGTGGAATCTTCGGGCCCATCTTCATCAATGAAACTGTGACATCCTCAAGATATCGGCTTTCATTGCATGTCTGCAGGGTTTCACTGGTAGTGACCTGCAAGGTCACTTTTTCATGCAAGACAGTGAACGTCCGCATCGTACAGCACTGGTATTTGCACTGCTCCACGAGCACTTCGAAGAACGTGTCATGGCCTTGGACTATCGCAAACACTATGGCACCGGAGTGGATTGGCCACCCTATTCTCCGGACTTCAATCCGTGCTACTATTTTTTACGGGATTAACTGAAAAACAGGTGCACCAGTCCAACCCACGGACATTGAAGGAGCTCCGAACAGCTCTTCAACATGAAAACTGAGCCATTTCCACTGACCTCATGGATCATGTGGTCTCCAATTTTGTGCCACAGTTACGTAATGTCACTGCAGTCAAAGGCAGACACATTGAACTTGTTATCATGTAAATTCCTGGTATTAAAGATTCCTACACACTAAGATCCTCTTTCTGATTTTCTTCATTCCTCAGTCATATCGCCTTACTCTTAGTAGGTATATTTTGGAATACCCTGTGAGTTACAATGACATCTTGATTTATTTAATCGCACATTTTCTAAAAAAATATAAAATCCTGTTCATTTCTAAAACAGAAAATTAGATACTTGTTTTTTTTTGTTTTAGTTTCGGTCGTTTAACGACTACTGTGAGTTGGGCCCTCCCATCCTTTAATTTTTTTTTTTTTTTTTTTGCTTTTTTCCTCTTTTGCGGTGCTCGTTCTGCCCATGTTATTGTTAAATATCATTTTATTGCATAAATGTTTGTGTTCAGTTTCAAAACAAAGACAGCAATTTCCGAAAACGGAAGTTAGACGGAGCACTGTAATCTTAAACTTTTTTTCGCAACGCCCCCTCTCTGTATTGTTGTTAAAGGTTTTATTCCATAAATATTTGTACTTGAGATTGATAATGGATGAAAAATTTCCGAAAACATAAGTTTCTTTTTATTTTGTTTTTTTCTGATTGAAGGTTTAGCGACCCCCGTGGGCAACTCAATGGGTCATGAGCAGTCGCCCGTCCCTAACTTAGAGCCACTGGTTCCAGGGAAGGGACGAAGCCAGTGCCGTAAGACAAATATAACATGCATGCCTCACCGGGATTCGAACCCGGACATTTTGGGACGGATGGTCATAAGGTTGCGCTTAGACCACTGTCTCCCGCCCCGGTAGGGCAGTGGTCTAAGCGGTAGTTTCTGATCATTCTTCCGAGATTGGTCCGGGTTCGAATCCCGATTAGGCATGGATGTTGTGTTTGTGTTACGGCTCTGGTTGTCTCCCTTCCCTGGAACCAATGTTCCTAAATTAGGGGCGGGCGACTGCTTATAGCCCATTGAGTTCCTCCCGGTGGTCGTTAAACCTCCAATCAAAAAAAAAAAAAAAAATACCGCTGTCATAAGGTAGCGCTTAGAACATTCTAACTTAGGAAGCACTTGTTAAGTTAGACGGCGCGCTGTAATCTTAAATAATTTTTTTCCGCGATGCGTTTTTTGCTTCATATTGTTAATTGTTTTATTCCATAAATATTTGCATTTTAGCTTGAAAATGGAAGAAAATTTTCCGAAAACGGAATCTGGACGGAATAAAAATTAATCTCGTAATCATAATTTGTTTTTCCGCGATGTTCCCTCTGTCGAAATATTGTTCTTAAATAGCATTTTGTTGCAGAAGTATTTGTGTTTCAGCTTAAAAATAAAGGCAAAAATTTCCGACAACGGAAGCTAATGAGAGCAAAAATTTATTTCTCCGTGACAGTAATTTTTTTCATGGCGTTTCCCCTGCCCTACATTGCTGTGAAATACCATTTAGTTACAGAAATGTTTGCATCTAAGATTGAAAATGGAGGGAAAATTTTTCGTAAACGAAAGTTGGGGGAGCAAAGATTTCTCGTTTTTTTTTTTTCTCTTACCAGTATTGTTAAACATATGTGTTTCAGTTTAAAAATAGAGGCAAGAATTTCCGACAACGGAGGTTGGACGGAAATTCTTACATCTTTTTTTTTTTTTTTTGTTTGAATTCTTGGCCTCTTTTTAATTGTACCGGTGCAGATTTTTGCTTTCCGCATCCAGTTGTTGTCTTGCCTAGTAACCGTCCAGCATATTATTTTTTGGCACCACGATATGCGTCGCATTCTGATCAGGAACTTTTTTTGCTATGAGGGTTCCGGTATTAGTGTAGCACGTATCCACCTCCGAGAAATTGTTTCCCCGTCAGTGTAGCACGTATCCACCTAGAAAAAAACCTATTCCCGTCAGTGTAGAAGTATCCATCTGTGAAAAGAACTACTTTTGAACTTCTTATATAACATTTTTGTATTTTTGATGAAATTGTGTTAATTTTTTTTAATTTCTTTTAATTTTTTCAGTTTTAATTGTTTTCTAATTTTTTGTTTTTGTTTTTTAATACAATGAAAATAAAATACTCATACGTACATTAACTTTCACACTAAAGGAAATTGTCGAGCTATTTCAGCTACAATACTATTAAATGGTGCCTGCTCATGCTCAGTTTTCCACCAGTATACACCACGGGTGCCACGCATGTTTCTCAAATTTTTTGTTTTCACGTGACCCCAGTTGGTTTCAATGTTTTGAGTATAGACACCAGTTATGGGGTCAAAGAAATTTTGCTGGTGGTTGACTCGGAACCAGACTATTGCTCTAATACCTTGGGAAAGAGGCACAGGCTCTTGCAGCTCAATTTTCAGATGTAACAAAAAAATGAAACATTAGGTCCACGGGTTAAAAAAAAAACCGTTTTCAAGGCTATAAAGTATATTACGTCATTTATTTACACAGGTATATGCGTGCTTCAATGACGGGAATAGGTTTTTTTTTATAGGTGGATACGTTCTACACTGACGGAGAAACAATTTCTTGGAGGTGGATACGTAATACACTAATACCGGGGGTTCCACGGAGGGAAGAGGGCCGATGCAGTAGGACAGAATATCATCCATGTCTCATACCAGATTTGAGCCTGGACCCATCTCGGACGAACCATCGGAAACCATCACTTAGACCACCGCGCCACTGGGTCTTCGTACTTGACTTTTTCATTAAATTACATGGTTTTCGTGCACAAACGGCCGTAGTTTTCGTGTCGAACTAAAGTAAAAATGCAGAATGTTTAATACTCTCGGACAGAATATTTCCTTAATTATAGTCAAGAGAAATGTTAA
The DNA here is from genome assembly GCA_039090855.1 of Macrothele yani. Lineage (NCBI taxonomy): Eukaryota > Metazoa > Arthropoda > Arachnida > Araneae > Macrothelidae > Macrothele > Macrothele yani. The sequence goes on from CM077028.1 coordinate 101,114,200, forward strand.
AAGGGATATATTTGTAAGATATAAACGAATATGGATAATAATAAAAGTCATTTATTAGCTCATATTAACATGCTCCAACAAGAATGATTCATTAATAAAGGGAAAGGAAGCAGCAAACACAAAACCCATGTGAGATGTGTGAATCTGTGTTTGAAATCTGGGGTGGAAGCCAGATCCTGGCAGTCCTCAGATTTTCGGACCAACAGGCAACACGAGAAACTACGTTATTTTAAATACACCTGACCGTGAATACTCAAAAAACGCTTATAGCGTATTAAATCCGTTTGTTTTTGTGATCAAATAAGCACAAAGATTCGCCAAACTTTAGCACTTCACTGGGTGGCTTTTTCAAGGCAATGGTAGACATAAAAGCGCAGAGAACTAGAACACATAAGAAACAAAAATGATTTTCTGAAAATAACGAGGGTGACGTCATTACGTGAATTTTTATCACGCAATTATACGGTGTGCCGCGATGTGTTTCCATTTTTTAATGACGCATGCCAAACCGTTGGTAGTCCGATAGAGACCATATCATTGCATACTAGCTTTTTGGAGAGGATTTCGACTGTTTCCCTGATGGCAAAGTTCGTGTAAGGGGCAAATTTTCTAATAATATTCCATACAGATGCGGACGATGAATACATGACTTCTCTAGCCCGGGCTCTATTCTGCATATCCTGGTTGACACTTCGCACGTGTTCTTTACATCTAGTATCCAAGGATCGCTTTGTCATTCCGACATATATCTTTCCGTGTTGTCAGGATATACCAACGGTATAGCGTACAAATCCGCCTTTTCTTTCTCACACTATCTCTCTTTGCATCTTGATATTATATGCAATGACGGGGTCGGTGACTTCATTGCTATTAATATGTTGTACTTACGTAATAAATTCTTTAACCAATATGTAAAGCCTAAGACATATGCGATGGATCCTGCGTATCTCATTGTCTTACTAGGCGATTTTGTTATCGCTGACATTTTATGATTTCTTACAGTTCTATGCATATAGGCGCCGACTTCGTGTGTTCGAGACACTTTTCGAACCCCCAATGATTTTGTTGTGGGTTTCGCGAACCCCTAATATTTTTGCGCGCATTTCGTGGGAAAAATACACGTACGCATACACCGATGAGCTATTACACTATGACTACCCCCAGCCTAGAGAAATGAGCGCGCCTGGAGACCGAACGGTGGCGCAGGTGAAGTTCACAGAACAGTATACATAGAACACGAGGACCGGCTTTCGGTTAGTAGAGTGTTCGGGGTCAGAATGGGAAAAGCTGTCGATTTATCGGAGTTTAATAAAAGACAAATTGTGATGGCATGGTGCTTCAGAATTACAATCTCGGAAACGGCGCGGCTTGTGGATTGTTCGCGTGCCGCTTTACTGAGTACGAATCAAAATTGGTGTACAGATGGCCAAACGACGAATCATCGTCCAGCCGTGTGTCATCCGCAGCTCATTGATGCCATAGAGGAGCGGAGACTATCGCGTTTTGTTCACAGCGACCGCAAAGCCACAGTGCGACAAATCACCCGCAGCTACAACAGTGGTGATCAGGGCAATGTGTCAGAGCACACAGTTCATCGCAGCCTTCTGCGCATGGGCTTGCGTAGCCGAAGACCCAGCCGGGTCCCCAAGCTCACTGCACGTCATCGCCAACAACGCATCATTTGGGTTCAAGATCATCGAGATTGAGCCATGGATGATTGGAATAAAGTTGCCTGATCTGATGAAATGATATTCCTGGTGCATCACGTACAGACGGCTGAGCGCGGATACTCCGATTACCAACGGAGGCACTGTTGGGCAGAAACAGGCCGGTGGTGGTGTTGTTGTGCTGTGGGCGTTGTTTTCTTGGGACACTTGAGGCCCCATTATGTCCCAATAGCACAATTCCTGATAGCTGTCAGGTATCTGAACATCGTTGCGGACCAAGCTTACCCATTCATGGCAACTGTGTTCCCTGCTGGCGATGGCCATTACCAACAGGATAATGCGCCATGCCAAAATCGTCAAGAAGTGGTTCGAGCAACATGTTGGTGACTTCCTGTTAATGCCCTGGCCTCCAAATTCCTCTGACATGAATCCAGTCGAACATTTGTGGGTTGACTTGGAAAAGCGGGTTCGCGCTAAATCACTAACACTGCGAAATGTACGGGAACTGGAGGATCTGCTATTGACATTATGGTACCAAATATCCCAGGATGCCTATCGATCGCCACCTCATCGAATCGATGTCTGGCCGAGTGGCAGCTGTCTTGTGGGCTAAAGGGGGTCATACAGCTTCTTTAGTAGGTGGTCATAATGTAATGTCTCATCGCTGTATAATAATGTTGCACCTACAAAAGCAAAACGAATAAAATAAATAATTATCTAGAGATACAAAATATTTTTCTCTAACTATGATTTGATTCATTTTAGCATTTCAGGCGTCTTATTGGTCCAGATAACCTGACTGAATAAAATTTAAATTAGACTTAAATCCTTTGAAAAATGCATGGGTCATTCGATTTTAAATTTCCAGAACCCCCAATAATTTTCCAAGTCGGCGCTTATGGTTTTATGTATTCTATCTATGTCATCCTTCTTGTTTCCAGCGTTTAGACCTTTGCTATAAATATTATCAATTTCTTTATTATTTAGGTAGTCGAGTTTGCATACTTTATACTCTTTGATTTTTTTGAGGTTTAACAACCACCGTGAGCAACTCAACGGGCTATAAGCAGTCGCCCGTCCCTAATTTAGGGTCACTGGTTCCAGGGAAGGGAAAGAGCCAGTGCCGTAAGACAAACACAACATCCATGCCTCACCGGGATTCGAACCCGGACCCCTTACGGACGAATGATCAGAGGCCATTGCCTTAGACCACTGCGCCACCGGGGCGGCTTATACTCTTTGAACTGAACGCAGAAAGTTTGTACTCTTTTAGACAGTGCGAATCAGTGGACAAGGTTCGATACTGCGTTTGGTTTATAACGAGCATCAAAATCGAAGCTGGATGTTCTATTTCTTTTGAGAACGATGTCAAGATAATTCAACGTTCCATCCACTTCAAGCTCCATGGTGAACTTTATCATATTGTGTAGGTTGCTTTTATCTTGAGCATGAAATCATTTAAATTTTTCTACTCCATGTTCGCATATAAAGAACATATCGTCAGCGTAGCGGATCCACACTCGGGGGTTTCTTGATACAATTTAGAAAGATGAGGTCTTCTAGCGGTCTAAGTACTGCTTCTGCAAGGACTGAAGATAGAGGTGAACTCATCGGTACTCCTTTTGTTTGTTTGTAGATGCCTCCAACCAACTTGAAATAGTTGTGGTTAGTAACTAGATTAAGGCGCCGATAATTTTCAGTAACTAGATTTAAGGCGCCGATAATATTTTTTTTAGTAACTAGATTTAAGGCGCCGATAATTTTCTTAGTTTGGGTCGGTGTGAATTCACGGGAAGTGACGATTATTTCTTCAAGGTTTCCAACAGTCTCTGGTATTACTACAGACGGATATGAAGAAACTATGTCGAAGCTTCCCAGTATATCCCTATTAAATATATTCAATCTTCTTGCGAGTTCCACAAATTCTTTTGTTGACCTGATTACGTAATAGGAGTTTTTTAAACGTTCAGAGAAAAAATTAGCTAGGGCTATTTCTAATACGTACGTAGGAGATTTGTTCCTTGCTACTATAGGTCTAAGGAGAGATCCAAGTTTATGATTCTTTAATCGTCCAAAGAGTGGTGTTTTAGAGCTTGAGTAAAATTATCTCGAAAACTGGAAGTGAGACTTTTTAATGATTATACATAATACTTTCCTATAACGAAGGTATGAGGAAGTAAGAACTGCATAATATTTGGGTGGAAGTAAGAAACTTTTGAACTCAAAGGGGCTTAATTTCAAGGCTCGCCCTCCCAGATAAGAAAAGCTTGCTACGTTCCTGATTGTAGCCCTAATATTAGGGATATTAAAAAATACAGCCATTAGAGCTTATTTCAGCACTGCCATCTGTTTTCAGTGTACACAGTTACTAACTGATTGCTTGCTCTTGATGAGTACTTTATAACCCTTAATAGCGTACGAGGGGAAGGAAATGAATAATCGCAGCCAGGTTGGCCGAGTGACACGAGGCTCAGTCTTTTAATCATTCATCCAAGATGCAACCTGGATGAGGCACTGATGATATCTTTGTTTTGCGGCACAGTATCTATTCCTTCCCTGGATCCAGTGGCCCATTATTAATAAGGTGACCAGACACTGGAACACTGACTTGAGAACAAAATTGCATAGTGTCCCCAAAGTTCGGGACACGTGCATAGTCGGACTAAATATACAAACTTTTGGTGGTAAATCTGCATTATTTTAAATATTTGGGACCTTAGTTTTCCAACTTAAAACATTATCTATCGTACTATCAGTCAGTTGAACTCGTGGCACTGTAACTTCGAAGTCTTATGCACCGGATAGCTAGCACAGAAGTCTTTCATTATACACTGAGGTAAATTAAACAACCCAAAAGGCAAGAAGAGAGAAGACTTCAATTACTCACATAAATGGTCTTTATTAGTTGTTCCAAAAAAATAAAAAAAGCATGAACATGCTATATGGTACTTCCAATTACTCAGAGACGATCACATCCACATCAGTTACAATGTTGAACTTTATCAACTTACGTTCGACATCAATGAATGAAAGATGGTTATATTCAAATTAACCGAAAACTTGAAACTTGGTCGTTCCGGATTGTGTAGTGGTTGGCACTCTCGGGCGGTATCCGGGGGACGCGAGTTCGATACCCGCTCCAGCAAGACGAGATTTTCAAGTTTTCGGAAAGTATCTCACTTGACATCTATGTCATATTTACACCAATAAACGGATTCACTTCTTCCTTTAAACTTGTCGAACGTATTGTTACGTTCGACAAGTTTACATCAAACAACAGTTCGCGTCAGAACTCTACATATCATACATCACCACTACGCAAACCACACCTCCACACTTTTTTGCTGCTTGCTTCAACATTATGCACATGTTCACCTAGGAACCATTACATTATGACCACCTACATAATAAGCTGTATGATCTCCCTTTAGCCCGCAAAACAGCGGCCACTCGGTGAGGCATCCGTTCGATGAGGTGGCTATAGGTATCCTAGTACCATAATGCCAACAGCAGGTCCTCCAGTTCCCGTATATTTTGGAATGGTGATGATTTAGCCGAAACCATTTTTTCTAAGTCGAACCACAAATTTTCGATTGGGTTCATGTCACGAGAATTTGGAGCCAGGGCATTAACTGAAAGTCACCAGCATGTTCCTGGAACCACTCATTGACGATTCTGGCGGTGTGGAATGGCGCATTATTCTGTTGATAATGACCATCACCAGCAGGGAACACAGTTGCCATGAATAAGTGAACCTGGTCCGCAAAGATGTTCAGATACCTGACAGCTGTCAGGGATTGTGTTACTGTGATAATGGGGCCTAAAGTGTTCTAAGAAAACATTGCCCACAACATAAAACCACCACCACCAGCCTGTTTCTGTCAAACAGTGCATCCACATGCCATAGCCTTCATTGGTAATCTGCATATCAGCGATCAGCCGTCTTAAGTGATGCACCAGAAACCTTGATTAGCCAGAGCAGGCCACTTTCTCCCAATCATCCACGGTCCAATCTCGATGATCTTAGGTCCCTTTTATGCATTGTTGGAGATGACTTACAGTGAGCATGGGGACCTGGTTGGGTCTTCGGCTACGCAGGCCCATGGCTGCGATGCACTGTGTGGTCTGACACATTGCCCTGATCACCACTGTTGTAGCTGCGGGGGATTTGTCGCGCTGTGGCCCTGTGGTAGCTGTGAATAATGCACAACAGTCTGCGCTCCCCTCTGGTATCAGTGAGCTGCGAATGACACAGGGCCGGACGACGGTTCGTCGTTTGGCCATCTGGGCACTACTTTTGATACGTACTCACTACCGCGGCACGTGAACCACCAACAAGCCGCGCCGTTCCCGAGATCGTAGTTCCGAGGTGCCGTGTCATCCCAATTTATCCTTTATCAGACTCTGATAAATCGTCAGCTTTTCCCGTTCTGACTCCAAACACTCTAGTAACAGACAGCCGGTCCTCGGGTTGTATATATACTGCTCTACGAACTTCACTGGCGCCACTGTTCGATTTCCAGGCGCGTTCATTTCTCTAGGCTGAGGGTGGTCATAATGTAATGACTCATCAGTGTATATCTCTCGTTCTTATCAGTCAACACACACACACACGTCACGAACTCTGACCTCAGGACTGTTGCCAACACTATTCAGAGAGTGTGAAAATATAACGTTAAGGTTGAAAACGCTTAAAGAGAATGAACTCAAGTTTACATGGAGAAAGAAACAAAAATAAAAGTTAAATTAGAGTTTGCGTCATAGCCTTACCGATCATTTAGGCTATTTTTCAAATTTCCTTTGCGTACTCTTTTTTAAAACTGCACTGAGAAGAAAAGAAAAATATTTAATTATTTTTCCAATATTTAAATAAAATATTAATGAATCAGCTGTAAAATACAAGAATTTGAATTGCAAAAAAGGGAAAATCTGATTACAAAGTCTGACCGTATTAAAATTTTAAAATTCATCTTGAATTACACTGGTATACAAAAATTATGGACGAAGTGGAAAAAGCAAAATAACGCAGTAAATAACAGCTGCACCCAAGCACAAATTAACTCAGGATCATGTCTACGAAGAGGAACAACGACAGGTACGTAATAGTGGAGCATGACGTGTGGTTTACGTGACTTGTGAATTAAATGCGCTCACGCAGTCCAACAGCATCATCTGAACGGAAGTCACCGGACGGTGTACATAAGTGTTACAGACGTTCGATTGTGTTTGTTGTGTACTAGAGATGACGAAATAGCCCTTCAAGAACATCTTGATGATTTTCCTCGTGGTCGAATAATTGGTGGTTCGAAAAGGGAGGAAGTGTGCTGAGTGTAGCCCAAGAGGTTGGTATCGCACATAGCATCGTATCGCATGCGTTATCGGCGTTCAGTTGTGTTTGTTGTGTGCTAAAAATGACGAAATGGCCCTTCGAGAATATCTTGATGATTTTACTCGCGGTCGAATAACTGGAGGTTCGAGAACGGGTGAACTGTGCTGAGTGTCGCCCAAGAGTTTGGTAGCGCCCATAGCATCGTATCGCGTGCGTGATCGACCTTCAAGATAGCAGGTACAGCTGTGCGAAAGACTAGTGGTGGTATTCCACCAAAAACTAACCCCAGTGAGGACTACTATGTGCTCCTATATGATAAGAGGGATCAAAACCAGATCGCAAGTAACTTTACAAAACAATTAAACCTCAGCACAGGAAGCGCAATATCGCGGTTTACAGTGGCAAGGCGACTACACAAAGGTGGACTGTTTCCCCGCGACAGGTACGCTGTGTTCCATTAACAAATGCTCACATGAGACACAGTTTAAGGTGGTCCAGAGAATATAAGGACTGAACAGCAGAACAGTGGGGTACGGTACTCTTTACTGATGAGAGTAGATTTAGTCTCTCTAGAGATTCTGGACGTCAGCTAATCTGGGCTGGGTATCGCCCCAAAAAGCATAAATGAAAAGTATTGATAGATTTGGCGGCCGCAGTGTTCTCGTATGTAGAGGCATTCTTGTTGATGGACGTACGGAGCTCCAGTCACTAGAAGGAGGTACTGTGACCGTTTCGCGCTACTGTAATGACGTAATCCTTCACCATGTTCGTCTGTTCCGAGGTGACATTGGCCATCACTTTCTGTTAATGGACGATTACACCACACCTCATTGCACTGTGGCTGTTGATGAGCTATTGAAAGTGAAGACATTCAGCGAATGGATTGGCCAGCACGTTTCCCCGACCTAAATCCCATAGTACACGTGTGCGGCGCTCGGGAAAACACGCGTTGTGGCACGTCAACACACACCGGAAATTGTCCAACAGCTGAAGATGGCGCTGACGGAAGAATGGGAGATGTTACAGCATGAACTCGTCAACAACCTAGTGCGAAGGTGCAAATCATGCATGGACGTTAGGGGTGATCATATCCTAAACTCAGGACCTCCTCTTCCCTTCGTAACGTCTTTGTGCATTTGTGTCATGCATCCAGTACTTGTAGCCAATTCTGAATAAAGTTACACTATATTCTTTAGTATCTGAAATTGCATCGGTGTTGTTTCTGTCATCATTTTAGCAAGTAATGGAGTTCTATGGTTTGAATTTCTCATGTCCAGGCGGCTCCTGTACGGCGTTACTGGTCAAAACCTGACTTGTCCTTAAGTTTTGTACACCACTGTATTATCAATATTACAAAAAGGTTTTTGATGCTACCTCTTCTTAAAAGTCCAGTTGGCGTGCCTTTATGGCAGTACTGGTTTTTTTTATTGGAGATTTAACGACCACCATGAGCAACTCAATGGGCTATAAGCAGTCGCCGGTCCCTAATTTAGGGCCACTGTCTCCAGGGAAGGAAGAAAGCCAGCACCGTAAGACAAACACAACATCCATGCCTCACCAGGATTCGAACCCAGACCCATCTCGAACGAGAGATCAAAAGCCATCGCTTAGACCACTGCGCCACCGGGGCGGCGCAGCACAGTTTTCAATGACAACTTCAAAATCAAGTTCTTTTAGAAATTCAGCAATTGCGATGTCTAGTCAAACTGGAATGACTTCTCAAGATAATTATTTGCTCTTTTAAGAACGCTAAAAGGTCTTTCATCTGACGCATTAGAAGTCATCACGCTAATGAAAATTCTCAACGTAATATCTACGTTAGGAAAAATGAACTTAATTGCTTCTCATAGCGCATTTCTAGGAATTTGCAGAGCCCCCACAGGCCAGCGGCTTAGGTGGTTTAGTCGAAAATCCGCCTCTAATTGCCTCACTAAGTGTAATATTGCATCTCTTAAACATATATAACTTTTATGATGTTGACGATTTGTACCGAGAAAGCAGAGATGTGGTGGAGAGAACATATGCAGCAAAAGTGAAATATTTTAAATTAAAACAAGTGCAGTTTGTTTTTACGATACATATTGACAGTTGAGTTCAACGGAAATTATTTTAAGCGATATTTTCATTAAAAAAGTTAAGGAACTTTTGAAAAAGTCTAAATTTGAGGATATTTTAGAAAAAAAATCAAAGTTCGGGGACAATTTGCGTCACCAAAGGCATCAGACGTTTTTGGGGACAGTAAACTAAATTCTAGGACAGTTCTCAAGAATTCGGAACTTCTTGGTCAGCTTATTTTTTTTTTTGATTGGAGGTTTAACGACCACCGTGAGCAGCAACTCAATAGGCTATAAGCAGTCGCCCGTCCCTAATTTAGGGCCACTGGTTCCAGGGAAGGGAGAGAGCCAGTGCCGTAAGACAAACACCACATCCATGCCTGACCGGGATTCGAACCCGGACCCCTTTCGGACGAATGATCAGAGGCCATCGCTTAGACCACTGCGCCACCGGGGCGGCCTTGGTCAGCTTAATAATTAGGGACAGGAGACTACCTAGAGACCACCAAAATGCTGAAGATTGCCGTTAAACCCCTCTAACTCCCCCGCTCCAAAAAAATGAACAATCCAGCACACAGTAACATTAGAACACACTTCGTCGCCGTTCAATTATTTTCTTGTTAGTGCTAGCGAATACCTTACTATTGGCATCAATAACTATTTTTATCTCCCCGTCCCATTATATCAGGGTTTAACGACCACCATGAACAACTCCGAGGGCTGTAAGCAATCGCCCATCCCTAATTTAGGGCCACTGGTTCGGGAAACAGAGAGAGAGAGAGAGAGAGAGAGAGAGAGAGAGAGAGAACAGTTCAGTAAGATAAACACAGCACACATGCCTCATCCAAGGAGGTTAGCTTCATTCCTTACATAGAACTCGACCCTGGACTTGACTTGGACGACTTGCCCAGTACTGATACCTACGCCACTGACAGTGATGTAGTTCTAAATTAAAAAAAGTGCCTTAGTGGTGAACGGATTTGGAAAAAACAACGAAAGAAGGATACCCTCAAGATTTTCGAAAGCCCTGTGAAATCAGATTTAATGTTACTACTTAGCATTTTTATTTAATTTTCATTACGAATTACTTTAGTCAATTTAAATTAAATGTAAGTAATGTGAGTAATTTTAAATAAAGGAAGAATGTTACGCAGGAGTCATATGCGTAGAATGTTAACTATTTATTTAAGTACCGTTGTCTTTCCAACCAATTCACAACTTTCATTGTGAATAACACATATTAGTTACATTGAACATGTGCAACCATTGGCGTCGGATTATTTATGGGCATCAGGGGGCAAATGTTTTCCCAATTTTGGAATTTTTCCAATTGAAAAATTCAGATTTTCTTTCTGAATTTTTTAATTGGAAAAATTCAGAAAGGAAATCTGTATTAGTAACCAGTGCGCAGATTTCCGTGAATGCAAATGTGAGCATATCCGTTTACTAAAGTGTACCGAATACCGCGTGTGTGGAAGAGGGCTCGTCAGCTCGTCGCCTTGGTGGCAGCTTGTCGGAGCTACAGAGAATAGTAATGAATGAGCAGACGCGCATTGAACTGCGCATGTATAAAACTGTCTTTCGCTCGTCTCTTTAACAGTAGCAATTTTGCTTGCCCGTCGTTCGACAGTGAGTGGAGGCTGATTTTCGTTTATGGAGGCAGTGGAGTTAAGGTATAGTGGCATATTAGAGGCAATGTAGAAAGCACCTCGTAAAAGACGGTCAGAAATCTAACCCATTGCGCTAGATGGCTCTGCCGATTGCTTCCATTCTTCTCACCCTGTTGAATGGCGTAGGAGATGGGCTTTACGACGTAACTTTATGTCGTTTATTAAAGTATTATAAATTTCTGCAGGAAGACTATTATCGCACACTTATCATAAAAAAATATTTATAACAATAGGAAATAGTTAAAAAGTGTTCGAACTAGACCAGTTAAATATTTTAATGTTACACAAATCATTTGCTATTCTAATTTCCCACAGGAGGTTCAGATCCAGAAAAGGCGCCACTTGTCTCATGATTTTTTCTTCCTGCATTTTACAAAACCTTCCAAGTATCTGTCATATACCCAACCAATATATAAATAAACTAGACAATTGTACATCTTGATAAAAATTAAAACAAAACACTTGCATACCTTTTTCATAGAACACCTACATACTTTATACATATGTCTGTAGCTTCAAATTGACATTATTCCTTACTCATAAAAAAATAACCATCAAATGCAGTACAAAATCAGCCAATTCAAGTAATTCATATAGAAAAAAATATAAAGTTCATAAATTACTACCAAAACTACTGTATAAGAAATTTTGCTATTGTTCATCATGTTCTTCTACAAATGCAAATAATTTAACCAGACCACTATCTCTCTATATAAAATTGAATGTTTGTTTGTATAGAAATCTACAGTTGTATACAAATCTACAGTTTTCAATTTAGAACCGCCAAATTTGGTATACACTCTCATGGTACTCTAAGTTAGACCGTAGACGGTTTTGGGAAGAGTTAGGGTCCCGGACTCAAGGGGCCCCATACAAAATTTTTGTGAAATCTTCATTTTTCAATTTAGAACCATCAAATTCAGTATACTATCTAATGGTACTCTAACTTAGACCGCAGACGCGTTTTTGAAGGGGTCGGGGCCCCTGTACAAATTTTTCGTAACATTTACAGTTTTCAATTTAGAACCAACAAATTTGGTATACTATCTCATGGTATTCTAACTTAGACCGTAGATGGTTTTTGGAAGTGGTCGGGGCCCGGGGTCAAGGGGGCCTCATACAAAATTTTCGTAAAATCCAGTTTCCAATTTAGAACCACCAAATTTGGTATACTATCTCATGGTACTCTAACTTAGACCGTAGACGGTTTTTGGAAGGGGTCGGGGCCCGGAATCAAGGGGGCCCAAATACAAAATTTTCGTAAAATCCACATTTTTCCAATTTAGAACCACCAAATTTGGTATACTATCTCACAGTACTTTGAATTAGACCATAGACGGTTTTTGGATGGAGTCGAGTCCCGATGTAAAGGGGCCAGAAACAAAAATTTTGCGAAATCTGCAGTTTTCAATTCAGAACCACCAAGTTTATTATACTATCTCATGGTGATCTAACTTGAGCCCGGGGGCTCTTTGACCCCGGGCTCCGACCCCTTCCAAAAACCGTCTGCTGCCTAAGTTTGGGCACCATAAGATAGTATACCAAATTTGGTGGTTCTAAATTGAAAACTGTAGATTTTACGAAAATTTTGTACGGGGCCCCTTGACCCCGATTACTTCCAAAAAACCGTCTACGGTCTAACTTAGAGTACTATGAGACAGTTTACCAAATGCAGTGGTTCTAAATTGAAAACTGTAGATTTGTATATCGGACATACGTACGAACGAACAAACAAACCTTCAACTTCATATACATAGATTTTGGCAAATTAGGAAAAATTGTTAGATTAGCATCATCGGCCAAAACTGGACGATTGCGTGGTATGAATACATACTCACCATTTACTTTATGAACGAAATTCCGAATAATATCATCGTCAATGAAATGTTTTTCACAAATTGTACAAAATTTATCAGCTTGGGGTATTATAATCTTTCCCACTATTTGAAAAGCGCTTCGTTTTTGGGTACCCCAAACAGTGACAAACTACACTATCTACCAACAAGTGATTGGACACCTGTGATAGCAAAGGAAAACGAAGTTTATTCACCTTCAATAGTTGGTGGAGCCTCCACGAGCGGCGACTACAGCTGCGACCCTCCGGGGCATACTCTCCACCAGGCGTTGTACGAGAGCTAGCGGTATTTTCTTCCACTCGGCTTGGAGAAGACAGGCCAGTTTCTTCCCCGATTTCGGACGGTGGGGCACCCCTTAAGTCGACGCTCCAACTCGTCCCAGAGGTGCTCGATAGGGTTAAGGTCCGAGCTCTGCGCAGGCCAGTCCATTCGATTAACCCCATTGTCACCATACCAAGCCGTGGTGGACCTCGCAACATGACAGGTGGCATTGTCATCTTGAAAGTAACGTGGGTCCACCCCGTAAAACTGCCACAACGTAGGAAGCGCATGGTCATCCAAAATGGTGATGTAGGTCTCGGCGTTGAGTCTAATAGGAGTTGCGACCAAGGGTCCCGTGCCATACCAGGAGAAACACCCCCATAGCATAATTCCACCGTCGCCGAACTTCACAGTTGGCACAGTACATTCCGGCAGGAGGAGTTCTCCAGGCAGACGCCAAACCCAGACCCTGCCATCCGAACGGTAGAGGGTGAACCTTGATTTGTCGCTCCAGAGAACCTGTTTCCACTGTTCAACGGTCCACTGTCAACGTTCTTTGCACCCGTTAGCCGAGCAGCGCTATTGGACTTTGTGATCAAAGGCTTGTGGGCGGCATCACGTCCATGATAACCGAGCAGATGGGCTTCCTTACGGATGGTATTCATCGAAAGAACACTCCCGGATGCTTTTTGAAACTCCTCGTGGATGTGGCCCATCGATTTTGTGCGGTTCCTCCGAATTTCTCTGGCCAGCACCCGTCGGTCTCTAACTCCCAGTTTTGTGGGTCTGCCGGGTCGGGGCACATTCCGACAGTCACTTCTCATCTTCCACTTGCCAATCCCGTAGGCCATCGTCGATTTTAGGTACTTCAACTCGCTGGATATGTCACGCATGGATCGGCCATTTCTGTGATATCCAACGATTACACCTTTCTCGAAATCAGAGAGCTCCGAACTGCGTGGCATCTTGCATGCGACTGGTTGCGTTGTTGTTTCCCACACGATATTTAACCGCGGCGGCCGTGACGTGTATCAGGACCGCAGATATCGTCGATTGCAGGGGTGTCCAATTACTCGTTGGTAAATAGTGTATTAGTGTATTTAATATTACACCCTGGCCCAAAAGAGTGATTACTTCTGGTGAATATATTTCAAATACGTGGAGATAATGTATCGTATATTTAATGATTACTTCTTTTTTTTGTCATAGTAATCATAACGAAAATTGTTTACATTTGGAATCGTAGTGGAAGAAAATCCCACTTCTATTGATGATAACGTACTTGCTGTAACACAATCTCGTCAGACGGAGAGGATGGAAACAAGCTACACCTACACATGGGGTTAATTTATTGACCGTTTACTCTGCTGAAGCATTACGGCACTTTCGACACTGTTGCCCATTATAGCCTCTATAGTTAAGGTGTAAGGTTTGCTCGTGAAAGTAAAATGAACAAAGTGGACTTTTTATTGGAACACCCTTTTAGAGGTGAAGAAAAAAAGAAACAAAAGCATCAACTATTTGGGCCCACATTGACCAAATATTCTTGGTGCAAAAACGAAAGAGGACCTTTTATATTAATTACCCGCCAATACATTTTTTCATTAATTCACAGCGATCGTCAATGAAATGTTTTTCACAAATTGTAACAAATATATCAGTTCGGGGTATTATAATCTTTCCCACTATTTGAAAAGCGCTTCATTTTTGGGTACCCCAAACAGTGACAAACTATGAGTGTATTTAGTATTTAGTGTATTTAGTATTATTACACCCTGGCACAAAACAGTGATTACATCTTTTTTTTTCTTGTCATAGTAATCACAACGAAAATTGTTTACATTTGGAATCGCAGTGGAAGAAAATCCCACTTCTATTGATGATAACGTACTTACTGTAACACGATTTCGTCAGACGGAGAGGATGGAAACAACCGTTGGCGACACCTGCACATGGGGTTAATTTATTGACCGTTTCCTCTGCTGAAGCATTACGGCACTTTCGACACTGTTGCCCATTATAGCCGCTATAGTTAAGGTGTAAGGTTTGCTCGTGAAAGTAAAATGAACAAAGTGGACTTTTTATTGGAACACCCTTTTAGAGGTGAAGAAAAAAAGAAACAAAAGCATCAACTATTTGGGCCCACATTGACCAAATATTTGCTTGGTGCAAAAACGAAAGAGGACCTTTTATATTAATTACCCGCCAATACATTTTTTCATTAATTCACAGCGATCGTCAATGAAATGTTTTTCACAAATTGTAACAAATATATCAGTTCGGGGTATTATAATCTTTCCCACTATTTGAAAAGCGCTTCATTTTTGGGTACCCCAAACAGTGACAAACTATGAGTGTATTTAGTATTTAGTGTATTTAGTATTATTACACCCTGGCACAAAACAGTGATTACATCTTTTTTTTTCTTGTCATAGTAATCACAACGAAAATTGTTTACATTTGGAATCGCAGTGGAAGAAAATCCCACTTCTATTGATGATAACGTACTTACTGTAACACAATTTCGTCAGACGGAGAGGATGGAAACAACCGTTGGCGACACCTGCACATGGGGTTAATTTATTGACCGTTTCCTCTGCTGAAGCATTACGGCACTTTCGATACTGTTGCCCCTTATAGCCGCTATAGTTAAGGTGTAAGGTTCGCTCTTGAAAGTAAAATGAACAAAGTGGACTTTTTATTGAAACACGCCTTTAGAGATGAAGAAAAAAGAAACAAAAGCATCAAATACTTGGGCCCACATGGACCAAATATTTGCTTGGTGCAAAAACGAAAGAGGATCTTTCATATTTATTCCCCGCCAATACATTTTTTCATTAATTCACATCGAATCGTCTGAAAATATGTTTATCACATGGAGGTAAGAATTATAGGAGACGCCTTAGCCGCAGATTTCTTAAGCCGACCTGTTAACTGCTATGATATCCTTCCGCGTGCTTGGTTACCTTCTTGGTCGTGTCTGCCATAGGAAAGCATTGAAAGTTTGTGGTTTTTAGAAGCTCATATTTTTTGTTAAACTAGTTTGTCAGCGTAGATTTTTTTTTGTTTGTTTGACAGTTTCCATGGGATCCTGCGTGGCATTCAGCTGTGCAAATAATTTTAAAAAGAAAATACCAGGTATGTCATTCCACCGGTTAGTATCACTTTATTTTCCGTTAGCTAGGTTTAATTAAGTTCTTTGGGATTCAATCGTCGATTGCAATTTACTGTGAATGGCTACTGTATCTTTTGCTGTGATTTGCTTGCTTTTAGCATATTATGTAATGTTCTAAATTCGTAGCAAAATTAAAGAAGTCGCTAGGTTTACGTAAATTATACAAAGCTGTTTACGAATGTCGTAGCAAATTTTTCTGGAATAGTGTAGGTTATGTAATCGGAGGTGTATTCATAACTGAGCCACGTTTAAAAGGGTGTTCAATTATATAACTACATTATTAAGATAATCGTCTTTGGCCGCCCCGGTGGCGCAGTGGTCTAAGGCGTTGGCCTCTGATCATTCGTCCGAAAGGGGTCCGGGTTCGAATCCCGGTGAGGCATGGATGTTGTGTTTGTCTTACGGCACTGGCTCTCTCCCTTCCCTGGAACCAGTGACCCTAAATTAGGGATGGGCGACTGCTTATAGCCCATTGAGTTGCTCACGGTGGTCGTTAAACCTCCAATCAAAAAAAAAAAAAAAAAAATAATCGTCTTTGAATTATTAATAGCCGCCCCAGTGGCGCAGTGGTCTAAGCGATGGCCTTTGATCATTCGTCCGAACGGGGTCCGGGTTCGAATCCCGGTGAGGCATGGATGTTGTGTTTGTCTTACGGTACTGGTTCTTTCCCTTCCCTGGAACCAGTGACCCTAAATTAGGGACGGGCGACTGCTTATAGCCCATTGAGTTGCTCATGGTGGTCGTTAAACCTCCAATCAAAAAAAAAAAAAAAATTATTAATAACCCACCTATAATTATGACAGTGTTCATATCCAAAAACTTTGCACTATAAACAACAATGATAAGGGTTAGGAATTAGCTACATTTACCAAAGTTCATCCATTTCTTTTTTCCTGTTTTAGGGTTTGACCAGTATACTAAATTGCAGATTTGACCATAGCTAGTAAATAATACTCATTTTAAACTAATAGACCAGGTGCTTTTGATAGTGTGCTACAGGATCAGTTAATAGAACTGGAGCTCCTTTATTTAAAACTGAACTTCACAGTACAAATACAGATTCTCTGGATTAACAGAGGATGTTAAAACAGTAACTTTTGCATGTGAGACACTGCACTTACCGTTTCTTGGAATTATATGACAATGCAAAACATCACTGGTAATATCTCCTGATTCACAACAAAGCCGCTTCGTATGTGAAACATAAAATGATGGTGATACTAAACACAGTAAATGAGAAAAGTGAAAGTTGAAACACAAAGGGTGCACAGATATTTAAAAGATAAAAAAAAAAAAAAAGAATAGAAGTAAGAGACAAATGAGCAAGGAAACATTTGAAAGTGACCGAACATGAGTACCTTACAGTGAAGATTTGCACTTCTGGCTCCTCTCAAGCTATGACCCTGTAAACATATGTATGCACATTTTGATTTTTGAAGAAATATTCTCATGATACATGGAAATACATTAGAATTATTAACACAGCAATCATAGGTCTCTACATTGCCTGTATTTTCTGTTCATTCCAAAAATAGATTTGATTCTCTTCGGGCCCCCATTTCTAGTCACTGCACATTTTTGGTATTCTAAAACTTCATGTTCTCTTATTCATTTTACAGAGCAGTAAACATTTTGGGATCATCAGTTACTTTGATATTCCATAAATAAGCTATCAGTCAAATATATTTCATTCACTTCTGGTACCAAATGTTTTCTTTACCTGATTTAGTTGCTATTCTGTAATGCAATATATGTTCTGAGATTAAACATTGTTTTCATGCATTTTAACTCTCTCATGAATGATCAGCTTTTTCTGTCTAATATTAATTACAGCATATATGCTCTAATTAAACTTTCCCCTTTTGGTTCTCTGTTGATATTTAAAGCCCTTCTTGTTACAATTTCTTCCTTCACATCTTATCTTACTTTTTTTGGTAAAATCAGTGAGATGTAGCTAAAAGGTTATTCCTTGCACAGTGGGTGTGGCATGTGTGTTTTGTCTATCGAGCTTATGAACTGTCTCTGTTTTATCAACAGATTGTCATTTCTTCAAAGCCGAGGTATTTGTGGTAGATAAAAGCTTCAAATATTTATTGTGGTTTATTTGCTCACAGTTCATGTTCTGATTAGCTCAGTGTAATTAGCCTGTACTGTTTTGCACATCAGTGTAAATCTCTTGTACCCAATATTTTGATAGTTGTTACAGACTTCCTGTATTGTGTATATATATTTTTTATATTCTTTGGTATTCTTGTTGTGTATCAATGCATCCCCCACCCTTCATTTTTTGTTTTCCCATTAGGACTGAAGGACTAAGCATTTTAAGAGAAAAGACACTCATACCTGGTGTGGCACCCATTGTACGTGAAGGAAAGCATTTTGCTGCTGCTAATGAAGGTTACTGAAGATGAGATTTAACTATTTGAGATAAGTGTTTTGTATTGGATTTACATATAAATTTTCATACAAACATTTGTCCTTGATGGTCGGAATTGCAGCAGTAAGCTAAGTTCCAGCTACAAATACTGTTGGGTATGCTTTTCTTTTCTCGCATACATAAAAATGACTTCAAGAAGTTTATTATTTATGTGGGCATCAACTCATAATGATATTTCTTCATGTTCTAACTAGCTCATTCCAGTGGCGGGTTTTCAGGTGAAGTAGGTGAGGTGCCTCTACACATATTTTACTCAAAATAAAGTTTTATTCAGTATTATTTTTTGATAAATTATTTTTTGCCTTTATTCATTTCCGAAATACTCAAAATTTTGAATAGATATTAATTTCCATGGCGTGCTCAATAAGGAAAACAAATCTTGTACGCAAAACAGTGCAAGTGAAGAGCCGAAATGAGAATGCTTGAAAGTCTGCAGTTTTCGGCCGAGTTGTCATGGTAACCGTGACGTCACCCTCCCCAATCTGCTCGCTCAAGTGAAGTGTTTCAGCTTCAGGCGCCTTACCTCTGCATCTCTCAGTTTTTGAGCGTAAAGTCGTGAGATATCATGGTGGAGCAGGCGGACTACCAGGGTACCTTGCAATCTACTAGGGCTTTTTCGTTATGGTGCTCTGGCACATTATTTTCCGAAAGGAATTTGTTCTTTCGGGCTTTGTGATTAAAGACGGATTCTCAGATTTATTATTTGTTGAAAGCTTTAGCTGATATTTTATGTGTGCAATTTAACTGACAGTGATAGTTTTTAGTATGCATCCTGTGGACGACATTGCGTGTTATTTTATTGCAAACTCCATTTAATCGATGGAAAGATGAAGATAAAAGAGACATTTTGCTTCAAGGACGACCGACGGTTTCACTGACAATTGTTGCAAAGAAAGAAATCAAGAAGAGCGGTAAATCTAACAATATTAATTTTAAAAATTGTTGGTTTACTTAAATGGATTTGCAGTACTTCTGTGTTAATTTTTTTTTTTTTTTGGCCCTGCTTACTTTTTTGTAATAAACATTCGGCGTGGAATAAAGACGGATTCTCAGATTTATTAAGCGTAACACGGTCACTTCATAATAAACATCGTGATTCTAGCGAACACATGAAACGCGGATTAATGTTAAGGAATTTTGAAACTAGGCTTTTGAAAATGCATTTTAACGAAAACGTTCGTTTAAATAGACTTTTCCTGCAGACAGTGCTTGATGCAGTAATAGTCTATATTGTATTTGAGCAAACAAGAACTAGCTCGATAAATCGTGGAAATTTCATTGAATTACTTTCATCGTTGATATGAAGAAGTTCTTTAAAAATTGAAAATCAATACGAAAGGATAAAAAACTATTCAAAATGAATTAATTGAATGTATTTCTGAATATATAAACGATCACGTCAAAAATTAAATATTTTTTTATTGTTGATTCGGAAGGAGTTTTGGTTGAAGGATTTTTTGTGTTTCCATGATGTGAATAAAGATAGAACGTCAGGAGCTTTATACAAAATGCTAGACAAAATTTTGGAACAGTCTGATTACCAACACAAATAAATAGGGCAATGTTACGATGGGGGCAAGTATAATGTCTGGACACTTAAATGGGCTACAGAAAAAAAAGTCTAGGATAAAGCTTCTCAAGCTGTTTTTGTTCATTGCATAGTTCATCGTTTGAATCTTGTATTACACCAGAGTTTTTCTAAAATTTCAAAGTGTCGAATTCTTTGCAAGCCTCAGTGGAATTGCTTCGTTGTTCACCATTCTGCGAAGCGGTCTTATACAATTATATCAACAACTGCAAGACGCAGACCATCCATAACAGAAACTCGATGGTCCTCCACTTCGAAATTAGTTAGTGTAGTTGTTGAAGATTGGAATAAATTGAAGGAAGTGTTCGGATTTCTGACGAATAGCGAACAATCAGACAAAAAATCAATTCATCTTGCCAAGAGGTTTTTGAATGATATGAACACTTTCGAATTTACATTTTTGGCTCCACCGATCTATTATTCGAACTTTTGAAGAAAAATAACTAAACACAAACTACTGTGTAACTCAAATTAAAAATAAATAAAAAAAAAACTCGTGAAATTTTGAGCCATAAAAAGAACGATGAGGTATTTGAAACACAGTTTGGAAAAGCTAGCAAAATCTCAGAAATAAGCACGGGAATATGCTGCTCTTACACAGAAAACAATTTTTCAAAATTATAAACAATTGTATTTTGAAAATTTGGACCACATTCTTATGGAAATGGATATAAGATTTCAAGACTGTAAGAAACTTCAATTTGTCTAACTTGCTGACACAACCAAATTCGAACAATTTAATGCACGCTTTCCCTCTCGCGCTCTTGAAAATCTACATTTTTACGGAAACATATTTACCAAACACCAGCGCCTTAAAAATGAACTGAGTCTTGTATATGCCGATAAAAAAATTAAGGAATATATTGACTCAAGAACTCCTTCGAGTGTTTCACGGAGGCAAAGACATTTTTACAGAAAATTATAAATTGCTTTTCCTCATTTTAACAATTCCATCTACAAGTGTGCCAGTCGAAAAAGGTTTTCTTAAAAGAATACAAACTTGCTCAAGAAACACTAGTTCCCAAGATAGATTTGCTTCTTTGGCAAACATTTGTATTCAGGAAGACATTTTATTGATGCTCACGAAGAAACAACCATCTTATGAAGACATAATCGAAAAATTTGCAGCTTTAAAAGGAAGAAAAATTGATTTAATATACAAAAAAATAGGTAAGTCCTCATTAAGGGATTTTCATTGTAGACAGTAGATATCTTTTCATACTGCTCTTGTACCTCTTCACCTATTTTTCCAACCACGAGCCGCCACTGGCTCATTCTCCTTTGTTTTGTGTAACTAGAGGTATATTGAACAACAATTAGGAAATGGTAGTACTGACATATTTTCTACAGCTCACAATGTACATAATGAGTGTGAAATGCAGCTCACAGCTAGGCTTTTTGATGAGAGAAATGGGAGGAAATCTTGAATTCAGCTGAAGTAAAAATATAACAGCATAAAATTATAAAGATATTAATTGCAACATATGAAAATGTGTAGTTATGGTAAACAAATACATTACTTGAGTGAAAACTTTATTACTTAACTTATCAGACGAAATAGGCTGTCGTAAGAAGTTCTAGCTTAAAAGGTCAGCATTATTTTTGGAAATCAGAGTTTGGTACTGGAGATGTTACTTGGATAACAGTGAACTAAAGATGATTTAGTATCTGATGGCAGAAAATTTGCACTTCTATATTCCCCATGCACTTCTGATTAATTATCCATTAATTTTTGTGGCCATAAAATGTAGGTTAAATGTGCATTAGCATATGGGCTGCTGTTAACAGTGCTCTCTGTCATTAGAGCTAAAATTAATCGCCTTGTTGTGTTGATTAACCACACCTTATGTGATAAGATTTTGCTATTCTTGAACATATGTTGTGCTAGCAACAAACTGCAGGATTTATCCTTAATGAATTCTTTATTAATAAATATAACCTTGCTCATAAATGGTATATGTATATTTCAAAAACCAAATTAAAAATCCTTATTACATTTAAACACACATCTGTTTCATTTACTACTTAAAAGCTATTAACTTATTACATTATGAAGAACGTGCCTCTCTTAATAGTGATTTTTATTAGAAGTATAATATTTTGAATGCAGTTGAATTCATTTTAAAAGAGATCTTACAGTAGGAATTATTTCAGCTGCTTACGTAAATCTGTTTTTATCAAGACATTTTATCAAGTCAGATTTCCTTTACTATCAGCAGGACTTGAAAATCATTATTTCCACAAACTAATAAATTGTATATTTTCTTGCTATATTTTGAAACTGCGCCCTTTAAAAAGGTACCCCCCGAAAAAAAGTTCCCTTCCTATTAAGGCCTGTAGTTTTACAATTATTTACATTCATACCTTTGAAGCCCACCACAGTTCTAGACGCCGCCCCAGTGGCTAAGTGGTCTAAGGCGCTGGCCTCTGATCATTCGTCCGTAAGGGGTCCGGGTTCGAATCCCGTCAGGCATGGATGTTGTGTTTGTCTTACGGCACTGGCTCTCTCCCTTCCCTGGAACCAGTGACCCTAAATTAGGGACGGGCGACTGCTTATAGCCCATTGAGTTGCTCACGGTGGTCGTTAAACCTCCAATAAAAAAAAAAGAGTTCTAGACCAAATTAATTGGAATTTCCTACCTACATTAGAAGAAACTAAAATCAGTCAAGTGCTTAAAGCAATTATAAAAAATAAAATTAAGACACAGTAACGTCATATTTTGAGTCTGATTTTTTAAATTTATTTGAACAAGCTCGCAGATACCCCATTTTTTCTATAAAGGCTTGGAAATAAAATCTAGAGATATTTCATGAATTTTTGTTTTTTTTAAATAATAATGTTCAATGGGAATATTGTTCCATCCTCCCCTTGTTTATTTGCTTAAGAACAATCATAATTGTTCTTCAAGTAAAACATACGTGGAATGGCGTTGTTTACTTTAATTTTCCTCCAGACAACATGGCGCCGCCCCGGTGGCGCAGTGGTCTAAGGCGCTGGCCTCTGATCATTCGTCCGTAAGGGGTCCGCGTTCGAATCCCGGTCAGACATGGGTGTTGTGTTTGTCTTACGGCACTGGCTCTCTCCCTTCCCTGGAACCAGTGACCCTAAATTAGGGACGGGCGACTGCTTATAGCCCGTTGAGTTGCTCACGGTGGTCGTTAAACCTCCAATCACACACACACACACACACACACACACACACACACACGGCAGAAGTGTTCCCCCGTTTATAGTGCGATCTTTTAAAAATTTCACTCATAATACAAATTCTCTGAAGATCGACCGTTAGAATTTCTATGATAAACAATATTTTACGATAATCCGCTAAGACAGAGAAATATTTTAAACACTTTATAAAATTATATTTAGTATAAACACATTTTAAATCGTCAGTTCATGTACGTCTCAGTCGTTACGAAGACGCTTTTTTAGATCTCTTTTCCTCCATGAAAATCTAAGATTTTGTACTGAAATTCCTTTCATGTAAACCTAAGAGTTTCTTAAACCTATCTAACTGCTTTTCCATTTCGCTTATAATTTAAGACAATGTAAAATCTTAAGAAAATGAACAGGGTCTCACTAATGAGGATGTAGCACGTGACGTCTTCGAGGAATTTCAGTGAAGTGGCAACAGTCCCTGCAAGTTCCTGAAGGATAAGCATAGCTGGTTGTCCTGCACTTAGTGTGTGAAGTGCAATAATTAGCGGTCGGTGTTTATAAAAATTTGAAGCCAAAATGTCTAGATTTTGTGGCATTATGAATTGCGGTAATAGAGGAAATCGAGATCGTAAGTCTTTTTCAGGCTATCAGCTGCCGTCTCTAAAGGCAGTACCGAAAAAATTCGCTTATATGCCAAACGAAGGGAGATCGCTTCCCGGAGCTTAGAAAACACTTTTAACACTTTTTATTGAAGAGAAAACACTTTTTTTGAAGAGTTAGACTCTTTAAAGGTAGAGAATCTTTTAAATGTTAGTTTTATCTAGAAATCCGCGATTTCTGGCAAAGCACCGAATCCATCTTTTACTTGTTCAAAGCTATTGGAGTGCAGTGCTTGCACTATTGAGTCAGGCATTTCATTCGTTGATTCAAGGTTTTCAAGTTGAATTTAAAAGATGTTGGCTGTTTTTTGTTTTTTTTGCATAAGTTTTATTACATACTGACTATTTTCCTATAGAACACTTTTTAAAGTTTGTCTCTTAGTCAAAATATTTCTTAAATAAACGCTTTAGTCCCCAATCGGAACTTCTGTGCACGTGTTTTTTTTTGTTGTTGTTTTTTCTCTACAGGGACTTCTTTTCAGAAGGTTCCTGGTTGATCTAGGGGTGTTGAAACTTTTTATAGGGCTAAAAGTTAATTTGTTAGCAAACCTTACTTTTAGTCAGAATGAAATCTCTGGCTCTTCAGTATTTTTTGATCTCGATCAGCCGCCCCGCCCCGGTGGCGCAGTGGTCTAAGGCGCTGGCCTCCGATCATTCGTTCGTAAGGGGTCCGGGTTCGAATCCCGGTCAGGCATGGGTGTTGTGTTTGTCTTAAGACACTGGCTCTCTCCCTTCCCTGGAACCAGTGACCCTAAATTAGGGACGGGCGACTGCTTATAGCCCATTGAGTTGCTCACGGTGGTCGTTAAACCTCCAATCAAAAAACAAAAAAAAAAGATCTCGATCACACCGTTCCCCTGACTCACTTTTTTTGCGAGTTTTCGGCTTTTCACTTTTAAGGTTATTTGGCTGTCGGTTTTGGGGTTTTTTAGTTTACTACTGTGTTCTATATGATATTTCCTCCCAAATTACCGTTAATTTTTAATTTTAGGGCACCTGGATTTTTACTTGAAGCTAAAGCACACTTTTGCAGAAAAAGGCAAATAATGACTGAAATTATTGTCCAAATAAAATCCTTTTCGGTGTCTAGTTCTGTTTACAGGTCGATGTTATGATAAATTTATTTGCGGATAAATAGATTATACAGCACAAATTACAGCAAAGTTATTTTGTTTTTTTCACCACAATTCTCCGAAAAAAAAAAAAAAAAAGAAAAAAGAAAAAAAGAAGATTTTGCTCATTTTTCTAAGGCTTGGAAATCGCTTCCCAGATCTTAGAAAGACACTTTATGTTGAAGAGTTAAACTCTCAAAAAGGCATAGAATCTTTCAAGGGTGAGTTTTATGCAAAATCAGCGATTCCTGGAAAGAAAGAAAACTTATCTTTTTTTACTCAGGTCTCAGCACCCGCGAGGGAAGAGAACCTTAATTATTAAGGCAGCGTACCTATTTTTTTTCATAAATTACTGATTACTCACGAATGTGTGATTGTACTAAATTACCGTATAAAAGAATACCGACGATGATAAATTGTTATATGCTTCGAAACTTTTATATGCCTCGAACTGTTCTGCAGTAAAGGCCCTACGACCAAAGACGGAGTAATCCCACATATTTACTATTTGCACTTTCGGAAAACTTTTCGCATCACCTTCGAAGATACTTGCATTCAGCACACAAGGATCTTTTCCTTCAATCTCTTTAATTTTTTTCCAAATACCGCATTTTGTACTCGGAAGTTAAAGTTTCAAAGTAAGAAACCATCATTTCAACGGGGCTGGTTGTCCACTTACGTTACTAAGACTCGTTGCCATGTTGAGAGTCACGTGTCTGCTACATCCTAATGCTTTCCTACGGAAAATCGTCTGCTTTTTCTTTCTTTTTTCTTGATTGCAGCTTTAACGACCACCGCGAGCAACTCAATGGGCTATAAGCAGTCGCTCGTCCCTAATTTAGGGTCACTGGTTCAAGGGAAGGGAGAAAGAGGCCATCGCTTAGACCACTGCGCCACCGGGCGGCCGTCTGCTTTTGCATCTTGAGGGTAACCACGCCAAAGCTGGCGGTACTACTTTCACCGCGGAAGCGTACAATCCCGGCTTCACTTTGCTAGCATAAGAAGAGTTGGCGACAGCGACGCATGTCCAGAAAATGCGACAGCGACTCCTCTTATTCCTACCTCTATGGTTTATCGCATGGTTTATCAGTTTAGCTTCTGGATGTTATCGATGATAAGCGATGTTTATCATCGATAACTTCAAGAATATAATGATACAATGATTCTCCGTCATAAGTTCCTTCGGGACCTACTCAGATGTCTTAGTCTTGGGGCCCAATCAATTGTCTTAGCCTAGAGGCCCACTAAAGCCTTAATCCGGCCCTGATCATGAAAAGGCCCTTAGAACCGCTAAGCGTACAAAAATATTTTCTTAACGTCGCCGAGACGCAATAAGCCCTTTTTCATCATTGCCTCTGACGTCTCGGTGTACCGGGCTGCCCCTCGGTAGCTAAATATTCCACATTAAAATAACTTATTAATCGTTTTAGTAACTGAAATATCTCATAGGAACCACGCATTTTTCTTGAAGATCTATAACGTTTTCTTTTATCATCTCTACTTATGAATTTTTAAATTCCACCCACGCTTTTTTGCCAAGTATCGCTCGTTTGGATAAATAGCCACTAGTTTTGTTTTCTTCGTTCGTCGCTCAAAATGGAGGAGTTTGTGTGTTTGGGAAAAGTGGTTCACTCGGTAAAGTTTTAGCAAAGGAAAATTTTTTTTTCCGTGAGGTTAGAAAACGTTTATTTCATCAGATTTAAGTGCAGAACATATCTTTTTTAATGACCATTTAAGTTCACTGAATTTTTGGGCGTTCGGGATACCAAATAAAGCCGTGAGTGGACTTTCAAATTTACAGTGTGAACGTTGTTGACAAAAATATATGTACAGATTGCACTAATAAATGTTTCATTTTTGGGCCATTGACACATCACATCGCAATTCTGAGATGTCATTTTTATATGTGATTAATTGTAAACAAAAAGAACCTGCCACATTAAAATTAAAAAATCGTTAATATTATATAACTAGAAGCTAAATGCTGCCCTTAAAAATATGCTTTCCATATTTTGTGCAATTGGAAATTATTTGGTAATGTGACTTGGAAAGTGCGTTAATTACGAATAATAGTGTGTGAATGAGAAACGGCAGATTTTTTTTTTTTTTTTTTTTCATGTGGAGCTTATGGTGCCTTGTATCTTTTATGAAGTTGACATGTTTTAATGGGACTGATTATAGGTTAGGGAGTGAACCAATGACATATGAATGAAAACATCTATTCTTTGACCAGGTCTTTAACTGAGACCTAGTGTTATGAGTTAAAAGCTAGAGCTATATACCACTTGGCCAGTAGTTGAGATGAAGTAGCTATTGCTAACATTTGTGTTTTGTTTGAACTTGTCACATTCCTTATCCAAATTAGTGTGGTCGTGAAGCAGCAATAAAATGCCACTGCCTCGAAAAAGTGTAACGTAAGATTAATTTGGGGTCGGCTGAATTTCAATGCATGCAAACTTAATGATGAAAGCATAAACATGTAAAAAAATTCATTGTCTTTGAATTTTGGAAAGATAGTTCATGGTTAGCATAATTGCCCTCTCCCTTCCCTGGAACCAGTGACCCTAAATTAGGGACGGGCGACTGCTTATAGCCCATTGAGTTGCTCACGGTGGTCGTTAAACCTCCAATCAAAAAAAAAAAAAAATAATAATAATAATAATTGCCCAAGAAACTGCAAAATTACAAATATTAATACTTTTTTTTTTTTTTGGAAAATGATGTATTTATTTTTCTTTTGGTATAAGTCTTGCCAAACCAGTGGTGATCTTCTGAGATGGACTTGTATTGATAATAACAACCATGGCATGCTTTTGGGGCTAAAAAAGTCCACCTCAGCAGATGGCCTTCAATGACATAAAAACACAGAATAAAGCTAACGTGAAACATCAGGCTGGTGCAGTGGTCTAAGCGCTGGCTTATAACCATTCGTCCGAGAAGGGTTCGGGTTCAAATCCCAGTGAGGCAGGGATGTTGTGTTTGTCTTACGGCAATGGCTCTCTCCCTTCCCTGGAACCAGTGACCTAAATTAGAGACAGGCAACTGCTTATAGCATGTTGAGTTGCTCACGGTGGTTGTTAAACCTTCAATAAAAACAAAAAACATTAGCTATGATGTTAGATCTAGCTAACAAAATTCATTGATAATTAATTTAAAAAAATAAAAGGGTTTTCAATAACAGTGCAGATATAAGTGTTTGCAAAAGTTCATGGCTGTCCCAGTGGTCTAAGTGCTGGCTTCTGACAATTCGAGTGAGGGCATGAATGGTGTGTTAGTCTTTTGGCACTGGCTTTCTCCCTTCCCAGTAACCTATATTTTGGCCCTATAAGCAGTCACCTGGCCCCAAATTAAGGCCCATTGAGTTGCTCATGGTAGTCATTAAACCTCCTAGTAAAAAAAAAAATCATAACAATGGTGATCTTAAACAGCTATTCTATTGAATGATAAAGCACATTTCTAAAGAGCTGTTATCCATGTGACAATGTGATAAAATATAATCACTTTAGACTGCAACATTGTTATAATTCACAATACGAGAAGATATTTCTCCACTAAGCGTTAGTATTACATGTTTCAAAGTATGAACAAAGGAGATAATTATTTTGTAAACACTCACAAGTTTAAAAATATTAATATAATTAATAATCTGAATTAATGATGACATGGCAAATCCTAGTGAACAGTAATTGTAGTTAAATCGTGTATTACGGGGATTCATCATCATCATCATTGTCAACCATTATCAATCCACTGCTGGACGAAGGTCTCCCCAAGTTTTCTCCACAACAGTCTGTCTTGTGCCAGTCTCCTCCATGTCACTCCCGCATATTTACGAATTTCATCCACCCATCTCCCATGTGGTCTTTTTCTGGGTCTTTTCCCTGTCCCTTGGAATCCAATCTAAAATTTCGGCTGTCCATCTATGGTCTGTCCTTCTGGCAGTATGTCCAGCCCATTGCCATTTCAGGGATTTAACTCTGATCATGATGTCCTCCACTCTCGTCATTTTTCGGATCCACGAGTTCCTCTTCTTATCTCTCCTGGTTATACCAAGCATGCACCTCTCCATGCTTCTTTTGAGTTGTCTGCAGCCTTTGTATGTCTCTTTTAGTTAAGGTCCACGTCTCTGCACCATACGTAAGCACTGGAAGGATGCATTGATCAAACACTTTTCTTTTAAGACATAATGGCATATTGCTCTTGAAAATTATGCTGTTTCTTCCAAAAGCTCTCCAGGCAAGTTTTGTACGCCGATTAATTTCTTCATCAATGTGACCCTCACTTGATATCTGCTGTCCAAGATAAACATACGTATCTGTTATCTCCAGTTTTTCTCCATCAATCGATAAATCTTCATTTCTTGTAAAAGCATTGAACATCACTTTTGTCTTCTGAAAGTTCATTTTTAATCCCACTTCTTTACTCTTGTCAGCAAGTTCCTGGATCATACTCTGCAGCTCTGATGGGGTAGTTGCAAAAATGACTACATCATCAGCAAAACGAAGGTGGGTTAGATAATCTCCATTAATCTTTATCCCTTTGTTTTCCCAGTTCAGTGATTGAAAGACATTTTCCAATGTGGCATTAAAGAGCTTCGGAGATATGGTGTCACCTTGTCTCACTCCCTTTCCAATTTTTATGTGTGTTGTATTTTCAAACAGCCGAATCTTTGCACTTGCATTTTCATAGATGTTATTAATAATATTAATGTATGCATCTTCAATACCGCAGGATTTCAGAGCCGTGGTAACTGCTGATGGTTTCACCGAATCAAAGGCTTTTTCATAATCGATAAAAGCCATGCACAATGGAAGTTCATATTCCCTCGCTCTTTCAATTAGTTCTCTCAGTACGTGGATATGATCTATTGTGCTGTAGCCACTCCTGAATCCAGCTTGTTCTCTCGGTTGAGCCATGTCCAGTGTTACCTTCAAGCGGTGTGAAAGAACTTTAGTGAAGATTTTATAAACCACTGATAGGAGGCTGATAGGTCTGTAGTTCCTGAGATCCTCAATGTCACCTTTTTTATGTAGCAGGATCATTGTAGCATTGTTCCAATCCTCAGGAATCTTCCCTTCATTAAGGCATCGAGTGAAAATTTGGGCGAGTACTGTTTCAATTTCTCCACTTGCTTCTTGTATGATGTCTATAGTAATTCCATCTTCTCCTGGAGCTTTCCCCCGCTTCATGTTCTTGATTGCATGAGCAACTTCTGCTGGGAGGACTGGAAGAACTCTGGTACCTTTCATGATGTCTGGAGTACATGTATCATCCCTTTCATATAATTTGGAGTAGAAATCTTTCACTCTTGTCAAAATTTCGCCTCTATTTCTTGTTATAGAACCATCTTCTTTTCTCAGAGCCATAATCTGTTTTCTTCCCTTACTGAGATGTCCCTTTGCTATCTTTAGGCTTTGGTTGTTTTCAATTGCTTTCCTCACTAGCTCACAGTTGAATTTCCTTACGTCTTCAGTGATACTTTTTCGTGCTGTCTTGCATAGCTCTATATATTCCACTTTGGAAGTCACATCTTCTTTAGTTGTCCTCATCTCTCTTCTTTTTTGCATCAACATTTTGGTTTTTCCTGATAATTTGTTTACATGCAACTTGTTCTTAGACCCAGCTAATTTTGTTGCTGTTTCCATAAGAGCTTTGGTTACTTTTCTGTTAACTTCCAAAATATCCACTTCTTCCGATGTTAGGCCTTCTAAAGCAGAGAATCTGTTCTTCAGTTCCAACTTGAAAGTATTATGGTGTTTTTTAAGGTTGGTTATGTCAATACATTTTGTTTGTCTTATGAGCTTGCCACGTTCCAGTTTAGTGTTGAGGTGCATCTTACATCTCACCAATCTATGGTCACTACCTGTGTTGAACTTGTTCAGCACACTGCAGTCTTCGATGACGAATTTTTTGTTACACATAATAAAATCAATTTCACTTGTCGTCCCAATTGGATGTCTCCATGTCCATTTCCTGTGTGGCTTTTTCTTGAAAAAGGAATTCAAGATGAAAAATCCTTCTGCCTCTGCAAACTCAACGAGAGTATTTCCACGCTGGTTTCTGTTGCCGTGACCGAATTTACCTACTGAAGTTTCATTCTGTTGCCGGTGCCCTATTTTTGCATTGAAATCTCCCATAATTATCTTCAAGTGCTGCTTACCTTTATTATTTAGATGACGAATTTCCTCATAAAATTCTTCAATTTCTTCTTCAGGATGACTTGTGGTGGGTGCATAAGTTTGAATAATCTGAGCCTGGTATCTTCTCGATAGTTGGATAACGAGTCGTGCAGCTCTGTCAGAGGAACTTTCAACTTCTACCACTTTATCCTTCAGTTTCTTGTTTATTATAAATCCAACACCACTAGTTCTGCCAGTATCTGTCCCACGATAATAGAAGAGATGTCCACTTTTCAGTTCAATGAGATCTTCTCCTTTTCTCCTTACCTCACTTAGCCCGACGATGTCCCACTTGATCCTTTGTAGTTCCTCTTCCAATTCAAGAAGCCTTGAATCAACTAGGATATAAGTTTTCACTTTGTCAAATTTTCAGGTTGTACCCCAACCCTTCGTCAAGATGGGGAAAACAGCCTAAAGTCAGCCCTGATGAAGGATTGGGGTACAACTCGAAAATTTGACTAAGTGAAAGCTTATATCTTAGTAATCCCCGTAATACATGATTTAACTACAATAATTAATAATATTAATTATATTTTTAGTTTTAAAAATATCAATAAAATTTATTTTTGCTTAAATCAGTATTGCTCTTGAGTACTTGTTACATTGATTATTTGAATTTTATTTGTAATGTTATTCCTTTGGGAAAGAGTGCTGAAGAAAGGACATAATTTGACACATGTAAATCCAGCTGCTGGGCATGTGTAAAATGTGCATGGACATGGTTTGTTAGTGTAATTTAATAAGTTAACATTTTCAGACTGGTTTTTGAAAGATACTAGTGATACAAATAAGACTAACTTCTTGTTGAATTCTTTATTATGTAATGCGTAAACAATGCAATAATCAGTTCTTAAAGAAAAAACTATTTCAAATACATAAAATTTAATTATAAAGCATGGGAGCATCTTACTATTTTTCATTCATTTTCAGTGAAAATTTGAACTGTATGTAAAAATGGTTGATAAAATATAAGTGTACAGAATATCAGTCACTTGTGGCAAATAGAATAGCCATTTTGTTGCTTATTGTTCAACATATTGCTTTAGCATCGAAAAACTTGAAAATTACATTGCCCTGGAGCAGGAATCAAACCTGTATCTCCTGATTTCCGTTCAAGAAAGTTTTGTTATGGAGCTGTCAGCTACGTGTAAATTCCATTTCAAACTTTGGTGTGAAAAGATGGGAAAAACAGCCTAAAGTTTCCATGTTTTTAATTGCATTTTATGATTTCAGGACGCTCTTTTCATTCTTTACACGACGCATTCGCAGTTACATATTTTTGCCTAGTATTTTGCTTGTAATTTGTGACCAATTTCATTAAACATTTAATCTTTTGAATTAATGAAGTCAGAATGAATAAAGTCATGGCAAACCCTGGTGACAGTATTATCACTTAAATTTTATTTTTATTTTACAGGGATTACGAGGATGACTTTTTATTGTCATTCAAATTTTTGAGATGTATAGTAATTGAAAAAATATTTATAAAAAAATTATTATAGATGAAAAATAATCAAGCAGTAAGATAAGCCAACCAAGAAAGTTACCAATCGTAAAGGTTTGCATGAAAAACTTCAGAGCACAAAATTCCATGTTCAATTTGCTCATAGCCTAAACAATAGAAAAAGAGAATTCTTTCCTTTCATAAAGCAAAAGAAGACATAATCCTGCTGCAAGAAAGAGTTGTCTAACAGTGCTAACTGCAAATGTGAGAAAACTTTCGCCGCAGTGGTCTAAGCACTGGTTTCTGATCATTCGTCCGAGATGGGTCTGAATCCCAGTGAGGCATGGATGTTGTGTTTGTCTTACAGCACTGGCTCTCCCACTTCCCTGGAACCAATGGCCCTAAATTAGGGATGGGCCACTGCTTATAGCCCACTGAGTTGCTCGCGGTGGTCGTTAAACCTCTAATAATAATAATAAAAAAAAAACTTCCATAGAAGAAACTGGAAGACAACTTAGTACACTCCTATAGCAGAACATGTAGCTGCTATGAAAATTCCCAGCAAAATAGGATTTAAGTGACACATTCAAAATACTGGACATCAAATTAATTGGGATTCCATAAAATTTTTAATCTCATCAGCATTTTGTAAAAAGGATGATGGTAGAAGGTATTGAAAGGAGAAGAGGAGTCACAATTAACCAGAAAGGATGAGCATTACCATATGAGTGGCAACACGTAATCAACAGGTTGAACTTTTGACTGAAAACTTGATGTATGGGAATAAAAAGTAATCCTAGTAATCCCTGTAAAGTGAAAACAAAAATTCAGATGGTAAACATTTAATATTTTCTAGGGTAAAAGTCAAACTTTGTTTAATTAAGAAGGTAGTGTAGAACACGCTAAGTTACGTATAAAAGTTTAATGCAAATATATTTCAGCCATTACTATGGCCTTCCTCAGTGCGACTATGATTGGTTTACGTTGCCAGATTGGAAAGGTAAGTTTTGTAATGGTAACTCCGGGTGATGTAATGCAATGAGGGATTTCCAGATGTAAGGAACGAAAATGGGGAGCTCAGAGTTTCAATTTTTGGAAAATAAAATTTCCAAACTTTCTCTAAACCTCAGAGCATATCGATTTTGGATGGGAGCCAACTTTTTAGTGTCAGACCTAAGTGGAATAGCAGAAGTGTCAGCCATGGTAAGAAGAGATAAGGCAGATGAAGGTTTTCCAATTTTCACATCAGATTTGTGTTCCTGAAGTCTTGAGAGAATTTTCCGGAATGAACTTCCTATGTACGCGGTTAATCCAACGTTAGTCTTGATCGGAAATTTATACACTCCAGGCGAAGAAAGCGGAGGTCTTGGGTCTCTTTGGAAAACCTTCATCTGCCTTATCTCTTCTCACCATGGATGACACTTCTGCTATTCCACTTTGGTCCGATACTAAAAAGTTGGCTCCCTTCCAAAATCAATATGCTCTGAGGTTTAGAGAAAGTTTGGAAATTTTATTTTCCAAAAATTGCAACTCTGAGCTCCCCATTTCCGTTCCTTACATCTGGAAATCACTCATTGCGTTACGTCACCCGGAGTCACCATTATAAAACTTACCTTTCCAATCTGGCAACGTAAACCAATCATAGTCGCACTGATGAAGGCCATAGTAATGGCTGAAATATATTTGCATTAAACTTTTATACGTAACTTAGCGTGTTCTACACTATCTTCTTCTTAATTAGTTTGTTAGCTATGTGCATTGTCTACCACTCATTTACAAACTTTGTTTGGTAAACTATTTCACAAGGATCAATTTCAGAATAATCTACTGTCATATTTAATCCTGCATTTGTAATGAAAATTCCAATGCTCTTTATTTATTTTCTGTATTTTTTAAACATAAGACTCAAAGATAAAATCAAACACGAAGAAATAATCTTATGTTTTGGCTCTTGAGCTAAAACAAAATTTTTAGATATTGAAGAAAACATACTTCGAAAGAAATGGAAATGGGCTGGAGACATTGCAAGGCTAAAAGATAATAGATGGACAAAAGTTATACTGGAGTGGCAGCCATATGAAGATAAAAGGTCAGTTGGAAGAAGATGATCAGATGTACACTGGTGTGCAAAAATTGAGGACAAAGAGGAGAAATTAGCATAACAGCGGAACGAGCAGGCAGAACGGACCGAAAGACCACTCAGGAGATCAGGAGATAGACTAGGGTCCAGTATGGTAGGGCATGTGCATATATGCAGCATGACAGGGGAGGGGGGGTTGAACGGTATAAAGCACACTGGCGGTGTATGCTCAGCAATTCGGTGAAAGCTATTGCACAGGGTACATCAGTTTGAGCGACGTCGAGTTGCTGCCACTGTGTGATATGGCCAACAGGCAATCCAGTAGATGATATCTGGATGACTTTACCCGAGGTTGTGTCATTGGGAAGTTGGAAGAAGGTCGAAGTGTGACTAGTGTGGCCGAGGAGTTCAAGATCACTCACAGCATCGTTTCACGAGCTTAGAGAGCATTTCAAACGACAGGAACAGCTGTCAGAGAGTTTAGCAGTGGTCGTCCACGAGCAACCACGGCGGCGGACGACCGGTATATTGCCCTACAGGCGAGAAGGGACAGACCGCAGACAGCGGGAGAAATCGCAAGGCACATGCAACAGACAACTGGACGTCCGTTATCGCATATTACCGTGGCCAGGAGGCTGCACAAAGGTGGTCTATATGCACAACGACCAGTACGGTGTGTGCCATTAACGCCTGCTCATCAGACACGTCGCTTTCTGTGGTGCCATGAACACAAGAACTGGACACATCAGCAATGGGGTCAAGTTCTCTTTACGGATGAGAGCCGATTTAGTCTGATGAGCGATTCTTGACGTATACACATCTGGAGAGAACAGGGAACACCCAATCACACCTCCAACATCATCGAAAGGGACCGGTTTGGAGGTGGCGGAGTTCTTGTTTGGGGCGATATCATGCTTGGTAGCCGTACTGATCTCCACATCTTCCAAGGAGGTTCAGTCACTGGTGTCCTTTATTGTACCGAGGTTCTCCTGCCTCACGTGCGTCTGTTTAGAGGTGCTGTGGGTCCTGGAGTTCCTCTTCATGGACAACAACGCTACACCTCATCATACAGTGGCTGTCGCAGAGCTGTTGGAGAGTGAAGATATTCAACGCATGGATTGGCCCGCAAGGTCCCCGGACCTAAATCCAATCGAACACATGTGGGACCTTCTCGGGAGACGCTTGGCAGCACGTCACCAGCCGTCAGCAACGATTCCGCTGGTGCGATTGGCGCTACAATAGGAATGGGCCACGATGCCTCAACACTCCTTGACAACCTCATCCTCAGCATGGACAATGTTGTAAATCCTGCAATGCAGTCAGTGGTGATCATATCACCTACTAAAGACTGGATTTTTCTTGGCAGCCGCCTGTCACATGGACGTTTCTGTCTTCTGTCCAGTTGTGCTCGAAGCCACCTTTTCAGTAAAGTGCCTTTGTATCCTTTGGATTTCTTGTTTGACTAGTTTTTCTCCCTTGTCCCATATTCTTACATCTTAGGGAACTTATGGTATGATTTGAGTCGATGTGGAGCGCTTCTGCACGACGTTCCATTTGAAAAACTGCCTGGGCCTTAATTTTTGCACGCCAGTGTATAAGGAAAACAATTGGAATTCTTTGGCACCAACAAGCTCAGGATAGAAATGGATGGAAAGAATTGGGAGATACCTATAGCCAAAAATGGCTATAAAAAGGGTTAAAAGAAGAAGATAATGAATTTTTATATCTAGCTGTGATGAATCAGCAAAAATCAGTTTGTACTTTCATAGAAAATCACCGATATCTCATCATAATTAAAGAATTCCCTTTGTTTGTTGTTGCTGTTGTATTACTTATGCAAGACTGCCTTCCAGAATATCATCACCATGTGGATGTCATACGTATTTATGATTCCTCCATTGTATATATACATACAGCATTTGAATTACCCAGTGGTTCGGTGGCCATTGGCCAGTAAAACTTCTGCTGGACCACTAAACAGTATTTTTTTTTTTTCTAATTTTTCACAAGTTAAAAAATGAGTTTCTTTTACTTTGATGTACGGTTTTCTTTTTAGGCTGCAAACTAGTGATACGTTTATGAAATTTGTTAACAGTTTTTTTTTTTATCTCTCATGATTTGTAAAGAGCAGAAGAAACAACAGATACAGAAAAAAGTTTCCCAGTCTCTTCTTGTAATGGCAAGAGAAGTTTTTTGTTACTTCCATCCACATCATTCGTAATGAGTAGAAGTAAGCAAAATAAATATTCTGATCTTCCTTGGATTTGCCCACCTTATGAATAAATGTTCTGATCTTCCTTGATTTGGATTTGCCCACCCTAATGAATGCAGCATATATTGACACCAGACACAACCTTACTTCTGTTTCTGCCCCAAGAAAACACTAGCGGAGGAGGTCAGTTGGATGTGTGAAGGTAATTTTGCAAAAGAGCAATTCACATGAAATGGTATTCAATGGGGAACTAAAACTAATTTCATGGGAAAGTAGGAGGGATGAGCAATAAGACTAAAATAAAGAAAAGGAAGCAAAACCCTAAACAATAAAACATTTAAAAAAAGTCTGCTAATGTATGTGAATTTTTGTATCCTTGGAGTCTCCTCATTCCCTTCGTACTGAAAAACAGATTGGGAATGCACTCTTAACTCTGCTATATCACCAATCCATCAGAATCTTATTCTGGAAACATTCTTTGTCCTGTGAGTTGCACTTTCAAATTAGGTGTTAAAAAATATTTGAGGTAATTCCATTGAAATACATTACTTTTTACATATATTGTAGATGTCTAAGCCCTACCCCAGTGGCACAGTTGTCTAAGCAATGGCTTCTGATCATTCGTCTGAGATGGGTCCGGGTTTGAAAACTGGTGAGGCATGGATGTTGTGTTTGTCTTACGGCACTGGCTCTCTCTCTTCCCTGGAACCAGTGACCCTAAATTGGGGCGGGCGACTGCTTATAGCCCATGGAGTTGCTCACGGTGGTCGTTAAACTCCCAATAAAAAAAATGTATGTGTCTTAATTTTTTGTTAATTTTTTACTTACGGATCAGTGGGCATTTTGGTGGATCAGTTTTTATGTGTGTGTGTGTGTGTGTATGTGTATATATACCATCATCATCATTGTCAACCATTATCAATCCACTGCTGGACGAAGGTCTCCCCAAGTTTCCTCCACAACGGTCTGTCTTGTGCCAGTCTCCATGTCACTCCTGCATACTTTCAAATTTCATCCACCCATCTCCCATGTGGTCTTCTTCTGGGGTTTTCCTGTCCCTTGGAATCCAATCTAAAATTTCGGCTGTCCATCAATGGTCTATCCTTCTGGCAGTATGTCCAGCCCATTGCCATTTCAGGGATTTAACTCTGATCATGATGTCTTCCACTCTTGTCATTTTTCTGATCCACGAGTTCCTCTTCTTATCTCTCCTGGTTACACCAAGCATGCACCTCTCCATGCTACTTTGAGTTGTCTGCAGCCTTTGTATGTCTCTTTTAGTTAAGGTCCACGTCTCTGCACCATACTTAAGCACTGGAAGGATGCATTGATTAAACACTTTTTTCTTTTAAGACATAGTGGCATATTGCTCTTGAAAATTATGCTGTTTCTTCCAAAAGCTCTCCAGGCAAGTTTTGTATGCCGATTAATTAATTTCTTCATCAACGTGACCCTCACTTGATATCTGCTGTCCAAGATAAACGTACGTGTCTGTTATCTCCAGATTTTCTCCATCAATCGATAAATCTTCATTTCTTGTAGAAGCATTGAACATCACTCTTTGTCTTCTGAAAGTTCATTTTTAATCCCACTTCTTTGCTCTTGTCAGCAAGTTCCTGGATCATACTCTGCAGCTCTGATGGG
Source organism: Macrothele yani (assembly GCA_039090855.1). NCBI lineage: Eukaryota > Metazoa > Arthropoda > Arachnida > Araneae > Macrothelidae > Macrothele > Macrothele yani. The sequence continues at coordinate 101,152,727 of CM077028.1, forward strand.
GTAGTTGCAAAAATGACTATGTCATCAGCAAAATGAAGGTGGGTTAGATAATCTCCATTAATTTTTATCCCCTTGTTTTCCCAGCTCAGCGACTGAAAGACACCTTCCAATGTGGCATTAAAGAGCTTCGGAGATATGGTGTCACCTTGTCTCACTCCCTTTCCAATTTTTATGTGTGTTGTATTTTCTAACAGCCGAATCTTTGCACTTGCATTTTCATAGATATTATTAATAATATTAATGTATGCATCTTCAATACCGCAGGATTTCAGAGCCACTGTTAACTGCTGATGGTTTCACCGAATCAAAGGCTTTTTCATAATCGATAAAAGCCATGCACAATGGAAGTTCACATTCCCTCGCTCTTTCAATTAGTTCTCTCAGTACGTGGATATGATCTATTGTGCTGTAGCCACTCCTGAATCCAGCTTGTTCTCTCGGTTGACCATGTCCAGTGTTACCTTCAAGCAGTGTGAAAGAACTTTAGTGAAGATTTTATAAACCACTGATAAGAGGCTGATAGGTCTGTAGTTCCTGAGATCCTCAATGTCACCTTTTTTATGTAGCAGGATCATTGTAGTGTTGTTCCAATCCTCAGGAATCTTCCCTTCATTAAGGCATCGAGTGAAAATTTGGGCGAGTACTGTTTCGATTTCTCCACTTGCTTCTTGTATGATGTCTACAGTAATTGCATCTTCTCCTGGAGCTTTTCCCCGCTTGTATATATATGTATATATATATATATATATATATTTATTTCATAGTATGTTATGAGAGTTGTTCAGTGGAATACATGCATTTTCACATCTAAGTTTATATATGTTATTTAGTGACTTATTGAAATTGTTGATTTTAGCACTAGTTAATAAACCTGTTCCTACAAGATCAACTAAGTCCTTATGAAGCATTTTAATCTTGTTGTTTCAGTGACTACTGTGTGACAATGTTTGGTAAGGCAAATGTTAATAATAAGGATCAATTTTTGGAGCAAGCTAAGGCGGCTCGTATGGAAAGAGCACAGGAAAAGAAAAAGGATCAGGCGGCTTCACAGATCCAGGTTTGTCGGTTTTTATAAACTTTTAATTATGAAACACGAAGTATTTTTCATATTCTTTACAAAAGAACTACAGAAATTTACAATATATTAACTTTCATATTTTTTGTTCTCTCCTATATTTGAGTCATGCTTTGAAGTCAGTTATTTGAAAATGTTTTGAGAGAAAAAAATGCCATCATCATAAGTAATAATGGCTAACAAGAAGTAACATTAAATTTAAATTTAATTATACAGGGATTACTGTGATAAATTTGCGTTGTTTTTTTCTCAACATTTTGGGTTGCACATCAGCCTGTTGTTGGAGAAGAAACCAAGCTGGTGCAAGTGACAAACATTGGTTGATTGGGAAGACCCCCACCCCATCTGCCAATTGTTATGCTCTAAGAGATCTACATAGAACATTTTAGAAAGGGAGTGTCTGACCCCAGGCCCTAAACAACCCTTAGACTGGGTTAGAAAGGGGGAGAAAGACACCCATGTTTATAAACGGGAGAGAGGGGGGCAGTACCCGAGGTTTGACGGCTTGGCGTGCCCCCCCCCCCAACGCAATGCAGATATTGGGTTGGTGCGAATGAAATGGCTGGCAAAGGACCACCAGCACACATGGATGGTGAGAACGGAAAAGTAGGATAACTTACCTAGGCAAAATAATCTCCCTCAGCATCAACACATAGTTGCCATCTTTCTGGCAAGGCCATGGTCCTGGAACGAAAAAGTCTTGTGGCTGGGACCCAAAGAAGCCGTCAAGTGCACGTTGAACCTGGGTTGTTGTGAACTGTTTCCCAGACAGGAAGTGATGTGGACGACAAAACAGATGATAGTCTGTCGGAGACAAGTCCAGGGAATAGACAGAATGAAGCAGTGCTTCATAGCCCAAAGCACTTAGTGTCAGCATCGTTCGTTGTGCAACATGACGGTGGCTGTTGTCCTGGAGCAGAAGAAAACCATGTCTTTTGACCAAAACCGGTTGTTTCTGCAGCAATTTCCGGTGCATCTGGTGTAAATCAGCACAATAACATTCTGCAGTGATAGTTTGGCCTCTTGCCAAGAAACTCCGATGAATAATCCTGGCTGTGGACCACCAGACAAGGAACATCATCATCTTGGTGTGTAGGGGTGGCTTAGGATGCCGTCCAGCAGGCTGTGCCTTGCTTAACCATTGTGCAGACCGTTTCCGATTATCATAAAGGAACCACTTCTTGTCGCAGGTGACGATTCGATGCAGTAGAGGTTCCTGTTTATTCCAGGCAAGCAGTAACGGGCAGACTTCCAAATGCCTGGTCTTGTTGGCAGTTGTCAACTCGTGCAGTAGCTACATGTCCAGCTTTTTGACCTTACCCAGAGAAGCCAGACGCCGAACAACGGTCGTGTGGTGGACACCTACCTCTGCCGCTATCTCACGAGATGTTTTTCGGGGGTTTGCTTCGACGACATGCAACAGAACATCGTCAGAAACACCAACAGGTCGGTGACCATGTGCTAGAAACAGGAACAGGTCGGTGACCATGTGCTAGAAACAGAAACAGGTCGGCGACCACGTGCTTCATTTTGCCGGTCCGTATCTCCGCTCCAAAACCTTGCAAACCATCGCCGAATGGTTCGTTAGTTGGCTGTATTCTCCCCAAACGCTTTAACGTTTCGAGCAGCAATAACCGCAGATTGGCCCAGTTTAAATTCATACAGAAAGATGACTCTCGAATTCGGTGTCTGCATGTTACCTTTGCAAACCGTGTTACGCCCAAACAAACCATGCCTGAACCTTGTTCTTCACACATGTGCTAGCTATTTATAGTAACTCTGTGACGTAATACCCGCAACACATGTGGGTGGTTCCATTCCCTTGTGATGGGGGCCTGTCTCCACTGCTCGTTCACGCCCGATATTTCATTCGCACCAACTCAATATTTAATGGTTTAAGCATTCCTACCTGCTTGGGAGTGATCCTAAGACCTAGAATTATTAACACAGCAATCAGGCAGCGCTGAATTGTGTGCATTCACTGTTCATCACATACATTAATTAAGCACATCAGAAAACTTGAAAATTACACCGCCCTGGAGTGGGAATCAAACCTGCATCTCTCGATTTCACTTAGATGCTTGGGACTTCATCATCCTGGGTGGTGTAATGGTTAGCATGCTCAAACGGAAATTGGGAGATGCAGGTTCAATTACCACTCCAAGGTGATGTAATTTTAAAGTTTTCTGATGTGATTAATGTTACATGATGAACAGTGAATGTATGCAATTCAGAGCTGTCTGATTGCTGTGTTAATGATTCTAACCTTTTTCCACGTATTATGAGAAAAATATTTCTTCCACAGAATTTAATTGATCCTAAGACCTTTCCATTGGAATCACGAATGTTGACCACTAAGCCATCCATTGCCCCAATTGTCATGATGTACTGGAACCGGGGTTCATTGTTATAGCTTTGACCAGGGTGTCAGTGTTGGTTGGATGTTCTGACCCCAGCTTGTCTTTGAGACTAGTGTCTCCAGTATTGAAATGCTGGAACCGTTCTTGTGTATAGGTGCAAACTTAAATTTTGGCTAAGCGGCCAGTGGCTGGTAAGTCCAAAAAAGTTAGTGGCCAAAAAAAAAAAAAAAAATTTATATATATATATATACTGGTAAGTTAAGAAATAAAAATTTATGTATCAGTTCCTGTAAATGACGTCTCAAAGTATAGGTCCTGTAGCATCAAGGAAAAGAACTCTATTTTGTCGATGAAACATTGACCAAAACATAAAAATATATTGCCTTCCGCTTTACCAGAATGCAACAAAAAGAAATTCATTTACTTTACGCAGGAACTATTCTTTACCAGTTTCAGACATTGGTAATGAAACCTCGATGTTTTTTTTATGTATCGGCTTCTGAAACATCAAGGTTTAAGGTGTTTTAGTGCTACAGGTAATGGGTGTGTATATATCAGAAATGCTAAGCCATTTCCTTAGAAATTGCAAGCTTCCAGAAAAAACGTTGTACTTTCCATAAATTTTAATATTTTGGGCCAAAATTACAAATCGAAAATGACTTTTGAAAGACTGTTCTTTCTTCTATAAAAAAATGAGGAAACATAATGATAACTTCCTTAGTTTTGAATATACCCTTGCAGATTGATGTTATTCTAAAACAATTTAAAATCATCGCTATCACTTGGCAAACTTTCACTCTCACTACATCTAGCCATTTCAAGATTTCCTTACAGGCTGATGTTGTTTGTTCTAAGGTGATTCAAAACACACGTCTGCAAATACTGAGGAACAAGTTGCCAATAAAGTTCATCCTCAGCTAAGACACGAATTTGGAAAGGATGTGGGAGATTCGATTGTGTCGGTTTGTTTGGCAAAAAAGAAATACAAATGCGAAGATTTTCTAGTAATAAAACACATTTTGTTTTCCTGCGCGACACAATAAACACGCCGTATTTACTGGAACATGAATTGCACATTGAACGGGGCTCTAAAAAGTTATTTCCGATAGCGTAATGTTCTATAATTCACCAAAAATCCCTTGTGAACAGCCCTGCCTCAACTGTAATGGGAAAAGTTTTGATTAAAATTACCCTTCTTTCCCTCACCCGGCAAAAAGTGTGTGGACAGCCGTGACGCAAACTTAAGATACGATTCTTATTGTCAGGGGTGGGGGATTCCGGGAAAATCTTACCAGCCAGGGATTTTTACCACTAGCCAAGAAGGCGCGATATAGGCACATTACGACAACAGTGTACAGAGATGGGATATGACACAAATTTTGAATTTCTGTCCCTATGTAATACAAATACATATTTGCATTTTTGAACTTCCCTTTTTGTTGGTAAAGTTCGATTAACACTTAACGCACGTGGGGCTTGGCTTTCAATTCTTATTTCCGTTATGTGGATGCGGCATGGGGTTTTTCATTTAGTTGCGGGTCCACTTCATTTTTTTTTTTTCCCCGTTGGTATTTATCTGGCCTTGTCACATAATGAGTTTTTTTTCCTTTGCTGCCTCCTCATTTACTTCAATAATTTTTCATAACCCGAGTACTTTCGGTAATACTCCATTACCGTCATCGAGGGGACGTTTTGCTCCGACTAGCACGGACCGTATCAGCTGGGCATTTCGGTGGTTCTCGCGGGCTGCTTCTGCCATCGGCTATTGCTTCTTCTTGGGCGTTGTGGCGCCATCTCTTGTTGGTCACTGATCTCATTTTTCGAACTTTTTCATTTTTTTGCTCAATTTTAATTACATTTCTCCAGCTGTTTCTCAAAATATTAGGGTCATTATGGTTGCAAACTTTTGCCCTATTTTTTTCAATCATTACGGACTCTGCTATTCTGAGGTGTTTTTCGGATTTACAGCTTTTAATGATTTTTATATTTTCGAATTTAGGATATTTTTGGTTATCCGTACAGTATTGAATAAGTGCTGTTTTTTCTTCTTTTTGCTGCCAATTTTTTACGTGTTGTTTTAATCTGTGTTTAAGCTTATTTTTGGTACTTCCTATATAAGCCATTGGAGGATTTTCAGTAATAGGAATTGAGTAAATACCTGCTTTTTCTAACATTTTTATTTTTTCGTTATTTTTTATTACCATATTTTTTATGGTATTTACTTTTCCTCCAATTTGAATGTTATGCTTTTTACAAATATTATTAATTTCATTGGTAGTACCTTTAATGTAAGGAAAACTATTTAAATATTTGACTTCTTTTTTATTTACTACAGCATTATTTTTAATTTTCTTTATTACTTCTGTGTTCCATTTTTTTATTAAATGGTTAGGATAACCAAAGCTACCTGCAATTTTTTTTATGAATTTGATTTCTTCATTGGTGAACTGACTATTTTCAGAGTGCGTATATGCTCTTTTAATTAAGGTTTTTAGACTATTGCATTTTTGAGGATAAGGATGTGCCAAATTGTACGGGATTAGAACCGGAACAAATGCACTTTTCTGATAAACCCTGTATAGTAACTTATCTGTGGATTTGATAACTTGTACGTCCAAAAAGGCTATTGCATTATTTTTTTCTATTTCAACAGTGAGTACTATAGTTGGGTATAAAGAGCTGTAACATTTTGTTAATTTTCTTAATTCTTCTTCGTTCAGTTTTGATAGAATGAAAATATCATCCACGTATTGACAGTACACTTCTGGTTTTTCTTCCATACGATGCAGGACATTTTCTTCAATTTCGTTCATCACAACCTCAGCATATAAAGTTGATAATGGTGAGCCCGTTGGGCCTCCTGAATTTTGCTTGAATATTTTGTTCTTGTATGTAAAAATATTATTTTCATATAAATAGAATAGAACTTTTTTTGAATTCATGAATTTGTTTGTTATTTAAAATTTTAAGATTTTGCAACTTCTTAATGATAATTTCAATAGCTTCTGGAACAGGAGTGCTTGGATATAATGCTTTAACGTCCATGCTTGCCATATTTAAGTCCTTTAGGCCAGTTTTTACATTTTTAATTTTCTCAATAAATTCATACGTGTTCTTGATGGTGAACTTGTTGTTCATGAAAAAGAGTGCTAGGAACTTGTAAATGTTTTGCTCTAATGTTATCAATGGTGAGTTTTTTTTTTGAAACTATCAGTCTCATTGGAGCACCATCTTTGTGCGTTTTTACCTTTGCAACAATACGTGGTATGCCTGCTCCCATTGGTGGAAAAGAGCGCTTGATTTCATCAGGTAATGTGCTATGATTTCTTATATCCGCTAAGAATTTAATTTGGTTATCTGTTGGGTCTTTCTTTATTTCGATACAATTTAATCCATCTATTGCTGCTGTCATTTTTTGTTCAAATTCATCAGTGTTGAGAATAATGATTTGGCCGGTTTTATCTGCTTCACAGAATTTGATAAATGGGTCATTTTTCAATTCCAATAGTTGTTTTTTTTCCATATTTTAATTTTTTCTGTATGTAGAAGTTTTTGTTGTTTTTGGCATTATATTCTTTTAGAATAACTCTATATAATTTGTTCTCAACTTCAGTTTTATTCTCTGCGCCTGGTATATTTTTGAGAATATCTTCGAGGCAAGGGATGATTTCTTCAGTTTTAGGGAGGCCTTGTGGAAAGCAAATTTTTTCCCTTTTTGTAAAATTGCTTTCTGTGAAAAGCTTAAGTTCTTATCAGACCGATTTTCATACACATTATATTCATTTATGGGTTCCTTATTTAATTTTTGTTCATCAAATAGTGCATTTAATTTTTTATCTACAGTAACGCTATTGGAGTTAGCTTCTTTGTTAGCAATTTCGTTAATTTCAATGAACGTAGTATCCAAAATGCGATTATCAAATCCACAGATAAGTTACTATACAGGGTTTATCGGAAAAGTTCATTTGTTCTGGTTCTAATCCCGTACAATTTGGCACATCCTTATCCTCAAAAATGCAATAGTCTAAAAACCTTAATTAAAAGAGCATATACGCACTCTGAAAATAGTCAGTTCATCAATGAAGAAATCAAATTCATAAAAACAATTGCAGGAAGCTTTGGTTATCCTAACCATTTAATAAAAAAATGGAACACAGAAGTAATAAAGAAAATTAAAAATAATGCTGTAGTAAATAAAAAAGAAGTCAAATATGTAAATGGTTTTCCTTACATTAAAGGTACTACCAATAAAATTAATAATATTTGTAAAAAGCATAACATTCAAATTGGAGGAAAAGTAAATACCATAAAAAATTTGGTAATAAAAAAAATAATGAAAAAATAAAAATGTTAGAAAAAGCAGGTATTTACTCAATTCCTATTACTGAAAATCCTCCAATGGCTTATATAGGAAGTACCAAAAATAAGCTTAAACACAGATTAAACAACACATAAAAAATTGGCAGAAAAAGAAGAAAAAACAGCACTTATTCAATACTGTCTGGATAACCAAAAATATCCTAAATTCGAAAATATAAAAATCATTAGAAGCTGTAAATCCGAAAAACACCTCAGAATAGCAGAGTCCGTAATGATTGAAAAAAATAGGGCAAAAGTTTGCAACCATAATGACCCTAATATTTTGAGAAACAGCTGGAGAAATGTAATTAAAATTGAGCAAAAAAATGAAAAAGTTCGAAAAATGAGATCAGTGACCAACAAGAGATGGCGCCACAACGCCCAAGAAGAAGCGATAGCCGATGACAGAAGCAGCCCACGAGAACCACCGAAATGCCCAGCTGATACGGTCCGTGCTAGTCGGAGCAAAACATCCCCTCGATGACGGTAATGGAGTATTACCGAAAGTACTCGGGTTATGAAAAATTATTGAAGTAAATGAGGAGGCAGCAAAGGAAAAAAAAACTCATTTAGTGACGAGGCCAGATAAATACCAACGGGAAAAAAAAAAAAAAAAAAAATGAAGTGGACCCGCAACTAAATGACCGCATCCATATAACGGAAATAAGAATTGAAAGCCAAGCCCCACGTGCGGTAAGTGTTAATCGAACTTTACCAACAAAAAGGGAAGTTCAAAAATGCAAATGCATTAATGCACGTTAAAAAAATAACCTCCAATATCGGAAGTAAATTGAAACAAATACATATATACGCTATACCAGATTTAAAAAATCCCTGTGAAACCTTTGATTTATAACGGAGATGTATGACACCAATTTATTAATTTTATAATTAAATATTTCATACCTAATTAATAGTGATTGTTCAGCTTTGTTTCTTTTAAATTTTTACATCAATTATTCAGCATCACAAAATTTTCTTTTATATCCTTGTACATGCTTTGTTCCACCTCCAAAGTACCACTTATCTATAGTGTCTGCTGGATCAAAATTTTCTAATGATGTCCCATTAATACGTATATTTAGGAGACTGTTCATACTTCTGTGGACTAATGAGGTCCTCAAGTGATTTTTGATAAGATTCATCTGGCTAATGCCTCGTTCACAGGTTGATGTTAATGCTGGTATCACACAAAGGAGCGAAAACAACTGGCTTATGTAAAAAAACTTCTCCTTATGTTCAGTAATCTTTAAAAGTAGTTCATCAACTTTCAAGTTCTGGCTACTTATTTTGAAGTCAAACCATTCATCTGCCACACTTTTTTCAATATCTTTCTCATTGTTTTTGTTTGATTACTTCCTTAAAATGATGCAAGATAATTTTGATTTCATTGTCTCCAAAGTCACTCAAATCTTTTCCAGTGGGCCAAGTGAATGTGTCAAAAACATATGTTGAAGTGATTACAGGGGAATTAATGTCACAAAATCTTTCCAGTAAATATTTTTTTGCAAAGTCTATCATAGTATTTCTGTCAGATTTGAAGAACTTCTTCCCATTTGCAACATTTGTCAGAACTACATCTTTGTAAGTTTCTTTATTATAGGAGCTAAAAAATTGTTCTTCATATTTTCCTCTTTCTTTCTGCAAATTTTCTAATTTCTTTTTGCTTTCAAAACTTCGTTGTTGACTTGACATAAAAGCAAATACTGTTTTTAGAAAACGAGGGACAAGTCTTTAAAGATTTGAAAAAAATCTTGGAGAAAACTGAGGGTTGCCAGAAATCGGAAATCTTTTATTTTCTTTACTATGCCTTCTGCATTTTTGCTACCTTGTTTTTCATTAGCTTCGTTTTCTAAATGCAACACAACTGGTTGGTAGTCATGAAAAATTGCTCTCAAACTCCTACTTTAGATGCCACCCATCTGATTTGGTGCAATTTCTGAATTTTTTAAAATTTTTCTGCTAATAAGTTGGCTATTTTTTCCAAGTGCTTGATTTTTTTACTGGAATGTCCATAAAATTATAAATTAAGAATAGAGTCAAACGTCACTAAATACGATACATTCTTCAGAGTATAAAGTATGCTTAACCGCAATCGGTGAGCAACACAATGCACAGACAATATATGGTAAAAATTCTTTTGGCCGCCCCGGTAGCGCAGTGGTCTAAGCGATGGCCTCTGATCATTCGTCCAAAAGAGGTCCGGGTTCAAATCCCGGTGAGGCATGGATGTTGTGTTTGTCTTACGGCACTGGTTCTCTCCCTTCCCTGGAACCAGTGACCCTAAATTAGGGACGGGCGACTGCTTATAGCCCATTGAGTTGCTCATGGTGGTCGTTAAACCTCCAATCAAAAAAAAAAAATTCTTTAAATTTGGCACATAAACCAGATACTTCATCAACCATGTTGGCTGCCCCATCTGTTGCTGTACCAACAATCCAAGAATTATTTTTCAAATTTAAACCAAGAGAAGCAAACTGTTACTCAATAGCAGAAAAATAGGACTCAGATGTGCTATTTTCTAATTCTAAAAGTCCCAAAAAACATCTTCAATTTTACCACTTTTCAAATATCTTGCATAAATCATCAATTCCTCTATTGTGCCTTTGTCTGTAGAGGCATCTAAAATAATGCTAATGAACTAGGACTGATTTAGTTCCTTCAATACAGACTGTTCTAACCTCTGATATGCAAGAAATAAATTCCCTGCAAGCATTTCTGTTTGCATGCTGGTTTTGTACATCAACCTCTAACTTTCTGGATAACATGACTAGTGATTCAATGTCAGAAAATGGCTTATTGTTTTTTGCAATATAATAGCTCAGATTGAATAATACTTTGAGCTGCTTCAATATTTTTTCATCCATCTTTTTAATGCATTTGGCCAATGGGGTGCTAACAAGAAGCTGTGATGAATTTTCAATAAAATCAACATTTTTTCTATGCTGCACAGATTTATCTTGGAATTTAAAAGTTTCATGTTTGAAAGGGCCACTAAATCCCTCTGAAAACTTACATGATGTATTGACTTTCACATCTGCTTTGCAGCAAAATCCACATTTTGCAAGACCATCTTCATAAACAATCCAGGTGAATTCTTCTATCAATTTCTCTTCAAATTTCCTGTTCTGTGGCTTTTCACAACTTTTTGCAACCTTTCTGTCTTCAAGTAAAACATTTTCAGAACCAAGATCGAGTTGCATCACATTGCTATCAACCAAAACACATGGCGTAGAGGATGAATCACATGGCACGGTTACATTGCTACCGGACGAATTACGTTGGAAAAATGTAAATAAAGTTGATTGTTTGGAATTAAACATATTGAGATCACACACCAATTTTCAATGTTACTGTGATTTTTTATGTTGCAGAAGCCTTTTGTCCACCAAAACCTTGTTGTTTATGTTTTTGTTTCCAATGCGCATTCAGGCAAAACGACAATTTAGTTGGCGCTCCGAGAAGACAGCTGTAGGTACCATGTGATCGAACAGGCGGGACGTCAGCAACGATTAATCCTGTGCGCGCTTACCGGCGGTTACACGGCATTCTGCAGTGGGGAAAACCGGTTTATTCCACCAGCAGCAGGAGTGACTCAGCCTGGTCTTGAGCGACTGCTAAGCATCCGGGACGTCAGCTCCGCTCTTTCGTGTGAATGAACACCGGGGTCGGTTAAAAAAAAAATAGAATGCTTTTCTGCCTAGTGATGTATGACTTCAGAGTTTGGGCGTTTGCCCGTCTTATAAATGAAGAAGCTTAAGGTGTAAAAAAAAATAGTGAAAGCCTGCAATATTATTATTTTGTATATTTTATAAGCTGCAATTTTTAAGAGGTCTAAAATCCAGGAAATCCACTCGCCACACCAGAAAATCTACTCGCCGATGGCGAGTGGGCGAGTGTAATTCCCCACCCCTGCTTATTGTATATTCTCATGATTTGTTCCATAATATTGGTTTTTGATGGTGTGATTCGTGGAGATTTCATTTCAAAACAATATGATTAATAAATGATGTGATCGTTCACGCCGATATCTGCTACCAGATTCGGTAACTACACGGGTCGCTATCAAGAGATAATCATTCAGCCCACACAGCGCTTTTAGCACAACACGCACAGGCCAAATCCACTGCGTCACACTAAAAGTTTTCTGCAACATCGAGGTTTAAACACCGATTATCGGTGACAAAACTTCAATGTTCAAAAACATCGAGTTTTTTTTTGTCATCCCTAGTTAGAACTGGTTTCACTTCCTTTTACCTTTACTTATGAAATATTACATTATACTTTTGTAAATTGGCATTAAAAATAAAAAATGACCAAACTGGCGACCACTAATATAAATTTAATCCCCAAAGTGGCAAGTTAATTGCCATCTGGCTAGTGGCAAGTGCTAATTTGCACCTATATTCTTGTGCATTGCTGCTGTTCACACCCTATTTCCTAATTTTCAACTTCACAAGTTTCTCTTTCTGTCGCTGCTAGGTTTAACTTTTTTTTTTCCAGCAATGGTTTTGAATAACCCAAACAGCAGGTTTTTCAATCTCCATGCTCTGCTCACCTGATAACTAAATGTGGGTCTATACCAAACGCACATCGTTAGCCTCCCATGTTTCGTGTCATTGCAGTACCCTGTTGACGCTGGTGCACGTTTTGCACAGCAATGAAGGCCAAGCATTTTGTGTAGCTCAAAACATGGCAAACTTTTGACCCCAGGAGCAGAAAGTACTTAAAACTGCGATATGCATCGCAGAACTAAGTCCCCTTTGCGAATTTTTTTTTATCTTAGATTTCAATGCCTTGCAGATACAGTGAAACCTCCGCATGACGGTCACTGTTCAGACCGGGAAAAAAGTGACTGTTAGGAAGTGGCCATTTTTCGGAGGTTAGGCCTCAGTTAACATTGCTATGCCATTGTGTTTCTGCAAAAGCAGAATAAATGTATGAAACTTATGCACATTAAAGAAAACATTGCAGCGCTTTTTCCAAATGCTGGCTGCTGAATAAAATTGAATATAATAAATAAATAACTCATGGTGTAGGGGATTTTAAGAAAATAGTGTCTAACGTCTGGTGTTGAACAGCACTTAGAAATAGCAAGCTAGGAGATTAGGGTTAGTGTACATTACAGAAAATACAAAAAGAAAAATGTTAGATAGTGAAGTGCTACTGCACAGTTAGCTGGCTCTGCACTGTAAAGCAGGAACAGAGCCCACAGAGACGAAGCCAAGAAGCATCGCCCCCAATGGGCAAAATTCCAGGCTCTGTCAACCAATCATGCATCCCCCAGGGTGATTGAAACATACATGCAAACTGCAACTTGCCTCACATAGAACTAAATGTTCTGTCTTTCCACTTCAGCATACCATGGTATCAGCCATGATCCCAACCCATTATGCATTCAGCAATAATATTCTTTGTCCCTATCTTATCCTCTTGCCAAAGTACCAAAGGAACTATGTAAAATCCAAGGGACATTGTCCATTTGTTCTCCTTCGGGGCTGACTGGGGTGCCCATTGACTGCTGTTAAGAGATTTCGTTGTTCGGAGGTTAATGTTAATCTTGTGGACGTTGTTCGGTACCAACAAAAACTTGGCATTGCTTGGAGGTTACCGTTTTTCAGAGGTGTCCTTTAATGAAGGTTTCACTGTATATATATTTTTTACATTAGATTTCAATTTCCTTACAGAAATGTTTTTACAGAACATTTGTTAAATCTTAAATTTCAGTCCCTTGAAGAAAAAAATTTTTAATCTTAGATTTATGAGTGCAACGCTTGCTCCCACACCCCACATCTTCACACCTCTTGTCTATACTCCGGCAACTCTGCCCGTCTGTCGAGAGCACTCACCAGTTGCCCCCCCCCCTCCAACACACAAACACACATCCATCTACCCCCTGCCATTTGAGATAGCAAGAGATTTTGTTTCTTACTGTGCTTTTTGAAAGACCCCTTCCCCGCTACTATGTTGCCAAAGTGGGGAGGCACCAAGCCATTTTAAACCACATGATATTTCTGGGTAAGGTTAGTAGATTGCCTACCTTTCCTAGAAATATAATAGTAAACATGAACCTATATATTAAACATTAACCTTGATTTCTGGGATAGGTGTTCATTAGGTGTCAGTCCTGTAAAAAATCACCTCTATTCAACAACAGCAGGATACGTGCACAGTCTGCAGTTAGTTTTTATTGTTCCCAAAAATGTATGCGACAGAGAAGACTGCTGTTTCAGATGTGATGTTCAAATGATTTTAAAAAATTTAAAGCTGTGTTGACAGTGTAATCATCCTGGGAAAACAGCAAAACTCAGTTCAATTGGCAAAAAAGGTATACTAAATTTATTTTCTAATCTGTTAGCAAGCACACACACCCACAAAAAATTACATACACATACCTGCCAAGTCTTCCAATTTTTCCGTAATTTTTACGGAAATTTCTGTTAACCTACGATTTTAGGAATGCTCTGGGTTTCTTACGGATTTTGACAAATTTGAGACTTTTTTTGGTTAAGTTTTAAGAAATGTATCATTTTTAAATACTGCTATTTTATTTCTGCATTATTTAAAAGTTGTTCACATTGTTTGAGAATAAAGGATTTTTTGTAACATTGTTTGTTAGAGAACGCAAAAGCGAGGGGTGGGGGGTTGTTCATTCAGTAAGTCCGTGAAATTTTATGAGCTACTTCCACCTGGCATTTCCTGCAGTGCAATTTGAACTGTGAGCGTGGAGCGAAACACACACATGCACACAGACACTGCAACTCTCTGTGACCCAGCTCACACCAGCAGTTTCTCTGTCACATTTTGATGGCAAGTGGTATAAAAAGTACAAAAGTTTATCTCAGTGGAATTTTCATGAAAATGTCCGAAGTTTTGATCAACACCATAAATTGCTAATTTGAGGAATTAGCCCTCTAAATTTCACATCAATCGATTAAACACTCTTTAAACAAGTCATAATTTTTTTATTTGCTCTTTATTATGTGGCTGGCATGCCCAGAATTTGTAATCAGTATTTTAAGACTAATTTAAAAACTTCTTTACCCATTCACTTGAAATTTTTAGGGTCATCATCTCTTAGCCACTAACGGTATATATAAAAATTTCAGTCAGTTACGTGAAGAATTCGGGGAAGATAGTTTTCTTAATTTTTTATCCAGTCCTGGCATAGGAAAAACTAAAGCAAGGAGGAACTTCTGCCATTGCTGGAAGCCAAGGAAGGAAGGAAGCCCTCTCAGTCTTTTCATGCTCCAGTTTTGAGCATGACATCTAGGCATCTTGTGTGTGCCTTTTTTTTTTTTTTTAAACTTCAGGAGTCCAAAAGTGCCCAGTTTTTTTAGACTGAGTTCAAGAATAAAAGCAATAATAATGAATAAAAAGCAATATTCACAGCTGTTTAGAAGAAATTATTTATTAGAATTTCCCAACATAAAACTGTCCAACAAAGGAGACAAATATACTTTTTGTAGTGTATGCGAGTGTGATTTCTGGATATGCCATGGAGGAAAGCATGACATTTCAAAGCATTTAAAATCACAAAAACAGGCATCAAATGTGAAGGAAGCAGAGTAAAATGCTAAGGTTAATTCATTTTTCAAAAATCTGTGCGTAATACTGCTGATTTAGATGTCATTCTTGCTGAATGCTATTTCACCTCATTTTTGGTGGAACACAATATCACGATTAATGGTGCTGATCATGCAGGACAATTGTTCAAGAGGATGTTTCCGGACTCTGAAATTGCGAAGAAATATTCTTGGGCAAGGACAAAGAGCACTGCCATTGTCCAGGAAATAGACAGTGTGAAGCAAATCAAAATATGTAGTTGAGCATCTGCAAAATGCTGCATTCTCTCTAGCCATTGATGGCAGTAATGATAGTGAAGGCAAATTATATCCTATTGCGGTAATCTATCATGATATTGCTGAAAACAAAATTCAAAGTTGCCTCTTATCAGTTCCAAATTTAAATGGAGATTCCACTGGAAGAAATATTGCCAATTTAGTAATTAATGAATTTGAACATTTTCAGATTCCACTTTCAAATTGTATTGCATTTGGTGCTGACACACACAGCAGTAATGTTGGGACAGAAAAATGGTGTAGCCTCATTTCTGAAAGAACAGCAGCAGGAATTAATTGTTATTTGTTGTCCATGCCACCTAAATAATTTAGCAGCAGAAAAAGCAGCTTTAACTTTGCCAGTGAACATTAACCAGGTATTGTTAGACATATTTTATCCTAGAAAAGAGTTCAAAACGTAAAAAAAAAAAAAAAAAATTAAGGGGGTTTCAAAAGCTTCATGACACAGAAACAAGGAAAATCTTAAAGCATGTATGCACTGCACACAAACATTGGCTGTCTCTTGGCAAAGCACTGAGACAACCATTGTTGCCAGAATAAGCAAAGGTGGTGAAATTTCTGAGAAAAAAAGGAAAGGTGAAGATGAGTTGTCTACTTCTGAAAGAGTGAAGGAAAGTACTCTTTCAAAACAAAATCCTTCAAGCAATCTAACACTTACTGTAAGTCGTGAAGAAAAAAAAATTCACTTTCTGTCCTCAGAGCTTAACCAGATATACTGTAGTTTTTTGTTGAATGTTACTTCAGAATTTGAAAAGAAAACTGTTGCATTGCAGTCATCTTCATCCAAGATACATATTCTCAGGGAAATGTTATATGAGTTATTAAAAAATATGTACATTAAATTTCTTAAGCCAGCAGCTCTTAAGAAGCATGATTTATTAGATGTTTCTTACCATGACCCTAACAACCAAAGAGATAATTCTGATCTTGTTATTGGAAATCAAACACGTCAGTTACTTAGTGCTTTGGAAGTTGATCAAAGAAAGGCATTTTTTTTCGCAGTAAGAAAATATTTTGTAACAGTCTGCGATTATATTGTGAAGAAGTTCCCATTAAAAAATGAAGTGTTAAAGAAAGCTGATGTGGCTAATGTGAAAAACATTGTAAATATGTCCTTCAGTAGTGTATGCTTTCTGTTGAAAAATTCCTATTTTTGCTGACTGTAAAGGAGAGTGAAAATCATGATGATGCATTGGATAAACTTGAATCTCAATTCTTAGCTCTTTTAGTTTCGGATTTACCATTAAATGAAAAAGAAACTATTGATACTCAGATAAGTTTATTAGGTATTGTGTCCAGTGTGTCAGGAGATTTAAAGTATGATGGAATTGTGAAAGTTTTATTAGCAGTGTTGACAATACCTCACAGCAATGCCAAATGTAAATGCATTTTCAGCTTAGTTAAAAAGAACAAAACTCAGTTTCGCTCATCCATGTCAACTAATAACCTTGCAGACATTTTGCTCAAGTGCCGTGAGAGAAAACCATGCCATGAAGTGAAACTTTCACAGATATTTTTATCCCAAGCAAAAAAGGCCTCTTTGCAGTAATTGGGGTATGTAATTTTCATTCATTAAGAAGCATAAAAGTAATTAATTCACTTTCTACACATTTTATTTTCAAAGTAAATTGCTAAAATTTATTTTGAAAAAAAAAATGATATTTGAAGAGTGCAATTATTTCAGATACACCCATTATTTTATATCCTCTTGTTTTGTGATTCTACTTAGATTGCTTTTTAAAATAAATGATCTGTATTACAAAAGATAAAAAAATCTTTTGACGCTAATAGCATAGTAAACTTTAACACTGTACTATGATTCACTTCAATATACAGTGGTATACATCAAGAATCGTTATTTTTTTTTTTTTTTTTTTTTTTTTTGAAAAATCTTCTGAATTTTAGGAAAAATTTTCTGACTTTTGATCTTTGGAAGTTAGCAGGTATGCATACATATGTATCTCTAAACTGTTCTCTCAGATTCAGAGGAAGAGATTAGCTCCACTAAGAAATACTAACTACCAGAAAAAATTTTAACTGATTATTTACTTACTGTTGCTGTATCATTTACAGCAATCTTGACACATAACTCGGGCTTCACTGACATCTATCACACGACATACACAAGACCTTCTTTACTTCATACTCATAATCTTTTTTGCATGCAGACACTCCTGAATCTGATCCTCCCATGACTTTCTTGGCCTGTCTTTCTTTCTGCCACTTGGGCTGAAAAAAATTTCTTAGTAAGTATCTCATCATTCATTCTTTCTACATGGCCAAACCACCTAAGAATATTAGCCTCCACCTTGCTTACAACATTTTGCCTCACATTACACAACTGCAGCACATCTTCATTTCTCACACGATCAGAGAGTGTCTTACCATAAACTCCCCGTAAGTAGCGCATCTCTCCAGCACACCAATGACTCCTGCCTCTTTTCTGCAATATCCAGGTTTCACTGCCATACATCAGAGTAGGAACAGTTACACTTTCATACACAGCCAATTCGGGACTCTCTTGAAAACCCATCATTCCTGTAAAAACATAAAATTGAATGTTGAAATAACAAAAAAAAAAAAAAAAAATTGTGAATGTTGAGATAGGAAATACAGAAGATATTTCAAGAAAAAGACACCGGGAGAACAGTGCTGCAGTTACAGTCATCAATGATAATGAAATCATCGAACTAAGTGTCTGTTCAGTTTCAAAAATGTCAATGATCGCAATTTCTTCAAGTAGTGCAGTATATCATCATCATCATTGTCAACCATTATCAATCCACTGCTGGGCGAAGGTCTCCCCAAGTTTCCTCCACAACGGTCTGCCTTGTGCCAGTCTCCTCCATGTCACTCCCGCATACTTTTAATTTCATCCACCCATCTCCCATGTGGTCTTCTTCTGGGTCTTTTCCTATCCCTTGGAATCCAATCTAAAATTTTGGCTGTCCATCGATGGTCTGCCCTTCTGGCAGTAAGTCCAGCTCATTGCCATTTCTGGGATTTAACTCTGATCATGATGTCTTCCACTCTTGTCATTTTTCGGATCCATGCGTTCCTCTTCTTATCTCTCCTGGTTACACCAAGTATGCACCTCTCCATGCTACTTTGAGTTGTCTGCAGCCTTTGTATGTCTCTTTTAGTTAAGGTCCACGTCTCTGCACCATAAGTAAGCACTGGAAGGATGCATTGATCAAACACTTTTCTTTTAAGACATAATGGCATATTGCTCTTGAAAATTATACTGTTTCTTCCAAAAGCTCTACAGGCAAGTTTTGTACGCCGATTAATTTCTTCATCAATGTGACCCTCACTTGATATCTGCTGTCCAAGATAAACATACGTGTCTGTTATCTCCAGCTTTTCTCCATCAATCAATAAATCTTCATTTCTTGTAAAAGCATTGAACATCACTCTTGTCTTCTGAAAGTTCATTTTTAATCCCACTTCTTTACTTTTGTCAACAAGTTCTTGGATCATACTCTGCAGCTCTGATGGGGTAGATGCAAAAATGAATATGCCATCAGCAAAAGGAAGGTGGGTTAATCTCCATTAATCTTTATCCCTTTGTTTTCCCATTTCAGTGATTGAAATACATATTCCAATATGGCATTAAAGAGCTTCGGAGATATGGCGTCACCTTGTCTTACTCCCTTTCCAATTTTTGTGTGTGTTGTATTTTCAAACAGCTGAATCTTTGCACTTGCATTTTCATAGATGTGATTAATAATATTAATGTATGCATCTTCAATACTCCACAGGATTTCAGAGCCATTGTAACTGCTGATGGTTTCACCGAATCAAAGGCTTTTTCATAATCGATAAAAGCCATGCACAATGGAAAGTTCATATTCCCTCGCTCTTTCAATGAGTTCTCTCAGTACGTGGATATGATCTATTGTACTGTAGCCACTCCTGAATCCAGCTTGTTCTCTCGGTTGTGCCATGTCCAGTGTCACCTTCAAATGGTGTGAAAGAACTTTAGTGAAGATTTTATAAACCACTGATAGGAGGCTGGATAGGTCTGTAGTTCCTGAGATCCTCAATGTCACCTTTTTTATGTAGCAGGATCATTGTAGCTTTGTTCCAATCCTCAGGAATCTTCCCTTCATTAAGGCATCGAGTGAAAATTTGGGCGAGTACTGTTTCGATTTCTCCACTTGCTTCTTGTATGATGTCTACAGTAATTCCATCTTCTCCTGGAGCTTTTCCTTGCTTCATGTTCTTGATTGCATGTGCAACTTCTACTAGGAGGACTGGAAGAACTCTGGTATTGGTACCTTTCATGATGTCTGGAGTACATGTATCATCCCTTTCATATAATTTGGACTAGAAATCTTTCACTCTTGTCAAAATTTTGCCTCTATTTTTTGTTACAGAACCATCTTTTCTGAGTGCCATAATCTGTTTTCTTCCCTTACTGAGATGTCCCTTTGCTATCTTTAGGCTTTGGTTGTTTTCAATTGCTTTCCTCACTAGTTCACAGTTGAATTTTCTTACGTCTTCAGTGATACGTTTTTGTACTGTCTTGATACCTCTATATATTCCACTTTGGAAGTCGCATCTTCTTTAGTTGTTCTCATCTCTCTTCTGTTTTGCATCAACATTTTGTTTTTTCCTGATAATTTGTTCACATGCAACTCATTCTTAGACCCAGCTAATTTTGTTGCTGTTTCTATAAGAGATTTGGTTACTTTTCTATTAACTTCAGAGATGTCCACTTCTTCTGATGTTAGACCTTCTAGAGAATAGAGAATCTGTTCCTCAGTTCTAATTTGATGGTATTATGATGCTTTTTTAAGGTTGGTCACATCAATACACTTTGTTTGTTTTATGAGCTTGTAACGCTCGAGTTTAGCATTGAAGTGCATCTTACATCTTACCAATCTATGGTCACTACCTGTGTTGAACTTGTTTAGCACACTGCAGTCTTCTATGACGAATTTTTTGTTACACATAAAATCAATTTCACTTTTCGTCCCATTTGGATGTCTCCTTGTCCATTTCCTGTGTGGCTTTTTCTTGAAAAAGGAGTTCAAGATGAAAAACCCTTCAGCCTCTGCAAACTCAACGAGAGTATTTCCACGCTGGTTTCTGTTGCCGTGACCGAATTTACCTAGTGAAGTTTCATTCTGTTGCCGTTGCCCTATTTTTGCATTGAAATCTCCCATAATTGTCTTCAAGTGCTGCTTACCTTTATTATTTATATGACGAATTTCCTCATAAAATTCTTCAATTTCTTCTTCAGGATGACTTGTGGTGGGTGCATAAGTTTGAATAATCTGAGCCTTGTATCTTCTCGAGAGTTGGATAACGAGTCGTGCAGCTCTGTCAGAGGAACTTTCAACTTCTATAACAACTTTATCCTTCAGTTTCTAGTTCTGCCAGTATCTGTCCCACGATAGTAGAAGAGATGTCCACTTTTCAGTTCAATGAGATCTTCTCCTTTTCTCCATATATATCTATATATTTTTTATGAAATTTGGTCAAAGTGTTATGTGCTTTGCCCCCA
Organism: Macrothele yani; assembly: GCA_039090855.1. Classification (NCBI taxonomy): domain Eukaryota; kingdom Metazoa; phylum Arthropoda; class Arachnida; order Araneae; family Macrothelidae; genus Macrothele; species Macrothele yani. The sequence goes on from CM077028.1 coordinate 101,173,895, forward strand.
CAACATTTGCAACCCTTGGAAGTTATGTTGCAGAACCCTGAACATAAATTTTGCTCCTGAGCTTTTGACACACCCTTGTACTTGTACCTTTAATTTAGAAACACTTCTGGAAGACTGGGGAAACTAGAAGTCAGCATGTGCACTCGATTGCTGGATAAGTGGTTTATTTCTAGATATCTGAATGAAATTGAATCAAGATTAGGTACATTTCCTCTTTGATCCAACCTATCCAAAACATGTAGTGTTACTACCAATATGTCAGAAAGGTACAGTTACTGCCTGGCAATCAAGTTACACCATCAGTAATGCAATATTTAATGACGATTATGGGCAAAACACGTAACAATATTAACAAAGAAAGGTAACTTGATCACGCTAGTTACGTTAACTAAAACTTTTACAAAAAGTTCGTAAGTTGGAAGCTTTCGACCTTATCTTAGGTCTTCATCACGCCAATGGAGGACTAAAATTGTTGCCAGATTCTACATTTGAATTTTTCCTATTTTTGTTGCCAAAACTTAGAATTGATCTCCAGATCAACGGAATGTAGAGAGGAGATTCGAGTTGCAAGTCATTGAGTTGAAAATAATTTCTATGCTTTCACGGTAACGGAGGGCAAAACGATTGTCAAACGAAGCAATTCGTTTTGCTTCGTTCCAGTGGGGAACTGCAGATGTGTCTTCCATTGTCAAAATAGACAAGGCAGTGTTGGGATTGCCTTTCGAAACATCTTTTCTGTGTTCTAAAATTCTATGGCTAATGCTCCTGTATGTGCTTCCAATGTATAAGTTATCCCCAGTAGAAGAAGAGATAGGAATGCAGTAAACTCCTGGGAGGTTCAGGCTTTCAACTTTGTCCCTATCCCTTTGTAGAAGTTTCAAGATGTTTGGGGTAGATTTAATGGCAAGATGGTAACCAAAACTTCTAAAAAGGATCTGTAACTTATAAGCATAGGAAGGATGGTAAGGAACAGAACCACAGAATTTCAGGTCTTCTTTCTTGTGAGGAAGGAGGCATTCGATTTTCGAATGGTTTTCATATTTCTTTATGAGGGAGTTAACTGTAACAGCAGGGAAACCATGAGAGAGGGCTATTGTAGAAATTTTGGAGAGTTCTTCTTGAAGAGAGAGTTGGTTGTTGCAAATGATATGAGCCCTGTGGATGTAGGACTTCAATGCTGCAAGCTTGTAGAGATGCAGGGTGCAAGATTTGTAGGGAATGATGTTAGTGGCTGCAGAAGGTTTTCGATAGACGGAACGAGTAATGGAGAGATCAGCGTTTCTGCAGATAGATACATCCAGGAAATCAATTTTGTGATTTACTTCCTTAGATATAGTGAGCTTAATGGAAGGAAATTTTTCTGTAATGGAGTTGATCAGTATCTGTAGCTCAGACTCGGAATGTGGCCAGCTAATGAAAATGTCGTCTACATATCTTAACCATAGGGAAGGTTGAAAAGGGTGTAGAGGAATTATGGAAACTTCAATATGTTGCATGTAGATTTCAGCAAGCAGAGGGGAAAGAGGTGAGCCCATGGGGAGACCAGATTGTTGCCTATACACAATTTTGTTGAAAACAAAACAACTGTGTTGATGAATAGTGTGGAAACAATCATAAAGATCTTTGATAAGAGGACCGGGGGGTTCAAAATGAAGAATCAATTTCTTCATGAGGAGCATGTAGGAATCAAAATATGGTACAGAGGGAAACAAAGATTCTACATCAAGAGTATACAGATTATCACAAGGGGGAAAGGAATTAGGAAGGTTGTGGATGAAGTTTGAAGTAGAGACAACTGTATGAGGATGGTTGGCTGCCAGGGATTTGCATTTGTGGACCAATCTCTTTTCAAGGTTTACAGCTGGAGAAAACGAATATTCCACTAAAGGTCTGATGGGGTTACCAGCTTTATGCAGTTTCACTTGCAGGAAGAGCCTGGGAGTTCTAAAGTAAGGAGGGTGATATATCACCAAGGAAGGATTGAAGAGTTTCTTTCTTAGCTAATCTGTCAACTGAGTTTTTGAGTGAGTTGGTGGTGTCTGACTGTAAAGGGATGCAGTTAGCAGATGTAAGAAAAGAAAGCACTTTTTGGTTTAGAGTTTCTTTACCAATGATGACTGGGCAACCAACTTTATCTGCTTTGCATACGGCTAGGTCATTTTCTTGAATAAATGACCTGAATTCTTTTAAACAAGAGGAAGAGTACTTGATTGGCACAGAATTTTGCTTGGATAAGATAACAGCAGCGTTGGCACGAAGGATAGGCTGCTGAACAGTCTCAGTTCTGTGGATGGCTGATTCTATAACAGAAACAGTTTGTGGAAGATTGATAGGAAGAGCAGGTGAAAATTTTGGGCCTAATGATAAGAATTTATCCAAGCTAGGAGGAATAGTGACAGAAGAAAGATTTACATACTTTGGCTTGTCAGTCCGTCATCATGCCTCTACTGACAAGCCAAAGTATGTAAATCTTTCTTCTGTCACTATTCCTCCTAGCTTGGATAAATTCTTATCATTAGGCCCAAAATTTTCACCTGCTCTTCCTATCAATCTTCCACAAACTGTTTCTGTTATAGAATCAGCCATCCACAGAACTGAGACTGTTCAGCAGCCTATCCTTCGGGCCAACGCTGCTGTTATCTTATCCAAGCAAAATTCTGTGCCAATCAAGTACTCTTCCTCTTGTTTAAAAGAATTCAGGTCATTTATTCAAGAAAATGACCTAGCCGTATGCAAAGCAGATAAAGTTGGTTGCCCAGTCATCATTGGTAAAGAAACTCTAAACCAAAAAGTGCTTTCTTTTCTTACATCTGCTAACTGCATCCCTTTACAGTCAGACACCACCAACTCACTCAAAAACTCAGTTGACAGATTAGCTAAGAAAGAAACTCTTCAATCCTTCCTTGGTGATATATCACCCCCTCCTTACTTTAGAACTCCCAGGCTCTTCCTGCAAGTGAAACTGCATAAAGCTGGTAACCCCATCAGACCTTTAGTGGAATATTCGTTTTCTCCAGCTGTAAACCTTGAAAAGAGATTGGTCCACAAATGCAAATCCCTGGCAGCCAACCATCCTCATACAGTTGTCTCTACTTCAAACTTCATCCACAACCTTCCTAATTCCTTTCCCCCTTGTGATAATCTGTATACTCTTGATGTAGAATCTTTGTTTCCCTCTGTACCATATTTTGATTCCTACATGCTCCTCATGAAGAAATTGATTCTTCATTTTGAACCCCCGGTCCTCTTATCAAAGATCTTTATGATTGTTTCCACACTATTCATCAACACAGTTGTTTTGTTTTCAACAAAATTGTGTATAGGCAACAATCTGGTCTCCCCATGGGCTCACCTCTTTCCCCTCTGCTTGCTGAAATCTACATGCAACATATTGAAGTTTCCATAATTCCTCTACACCCTTTTCAACCTTCCCTATGGTTAAGATATGTAGACGACATTTTCATTAGCTGGCCACATTCCGAGTCTGAGCTACAGATACTGATCAACTCCATTACAGAAAAATTTCCTTCCATTAAGCTCACTATATCTAAGGAAGTAAATCACAAAATTGATTTCCTGGATGTATCTATCTGCAGAAACGCTGATCTCTCCATTACTCGTTCCGTCTATCGAAAACCTTCTGCAGCCACTAACATCATTCCCTACAAATCTTGCACCCTGCATCTCTACAAGCTTGCAGCATTGAAGTCCTACATCCACAGGGCTCATATCATTTGCAACAACCAACTCTCTCTTCAAGAAGAACTCTCCAAAATTTCTACAATAGCCCTCTCTCATGGTTTCCCTGCTGTTACAGTTAACTCCCTCATAAAGAAATATGAAAACCATTCGAAAATCGAATGCCTCCTTCCTCACAAGAAAGAAGACCTGAAATTCTGTGGTTCTGTTCCTTACCATCCTTCCTATGCTTATAAGTTACAGATCCTTTTTAGAAGTTTTGGTTACCATCTTGCCATTAAATCTACCCCAAACATCTTGAAACTTCTACAAAGGGATAGGGACAAAGTTGAAAGCCTGAACCTCCCAGGAGTTTACTGCATTCCTATCTCTTCTTCTACTGGGGATAACTTATACATTGGAAGCACATACAGGAGCATTAGCCATAGAATTTTAGAACACAGAAAAGATGTTTCGAAAGGCAATCCCAACACTGCCTTGTCTATTTTGACAATGGAAGACACATCTGCAGTTCCCCACTGGAACGAAGCAAAACGAATTGCTTCGTTTGACAATCGTTTTGCCCTCCGTTACCGTGAAAGCATAGAAATTATTTTCAACTCAATGACTTGCAACTCCGAATCTCCTCTCTACATTCCGTTGATCTGGAGATCAATTCTAAGTTTTGGCAACAAAAATAGGAAAAATTCAAATGTAGAATCTGGCAACAATTTTAGTCCTCCATTGGCGTGATGAAGACCTAAGATAAGGTCGAAAGCTTCCAACTTACGAACTTTTGTAAAAGTTTTAGTTAACGTAACTAGCGTGATCAAGTTACCTTTCTTTGGCAATATTTAATGTTGTATGCAGAGTTGTACAAAAATAAAATGTATCTGCATACACAACCATTGAAACAGAAAACTTGCTGCAAACCTGCGAAACACGAACCATGATAATAGTAGAATAAGATAAAGATCAATAAATAAAACAATAAATAATTATTGGAACTTTACGTATTCCAATGAGGACAAAATAAGTACATTACAATTGAATGTGCAACCATGTGTGTGAAATGGACCTTTATGGCAAAATATCAAAATATTGGACTATGAACATCATAAAAACAAGAGACTAATTAAAGAAAGCTTTTATATCCAGATAAACAGTTCCACTAATGACCCTTCAAAAGTTTTCAATTGCGTTTTAAACAACTTAATTCAAAAATAATAGACTTACAAAAACATAAAGAAAAGATTTATTGTAAGTAACTGGCAAACTGCAAGAGGAAGCTGGCAATAAAATTTAAATTCTTTCTGTGTAAATGAAATTTTTGATACAGTTCCCCTACATTGAGAACAAAAAGGTCTTTATAAAATCCAGAGGCCAGAAATGTCTGTAAAAACAAAAGAACTCCGAAGATGTGGAAAATAAGTGCAAGTTAAAATAGAATTAAGTATATTTTAAAATCTGAGTAAAGCCTTGAGTAAGTGTTTTAGTTGCTGTAGATAAAAACATTTATATATTTTTTTAAATCTACAAGCAAAAATTATCTGCTAATAATTTGGAAACTATCCGCGTACAGTGTACGCGTGTACATCTACATGGTTGTATGTGCATAAGAATCTGATGAAAAGTCAAATTGTTGGGGTAGTGTTTCTGTTCTTGGAGTGATTGCATTTGGAACTAAAAATGCTTCTGTGGCACTCTATGCTTATTTACTATTCTGAAAGTGTTGCTTGTGTGTGTACATATCTTGGTGCCATGGAACATATTCATTATTATGTTTTTGCCACTTTTTCTTCTTTTATGTCCAGGCTCATGTGAGAGGGTTTCTTCTTAGGCAGAGTTTGAAGAAAGATATAAGGGCAGAGTTCAATGAATCCTTTATTGATTGTGTAGAACAAGAGAAATTACCTCAAGGTAAATTTATTAATCATTTACACAAAATAAAAAATGATATATAATACTTTTGACATGTAAAATATATGAGTCACTTTATATATATTTCTGTAAAATCATTGTTGCTCTGTAATTTGTATTATGTAGCAAGAAATTCTCCAGAAGCATTGCTTAAATAAATTCTGATGAAATGAATTCTTAGATTAACCATAATTCCTCATTTGCTATATTTTTATACTACCTGAATGGTATCTAGCATTGCCTGGGTAAAATACAGGGTGTCCAAGAATTATTGGACACATTACAAAATTATATAAAACAAAACATTGAACAGATAGAAAGAAACTGACTGGGTGTAACTACACAAGTTAATAAATTTCGATTTGAGATTCCTTGGTTGCTCATAGTACGTCCAAGCGATACTCGATTTCATGCCATGTATTGACAAGCATCTGAGGAGTTATGGAATTAATAGCAGCTGTGATACGCTGCTTCAGTTCCTGCAAATCAGTACAAGGCGCCTGATAGACACGACCCCACATGAAATAATCCAATGGAGTTAGATCTGGAGAGCGAGCAGGCCACGGAATGGGGCCACCATGCCCAATTCATCTGTTTGGGAAATGCTCATTTAGGCACTTACGTACACATGTTGACCAATGCAGAGGCGCGCCGTCTTGTTGGAAAACAATGTCATATCTTCTGATCTGGGGTATAGCGAAATTTTCTAGCATATATCCAAGTAAATGTCAGCATTTATGGTTTTTTCGCAGAAAAAGAAAAGGCCAATCACTTCTCTTATTGATAGGGCGCACCACTTATTAACTTTTGGAGAATCACGTTCCAATTCAATAGCAGCATGAGGTGGTTCACTGCCCCATATCCTACAGTTGTGATGATTCACGATACCTGATACATGAAATGTGGATTCATCACTAAAAATGGCAGTACTGAGAAAGTTTTAGTCGTTTTCCACTCGATTCAGCATATCCACAGCGAAATCGTATCGAAGAGTGTGATCATTTACATGCATCTTTTGCACTATTTGAATTTTATAAGCATGAAACTTTAATTTCTTGTGCAAGATATCATGAACTGTCGATTTCGGAATGCACAGTTCTCTGCTTGCTTTACGAACGGATTTCCTGGGGCTTCGTCGGAAACTTTCATTAACTTGGTCAACCGTTTCACCGCTGACCCTAGGCCTACCAGCTCTTCCACGATGTTCCACATTGCCAGTTTCTTTAAACTGTTTCATCCACCGTTTAATTGAATTTGTTGACGGAGGATTACAACCATACTCTAAATGGTACTGTCTTTTAACTTTAATGACAGATTTAATTCCGCAAGCCATTACACACACATCGCCTTCTGCTGTATGGATGACATGGCTACTGATTGCGCATTTCTCATTCATTCCTCATCAGGCCACACCTAGTGCCATCTATCGGATTCTGGGAATAACAATTCTGCAAAACAAAAATATAGAAACCGGGTTAGTAATACGTGACATAGAAAAACAGACAATGCTCATAGTTTTTTTTGTACATAATTTTGTAGTGTGTCCAATAATTCTCGGACACCCTGTATTTCAAATGCAATCTGTTAGTTCTTATTTTTGTTGTGCAGTGAATAATAGGTTGTGAGTATCATCTCTTCAATTCCCTAACCACAAAAAAAATTTCATTTTTTATGCATTCTGTGTGAGTAACTCAAGTTATCATTGCAGTAATATGTTTTGAGTACATGTACATGAAAAATCTCAGTTTGGTCATTCCATTGCAAACTCTTCCAGGGTATGACACCCATCAGTCTCAGATTTTGATAAAAAAAATTTAACACTATAATAAGTTTCCTGAAATTCATGCACCGTTTTCCATTATTCCTTTTATGAATTAATGAAGCATACACCCATGAGACATTACATTACGACTACCCCCAGCCTAGAGAAATGAGCGCACCTGAAGACCGAACAGTGGTGCAGGTGGAGTTCACAGAGCAGTATATATGCAACCCGAGGACTGGCTTTCAGTTAGCAGAGTGATTGGAGTCAGATATGCAACCCGAGGACTGGCTTTCAGTTAGCAGAGTGATTGGAGTCAGAATGGGAAGCTGCTTATTTATTGGAGTTTGATAAAGGACAAATTGTGATGGCACGGTGCCTCGGAACTATGATCTCGGAAACGACGCAGCTTGTGGGTTGTTCACATGCCGCTGTAGTGAGTACATATCAAAAGTGGTGCACAGATGGCCAAACAATGAACCATTGTCCACAGCTCATTGATACCAGAAAGGAGTGGAGACTGTCGCGCATTGTTCACAGTGACCACAGGGCCACAGTGCAGCAAATCACCCGCAGCTACAACAGTGGTGATGAGGGCAATATGTCACAGCACACAGTTCATCGCAGCCATGGACTTGCGTAGCCGAAGACCCAACCAGGTCCCCATGCTCACTGTAAGTCATCGCCAACAACGCATAAAATGGGCCTAAGATGATCGAGATTCGACCGTGAATGATTGGGAGAAAGTGGCCTGCTCTTGCGAATAAAGATTTCTGGTGCATCACTTAAGACGGCTGGTTGCTGATACGCCGATTACTAATGAAGGCTATGGCACTTGCATGCACTGTTCGGCAGAAACAGGCTGGCGGCGGTGGTGTTATGCTGTGAGCAATGTTTTCTTGGGACACTTTAGGCCCCATTATCTCAGTAGCACAATCCCTGACAGCTGTCAGGTATCTGAACATTGTTGCGGACCAAGTTCACCCATTCATGGTAACCGTGTTCCCTGCTGGTGATGGCCATTACCAACAGAATAATGTGCCATGCCACACCGCCAGAATCGTCAATGAGTGGTTCCAGGAACATGCTGGTGACTTCTGTTAATGCCCTGGCCTCCAAATTCACCTGACATCAACCCAATTGAACATTTGTAGTTTGGCTTGGAAAAACTAGTTTGCGCTAAACCACCACCACCTCGAAATGTGCTGGAACTGGAAGACCTGCTGTTGACATTATGGTACCAGGATACCTATCGTCACTTCATCGAATGGATGCCTCACCGAGTGGCCGCTGTTTTGCGGGCTAAAGGGGTGCTACAGCTTGTTAGGTAGGTGGTCATAATGTAATGGCTCATCGGTGTATTTCTGATTCAGCCTTTTCTGTGAAATGATGAAAAAAATGTGAATTTCAGAGATTTTTCTTAGGTGAATTGACAGAAATACTCCTGTTCATCTTTCTCCCATTAGTAATGGAAAATTGCCATTTTTAAAAGGTGTTAACAGAAAATTGTGGATTTTCAGAAACCTTTCCACAATTCTTTTTGTATATTAATAAAAAATTTCTTTCTCATTTTTTCTGTATCCATATGACTGAAAATTTCCAGTAAGTAATTCGCAGGAATACTTGAAGTTTGATTAACTATTAAATTTCAGTTGTCTGTTGGAGGACTTAATTTTGAAATTGTGTAGTGAGATCAGATATTGTGGATAGCATACCGCATGATATTTAGGTTATTGTGACAAGGGATATTCCATCCTGTTTTCCCTGATTTGGTGGCCTGCTGTTGTATATTGTGTTACCGTAATAAACCAGGTACGTTAAACACAAGTTTAAAAAAGAAAAAAACTGTTTCTTTTCCACGAGAAATAATATGCAATTTTAATAGGATTTTTAATGCTGAATCCAAATACGATATTAGCTTGTTTCTATCATGTATGTTTTTTTTAGTGACAAGAAGTTTAAGTTCAAATAAATAGCATATTTACATATGCTTATAGACCATAAATAAATTACTTAAAATGTGACAATTGATGATTTTCTAGTCTCTTTTGAGTGTCCCAGCAGTAGTCTGTCAACATACTGGAACTCCACATTCCCTGCAATTGCTTTTACATGCTTGAAATGCCTTGAGGAAATTACTCACCAATTTTTGTTGCTGACAGTGCCCAAATTCTCAAGAAAGAAATCCAAGCAGATTCGAAGAAAACAGATTTTGAGGAACATATTGCATCCCATAGATTTGTATAAGTCCAAGAGTTCACACACTAAGTCATGATAATTTTCTTCCTTAAAATTTCCAAAAAGGTTTTTAGTAACACTTTTAAAATATTTCCAAGTTGCTATTTTTCTTTTAACTTGGCTCAACTTCTCAATTTTTTTGTCCTGTATCAACTCCCTTATTTGAGAAGCTACAGAAATCCCTTCCTTAATCCTTTGCTTAATTAATTCAAAAATCCCTTCCATAATCGTTCATGGTCCAATTTTGAGGATCATGTGTCCCTTGTTGGTGCTTTTGCATGGGAACTGAGGTTAGCACTTGCAGTTGCCTGTACAGCCTCATTTTTGTCAGGGTGTGATGTGCAGTGTGTTGTGACACATTACATCTGTCACCAGCTTTGAAATTAGTGGCAAGTTGTGCCACAGTATCCCTTCTGTTGGCTCGTACCATACGGAATAGACGGAATAGCCTTTGCTCACCTCTAGTATTAACGAGCAATGGTCGACCCATACCTTGTCAGTGATTCATAATTTTTCCCTCCTTGGACCAACTTTTGAAGGTACTAACCACGGCTGACTGTGAGCATCCCGTAAGCCGAATCTTGGAAATGCTCTGACGCAGTAGTCTGGCCTTTGTCAAACTTGCTTAAATCCACTGCCTTTTCAATCTCAAGAACAAGAATTACACGGATTCACAGACCTCAGTATTAGGTGTTATTTATAATGTTTCATGTCCTTGATATGTGCCATCGTTTACTTGCAATTGGTTTGATTTGCATAATGACACACTGGTCATAATGTTTTGGCTTTTTGGTGTATACAAGCATTGCAGCACATTTAGTAGTTAATCTGTGATCAAAGAATTACAGAAAGTGTTTTGAAATTTCTGTTTGCCATATAGCAGAGGATAAACTTAAAAATTGAACTATATTCAGAAGAGGAGAGAATGAAGTGAGTGAATTAGGGATATCTGAACCTAACTTCTTTTCTTTTCTTTTCTTTATTTATATTTGAACAAATTTGGGAACTGGGGTGGAAATATGTAATGATGGTTGACAGTAATATCTTGGATGATATTGTATTATTTTTATGAGATGATTTAAATCATTAGGGCAGGGTCAAAAAAATGAAATTTTTGAAAATGCATGCTCCCTTTTTATGCCTTCTGATTCCTATATCCAGGGCTGTTTGTGTTCCGGGTCTAACCCGGATTTCTGGGTTTGGGCAATCTTTCATACCTGGAATTCCGGATGTTTAGCTTTGAAGACATTTTTAAGACTGTTAAATTTTGAGTTCTAATAAGCGACAAAGCAAAAAAAAAAAAAAAATGTAATACGTTTCATGGCAAAAGTATTTACAAAAAAAATTGCTTTTCACCAATGAATTATTGTGATAATAATATTGTCTTCCTCGCCGATGCAGCTGACTCGAGCTTGACGCATGAAGTCTCGACATGAAGCCGGCAGTTCGTGCTGTGGTTGTCCGTTGTTCTGTCGGAAGGGCATGTGCGCAAAGTCTCAGTCATTTCGTCGGCGCTTCTGCTCCTCGATGCAAAAAACTGGTTTTTCGCTCTGATGAGTGATGTAGGGATTGGAACTTGGAGATGGCGGCGGGGGGGGGGGGGGGGCGAGTTAAAGCAAATAAAGTATGTCACTCACGCGTCTGCAGCTACGCGCGGGAGCAGCCTGCCTCATTGTATTAGTAAGCCAGTGACGGAGATGTGGTGTCTTTGTTTCCCTGATGAAACGTTTGTGGAATTTTGTTTTGGCAAAAGTGATGGAGGTTTTTTTTTTTTTGTGTGTGATCACTGTGATGTATGAATGTTTTTAGGAATTTGAAAGTTTACACGATTTCAGTTTAAGTTAAGTTTGTGATCAACGATGAAATTTTTAATCAAAACTGACGATCTCAAGACAGAGGCTTCAGTCAAAAATAAATTCCGGTGGGATTGACTAGAAAAAAGACACCCAAAAGGAGAAAGCTGGGATGTGTCGGAAAATTGATATTACTGGGTCATGTTTCTGCATATATAAATGGAGTACGTGCTACAGTTCTGCCTCCAAAACCTGTTCAAGCAATTATAACAGCTACTTGTAATAGTAAAGGTTCTTCTCCTCTTCGGTACACAAACAAGACACTGCAAATGAAGGATGTTGTAAACGTAAGCGTCAGCCTGATAGTGTCTCAGCTAAAAAACAAATGAAGATTGCACAATTTTTTTAAGAAAGTGTTATTTTATTAGTAAATATAACTTTAGATTAACACAACACCACACCAGACTGATGTGTCTTTTTTATTAATAAATGGAACTTTAGATCAACATCCAATTTGCTAAATATACTGTTGTTTTATTAGTAAATAGAACTTTAGGTCAATACCACCTGACTGAAACTTAACGACTAAATTTTCAGTTAAAAAAAGATCAATATCCTATGAAAAAGAGGAGTCGCTTTTCTAGTAACATAAAAACTTGACTGCAGATTTTCTTTTATTTATTTGCCAAATGGGTAATTTTGCAATTGGAAAGAAAGGCAAAACTTTTAAAAGGAATGTTATGTGCATAGATGCCAAGTAGTACGGATTTTTGGTTGCTGTTACGGAAGTACGGAAACACCGCTGAAATTACGGAAAATCGCCGTTTGATTTAATTTTCTGAGATAAAAAGCAAATTTTCATCAACTTAAAATTTTTTGTTGGTTCTTCAAGTTTTTCTGGGGGAAAAAAATTAAATGCTACATTCAGGGCAGCCACCAGACCTGCGCCAATTGCGCCAGTCCGCGCCAAAACGTTGTTCTTGTGCCATTCTGCTAAACAATCGCCATTTCGACGAAATCTGCGCCAATTTTGCGCCAAAAGTTAAAATTTACCGGTCATCGATATTTTAGCGTTATCTTACGACATTCGAAATCGATTCAGCGGTGAATTCGTACGTGAGATACTTCCGTGGATTCGCGGAGTCCCCTCCGTTTTTTTTTTTTTTTTTTTCCGAGGTCGATGCAAAAGTGAAGAAATTTTCGGAATATTAGTTGGGAGGGGGAAGGGGGTCATATTCCGTCTGGGGACGTTGTTTTGCCTTTTTAAACGTTCGGAAACGGAAGTTAAACGAAGTGCAGATTTTTCCCGTAATCGTATTTTTTTTCTCTCTCGCGATATTGCTTCTGTTCAGTACTGTTAAATATAATTTCATTGTATAATTTCAGCTTGAAACTGTAGGCAACGATTTTCGAAAACAGAAGTTGGGCCGCCCAAAAATTTCCCCGTAATCTTCGGCAACGAGATTCTCACGCTGATTCGAGGAATTCCGTCTTTTTTTGTTATCATTTGGACCATGTACGAAATCGATGCATAACTGAACTTAAATTTTGGGTGTCATTTTCCTGTGACAATGCTAACACTATCATAGGTCAAGTAAAAGGTATTGTTTCTCACATAAAGAAGGTGCATCGATGTTCATGCCATTTAGTAAATTTAGCTGCACAGAAATCTGCTACTCAACTGAAAGGATTTAATGTTGAGCAGTTTCTGATACAGTTGTACTTTTTTGGAGAAAAGTTCAAAGAAGAAACACAATCTAAAACTGAGTCAAGCTGTTTGTGGTACTAAACCACACAAAATTCTAAAGCATGTCAATACTCGCTGGTTATCACTTTTGGAATCCATTGACAGAATTTTAGAACAGTGGGAGGCTATAGAACATCATTTCAGTGACAATGAAGAAGCTAATTCACAGTATAAGAACCTTGCAAGTATGATTGGAAATCCTTCATCTAAACTTTATTGTCTTTTTTTATCTGCTACTCTTCCTTTGTTTACATCTGTTAACGTGTTCTTGCATCAGGAAGCTCCGCTTGTGCATGTATTAAAAAGAAAACTTCATAGTCTGTTATCTGAATTGCTTGTACGATTTATCAAGCCGTCGGCATTTTATGTGACAGCAACATCTCTTGCAGATGGAAATTTTGAAAGAAGGAGAAATCAAAAGGAAACTGTGATCTCGTAATTGGGTCAAAAGCGAGATCTTATATAGGCACAACTGCAGATCTGAGTGAAGACACAGTGGCTACTTTTTATTCTGAGGTAAGGGAATTTTACAAGGCAGGCTGCGATTACATTTTAAGAAAATTTCCACTTAATGATGAATTTCTGAGTCATGCTGAAATTGCAGATGTAGCATTAAGGCAAAGTGTTTCTTTTGCATCAGTCCAATATATGTATTCCCTGTTTCCAGTTTTGAAACCAGAAGAATCTGACAAGGTGGAATCTGAATTTACTCACTACCAGTTTGAAAATTTTAACTGTGCTGTTACTTCTGGGAGAATGGATGAAGTGTGGCACAGAATTTCTTTAATGAAAAATGAAAGTGGCCATTGGAAGAATGAATCATTATTAAGCAAAATTATGAAAATGATTTTAATAATCCCTCATAGCAATGCAAGTACAGAAAGAATTTTCAGTATTGTGAAAAAAAGAACATGAATGATTCAGACCTAATTTAAGTAGTCATGTGCTGTCTTCTTTATTAGTAGAAAAAATAAACAGCATTGCACACAGTGAACTATGCTATCAGAAGAAGTTTTTGCAAATTGAACTAAGGAAGGCCAAAATGGCAACTACAGCCAATTTATCATAATAATTTGGCAACATTCCAAGGAATAATTTTTCTTCATGTCTGGAGGTAATTTATTATATTTTCCTGGTAGACAGTATTTTAAAATTTTCCCACTAGCAAATTATTTTTTATTGTATTATTATTATTATTATTATTATTATTATTATTATTATTATTATTATTATTATTATTATTATTTTGTTAATAGTTCTGACAGATTAAAATTTGTTGCAGTGTTAAATACCCAAATTGGCCGCTGTAGACTGGATTACTGAAAATTACTGAAAAAAAAAATTTGTTACTGAAAATTACTGAAAAATGAACATGTTGGTTACTGAAAACTACTTTTAGAGGTTGGCATCTATGTATGTATGTGTGTAATTGGTTTATTTTATACAAATGCAAAATTTTTATTAACATTCTTAGTGTGGTATATGTTAAAGACAATATCATGTAGTTGTCGAAATCAACGTTACTTAAATTTCACTGAAGTAATTTATTTTTTTAGCAACAAATTAATACTGCAAGCTCAACCCCAAAATAATTAACTGTTGTGAGCAAAAGGTATAGGTAGGTAGTAGGTAATTCCCAAAGTGAAACCATTTTATCTTTCGAAGTATCGGTAACAGCTTTGTTGATAAGTATAATAATTAGAGGTACTAGTAGTAACAGAAATACTTTTGTCGTGCTGGGGTGGGGGTGGGGGTTACCCACACATGTTCATTTATGTCTCGAGTTTATGCATTGGCACCGTTGGGAGATGCCGATGATTTCAGGGTTTCGTGCCTTGCCTTGCAAACACCTCTGTATATCAAATACATGAAAAAACCCAAAATCTAAGTTAGATCGGTTAATATCTTGACCCTGCACCTTTCAAATCAATATTTTAGCCTTTGCGGAATGAGAAAATTGCCACTTTTAAACCCTTTAAGGTCAAACTTGAGTAATATTGCACATTACAAAATTATTTGTAGAATAATAAAAGATTTATTGAAGTATTTAATATGGAATACAGCTTATTTCAGTCGAATACTTACGGAAATACCCGAGATATGCTCGTTTGTAACAAATTTGGGTAGGAAATAACTAACTGTAGCTGCATTTTCAGGGATCGCATTCCTCCTAAAATTCCTAAAATTCCTAATATTTTGTGACCCTCCTTAAATTCCTAAAATTATACCTAAAATTTGCTATTCTTCCTAAAATTTTCGTAAGCTTATTTATAAAAAATACAACCGTTATTAACGCCAATAAATTTACCATTACGGTAAGGTAAAAAGACCTGTTATTGTAGAAACACAGCCTATATGCTGTGCTGCTGAAGGGAGGGAAAATGGCGCCATCGAGATGCACTTGCTTCGGGGCGGGCGCTCCACTTTTTTGCCTTCGGACAGTTTTCGAGAGTAACAAGAGATCTAAGGAAAAAGGGGAGGGGTCATTTTCACCCCTGGTTTGCGCTTTGCAGACGAACTCCGTGGCACGCAGGAGATCATACTTTATTTTTGTACATGCCTTGTGGAACCTCTTCTTTCTGCTGATGTTTTGTTATTGTAAACCGCAGGTGGGTGGAAGCAAAGAGGAAACATGTGGTCTCCTTCCGTAACCTCCGGTAATGACGATGGGATGGTAGCTGAGTGTTATCGTGGCAGGCAGTAGAGCACGTGATCATTGACCTTCGATCGTGCGTCGGCGACAGCGACCTTCGATGCGCAATATATCTCGTCTCCGACTTGCTTTGACTGAACTTGCGTGAGATGCGTATGATAGTCTTTTATGGTGCGTCTTTTATGGTGTTCTCTGTGCTGTGTGCAGGTTCAGTTCTCTAGTGGTGACCTGCTTTTTTTTTTTTTTTTTTTTTCTATCTTCTGACATCCTCGCAGCCAAATTTCGGGGAAGTTGTCTGGTTTTGCAATATTGGAACGTGTTTTTGTACTTCCCTTTCATTTTCTGGTTAGTAATACAAATGTTTAAGATGCCTAAATCCAAAATGAAATTTCAAGATGTGTGGCTCGCCAAAGAATTGGACGGAGTGAAGTTGAAAGAATGGTGTTCTGCAACTGAAACAATATTTTCTGCTAAGTGTATATTGTGTTCAGAAATTTTCAACATTTCTAATAGTGGCTTTTCACAAGTAAAAGCACATCATAAAGGAAAAAAACATTTGCAGAAATTTCAAAGTAAATTTCAAAATAAGTCCATCCTGAAAGCCTTTGGAGGACGGGATCTTCAGCCCAAAACAAATATTAGTGAAGTACTGAGTCATGATTTACAGTTGGCTAAAGCCGAAGCATTATGGGCCATGAAAGTTGCTAAGGACAATGTCTTTTGTTTCATGCACTGAAACAGTTGAACTTTTCAAAGAAATGTTTCCTGATTCTGCTATTGCAGCCAAAATGCAACTTAAAGAAAAAAAAAGTTGCTTATGTGATATCACATGGATTGTCAAAATATTTTGAAGAGGATTTGAAAAAGGACATTGCATCTAGTAGCCCAGGAAAGGTTACTATAGCATTTGATGAAACTACAAATACACAAGTGAAACGGCAGTTGGATGTGTATCTCAGGTACTGGTCTTCAAAAATAAATTCAGTTTCTTGCCGATACCTAACAAGCGTTTTTCTGGGTCATGCAACAGCAGATATTTTGCTAAAAGAAATTCTTGATGTGTTATCATCCTTCAATATTTCGTTGAACAGAATTATTTGTGTATCCATGGACAGCCCAAATGTAAATAAGTGCTTTTTATGCAAATTCAATGAAGTTGTAAAACAAGAAACAGGCCAGAAATCTTTGGAACTAGGTTTTTGCAACCTGCATGTTGTTAGTAATGCATTTAAAATTTTTTTGACAAGCTTAAATATAGATTTTGACGAATTTGCTACTGATATGCATTACTTTTTAAAGAGTAGTGCTGCAAGGCGAGAAGATTAGAAATCTGTCGAGGATATAACATTGGTCACTGCCAAATTTCTTTTGTGTCATGTCAGCAACAGATGGTTAACCGTTGGTTCTGTAGCCCAGAGGCTCTTGGATCAATGGCTAAATATTACAGAATGTTTTTTAAACTTCTTGCCATCTCAAAAAATATTTGAAAAACAACTGCGCAATTCGGCAAGGTATAAAAGAATTCACTGTTTCCTGAAAAATGAGCTAACTCCTTGCTATTTAGCATTAATTTCATTTTCACACCAAAATTTTGAAAAGTTTTCATTATGTTATCAGAGTGAAGAACCAAAAATACACCAGTTATATTCTGATTTAAATACTTTAATGAGGAATGTTATGGCTCAGTTTATCCAAGATGATGTTATTGCAGGGGAAATTTGGAGAAGACCTAAAGAATGTAGATTTTGAAAACAAAAATTCATGGAAAAAACTAGGAGAGTTAGAAGTTGGTATGAAGACAAAAAATCTCCTCAGGAATGTTCAGGAGACCAGGCAGAAATTATTTCTCTTAGATGTAAGATCATCACTAATTGCAACCACAAAATATTTAAAGTCAAATTTGCCATTCTGCAATCAAAAGCTAAGAGACATAGAAGTTTTAAAGGTAAAAGAACCAAAGAAAGAGTCAACTCAACTTTCAGTCACTGAAGGACTTTCGGAAATAACCAGAATTTCAAGTGTTTTGCATCTTTCTGAGGAACAAATTGATAGAGTAAGAGAAGAGTGGAAACTTTTAAATTGTGATAAGCCAACTCTAGATGAACTAGTGAAATTTTCAGAGGAAGGGCATATTCCAGTGCGGATTGATCATTACTGGCGTAATATATTTAGTATTAAAGACTCTAGCGGAAAAGAAAAATACTCAAATCTTGCTAAACTCATCAAGTCAATTTTAGTTTTACCTCATGGTAATGCTGATGCAGAAAGGGGATTTTTCGGTTAACACTGCTCTGTTAAGGAAGGACAAGGCTAACTTAAAAGACTCAACTATAACATCATTAAGAATAGTTAAAGGGGCCATTAAACACTATGGATGTGTAAGTAAAGTTCCCATAACAAGAAATTTGTTAAATAGTGTTCGTGATTCACATAAATTTTATAAAGAGTATGTTGATAAGCTGAAGGAAGAAGAATAAAAAAAAGGTAAAAGAAAGGAAGCAGAAAGAGAGGGAAAATAAGGAAAAGCAGCTACAGAAAAAAAGAAAAGCTGAGTTTGATGACAAAATAAAAGAAAATGGTGCAGAAATAAATAGACTTAAAAAAGATAAAGAAGCCTCCCTAGCAGTAATTCAAGAGGGAACAGAAAGAATGAGAAAAGCTGTAGAAAAACAAAATACTGTTGAAATAGCAGTTGCCTCTAACTTGATCATACAAGGTTCAGCTGAAATAAAGAAAACTGAAAGTAAATTAGTTGTGGTGGAAGCAGAAAAAGATAGGCTAATCAGGAAAAGGTTAAAACAATAATATAAAAAAGTAATTCAGTGAACAATTGTACATAGTTCTTGGTTTTCAATTACCTTTTAGGATATTATAATTTAATGTGAAACCTGAAAACTTTACTGTGAAAATCGTGAATTGCTTCTGGTTCAACAGCATATTAATGTTCAAAGTGAAACTTGAATGTGGTAAATATACTTGAATATGATAATAACACGTGAAAAGATAAGAACTGAACATTAGAAGTAAATCATACTTAAACTTTAAACATTAGACGTTATGCAAAAAATTTGGGTGTGAACTTCGACCATATATACGAATGGACTGCACATTGGCAATAGCTGCATCAAAGCCGCCATGGCTCAAACATTGGGCACGTCATCATCAGACTCCAAATTTCGTGTAAAAATGCTGTTATGATTACTAATTTACGCTGCAGAACTTCAGTGTTTTCGGTGTATTATGTGAATGCGCCTCATATATAATGAAAACTCTTCAGGTAAGTTTACTTATGAGCTATATACATGCATGATCGGGTTGTTTACATTTGTGATTTATAATGTGATGAACATTTGCGAAGATTTGGAACATGCATTCCATTTTTTTTTCTTAAGTTACTATATTTTTATATCAATAGCTGCAAGTTTCTGGTTATTAAGTAATTGAACTTTATTGACTTAGGTATTTAATTCGTTTCTTACCCATGAAAAATCATAGAACTTTCTTTACTATATCGCTCAGAGCAACCATAAGCACAGCAGGTGTAACCCATCTTTTTGACTGTTGTCATGTGATTTTATGTTGGAGCCAGAAATTTTGATGTCATGCGCAGTCTATCAGTATATATGGTTGAAGGGTGTGAAGCAAACTCTTTACAATGTATACAAAGTTGTTTTACTAGATGTATACAAATATACATCTAGTTTTTATTGAAATACACTCCTAAAATTTTCCTAAAATTTTTCTAAAAAGTCCTAAAATTCTTACCTAAAATTTTCCAGAAGTATGCTATGATCCCTGCATTTTTGACAGAATAATACCCTTTTAAATAGAAAATGGAAACAATACACAGAAAAACCTCAACTTTTATACTTCTGATACTCCTAGATTATGTACTGGGAATATAATCCTTCTTTGATTCAAGATTTGGGAACTTCCATTGCAGTTTTTATCATGCTATCACGACGTTTTTCACCAATCACTTTTTGTGATGCTTTATCCTCTTTAACAGCTCGTTCCACCATTTGTGAGTGACACTTGAAGAGGGGTACATCCAACTTTACATTTTTTATCGATCTTAACTCATCATTGGTTTTAGCCCTCATGATTGGAGGCTCGTACACATCAGTCTCATTCCATTGAATCATGTGTTGCCATTTTTTTTGCATGGAAGTTCAAAGCAGGAACATGAAAGCTACGAACTGGAACACTCCTGTATATGTTAAATCTAGAGCTAATAATTGTTTGTACTGCATCAACCCTGTCTGACTTGAGAGGTGAGGCTAGCTAAGCAAGAATTATGTTTTCAGGGTGAACGAAGAATGCGTTCCTCTGTAGACAACGCTGAACTATCTTCTTTGCTTCTTCATTTTCCATTTCTGCACTTTTGTTAACGAGAAAAAAGAAAATTTCTGGTCCATTAATTGCCAACTCATGGTGTTTCACAAGAAACCACATAGGATCATAAATATTTACAATATCAGATGTCAGGGTTATTAAAGTATCTGACGGTTCCATAGTGCAAGCGTATAAACGGCATATATGACATGCTGTAGTTAGCCATCAGCTATGACTGCGTGACCCAATAGTTAGGAGTTCCAGGTCTTTTTCAAATGTTCCTGAAACGAGTGCTGTGACAATCCTATACATGCATTTTTGATCAGGAGACAAATCCTTCCATATTGTTTTGGGGATCACATTAAGTGGTTTGGAATTAGCAAAGCAATTGTAGGAAATAACAGATAAACTTGTAATACTTGGTAAGAGTTTACTAATTGGACCTGTGAATGTGTTTGCCCCTGACGTAGGCCCATCAAGCTCAATGATTAAATGGCGAAGGGGTAGTTCATTTGCATGAAGAAGGAAGATGAACCAGTGTAAAGAACGGCCAAGTCTCTTTTCAATTAAATGATTAATTCCACCTTCAGTTCCCACATTAGTGTTCATGCCATCACTAGCAAGAGTTTCAAGTTGGTTGAAAACATTCTTTTCTTTTAGGAAATTTATAATGCAACCAGCAATTGTATCTGCTTTGCCATCGGTAGGTGTTACATGACCCATGAATTTGCCATCAGGAAGTGATACAAGCAAAATATGTTCTTCTTTTACCTTTGATTGATAAAGTTTCCCATCCACGTTTTTATTTATCAAAGTAGTGTCTTTTCTACCATTATAGCACAGTCCACCCACAAACACACAGAGATTATTGTCCACTTCTTTAAATTTCTTCTTTACAGACCGACAAAGTTTTGATTTATCAACAATATCTGGTACATGATAACTGCGTAAAGTTGCATTCACGATAGCAGCAGCAGCGGCTCTATCAGAGACTTCATACCTTACCACAGCTTCAGCTACAGGTTTCAAATCAGTACTGTGTTTACTGGCTTCAATAGTAATGTATTTAGGATCTGACTTTGACATTGAAGGCATAGGTGGCTTATATAGTATGTCATCAGGGGTTTCACATGAGTAGTCTTCAGCTTCAATAGATGATTCCTCAGTCTCTGAAACAGTTGTTGTGTCTTCACCTGTGTTGCATTCTTTCCTTCTCTTCCCAGCAAGGAATCTCTGCTCTTTCTTCATTACAGCTTCTTTCTTCTGTTTAAGTTTCCTTGTAGCACCTTTATCAATTGTTTCCACAATGACCATTTGTCTTGCATTACGTTGGTCGTCAAGAAACTCACGCTCGATTTTAGGCACATTTTTGTTATCAACCACTTCAAACAGTTGCGACACACTTTTCTGAAATTCTGCCAGCTTCTTAGTAAAGAAGTGAGAAGGTTCTTTCTCACAAGCACCTGGGTTCTTGTAGCATTTTCCCGTAGAATAATTTTGGATGCTTAACCGTTTTTTCTAGACACCAAGAACTCTTTCTTTTATTTTATCCCTTCGAATAATTGGAATGCTTGCACGATTGTACTGGCTTATAACTTTTTCAACAACTATTTCTGCTACTGTGGCATTGTCTGGATCTTTCTTGCATCGGTTTTCGATAACCCACTTCCTTTTCTCAAACAAAAAAAACATTTAGCCACATCTAGTTCAGTCGGTAGAACATTTAAGGGCAACTCCGCAGGGTGGCCAAGCAGGAGCTGGTCTGTGGACTGTTTTGTATCCATCATGACAGGTAACGCCTATTCATCTGGAAGTAACAGAATATATGCATTAGGTCAATGCATTTTAAATGTTTATTACAACTAAATCACCAGCAAAACATTTAGTACTTGAACTAGTGAGTATTTTTTGTGTATATGTTAACCAAAAGTGCAATTTCTCTGTTAATTTTGAAGCTATTCCCTCAAAATAAAGCATAATATAGTGGACATTTTAAATCTCAACTTTTATTATACTACAAATAATTTTGTAATGTGCAATATTACTCAAATTTGACCTTAAAGGGTTTAAAAGTGGCAATTTTCTCATTTCGCGAAGGCTAAAATATGGATTTGAAAGGTGCAGGGTCAAGATATTAGCCGATTTAACTCAGTTTTGGGGTTTTTTCATGTATTTGATATAGGAGTCAGAAGGCATAAGGGGAGCAAGCATTTTCAAAATTTCATTTTTTTTTACCCTCCCTAGTAATCATTACATACATACATACATACATACATACATACATACATACATACATACATTCATTTATTTTCTTTAAACTGTTCTCTGATATTCAAAGGTTAGCTCCTCAAAGAGAGCTCATGTGTCAGATGAAAGTTTAAAACTAATGGAGTTTGAAGTACTCTTGAAGAAATATTCTTTACTTAATACATGGAAGTACATCCCAGTTATTAACTTAGCAATCAGACATGTCTGAATTGCCAGTATTTACTGTTCAACATGTGGCATCAATCACATCAGAAAACTTGATACATAGCATTCTCAAATGGAAATCAGAAGATGTGAGTTTGATTCTTGCTCCAGGGGGTGATGTAATTTTCAAGTTTTCTGATGTTATGGATGTCATGTGTTGAATAGTAAATACCGACAGTTCAAGCATATGTGATTGCTAAGTTAATAATTCTAATGGAGTTAGATTTTATTTACTTACTGTTGATGTATCAAACATCTCCAATTACAGCAATTTTTGCACACGTCTCGAGATCACTGTAAATGGAGATGTTCGATACATTAGCCAGGGGGCAAAATTTTGTGACCAAATGCACTAGCCAAAAAGAAAAAAAAAACACTCACCACTCCTTAGCGTTTCAAAGCCTTGTCCACTAGATGACAGATAGCATTGGTTTACTCAATTATACAAGCATGAATTCATAAGAATCACCCAATAATATGCATCACTTCCAATTTTTTTTTCAAGGATTCCACCAATTCAGAAAGAACTCTGATAACTCCACTTGCTATCTTTCACTTTATTTATGCTCAAGCGGCATGTTCAATGGTCACCTCTTTTTCATCTTCAAAAAACATGCTCATACTTGAACTTAAGTCACCATCTGCAGTGTAATTTAGCAGAAACAGTTTGCTTGAAGGAAGAATAGCAATAAGCGTATTGAATTTCCAGGAAAAAAAAACATGAGATAGGGTATAATTTGTGTAGTTAACAGTGTTGTTTACCTGGAGTAGGCATTGCCCTTTATCAAACTCAGTAATGCAACCACCTGTTGTAGCTTAACTTGGCCCAAACAGCACATGTGAAAGAAGTTATACTTTCCTTAAAAAAAAAAAAAAAAAAAAAATAAAAATTTTATGCAGTAAATGCCATTCTTCAAGAAACAGCTTGTGTAGGGCACACCTTTTCAATTGAGAATTGAGACTTTTAAAAGTTCAGATTTTGCTGCAGAGACATCAGAAATGGAAATTAAGACTTACACCCCCTGGCAACCAAACCATTTTTTACCAAAAATTAGAAATTATATGCAAAATATTTCCTATCAGGAGCTGTATCTGGTGCAAAAAGAAATTTTCAAATCAGAGTTTTAAAAGTATAGATATTGGGGGAAACGCACTTTACTTTTATGCCCCCTAGCTGAAAATCTATGTGAAACTTGAAAAAGTGACTATACCTAAAATACTCTTCGACATAAAATGAAATCGAAAGGTAAAAGAACTTTTTTCAATCAGATGCTTAGAAGCAAATATATGGAATAAAATGTATTTCGAATTCGATATCATCTGCATTTACGCCCTCTAGCGGCGAAATTGTACATCATAAAAAAAAAAAAAATGAAGGATCATCATTTGCATATTTCAAGCTTCCCAATGCAAAAAGAATTTTTTCAAATCAGACTAATAGTTGGAGAGATATGGTGCCCACGGATGGACAGATGGACAAACCGACAGCATAAGCACAATCTTTTTTTACAAAAGACCTGCTTAAAATACAGCTCCAAAGACCTCATGTTTTGTGTTTTTGTGCACTGTTCATTCTAGTTGCTCAATTGCAGGTGTCATAAATCTGAGGGAAGCTTGTTTATCTTTTTTGCTTTTTTTCTTTGTTTAAGAGTTTGCCTCTGCTGTGGCCTCCAGCTGGCCTGCCTTTCTCTCTTGCTGGGATCTACTGTCCCCCCCCCCCTCCCCCACACCCCCTGCTGGTCGAATTTCATTTGAGTGAGTCAGTTCCCTTTATCGCAGTAGCAGATAAACAAGCCTACGGAGTGATCTTAAGAGCCTCCAAACAAGCAATACGAGCACTGAGAACCCGGCAGTTTTTGGAAGAGAAAAAAAAAATGCTTTGGAAAGGATTATCATCTGTGTGGAAGTATCAGAGGGAAAAAAAAGTAATTACAGAAAACAAATTCAGCATATCAGTCGCACCACATTATGCGCCACATATTTGAAAAAAAAAAAACAAAAAACTTTTAGCATTATAACAGCCACGGCTGTTAACAAGGAAACTACGGTAATTCAATGAGAAAATTTTTACTTGCCAATGGCAGGCTGATGACCTAAAATTTTGCGCCCTGCATTAGCTGTAAGTAAAATGTAGCTCCAAATCATTCCAGTTGCAATTTGCATTTATAAGAACTTAAGAATGTAAGTTATAATGCTAATAGTATTAAAAAAAAATGAAATGTTAGTGAATGCTATTGAGTCTCACTACTGAGACGTACGAAGTTTATTTTTATATGGGAGATCTTGAGATTAAAAAATCCCTGCTACCAGTGTCTCCTTCATGCAAATAACATGTGGTAGGGAAGAGCTTAAAAGAGATTTATGCTGGAAAACCAAACAGTTCTTGATGCTAAACCTTAGATTGAAAGTTACGGAAACTGTTAGCAACTAAATCTTTAAGGTAATATATATGTATTGTATGGGATGTAAGGTCAGGTGATGCGTAACATCACAGCCTCTCCTTGACAAATGTCAACCCCGCCTTCTCGTGGTGCATCCTGTTCCCACTAAAGGGGCTCTGACGACTGCCAATAGCGGTATAACTATACCATCGGGATCAGAGGAAATGCTATCCCACACTCACCAACCCGCTTGGCCAGCGTGGTGAGTTATGGCCAAACCCCTCCAAAATGACTCCACAACTTAAATCTTGGCCCTCAGTCTCCGGCAGCTGGAATGTACCTGGCCAAGGCAGCGGCCAGTGCGACATGAAGGCAGAGGGTGCTAAGAATCCCCGGAGGACCGGACTAGGCTGCCATCTGATGCTGACCTTGGCAACGTACAATGGACGCTCCCTATCTTCTGATTCAAGGCTTCTTGAATTGGAAGAGGAACTACAAAGGATCAAGTGGGACATTGTGGGGCTAAGTGAGGTAAGGAGAAAAGGAGAAGATCTCATCGAACTGAAAAGTGGACATCTCTTCTACTATCGTGGGACAGATACTGGCAGAACTAGTGGTGTTGGATTTATAATAAACAAGAAACTGAAGGATAAAGTGGTAGAAGTTGAAAGTTCCTCTGACAGAGCTGCACGACTCGTTATCCAACTATCGAGAAGATACCAGGCTCAGATTATTCAAACTTATGCACCCACCACAAGTCATCCTGAAGAAGAAATTGAAGAATTTTATGAGGAAATTTGTCATCTAAATAATAAAGGTAAGCAGCACTTGAAAATAATTATGGGAGATTTCAATGCAAAAATAGGGCAACGGCAACAGAATGAAACTTCAGTAGGTAAATTCGGTCACGGCAACAGAAACCAGCGTGGAAATACTCTCGTTGAGTTTGCAGAGGCAGAAGGGTTTTTCATCTTGAACTCCTTCTTCAAGAAAAAGCCACACAGGAAATGGACATGGAGACACCCAAATGGGATGACAAGTGAAATTGATTTTATTATGTGTAACAAAAAATTCGTCATAGAAGACTGCAGTGTGCTAAACAAGTTCAACACAGGTAGTGACCATAGATTGGTGAGATGTAAGATGCACCTCAACACTAAACTTGAACGTGGCAAGCTCATAAGACAAACAAAATCTATTGACATAACCAACCTTAAAAAACACCATAATACCTTCAAGTTGGAACTGAAGAACAGGTTCTCTGCTTTAGAAGGCCTAACATCGGAAGAAGTGGACATCTCTGAAGTTAACAGAAAAGTAACCAAAGCTCTTATGGAAACAGCAACAAAATTAGCTGGTCTAAGAACAAGTTGCATGTAAATAAATTATCAGGAAAAACGAAAATGTTGATGCAAAAAAGAAGAGAGATGAGGACAACTAAAGAAGATGTGACTTCCAAAGTGGAATATATAGAGCTATGCAAGACAGTACGAAAAAGTATCACTGAAGACGTAAGAAAATTCAACTGTGAACTAGTGAGGAAAGCAATTGAAAACAACCAAAGCCTAAAGATAGCAAAGGGATATCTCAGTAAGGGAAGAAAACAGATTATGGCACTGAGAAAAGAAGATGGTTCTGTAACAAGAAATAGAGGCGAAATTTTGACAAGAGTGAAAGATTTCTACTCCAAATTATATGAAAGGGATGATACATGCACTCCAGACATCATGAAAGATACCAGTACCAGAGTTCCTCCAATCCTTCCAGCAGAAGTTGCACATGCAATCAAGAACATGAAGCGGGGAAAAGCTCCAGGAGAAGATGGAATTACTGTAGACATCATACATGAAGCAAGTGGAGAAATCGAAACAGTACTCGCCCAAATTTTCACTCGATGCCTTAATGAAGGAAAGATTCCTGAAGATTGGAACACCGCTACAATGATCCTGCTACATAAGAAAGGTGACATTGAGGATCTCGGAAACTACAGACCTATCCAGCCTCTTATCAGTGGTTTATAAAATCTTCACTAAAGTTCTTTCACACCGCTTGAAGGTAGCACTGGACATGGCTCAACCGAGAGAACAAGCTGGATTCAGGAGTGGCTACAGCACAATAGATCATATCCATGTGCTGAGAGAACTAATTGAAAGAGCAAAAGAATATGAACTTCCATTGTGCATGGCTTTTATCGATTATGAAAAAGCCTTGATTCGGTGAAACCATCAGCAGTTACAATGGCTCTGAAAACCTGCGGTATTGAAGATGCATACATTAATATTATTAATAACATCTATGAAAATGCAAGTGCAAAGATTAGGCTGTTTGAAAATACAACACACATAAAAATTGGAAAGGGAGTGAGACAAGGTGACACCATATCTCCGAAGCTCTTTAATGCCACATTGGAGGGTGTTTTTCAGTCGCTGAGCTGGGAAAACAAGGGGATAAAGATTAATGGAGATTATCTAACCCACCTTCGTTTTGCTGATGACGTAGTCATTTTTGCAACTAGCCCATCAGAGCTGCAGAGTATGATCCAGGAACTTGCTGACAAGAGTAAAGAAGTGGGATTAAAAATGAACTTTCAGAAGACAAAAGTGATGTTCAATGCTTTTACAAGAAATGAAGATTTATCGATTGATGGAGAAAAGCTGGAGATAACAGACACGTACGTTTATCTTGGACAGCAGATATCAAGTGAGGGTCACATTGATGAAGAAATTAATCGGCGTACAAAACTTGCCTGGAGAGCTTTTGGAAGAAACAGCATAATTTTCAAGAGCAATATGCCATTATGTCTTAAAAGAAAAGTGTTTGATCAATGCATCCTTCCAGTGCTTACGTATGGTGCAGAGACGTGGACCTTAACCAAAAGAGACATACAAAGGCTGCAGACAACTCAAAGAAGCATGGAGAGGTGCATACTTGGTGTAACCAGGAGAGATAAGAAGAGGAACTCGTGGATCCGAAAAATGACAAGAGTGGAAGACATCATGATCAGAGTTAAATCCCTGAAATGGCAATGGGCTGGACATACTGCCAGAAGGACAGATCATCGATGGACAGCCGAAATTTTAGATTGGATTCCAAGGGACAGGAAAAGACCCAGAAGAAGACCACATGGGAGATGGGTGGATGAAATTCGAAAGTATGCAGGGGTGACATGGAGGAGACTGGCACAAGACAGACCGTTGTGGAGGAAACTTGGGGAGACCTTCGTCCAGCAGTGGATTGATAATGGTTGACAATGATGATGATGATGATGATATGTATTGTAGACAAAGCTTAATTAAGTTGAAGTGAACAGAGATTTGCTGGGTGTTTTAGGAATGACGTAACTGTGAAAGACATAAAACTTTCCTTCCCATTTCCTGTTATTTCTGTTTTCATTGACTCTTCTGTGATGTATACTGCATGATGAGCTTAACAGGTTTTGGTTGACTCTAACCAAACATTAAACATTTTCTTTTTTATGATTCATTTGGTTCACCAAATTCATGTAAACTCTTTGCTGCATGTAGAATACTTTCCATGCAACATCCTTTCTTTCTTTTTTTTTTTTTTTTTTGTGTTCAAAACATTTCTGACATATTGTGGGCATGAGCAGAACATGGTTGCAGATGTGTGCTTGTGGAGGTGGGGCTTATCCCTTCCTACTAGTACTACCACTCTCTGCCTATGATTGTGGGTCAGCAGAAAAGCTGATGTGAAGAAATGATGTGGTTCCAGCATTAACATCCTGCCTTATTCTGTGTAACAAAATGACATGAAACATCAGATTCATATTCTTTATATTCAGTTCATTTGAGATTGATAAATAATAGAAATGCTTTTCCTTTCTCCTTTCCCTATTCTCCTTTCCCTACATCTCATATTCATGACATTTTATAGAAATATGTTATAAGTTCATAACAGCAAACATTTTTGTTCCTTAAAGAAGAATTTCCATGATTTCAGAATTTAAAATTGCATGTCCTATATTTCTTATTATTTTCTTACATACAGCCTTGGAAACTTACAAAGTGATCAGGAGATTTCTTTATGTTATTACTGATGAAGAAGAAGATAGATTGGTAAGCTACTGTTTATATATATTTTTTCTAATAGAAATGCACATGACCCAATGAACATCATTTATTAATTAACTATGTTCTGTAGTTGCAGGATTTTAACTTAGTTTTTTTTTTTTTTTTTTTTTTTTTTTTTTGTAATGCAGAGAAATAGTTTTTTGGTATTGACACTGTTACCATTGTAGTTAAATTGTGTATTACGGGGATTCATCATCATCATCATTATCAATCCACTGCTGGACGAAGGTCTCCCCAAGTTTCCTCCACGACGGTCTGTCTTGTGCCAGTCTCCTCCATGTCACCCCTGCATACTTTCGAATTTCATCTACCCATCTCCCATGTGGTCTTCTTCTGGGTCTTTTCCTGTCCCTTGGAATCCAATCTAAAATTTCGGCTGTCCATCGATGATCTGTCCTTCTGGCAGTATGTCCAGCCCATTGCCATTTCAGGGATTTAACTCTGATCATGATGTCTTCCACTCTTGTCATTTTTCGGATCCACGAGTTCCTCTTCTTATCTCTCCTGGTTACACCAAGTATGCACCTCTCCATGCTACTTTGAGTTGTCTGCAGCCTTTGTATGTCTCTTTTAGTTAAGGTCCACGTCTCTGCACCATACGGGGATTACTAGGATATAAGTTTTCACTTGTCAAATTTTCGGGTTGTACTCCAACCCTTCGTCAGGACTGACTAAGACAGAAGGTGCTGCCACTCAAGTGGTAATGTCATACCGCTATGACAGTCCTGATGAAGGGTTGGGGTACAACCCGAAAATTTGACTAGTGAAAACTTATATCCTAGTAATCCCCATAATACACAATTTAACTACAATAATTCTTCACTAGGATTTGTCATGTCTTCATTAATTCACAAGATTAAATCAGAATACTGTTACCATGTTAGAAACTTATGAAAACTGTTTCTCAATCATAAATAAACCTTGTTGTTTTTGTCATACTCTTTGCATCTGGCATTTAGTTTTAGGTTATTAATTTGTAGAAATTACTGAAAAGTTTTATATTTAAAAAAAAATCTTGTATTAGAAATTTGTAAAATTCATTTAAAATTTGTTTTTTCACTCTCATCTGTTTTGTGAGAGGATAGTTTTTGAATATCAAATCTTTTTTGGAATATGGTGGTTTGAAAGTTTGTTTTCAATACACTGTGTCCTCATCCAAAATCTTTGAAGCTGGCTGTTTCATACGGATTTCAATGAGACACACTAATTTAATTCTTTAGCATTTATTCATTGAGATTATCATTGACATCCTTTGCTTGTCGGAACTCACAACAAGTAAAGGATTGCAACATTAATGTTAGATTGAATTGCAATATCAATATTGGATTATTTAAAAATATAGAACTTTGTGATTTGCAGTTGATTAAGGTACATACAAGCAATATATTTTCTTAAGTAATCACTAATTATGTAGAATCTGTTAGTAGCACAAAAATTCAAATGTTTACATTTCAATGGCTTCCATGGATGCACCTGCGTAAAGTGGAAACCTGTTCAAAATGGAAAATAGTTCCTACCCCTTGGATTCTGTATTAGACAAGTTTTGCTATATATATATTAACCCTTTAACCAGCTGGAACGAATTAACTCGTGGTTAGCAAAATTGTTTGCTGAAAATCAGCTCGAATGAATATATATATTCACTGTCTAGGAAGTGGGGTGAACTAGACAAAAATGAGTGAACCTGCACATCAGAAAGCGTTGCTTTTCCTTTAAGTTTGTCATTAAAGTGGTCATTTACAAGGAATGATTTCCCTTAATCCTTCCTATCATATTACCCTTTCTCCCACAAATACTACAAAAATGGCAAAGAACCCAAGAAAGGAGAGAAAAGATATTAGAGTAACTTGCTCCTACCCAGTGGCATGATGTCCGTGCCCTTCCCAATCACTCCTAAGGTCATGGAGCAAAGAATAAAGCACTATAAGGGAATCAGACTATATATGACTAAGGACCATAAGGGAGCACTTACTACTAGCGACGGATATATAGTCGATTCTGCTGACATGAGAAAGGAAAAGGAATAGTTTTACCATAGCTTTCATATAACCCGGCAACTATGTCAACAGTTCTGTTTGAGGACGGCAGAAAATTGTGGGCACCATTTGGTTCAGATACATCGGCCGCTTATAGGGTTAGAATAAAAAGCAGAATGGCTGGAATGTGGTCAAACCAGCCAGACCAGTTAAAAATGGGGTTTAAGAGTTAGTATGCAGAGCCAAGGAAAAAGGAAAAAACACAAGAAAACTTGGAGACTGAAAAGTAAATTTGGGGGGGGAGGTTATATAGGTGGGAACATATGTAAGCTATGAGCAATTAAAAATTGGTAAAATAAAACTTTAAATCACCCTAAGAATGCAGAAATATAAGAACCTGTTCAACATGGCATTTTCAAGGGCAAGGGGTGTAAAATATTCCCCTATCTCTACCACAACCTAAAATTTGAATTTCTGCCATTTACCTAAATAATTTTTAAGAAACTATTTGTGACAATTTAAATTTTTAACTTTTAGGGAACTGGGAATGACCTAACTGGAAGGCATGTGCCTTTAGGAAAGTCTAAAATAGGGTAATGAATGAACCAATTTGTAGAAAAGCCAAAAAATAATATTAGAGGTTAAAATGAGTAGTAAACAAAATTTGGAAATATGTAAAAGGCACAGCTCTGCTCAACCCAAACAGTTTTTTATTCAGCATCTTCTCATTTGTACAGTATTTATTTTTATTGTTTTTGATTGATTGATTGTGTGTGTGTGTGTGTGTACATTTGCTCATTTGTTAATTACTTAACAGAAGAAAATGGGAAAGTTATTTGTAGAAAATGTTACCAAAAATCCCAGAATGAACCCCATCGTCTAACCAAAATGGTAGTATTTAATCAGACAGTGAAACAATGTGTGCAGGAGGAGCACAGAGCTGAAAACAGCCTCATAAACATGACTCTGCCTAAAGTTCCCAACGGAATTTTTAGACTGGTTAGGAGCAATAGATTTTTTTACCTCCCAAATTATGAAGATACTTTTTTGTTTTGTTGGTACGTGTGTACATATCGCTAAGCTGTTATCTGAGATTCAGAGGTTAGCTCTACAAAAAAAAAAAAAAAAAAAAAAAAAAAGCTCCTCTGCCAGATTAAAGTTTAAAACTGATAGTGCTAGATTTTACTTACTGTTGACATATCAAAGGGGGTCATTTACACCGATCTCAGTACACAACTGGAGCTTCACTGACATCCATCAAATGTCTCACACAAGACCTTTTCAAAAGTCACAGCTGCTGTGTAAAATATTAGAGGGATTTTAAAATGTAGCCAAATGTCCCCCAATTAACAGCCACAGTTCTGTTTGGAGATGGGAACTTTGAGAATGCCCGGTTTATAAATTTCTAGGAGTACTCCAAGAAAGATAGATAGATAGAAAGAGAGGCAGTTTGAAGAAAGACACAGAAAGAGAGGCAGTTTGAAGAAAGGCACTGAAAGGGTGTGTATTGCTCTTATGGACACAATGTATGCTTTGAATGCAGCAACCCAAGAGTGAGAGAAATAAAAAAAAAACTGGAGCTGAAGCAGTGAGAGAGGACACGAGAGTATGCATGTGACAGAGAGTGTGTATTGCTCTGATGGACACAATGTATGCTTTGAATGCAGCAAACCAAGAGTGAGGGAGATTAAAAAAAAACTGAAACTGAAGCAGTGAGAGAGGACACGAGAGTATGCATGTGACAGAGAGTGTGTATGTCTGTGCGTATTGCCCTTATGGACACAATGTATGCTTTGAATGCAGCAAACCAAGAGTGACAGAAATTATAAAAAAACTGGAACCTAAGCAGTGAGAGAGGACACGAGAGTATGCATGTGACAGAGAGTGTGTATGTGTGTATTGCTCTTATAAGCACAATGCTTTGAATGCAGCAAACCAAGAGTGAGAGAAATTGTAAAAAAAACTGGAACTGAAGCAGTGAGAGAGGACAGGAGAGTATGCATGTGACAGAGAGTGTGTATGTGTGTATTGCTCTTATGGACACAATGTATGCTTTGAATGCAGCAAACCAAGAGTGAGAGAAATGAAAAAAAACGAACTGAAGCAGTGACAGAGGACACAGGTACTTGCCGGAGGAAAAGAGCTAGATAGGAGAGAGAGAGAGAGAGAGAGAGAGAGAGAGAGAGAGAGAGTAAGTTTCACTGTGGAAAACACATGCACACAAATGCTTGATATTTGATTCAGTAATAACTTTTATTTGTTTTGAAATGAAATAGCCAACCTATGGGGAAATTTCTGTGCTTGGCACATTCCTAACAACTTACAGAATCATACTATATGGCAAGAAGGTTCCGGCTGTCAATCTTAAAATGTAGTTCAAAGTTATGTGCAAATCATCAGGTAACAGTGATGTGATTTAAAACTTAGGCTTCATGCAACAATAACACATAAGCATAGAAATAGAGCAAAACGACACAGAGTCACGTATGGTAAAAAGTTTTGTTTAGTGGTAGTTTTCGGTCATCCTACGACCTTGATCACCCGCAATCGACTGAATGGGCTGATTGCCAGAACTGCAGTTTGAAGTTGGGGCATTGGAACTGTTGCCAAATTTTAGTAGAGAGATCCAAATAAATGGAATTTGGTGAGGGGTCTCTGAATTGCAGGTTTTGGTTCACCAAAAATCTGCAATTCAGAGACCCCTACAGGAACCTTTGTACCATATGTGACTCTCTGTGTTTTTGCTCGATTTCTATGTTTATGTAACAGTGATAATTTTTGTGGATCAAATTTTGTTTTATTCTGGTTGTAAAAATCTATGAAATGATGGCTCTGATTTCCAGACTTTGTCTTTCAAATGTACACATTTCTTAACAATTTTACATTACATTTACCTTTTCATAATTTATTTTGCATTGTTTTGTTGTGAGAATATTCAGATTTTTAATGTGGCTGAAATGTCTATATCTAACATTGTGTATTTTATTTTATAGAGATTTGAAAAAATTTGTAGATATATCATAGCTAGTATGGACTGTGAATCCTTAAAGGTATTTTTATTTCTTTATCAATCTTGTGTTTAAATTTATTTTTGAGTTTGTGTACTTAATCCACTAAAAATATGTACATCTCTTTGTTTGTGCACATGTCAGGATGAAAAAAATTTGAAAATGTTTGTCATCATGTTTTTTAAGAATGGAAAATTTATTTATTGTACAGGATGATCAGATCTTGTGAAAGAGATGCATCTGTAAAGATCTCAATTCAAAATATACACAATTCAAGAATAATATAATAATGTTCCTGTAGGAATAAATGTAAAGTACAATGGGTTAACTCTCTCTCTCTCTCTCTCTCATCTACAACCATTGCAGCATGTTTTTGCTTTTAAATATGTTTTTTTAAGCACAATAAATAAGTAAAAGTTAATTTAAAGGCAGTTTTGTAAATGAATGTATCATGCTGCCTTAAAACAATGTTTAATTAGAAAAGTATGCTGTACTGTAAATTACTTGGAAGTTTTGATCTCTGAGCTTTCTAACCCCGTCCCCAGAGAATTTTCTTCCACTTAGAGGATAGTTATCTTCATCATATTCAAATGTCACTGAAATAACAGGAAATGCAGCAGGCAACAAAATAGGATGCATGATCTCCTCGCTTAATGTTGAAAGCTGTTATGATTCCATTCAAAGTCATTTGCTTAGGAATGAAAGAATTGTTTGTTTGTTTTTTTCTTTGTTTTCCTTTTGAGGATTTCTTGTTATGCAGACACACATATGCAGAACTGCAGTTCATATTTGGATTGTCTTTAAAAGGGTAACAACTGCTGAAATATAGTCAAAATCCTATGGCAGTCATTTTACTGGCACCAGACATACTGACAACCAGTGCTTAAGCTGGAATTTTCAGCACGTCTTTTGTAAAAAGATCGTGCTTATGTTATCGGTTTGTCCGCCCGTCCGTACCCACGATATCTCTGCAACTATTAGTCCGATTTGAAAAATTCTTTTTGCATTGGGAAGCTTGAAATATGAGAATGATGATCCTTTATTTAGTTTTTTTTTAGGGTGTACAATTTTGCCGCTAGAGAACGTAAATGCAGATGATGTCGAATTCAAAAATACGTTTTATTCCACATAGTTGCTTCTAAACATCCGATTGAAAAAATTCTTTTATCTTTCGATTCCATTTATGTTGAAGAGTATTTTAGATATAGTTACTTTTTCAAATTACGCATAGATTTTCCGCTAGGGGGCGTAAAAGTAAATTAAGTTTTCCCCGATAACTCTTCTTCTAAAGCTCCGATTTGAAAAAAATTTCTTCAGCGAATACACCTCCTGATGGAAAATCTTTTGCATATAATTTCTAATTTTTAGTAAAGAATACTTTAGCCACCAGGGGGCATAAGTGTTAATTTTTGCTTCTGATGTATTTGCCCTAAAATCTGAGCTTCTAAAATATCGATTGAAAAATTTTTTTAGTGGACTTATGTCACTCACATCGTTAAACCTTTTCGGAATGTTTTCTTTTTAAAATATTCCACAGTTTCTCCACCAGGGGGCATAAATGTAATCTTATTTTTGTCAATATCTCTACTTCTAGGAGTCTGATTTGAAAAATTCTTTCTTTGTTGGATAGTGTTTTCAGTGTGACATGTTTTTCATATAATTTCAAAATTTTCAAGTAATTCATTGACTTTCCGCTAGGGGCGTAGAGGTAAATTGCGTTTCCCCCTATATCTCTGCTTCTAAATCTCCAATTTGAAAAATTCTTTTTATGCAGGATACAGCTCCTGATGGGAAATCCTTTGCAGATAATTTCTAATTTTTGTAAAAAATGGTTTGGCCACCAGGGGGCGTAAATTTTAATTTCCGCTTCTGATGAATTTGCAGCAAAATATGAGCTTCTAAATTCTCGATTGAAAAAACGTTGTTTGTAGACCGTACTACTCATGTCAACAAACCTTTTTGGAACACTTTCTTCTTGAAATAATGCATGGTTTCTACACCAGGGGGCGTAGTTGTATATCTTATTTTTGTCAATATCTTTACTTCTAGGAGTCCGATTTAAAAATTCCTTCTTTGTTGGATAGCGTTTCCAGTGTGACACGTTTTTCATATAATTTTAAAATTTTCAAGTAATTCATAGACTTTCCGCTAATAGGCGTAAAGGTAAATTGCTTTCCCCCTATATCTCTGTTTCTAAATCTCCAATTTGAAATTTTTTTTTTCTTCAGCGGATACACCTCCTGATTGAAAATCTTTTGCATATAATTTCTATTTTGTGGTAAAGAATACTTTAGCCACCAGGGGCGTAAGTGTTAATTTTTGCTTCTGATGTGTTTGCCATAAAATCTGAGCTTCTAAAATATCAATTGAAAAAATTATTTTGTGGACTGATGCCCCTCACATCGATAAACCTTTCCGTAATATTTTCTTTGTAAAATATTCTACAGTTTCTCCGCCAGGGGCGTAGATGTATATCTTATTTTTGTCAATATCTCTACTTCCATGAGTCCGATTTGAAAAATTCCTTCTTTGTTGGATAGTGTTTACAATGCCAAATGTTTTCCCTATAAATTCAAAATTTTCAAGTAAATCATAGACTTTTCGCTAGGGGCGTAAAGGTAAATTGCTTTCCCCCTATATCTCTGTTTCTAAATCTCCGATTTGAAAAATTCTTACTGCACTAGATACAGCTCCTGATGGGAAATTTTTTGCACATAATTTCTAATTTTTGTAAAAAATGGTTTGGCCACCAGGTGACATAAGTCTTAATTTCCGCTTCTGATGTATTTTCAGCAAAATACGAGCTTCTAAAATTTAGATCGAAAAAAGTAGTTTGTTGACCGATACTACTCATGTCGACAAACCTTTTAGGAACATTTTCTTCTTGAAATAATGAATGGTTTCTACGCCAGGGGCGTTGATGTATAATTTATTTTTGTCAATATCTCTACTTCTAAGAGTCCGATTTTAAAAATTCCTTCTTTGTTGGATAGTGTTTCCGATGCAAAATGTTTTTCCTATAAATTCAAAATTTTAAAGTAAATCATAGACTTTCCGCTAGGGTTCACAAAGGTAAATTGCGTTTTCTGCGTTATTTCTGCTCCTAAAACTCTGATTTGAAAAATTCTTCCTGTATCGCATACAAGACCTGATGGAAAATATTTTTCACATAATTTCTAATGTTTGGTAAAGAATGGTTTGGCCACCAGGGGGCATAAGTGTTAATATCTGCTTCTGATGTATTTGTAGCAAAATCTGGGATCCTAAAAAATTGACTAAATTTTTTTTTTCTTGTACCGATACGGCTCATATGGATAAACCTTTTGCGAATACTTTCTTCCTAAAAGAATGCATGGTTTTCCCACCAGGGGACGTAAAGTCACATCTTATTTTTGTTGACATCTCTGTTTCTAAGAGTCCGATTTGAAAAAAAATTTCTGTGTTGGAGAGCATTTCCGGCGCGAAATGTTTCTCATATAAATTCATGTTTTTCTTAATGCACAAGTCTGCAACCAGAGGGCGTAAGCTCACGATTCCGTTTACAGCCATATCTGAGGGATTAAAAACCCGATTGAAAAACTTCTTTCTTCCATCAGATACTATTGTTTTCCATACCGGTTCCATTGACTTTGAATAGCTTTGATAAACTTAATTTGCGTCAGAATGGATTCAAAAGACGTGCTTATTACACCTGAAAATTCGGTGTCATCTTCCTTGTTTCTCCTGTAGCAATTTGGCTATTTTGTCGGTAAAAGTTGTAGCAAAATGCTCTGTAGATTAGCCAAATTTATAATTCTATCTTTTGCTAATTTATGTATGAAAATACTAGCGCAATGCATTAGCTAAGTAAACATTGAAGAAAGTACATAAGAAGATCGCTGTTACATGATACTAAGAAGTTGTAAAATCACTAAGAGCTAAGATTGATTAAAAACCTTTAGTTACGAACTTAGCATAGTTAAAATTTAGTTTACAATAAGACATGTTATACTGTGCTAAGTTAGTAATTAAAGGTTTTTAATCGATCCTAGCTCTTAGTGATTTTATGACTTTTTAATATTGTGTAGCGACGGTCTTCTTCTGTTCTTTCTTCAACATTTATACAGAGTGATTGTTAAGTTCCCGAACCCTGAATTAAAAAAATTATTGTGTATGCTGTAAGCAAAAGTTCAACTAATTGATGTGGCAACACGAGTCAGCAACTTGTTGAGATCAAATACTGTGCTTGTTGAAGCCTGAAGGAAATTGGCAGAGTGCCAGAAATGAATAACCGGTTTCATGTGTGCTATGCAGTTTGCCCACTTTAGCTTCGCCATTTGCACAGAGGCATGGGTTTGACGAGGAAGCAGAAAATTTGCTTACTTGAAACTTATTTGCAAATGCAGTCTTACAAACAGTGTATAGAAGAGTTCAGGAAAAAATTTCCACAGCATACTGTGGTAAGTAAATCAATGGTGCACAGTTTACTCGTATGATTTCAGAAAGCTGGAAGTTTTGATGATGTGCCTAGAAATAGCTGGCCAAGTGTGTTAATGCCGAAAGTGATAAACGGCGTTGAAAAACATTTGCAACAGTCACCTACAAAATTGCTTCATCGCTTATCTCAGCAAGTGAAACTTTCTTACGGCTCAGTACAGAAAGCAAATAAAAGATTGCAGCTTCATGCATACAAAGTGAAAGTTGTCCAAGAAATGAAGGCACCTGATACGCATAAGCGCCTGCTGTATAGCCGTTGGTTTCGTAAATTTACTCGATACAAAAAAGGCCTATTAAACAATGTTTACTGTTTGGAATAATGTTTTGCTTTGTTTTTCCTGTGGGGTTTTTAAAGGATTGTGTTTATGCAAACAACCTGCATGACCTACAGTCCTCAAAAAGAAACATTATTTAGGCTATAGCGGAAATCACGCCATCTACGCTGAAACGTGTTATGAAAAACATGTGCTGCCGCATGGATATTTGCCTCCAGCAACACGGAGGTCATTACCAGCACCTTCTTTAGGTCAACATCAGATGCTCAAAAGTCGATGGAAGATGTATCACAGCTGTAAGTAAACTTTATGTATCTATATAATGCGAATAAAAATTGTTCAAATTAGGGTTCGAGAACTTTTCGATCACCCTGTATTTGCACAAAAAAATTGGACGATTGATTAGCTAAATATATTTTTTTACTTTAAATAGAATTCAAGAATAAAAGCAAATAGGCTTTTACACTTATAAGCTTAATGAAAATACTTACATTTGCTGAAGCATGCAGTTCGTGCAAATATATAGAAAGACCAAGACTGAGTAAAGCCACAACTAAGGACACGCTGACCAACTGGTTGACCTGAACTGAGACCATGCGTGCTGCTCCCATGGTTGCTGCAGCATGTGACTGTCCAACCTGCACTAATTCTTTCACCCAACCCGGCTAGCTTAAACCCCGCAGGAAGGACTGTCTTAACTAAGTTGACTTGTTAAATTAAAACAAATATCAACAGCGCTCAAAAACTTTACAACACAATTTCAATTTTCAAACTGTTTAATTTCACAAGAAAATTTTAGCTTTCAAATTAAATATCACATTTACCTTGAGATGCTCTACCCCGTTGAAGAGGCACAAACAATTCCTGACCAAACTGTGCAGCATAGAACAAAAGAATGAAATAATTATGCAGCCCCACAGAATCTGGGCACACATACCACTCCTCAGCATGGATGCTCACCAGCAAGCAGATGAGATCAAACTGTAACACGAATCGGATAGCATAGGCAGGAGGCCGTCGACCAAGTCAATCCAATACAGCAATTCGGCACACATTCCACTCCTCTGCATGGACGCTCACCGGCAGGCAGATGGTAACCAAAATCCACTTCAGCATCACTGGGTCGGTATCTGCTCTTCCAGATGCATGGCTCTTACAAGGTCAGCAAATCCCCAACAAAAGAAAAGAAACAAATGAGCAGGCCAGCCATGAGCTACACAACAGGCAAGAAAACAAGAAACAACCGCAGCCTGAATGCACAAAACAAAAAGCAACTGCAGCCTGAATGCAGGAAAACAACAAAACAAACGCAGCCTGAATGCAAGAAAACAAAAAACAACTGCAGCCTGAATGCAAGAAAACAAAAAGCAACCGCAGCCTGAATGCAAGAAAACAAAAAGCAACTGCAACCTGAATGCAAGAAAAAAAAAAAGCAACCACAGCCTGAATGCAAGAAAAGAAAAAAAAAAACTGCAGCCTGAATGCAAGAAAACAAAAAGCAACCTCAAATCTGTAGTATGTGTTCTTTTATCCTACTCCACAACAAAAAGCCCAGGCACACGCATTCCAAAGATATGCAAATGCACACTGAAACAAAGAGCCCAGGAACACACATTCCAGAGATATGTAGATGCACACAAAAAAACAAACAAAAAAACAATGGACCTAAGAAGAAGCACACAAGGAAATGTTGCGAGGCCTTTAGATTTTATCAAATGCCCCTCTCTGATTACCTGTAACATGACAAGTGGTGAACCACCAAAGAAACGAATGAAATACATCTTTCCTTATTCATCACAGCAAAGCGCTTGCAAATGGTGATCTGGGGGCTCACTGTTGCTTTTCTGCAATAAAAGAAAAGAATGGGATGGGAAAATGGCAACAGCGTGAAGCAGCATGCAACAGCGAAGACAGAAAGAAAAAATGATGGGAAAGATAAAACAGCGATAATGGAAAGAAAAAATGATAGGGATAAAAGTATGATAGGGATGAAAAATACAATGCAGGGGTGGGCAGGATGATGTAAGGAAAAAAGTTACAGGAAAGGAAATCAGGTTGATGGGGTGAAGCAGCGATGATGAAAAAAACAAACAAAAAAACAACGCAAGTGTGAAGCAGGGCTGGGCAGGATGACAGAAAGAAATAATGGGGAAACATTTGCTTTTTGGCGATTCAGTGAGGAGTTTTTATCACAAAATTACTGTCTTTATCACGATTTGGCAAAAGTGCAAGTTGCAGCTTAGTTTCCAGGAAATCTGGAAATACAAAGGCAATTCCATAAAAATTGAGAGTAATTTTTTTGAGTTGGCAACAGTGCAAAGGGAACAAATAACCACACAGAAGGCTAACTGAATTAAGGATGTTATCTATGGCAACAGGTATTAGCTGTGGAAGATGATTCTGGTTTTGTTATCACACAGTTATTTAAGGTACGTCTGCATTTCGCCATACAGCTATAGAGGTGAGTGATTCAGAGTTAAGAAGTGAAATGTGTTGTGTGATAACATTTTGCTATGATTTGTGTAAAATGGCTCCAGAAACAGTTGGTTTAATGAAAAAAGCTTACAAAGATAAATGTTTGGGTGAGTCAACGATTTTTAGGTGGCACCATGATTTCAAAAAGGCGTTTGTCAGCAGAACTCGCTCCTAGGCCTGGTGGACCTGAAAGTGTTGTTACGGAGAGTGTTGTTAACACTGTTTGAGCAATACTGCAAGAAGATCAACAGATAATGTGTGAAGACA
Source organism: Macrothele yani (assembly GCA_039090855.1). Classification (NCBI taxonomy): domain Eukaryota; kingdom Metazoa; phylum Arthropoda; class Arachnida; order Araneae; family Macrothelidae; genus Macrothele; species Macrothele yani. Next base: position 101,215,442 of record CM077028.1, read on the forward strand.
TAGCAGTGTCAACTAATATTTCAAAAACGTCAGCATTCCGTATTCTACGCGACAAATTATTGTTGCATCATTCCAGATGGGTATTTCATCACCTGATGAGAGAACAATTGTTAGCCAGAGTTCAGGGGTGTCATGAGTGGAAACAAATGATTGCAAAGGATCCAAACTTTCTAAACACAGTAATAATTGTCGATGAAACATGGGTCCACTATTTCGACCCCCTCACAAAGTGCGTAACGAGTGTCTGGAAACACACAGGCTCGCCTCCTCCAAAAAATGTCTGCCAAACCAAATCAGCTGGGAAGGTAATGATAATTTTCTTTGATCATAAAGATGTAGTTCACCAGCATGCTATTCCTCCACAAATTACTGTCGATGCTGAGTATTACATTTCAGTCTTGAAGCATCTGTGACGAAGATGCTTCAAGACTGAAATGTCTTGAGATGTATTGAGATATCGACTTAACGACCGAAACTGGCATGCAAGTGGCCCCTACGCTATGATAACGCCCACCCACATGTGACTTCATGTGTTCAACAGTTTCTTACGAAATGCCATATTGAAACCATACTACAGCCTGCCTACAGTCCTGACCTCTCCCCGTGCGATTTCTGGTTGTTTCCAACAATGAAGGAGAAGTTTCGTGGCGCAATGTTCAACACAGAGGCTGAGGTTATTCGAGCTGTATATAGATTGCTAAAAAGCAGCTTCCGCGAAATTCCTTCGCCACATGCTTTGAAAAGTGGACTGAACTATGGGACCGTTGCATATCATCCGAGGGAAGGTACCTTGAGAAAGAAAAACATATATTTTGCTGTACCTATATTTCTTCATTTTGTGTAATTTTACTCTCAGCTTTTATGGACTGGCCATTGTTTTATGTGATTTGAAGATTGTTCTTTTTTTAAAGTAGCACAATTTGTAGCATGATTTTCCTCTATAAGTTGCTTTATTTTGTAGCATGCTACTGTTGCAACTACATTTTTATATTTGTAGTGATGCTATAGGCCACATTGCTGTAAATGTAGCACACTACTTCCAATCACTGATTAATGTTAATCTTTCTGCAGCTGTTCTGTACCAACTAGAACTTGCCATATTTGGAGGTTACCATTGTTCAGAGGAGTCTGTTAATCAAGGTGTTACTGTACAGTTTTTTTTTGGGGAGGGGGGTTTTTTTTTTTTCATTACTACTGAAAAAGATAAAAACTACTTATTTTTATGCTGTTTGTTGTGGAAAATTTCCAGTGAGGATTGGAGTCTCTGCAAACGGTGCTTGACTATGAAGCAAGTCATTCAAACTCCTGGCACCATAAAACTTTCTTGGTTTCTAATCTCTGTATAACTGTATTTTAACTTTTATACAATTCATGTTAAATTACTTTTAATTGATATGGACCTATTGAATTTAATATATCAGGGTGATTTAGTTATTTTCACTGCATTTTCATTAGTTTTCGTACTTGTTATTCTTTGATTCACTTTACATTTTGTGAGCAATTTGTTTTCGAGGCAATAAAAAGCCACCTGTTGCAACACATTTAATTTCAGAAATTTGCTAATTTTATTTGGTGCTTATATTCTGTGCATCGCATTCATCATACAATACTGTTAAGAATTTAAACTGCTTTAATCCTATTTTTGTATTTTTAATTTTTCTGTTTTTGTGTCTTTACAGAAGAGTTACATATCAGTTGCCTTAAACAAGGAATTTGCTATTGCATGGATACATCACATAAAAACTCTTTTGTGGCAGTCTTGCCTGTATTTGAGAAATTTAAAGGTCAGTGGCATTGCTGTTTTTTCTGTATGTGAAATCCTTTTATTTAATGGATTCTCTTATTACATCAGAAATTAAGAAAAGAGGAAAATTATTTTTCAATGTTTTCCTTTTTAGAGGAGGGAGGGGTTTACACTGTTTGTGAAAATTAAATGCAATTTTAAGGTCTGTTATGCCATCCATTACCCATTGCTGTTGTCATTGTTATTGTAATACTGCATGGAATTTTTAATATATGCACACACCATATATTTTATTCCTTATGATGGGAACAAATTTAAATTACATGTGTTGCTTGTAACATATATTGATTATCTTCTACTAGTGAAAATATTAGCTTTCGCTTTTAACACGTTATATTCTGGACATCGGAAGTTAAAAATTCCCTATATTTAAAACATATTATTGTAAAATAGAATAAAAAAGGCTTTACTCACAATGTTTTTGGTAGTCTTTTTCCTTTTATTGCTTTCAATTTTTGAAGTTGAAGTAAAATGTCATTATCATTCATGCCAGAGATTTAGGTGACTATTCATGCCTGCAGGTACACTGTTGGTGAGCATGGCTTTAAAGACAAAGTCCTGGCTCTTCTAAGGTGAGTATGGCTTAAAAATGAAGTCTTGGTTAAAATCTAATGAACAAAATGAAAAAGTTCGAAAAAAAACCCCATGACATTGTACTGACTTTAAAAACCCCTTTTTTTGGTAAAAACATCAAGAAACTCCCTGCATTCCTCTAGGTTTTTTCGTAGAACACCACAATGGTAAGTATGCAAGACTTGAGGAGGAAAAAACTCTGGTCAAAAACCTCAATGAAACAGATAAAAGATTAAAAAGTTAAAACCTTGGAACTGCTGACTCTCAAACTTCTAGAAACTTCCGTCCGTCCTCCGCGCTCTCCGTGCTGTGTCGCAAAGGACACTCCCACTAGGGTGCAACTTACACGTGTTTCGGGCATACGCCCATCTTCAGAGTTGGGAAAGATTGCAAATGGCTATCACCTGCAATTCTTTGGAGTTTCCTTCACTCATCTCCTCCTCCCCTCTCGGTGTTGATTCGTTGGCGTTGTTACATAATTTAGTTCGTTATATCTTTGGTGGTGTCCTCTATTGTCATTATTGGGGATTACACTTTGTTCTATTTCTTCTCTTTTTTTCTTTTCGTCAGTAATAAATTTTTTCCATTGCACATGTATTTCGTTAGGTTACATGTGCTAACAAAATACATGTGCAATGGAAAAAAAAGAACAAAAAATTATTACCGATGAAAAAAAGAGAAGAAATAGAACAAAGTGCCAATAATGACACCAGAGGACACCACCAAAGATATAACAAACTAAATTACGTAACAACGACAATGAATCAACGCCAAGAGGGGAGGAGGAGCTGAGTGAAGAAAACTCCAGAGAATTGCAGGTGACAGCCATTTGCAATCTTTCCCAACTCGTCTCTGAAGATGGGTGTATGCCCAAAACACATGTAAGTTCCACCCTAGTGGGAGTGTCCTTTGCGACACAGCACGGAGAGCGCGGAGGATGGACGGAAGTTTCTAGAAGTTTGAGAGTCAACAGTTCCAAGGTTTTAACTTTTTAATCTTTTATCTGTTTCATTGAGGTTTTTGACCAGCGTTTTTTTCTTCTCAAGACTTGCATCCCCGCAAGGGGAAATCTGGTTTTCCAGTTATTTGGGGATCGGCGCCCCCACAGCCCGAGCTGACCTTGTGACTGGTCAACATCTGATGTCATTCCACCGCTTGTTTTTTATTTCGGTGCTGTTGGAGTTTGCAGGGACGGCTGTTCATCCAGCTGTTGGGGAGTCGCGGCCCCACGATCCCGAGCTAGTCTTGTGTCTCGCTTTTTTCGTTTTTATTTATTTTCTCCACTGGCTAGTTGCCCGTGTTGTATACTCTACCTAATCGCTACCACGCTATGTACTAACACCCCGGTCTTGTGGTTTTGTTACCCTTCACCACTAACTGTTTTATATTAACCGCTCAGTTCGTAGGTTGCTGAGATTCCGTTTAGGTTCTCTTCCAGGGTTTGTCTTCCTTGGATTACTTTTTTCCCTTTTAGCTGGTTTGGGTGCTAGACCTACCTGCATGTTTGTCGCGTGCGGAGACCCGTGAGGCGGAAATGGGATGTCTGGCGGCTGAGGTCGCAGGAGACCGGAGAGAAGTGTCTCCTGTGTACCAACACTCCTCTTCGACCCCGGCTTCGCTGTAAACGGGAGGCTAGAGACTAACCCACCTCTAGTCAGAAGTCTTGTACCAAGTTGTGTACACGGCTTTAGCGGCTTTTTTGTCGTATAGCACGGCAGGGTAAGCCCGGGGGCTGTAGGATCATGTCAAAGGCGTTGGCATGACGGTACCCGGAGGCCGAAGTGTCTGCCGAGTGCGTGTGATCACAGCCAACGGACTATATCTGCAACGTATAAGCTCCAGAACTGTGTCCAGCGTCATTTTCTTGGCTTGCAGACCTCCAGTTCTCCCTTGTAGGGCTCGGTGGTGAGTGGAGTAGTCTGCAGACGAATCCTCCTCCTTTTTCCATGGGTAAAAACAAAAACAAAAACTCCAAATTCAAGTCACCTGAGAAAATGATAGTTGACAACGACTCTCCTTCGTCTTCTCAACCTACCAAGTCTCATAACCTTAAACGATCTTTAGACCATGACCTGGACCAAGAATGTGGAACCTCTTCTTCGGCAGCTGTACCAGTCGCTTCCGAAGCGTCGTCTCCCCTCGATTGCTGTGAATACGCATGCTACACACTTAGTTGTAGAATCCATCGATCCGAATGAGAGACTGTCCACCAGATCTCCCTTTTCCATTTCTAAAGCTTTGGACGCTGCGGTTGGCCCCTTGAAGTCTGTGAGGAAGCTTCGCTCTGGGGACCTGCTTGTCCAAACTTGCAGTGTTTCTCAGAGTAACACTCTTCTGCACCTCACTAGTCTTCAAGGCATTCCTGTCAAAGTGACACCTCACCCGTTTCTTAACACCTCTCGGGGTGTTATTTCGGAGTTTGATCTCTTGGCGTGCAGTGATTACGAATTGGTGAGTGAACTAGCAGATCAGGGTGTTATTGCTGCACGTCGTATGATGTTCCGGCGCGATGGTTCTTTGATTAAGTCTAAAAATGTAATCTTGACTTTTAACACCCCGAAAGTTCCGACCGAAATCAAGGCTGGCTACTTGGTCTGTGGAGTTCGCCCGTACATTCCCAGTCCTCTATGCTGTTTCAGGTGCCAGAGGTACGGGCATTCACAACGTTTCTGTAACAGTTCCGCTCGTTGCGCAAATTGTGGCTCCAGTGAACATGACGGGGGAAGGTTGCACTTCTGCTGCCTGCTGTGTTAACTGTGGTGAGGCCCATGCAGCTTACTCCCGCAACTGTATGAAATGGAAGGACGAGATGGCGATCCAGCGCCCTGGAAGGCCTCTCGTAGCCTGCTGCCAAGGCCAAGTTGGGTATTCCCAACAACTGACAGCGTACTTTTGCCGCAGTAGTTCAGTCTCTGCCACAACCCGTGCAGCCCTTTGTCCCGAGCCCTGTAGCTATCGCCGCACTTGCCAAGAGATCTACAGCTGAACAAGCGACACAGGTGGATTTCACCGAGCTCCAGCTTATTCGACCAGCTGAGTCTGCGCCTTCTCTTTTGAAGACGACCGACTCTTCCAGTTCCCAGCAGAAAGCCTACACGTGTGGAAGACCCGGCCCTAAATCCGCAAAGGTGTGTAGTGTCCATCCAACTGTCGCGGTGCAACTGACCAACATTGCAACTGTCTCAGACTCAGCGAGGTCCCCACCCTCAACCAACATTATAGAGGAACATAGGGGGGAGGAGAGTGACAGTTCGTCCCCCTCCTGTGACTCATCCTATGTGTAGTTGTGTTCGTTTTCGTGATGTGTTTTATCATTCTCATTCCTCAGTTTTACTTAATCGGCTAGTTTCTAACCATTGTACCATGTTTTTAATACTGTTTGTTTCATTGTCTTTTTTGGCCCTTCCATCATTCTCATGGTTCGGTTTTACTTGGTCAGCCAGATTTGGGGATTTATGCCACGTTTTTTTAATACTGTTTGTTTGTCTTGTGTCTGGCGCTCTTTGGCCAAACATGGCCCTCTTGCGTTATAAAAATCAACCAACCAACCAAGACTTGCATACTTACCTTTGTGGTCTTCTATGAAAAAACCTAGAGGAATGCAGGAGGTTTCTCAATGTTTTTACCTAAAAAAGGGTTTTTAAAGTCAGTACAAGGTCATGGGGTTTTTTTTTTTTGAACTTTTTCATTTTGTTCATTAGATTTTAACCAAGACTTTGTTTGCTAATTCGGTTTTAACCAAGACTTGGTTTTTAAAGCCATACTCACCAACGTAGTACCTGCAGACGTGAATACATCACCTAAATCTCTGGCATGAATGATAATGACATTTTACTTCAACTTCAAAAATTGAAAGCAATAAAACGACCACCACCAAAAACATTGTGAGTTAAGCCTTTTTTACTCTGTTTTACAATAATATCATGTTTTAAATACAGGGAATTTTTAACTTCCGACGTCCAGAATATATAACGTGTTAAAAGCGAAAGCTAATATTTTCACTAATAGAAGATAATCAATATATATAAACACACACATTTTCTTTGTTGCCATTTTGGACTAAGGGTACACATAGAGGGATTTTCTACAGTTTTGGACTTTTGTAGGTTCCACATACACTGGCGGAAAGTGAAAAAAGAACACCAAGAAGGAATTGGTGGACGATCATGAAATTTACATATGTTAATGGGGTCGAGTTTATGTAGGTGTGATGCTAATTTCGGGACCAACCGGTGAGCGCTTACGCCACAACACGGCATAATATGCAAATTATCGTCGGTGGTATTTAAGGAGTACGGCGAAGTGAATGTAATCAGTCGTCGGCATAGGGACACATGCGAAGACCCTGAAGAAGCTGCAATGCCTGGACATGGAAGACATGTACGATTTCAGCAGTTATCGGGGACTTTGAGCAAGGTCATCTAGTCGGACTCAGCGAGGCTGGGTGGTCGTATTGCAGAGCGAATTGGACGGGAAGTATCGGTGGTGGTACGATGGTGGTGTAGATGGTCCAAAGAACATTCCCACATGAGAAGACGTGGAACCAGGAGTCACAGACGGACTGATGAGCGGACCGATCAACGCATAAGAAGAGCGGCGTTGTCAAGCAGAACATCCACTGCGACACAAATCCGAGCTGCCGTTGCACCTGAGGTGACTGTGCGAACAATCCGCAACCATCTACTGGATGCAGGACTACGTGCACGTGTGCCTCTGGCATGTGTACGTCTGATTCCAGCCCACCGTCAAGAACGACTGCAGTGGTGTCACCAACGTCTGCACTGGAGAACGCAGTGGCGATCTGTCGTGTTCAGCGATGAAAGCAGATTCTGCTTGGGAGCCTCCGCTGGCAGTATGCGTGTTCGCAGACGCACAAGGGAGCGTCTCCACCCTTCTTGCATCTCCACCCTTCTTGCATCCACCAGCGACACACAGGGCCTACACCTGGTCTCCTGGTGTGGGGAGCGATGAACTATCGCTCCCGCACACAACTAGTGTTTGTACCGGGTACGTTAAACAGCACCTCCTACATCAACATCATCATTCAGTCTGTTGTTGTGTCATTTATAAGGTCGGTCCATCGTGGTGTTTTTCAGCAAGATAACGCACGCCCACGCACAGCACGGGCAACGCAACATGCACTTCAGGGTGTGAAACAACTTCCATGGCCTGCACGTTCACCGTATTTGTCCCCCATTAAGCACGTGTGGGATTTTATGGGACAACGACTTATCCGGTCTCCACGGCCAGCCACGACCATCCCCGATTTACGCGTCCAGGTTGAGGATGCTTGGAACTCAATACCCCAAACTTACATCCAACATCTGTACGACAGACTCCATGCCAGAATTGCACAGTGTGACGCAGTTCATGGCGGTTGAACCTCGTACTAACCATGTTACATAGAAATGTTATTTTTCAGTTTACCAGCAAATACAGCTGTATTTTGCCATAATGTTTTGATCACGTTATCCTCTGTATTCCAATATTATGCTGTATAAATTTCGTTGGTATCAGACATCTCCTTCTTGGTGTTCTTTTTTCACTTTCCGTCAGTGTCATCATCATCATCATTGTCAACCATTATCAATCCACTACTGGACGGAGGTCTCCTCAAGTTTCCTCCACAACGGCTTGTCTTGTGCCAGTCTCCTCCATGTCACTCCCGCATACTTTTCAAATTTCATCCACCCATCTTCCATGTGGTCTTCTTCTGGGTCTTTTCCTGTCCCTTGGAATCCAATCTAAAATTTCGCTGTCCATCGATGGTCTGTCCTTCTGGCAGTAAGTCCAGCTCATTGCCATTTCTGGGATTTAACTCTGATCATGATGTCTTCCACTCTTGCCATTTTCGGATCCACAAGTTCCTCTTCTTATCTCTCCTGGTTACACCAAGCGTGCACCTCTCCATGCTGCTTTGAGTTGTCTGCAGCCTTTGTATGTCTCTTTTAGTTAAGGTCCACGTCTCTGCACCATACGTAAGCACTGGAAGGATGCATTGATCAAACACTTTTCTTTTAAGACATAATGGCATATTGCTCTTGAAAATTATGCTGTTTCTTCCAAAAGCTCTCCAGGCAAGTTACGCCGATTAATTTCTTCATCAATGTGACCCTCACTTGATATCTGCTGTCCAAGATAAACGTACGTGTCTGTTATCTTCAGCTTTTTTTCCATCAATCAATAAATCTTCATTTCTTGTAAAAGCATTGAACATCACTTTTGTCTTCTGAAAGTTCATTTTTAATCCCACTTCTTTACGTTTGTCAGCAAGTTCCTGGATCATACTCTGCAGCTCTGATGGGGTAGTTGCAAAAATGACTATGTCATCAGCAAAACGAAGGTGGGTTAGATAATCCCCATTAATCTTTATCCCTTTGTTTTCCCAGTTCACTGATTGAAAGACATTTTCCAATGTGGCATTAAAGAGCTTCGGAGATATGGTGTCACCTTGTCTCACTCCTTTCCAATTTTTATGTGTGTTGTATTTTCAAACAGCCGAATCTTTGCACTTGCATTTTCATAGATGTTATTAATAATATTAATGTACGCATCTTCAATACTGCAGGATTTCAGAGCCATTGTAACTGCTGATGGTTTCACCGAATCAAAGGTTTTTCATAATCGATAAAAGCCATGCACAATGGAAGTTCATATTCCCTCCCTCTTTCAATGAGTTCTCTCAGTACGTGGATATGATCTATTGTGCTGTAGCCACTCCTGAATCCAGCTTGTTCTCTCGGTTGAGCCATGTCCAGTGTCACCTTCAAGCGGTGTGAAAGAACTTTAGTGAAGATTTTATAAACCACTGATAAGAGGCTGGATAGGTCTGTAGTTCCTGAGATCCTCAATGTCACCTTTTTTTATGTAGCAAGATCATTGTAGCGTTGTTCCAATCCTCAGGAATCTTTCCTTTATTAAGGCATCGAGTGAAAATGTGGGTGAGTACTGTTTCGATTTCTCCACTTGCTTCTTGTATGATGTCTACAGTAATTCCATCTTCTCCTGGAGCTTTTCCCGCTTCATGTTCTTGATTGCATGTGCAACTTCTGCTGGGAGGACTGGGAGAACTCTAGTACTGGTACCTTTCATGATGTCTGGAGTACATGTATCATCTCTTTCATATAATTTGGAGTAGAAATCTTTCACTCTTGTCAAAATTTTGCCTCTATTTTTTGTTACAGAACCATCTTTTCTGAGTGCCATAATCTGTTTTCTTCCCTTACTGAGATGTCCCTTTGCTATCTTTAGGCTTTGGTTGTTTTCAATTGCTTTCCTTACTAGTTCACAGTTGAATTTCCTTAGGTCTTCAGTGATACTTTTTCGTACTGTCTTGATAGCTCTATATATTCCACTTTGGAAGTCACATCTTCTTTAGTTGTCTTCATCTCTCTTCTTTTTTGCATCAACATTTTGGTTTTTCCTGATAATTTGTTCACATGTAACTTGTTCTTAGACCCAGCTGATTTTGTTGCTGTTTCCATAAGAGCTTTGGTTACTTTTCTGTTAACTTCAGAAATATCCACTTCTTCTGATGTTAGGCCTTCTAAAGCAGAGAATCTGTTCTTCAGTTCCAACTTTGAAGGTATTAGGGTGTTTTTTAAGGTTGGTTATGTCAATACATTTTGTTTGTCTTATGAGCTTGCTACGTTCGAGTTTAGTGTTGAGGTGCATCTTACATTTCACCAATCTATGGTCACTACCTGTGTTGAACTTGTTTAGCACACTGCAGTCTTCCATGACGAATTTTTTGTTACACATAATAAAATCAATTTCACTTTTTGTCCCATTTGGATGTCTCCATGTCCATTTCCTGTGGGGCTTTTTCTTGAAAAAGGAGTTCATGATGAAAAACCCTTCTGCCTCTGCAAACTCTACGAGAGTATTTCCACGGTGGTTTCTGTTGCCGTGACCGAATTTACCTACTGAAGTTTCATTCTGTTGCCGTTGCCCTATTTTTGCATTGAAATCTCCCATAATTATCTTCAAGTGCTGCTTACCTTTATTATTTAGATGACGAATTTCCTCATAAAATTCTTCAATTTCTCCTTCAGGATGACTTGTGGTGGGTGCATAAGTTTGAATAATCTGAGCCTGGTATCTTCCCGAGTTGGAAAACGAGTCGTGCAGCTCTGTCAGAGGAACTTTCAACTTCTACAACTTTATCCTTCAGTTTCTTGTTTATTATAAAACCAACACCACTAGTTCTGCTAGTATCAGTCCCACGATAGTAGAAGAGATGTGCACTTTTCAGTTCAATGAGATCTTCTCCTTTTCTCCATACTTCACTTAGCCTCACTTGATCCTTTGTAGTTCCTCTTCCAATTCAAGAAGCCTTGAATCAGAAGATAGGGAGCATCCATTATACGTAGCCAAAGTCAGCATCAGATGGCAGCCTAGTCCGGTCCTCTGGGGATTCTTAGCACCCTCTGTCTTCATGTCGCACTGGCCACTGTCTTGGCCAGGAACATTGCAGCTGCTGGAGACTGAGGGCCAAGATTTAAGTTGTGGAGTCATTTTTGGAGGGGTTTGGCCATAACTCACCACGCTGGCCAAGCGGGTTGGTGAGTGTGGGATAGCATTTCCTCTAATCCCGATGGTATAGTTGTACTTGGCTTTAAATGATAACTCAGTATTCTTCCAAAATGACTTTGATGTTTTCAGATGAATTAATGTTTGCCAGTGGCATCAGAATCACAGGGGCAGAGAGAGCAGCTGTCCCCGTACTCGTTTGTATGCAGGGGCAAAACATCACATTTGTCCCCTCACATTTATTTTCTTTTAATTACACCCATAGTACGAAATCGTATAAATATTTAGATGTTTTTTTTTCATTTCTTGTCATTCAAAATGCCTTCTGATAAAATTAAGTAATTATCTTTTGTTCTCATTATTAACTATATAGAACTGTGAATTTTTAATGCCATTCCAGAGGCACAGGTTAAAATCTGCTTGCTCTGTCCAGTACAAAGAACCAGATTTTAAATTATCAGCATAAGAAAAAAAAAATGTTTCACAAAGTACGAGACTTGTAGTCATCAGTATGATATGAGGGGGGGGGACGACGAAGTATCAACCTTATTAAAAAGTACTTCCTGAAATTCCTGCATTGATTTCATTGTTAGTGTTCTGACCAGCATTGCAGAGTCAGCTTGACTTTCCTCTATGTCTTCTTTAGATAGTTGTTCAGCTAGCTTTTCTAAATCTTCCATGACTCTCAAGGAGCTCATTTATGACACCAACTTTTTCATCATCTAGTCCTATTTCATTTGCTATCTCTGACACATTCTCTGTTATTGACACAAGGGTAGTGTCATGCTCTTGCGAATCTGGAATGCGATCAGGCTAAAGGTTATGCCAGACGCCATTTGGTTTTGATACTTCACTCCATGCCGCTGAGATGTTGGAGATCCTTAGGCTGTAGGTTTACCATTTAATATCACTGTTAAAAAAAAAAATATCGAGACCATCTGTGCCTAAGAAGTTTGGCAAAGTCATGTCTCATCACCCCTCCAACCACGATCTATGACAGGTGTAAGAGTGAAGTGGGCATAAATTCAAACGGTGTAAACTGAGTCCTAACTGTATTTGGTATTAGTTTTTTTGTATTGTGAGCATATAAGTGGGCTCAGAAATTAACCTCCCAAATAGCAGACAAATGTTCATGTCCCAGTGTCTGCTATTGAGAAGTTTTACTGTATATGTATTTCTTTTTGCAAGAAAAAGCATTTCATTGTACACTATTAATGTCCAAACACCCAAGTGTCTACAAATATTCTTTGCAGTGTTAGAATTACAAATAAATTTTCTACTGGCCCAGCGAACCACTAGAATTTGTAAACCACTGGTCCACCAAAATGCTCACTGGCCCGTAAAAAAAAAAAAAAAGACATTTATTATATATATAGAAAATAATGTGTCATTTTAATGGAATTATCTCCAATATTTGTTTTAAAAATATCTAATTTGAAAGTTTAACTGACAGGAAAAATAATTTTTCAGAATAACATCCCATAGTAAGAGTGCATTCCTGATCTGTTTTTAAGTAAGAAGGAATAAGGTGACTCCCAAGGGTACAAAAAAGTTCTTATACATTATTAGCCTTTTTTATATGTTTTATTGTTTAGGATTTAGCTTCCTTTCCTTATTTATAGTCTTATTGCTCATCCCTGCTACTTTCCTGTGAAGTTAGTTTTAGTCCCCCATTTAAAACTGTTTCATGTGAATTGCTCTTTTACAAAAATTACCTTCACGCATCCAATTGACTTTCTGTGCTATTGTTCTCTTGGGCCAGTAACAAAAGCTGGCTTGTGTCTGGTGTCAGTATCTGCTACATTCACTAGGGTAGGTGAAGGTAATAAAAAACAGCTGTAGACAAAGACTGGGAAACTGCCTTTCTGTATTTAGCTGTTTCTTCCACTCTTTACAAATCATGAGGGATAAAAAAAATAGCTGTTGTCCAATAGCATTTCATGAAACTATCACTAGTTTGCAGCTTGAAAATAAAACTGTACAGTGAGGTAAAAGAAATAGAAATTTATTTAACTTGTGACAACTTAGAAAAAAACTTACTAGCCATCTGGGCCAGTAAAATCAATATTTCAGTGGTCCGACAGAAGTTTTACTGGTCAATGGCCAGTGTACCACTGAGTAATTTGAACTCTACTCTTTGTTTACAAAAAAATTTAATTTTGCCTGCTGAATCCTTTGGCCCTAATGATGAGCTCTAGTCTCGGTAAAATACACTCTACGAGTTTATTTATAAATGTCTGTTGATATGATCCACCATTTGGCCTTCAAAGCAGTGACCAGTTTGGTTTTGTTTGTTGGGGGATCTGTTATTCCACACACCTGTTGATTCAATTCATTCCAGAGATTCTCTGTAGGGTTTAGGTCAAGACTCTGGGCTGGCTAGTCCTACTTTTTGATGCCCATGTCCTCTAATCAACCTGTAACAATGCGAGCACTATTACATAGAGTGTTGTCTTGCTGACAGAGGTGGACTTTCCCCAAAGTACTGCCACAACAATGGTAGTACCTAATTCTTCAGGCCATCTAGGTAGAGCTCAACATTCATGGTTTTGTCCAAAACAACTAATGGGCCCAAGCCCCACCTCAAGAAACATCTCCATACCATCACTCCGCCTCCACCAAACTTCATTGTCGGGATGTTCCAGTTCAGAAGGTACCTATCTCCTGACATCTGCCACACCCAGGAATGACTAGCAGACTGGTGGAGTGGTGGACTGTGTACCATGACGTTTCAGTCCAAAGCACAAATTTTCCATTGGTCTACACAGTTCAAGGTTGATGTTCCGTACACCATGCTGATGAGCTTGTGGCATTAGTCAAAATAATTTTTGGATGGCTGCTCAACCATATCAAGCGAGGGTCATATTGATGAAGAAATTAATCGGCATATAAAACTTGGCTGGAGAGCTTTTGGAAAAAACATTACATTACAATTTTTAAGAGCAGTATATCATTATGTTTTAAAAGAAAAGTGTTTAATCAATACATCTTGCCAGTGCTTACGTATGGAGCAGAGACCTGGACCTTTACTAAAAAACGACAAAGACTGCAAACAACTCAAAGAAGCATGGAAAGATGCATGCTTGGTGTAACCAGGAAAGATAAGAACAAGAACTTGTGGATAAGGAAAATGACAGGAGCGGATGACATCGTGACCAGAGTGAAAATCACTGTAGGCGATGGGCTGGACATGTTGCCAGAAGAACAGACCACCGATGGACAACCAAAATTTTAGACTGAATTCCGAGGGACAGAAAAAAACCCAGAAGAAGAAAACCCCATGGGAGATAGATGGATGAAATTCGAAAGCATGCCGGAGTGACATGGAGGAGACAGGCTCAAGACAGACAATTGTGGAAGAAACTTGGGAAGACCTTCATCCAGCAGTGGATTGATAATGGTGGACAATGATGATGATGATATATATATATATATGATCATACATATATGATCATATATATATGATCATATATATATATGGGGATGTAAGGTCAGGTGATGCGTAACATCACAGCCTCTCCTTGACAAATGTCAACCCCGCCTTCTCGTGGTACATCCTGTTCCCACTAAAGGGGCTCTGACGACCGCCAATAGCGGTATAACTATACCATCGGGATTAGAGGAAATTCTATCCCACACTCACCAACCCGCTTGGCCAGCGTGGTGAGTTATGGCCAAACCCCTCCAAAATGATTCCACAACTTAAATCTTGGCCCTCAGTCTCCGGCAGCTGGAATGTACCTGGCCAAGGCAGCGGCCAGTGCGACATGAAGGCAGAGGGTGCTAAGAATCCCCGGAGGACCGGACTAAGCTGCCATCTGATGCTGACCTTGGCTACGTACAACGGACGCTCCCTATCTTCTGATTCAAGGCTTCTTGAATTGGAAGAGGAACTACAAAGGATCAAGTGGGACATCGTGGGGCTAAGTGAGGTAAGGAGAAAAGGAGAAGATCTCATCGAACTGAAAAGTGGACATCTCTTCTACTATCGTGGGACAGATACTGGCAGAACTAGTGGTGTTGGATTTATAATAAACAAGAAACTGAAGGATAAAGTTGTAGAAGTTGAAAGTTCCTCTGACAGAGCTGCACGACTTGTTATCCAACTCTCGAAAAGATACCAGGCTCAGATTATTCAAACTTATGCACCCACCACAAGTCATCCTGTAGAAGAAATTGAAGAATTTTATGAGGAAATTTGTCATCTAAATAATAAAGGTAAGCAGCACTTGAAAATAATTATGGGAGATTTCAATGCAAAAATAGGGCAACGGCAACAGAATGAAACTTCAGTAGGTAAATTCGGTCACGGCAACAGAAACCAGCGTGGAAATACTCTCGTAGAGTTTGCAGAGGCAGAAGGGTTTTTCATCTTGAACTCCTTCTTCAAGAAAAAGCCACACAGGAAATGGACATGGAGACATCCAAATGGGACGACAAGTGAAATTGATTTTATTATGTGTAACAAAAAATTCGTCATAGAAGACTGCAGTGTGCTAAACAAGTTCAACACAGGTAGTGACCATAGATTGGTGAGATGTAAGATGCACCTCAACACCAAACTTGAACGTGGCAAGCTCATAAGACAAACAAAATCTATTGACATAACCAACCTTAAAAAACACCATAATACCTTCAAGTTGGAACTGAAGAACAGGTTCTCAGCTTTAGAAGGCCTAACATCGGAAGAAGCGGACATCTCTGAAGTTAACAGAAAAGTAACCAAAGCTCTTATGGAAACAGCAACAAAATTAGCTGGGTCTAAGAACAAGTTGCATGTAAACAAATTAGCAGGAAAAACGAAAATGTTGATTCAAAAAAGAAGAGAGATGAGGACAACTAAAGAAGATGTGACTTCCAAAGTGGAATATATAGAGCTATGCAAGACAGTAAGAAAAAGTATCACTGAAGACGTAAGAAAATTCAACTGTGAACTAGTGAGGAAAGCAATTGAAAACAACCAAAGCCTAAAGATAGCAAAGGGACATCTCAGTAAGGGAAGAAAACAGATTATGGCACTGAGAAAAGAAGATGGTTCTGTAACAAGAAATAGAGGCGAAATTTTGACAAGAGTGAAAGATTTCTACTCCAATTATATGAAAGAGATGATACATGCACTCCAGACATCATGAAAGATACCAGTACCAAAGTTCCTACAGTCCTTCCAGCAGAAGTTGCACATGCAATCAAGAACATGAAGCGGGGAAAAGCTCCAGGAGAAGATGGAATTACTGTAGACATCATACAAGAAGCAAGTGGAGAAATTGAAACAGTACTCGCCCAAATTTTCACTCGATGCCTTAATGAAGGAAAGATTCCTGAGGATTGGAACACCGCTACAATGATCCTGCTACATAAGAAAGGTGACATTGAGGATCTCGGAAACTACAGACCTATCAGCCTCCTATCAGTAGTTTATAAAATCTTCACTAAAGTTCTTTCACACCGCTTGAAGGTAACACTGGACATGGCTCAACCGAGAGAACAAGCTGGATTCAGGAGTGGCTACAGCACAATAGATCATATCCACGTACTGAGAGAACTAATTGAAAGAGCGAGGGAATATGAACTTCCATTGTGCACATGGCTTTTATCGATTATGAAAAAGCCTTTGATTCGGTGAAACCATCAGCAGTTACAATGGCTCTGAAAACCTGCGGTATTGAAGATGCATACATTAATATTATTAATAACATCTATGAAAATGCAAGTGCAAAGATTCGGCTGTTTGAAAATACAACACACATAAAAATTGGAAAGGGAGTGAGACAAGGTGACACCATATCTCCGAAGCTCTTTAATGCCACATTGGAGGGTGTTTTTCAGTCGCTGAGCTGGGAAAACAAAGGGATAAAGATTAATGGAATTATCTAACCCACCTTCGTTTTGCGGA
This sequence comes from Macrothele yani, assembly GCA_039090855.1. Taxonomy (NCBI): domain Eukaryota; kingdom Metazoa; phylum Arthropoda; class Arachnida; order Araneae; family Macrothelidae; genus Macrothele; species Macrothele yani. The sequence goes on from CM077028.1 coordinate 101,232,244, forward strand.
TGACGAAGTCATTTTTGCAACTACCCCATCAGAGCTGCAGAGTATGATCCAGGAACTTGCTGACAAGAGTAAAGAAGTGGGATTAAAAATGAACTTTCAGAAGACAAAAGTGATGTTCAATGCTTTTACAAGAAATGAAGATTTATCGATTGATGGAGAAAAGCTGGAGATAACAGACACGTACGTTTATCTTGGACAGCAGATATCAAGTGAGGGTCACATTGATGAAGAAATTAATCGGCGTACAAAACTTGCCTGGAGAGCTTTTTGGAAGAAACAGCATAATTTTCAAGAGCAATATGCCATTATGTCTTAAAAGAAAAGTGTTTGATCAATGCATCCTTCCAGTGCTTACGTATGGTGCAGAGACGTGGACCTTAACTAAAAGAGATATACAAAGACTGCAGACAACTCAAAGAAGCATGGAGAGGTGCATGCTTCGTGTAACCAGGAGAGATAAGAAGAGGAACTCGTGGATCCGAAAAATGACAAGAGTGGAAGACATCATGATCAGAGTTAAATCCCTGAAATGGCAATGGGCTGGACATACTGCCAGAAGGACAGATCATCGATGGACAGCCGAAAATTTTAGATTGGATTCCAAGGGACAGGAAAAGACCCAGAAGAAGACCACATGGGAGATGGGTGGATGAAATTCGAAAGTATGCAGGGGTGACATGGAGGAGACTGGCACAAGACAGACCGTTGTGGAGGAAACTTGGGGAGACCTTCGTCCAGCAGTGGATTGATAATGGTTGACAATGATGATGATGATGATATATATATGATCATATATATATATGTATACACACTATCTACCAACAAGTAATTGGACACCCCTGCAATCGATGATATCTGCGGTCCTGATACATGTCACGGCCGCCCTCGTTAAATATCGTTTGGGAAACAACAACACAACCAGTCGCATGCAAGATGCCACGCAGTTCGGAGCTCTCTGATTTCAAGAAAGGTGTAATCGTCGGATATCACAGAAATGGCCGATCCATACGTGACATATCCAGAGAGTTGAAGTACCCAAAATCGACAGTGGCCTACGTGATTGGCAAGTGGAAGATGAGAGGTGACTGTCGGAATGTGCCCCGACCCGGCAGACCCACAAAACTGGGAGTTAGAGACCGACGGGTGCTGGCCAGAGAAATTCGGAAGAACCGTACCAAATCGATGGGCCACATCCGCGAGGAGTTTCAACAGGCATCCGGGAGTGTTCTTTTGATGAATACCATCCATAAGGAAGCCCATCTGCTTGGTTTTCATGGACGTGCTGCCGCCCACAAGCCTTTGATCACCAAGTCCAATAGCGCTGCTCGGCTAACATGGTGCAAAGAACATCGACAGTGGACCATTGAACAGTGGAAACAGGTTCTCTGGAGCAACGAATCTAGGTTCACCCTCTACCGTTCGGATGGCAGGGTCTGGGTTTGGCGTCTGCCTGGAGAACGCCTCCTGCTGGAATATATTGTGCCAACTGTGAAGTTCAGCGGCAGTGGAATTATTCTATGGGGGTGTTTCTCCTGGTATGGCGCGGGACCCTTGGTCGTAATTCCTGGTAGACTCAACGCCGAGACCTACTGCACCATTTTGGATGACCATGCGCTTCCTACGTTGTGGCAGTTTTACGGGGTGGACCCATGTTACTTTCAGGATGACAATGCCACCTGTCATGTTGCGAGGTCCACCATGGCTTGGTATGGTGACAATGGGGTTAATCGAATGGACTGGCCTGCGCAGAGCCCGGACCTTAACCCTATCGAGCACCTCTGGGACAAGTTGAAGCGTCGACTTAAGGGGTGCCCCCACCGTCCGAAAACGGTGAAGGAACTGACCTGTCTTCTCCAAGCCGAGTGGAAGAAAATACCGCTAGCCGTCGTACAACGCCTGGTTGGGAGTATGCCCCGGAGGGTCGCAGCTATAATTGTCGCTCGTGGAGGCTCCACCAACTATTGAAGGTGAATAAACTTCGTTTTCCTTTGCTATCACAGGTGTCCAATTACTTGTTGGTAGATAGTGTATATACAGTATATATTTGTATATCATCATCATTAAACCATTATCAGTCCACTGCTGGATGAAGGTCTGCCTTGGTTTCTTCCACAACGGTCTGTCTTGAGCGAGTCTCCTCCATGTCACTCCTGCATGCTTTTGAATTTCATCCACCCATCTGCCACGTGGTCTTCTTCTGGATCTTTTCCTATCCTTGGAATCCGGTCTAAAATTTTGGTTGTCCGTCAGTGGTCTGTCCTTCTGGCAACATGTCCAGCTCTTCGCGATTTCAGGGATTTTACTCTAATCATGATGTCTTCCACTCTTGTTATTTTCCTTGTCCACGAGTTTCTGTTTTTATTTTTTCTGGTTACACGAAGCATGCATCTCTCCATGCTTCTTTCAGATATCTGCAGTCTTTGTATATCTTTTTTAGTTAAGGTCCACATCTCTGCTCCATATGTAAGCACTGGAAGGATGTGCATTGATTAAACACTTTTCTTTTAAGACATAATGGCATGTTGCTCTTAAAAATTGTAATATAATGTTTATTCCAAAAGCTCTCCAGCCAAGTTTTATACACCGATTAATTTCTTCATCAATATGACTCTTACTTGATATGTTGGTTATCTTCAACTTTTCCCTATCAATCAATAAATCATCATGTTTTGTAAAAAGTATTATAGATCAGTTTATATGTATATATACATTTTTTTTTTCTGTTTCAGCCTGAGTGTCCTCAAGATGTGAAGCCTATGATGTTGTATTTACATATGTTAGTTACTTTTACAAGCACTGCATCATGGAGGATATTAAAAGACAAACAAGGTGAGTAAGCTTTTGTGTGCATGCATTGTGTATTCTTTTAGGATCTTGTGTCTTGTGATGGTACTTCGTGGCATGCCTGAGTTCAAACTGTGTGATTTTACTTGTACACTCTCTGTCAAAAGGTAAGCATGAAATACAAAAGTGTAAGTAGCAGACAGAAAATAAGGGACTTGTGCAAATTTTTCACTGTGATAATGTGTTAAACAAGTTAGTAAAATCATGCAATGCATTGATTATTATACACTTTCCAACATACCAGAAATCATTACTCCAGTTATGAGGATAATGGCTGTGGAATAAATTTCGCTCCTGTGTCCTGACCTTTGACACCATTTCGATGATATTCAACAGAACCGGTTAAGTACACTTCCGGAACAACATGATAAAGTTTTGTCTCAATCGAAGCATTTTTAGTGAAGTTATGATGCATAAGGGCAATGGAATGGATCCCGCTATTATGTCCTGACCTTTGACCCCATTTCGCCCATTTTCAATAGGGTTTGTCCCCAGGTTGCTCCCTACAACATACTAAAATTTCATCAAAATCGAACCATTTTTACGTAAGTTGTGACGTATAAGGGCAATCAAATGGATCCCACTCCTATGTTCTGACCTTTGACCCCATTTCGACCATTTTCAATAGGGTTTGTCCCCAGGTGGTCTCCTTACCACATAATAAAATTTCATTGAAATCAAACCATTTTTACGCAAGTTATATGACGCATAAGGACAATCGAATGGATCCCGCTCCTATGTTCTGACCTTTGACCCCATTTTGACCATTTTCAATAGGGTTTGTCCCCAGGTGGTCCCCTACCACATACTAAAATTTCATCGGAATCGACCAGTTTTTACGTGAATTATTGTGTGGACGGACGTACAAAGCTGGAGCATATACATTTCTTCAACCTATGGTTGGAAAGCGTAAATAAAACCCACGTTAGACGGCAGTTTGTGCAGGGAGTAATATGCAAATCAGAATACCCAATAAAATATATGCTTTCCATCAAAGGCTGCATGCAACATGTAATGTTCCAGCATGAACTGGAAATAGCCATTTTCCTCAGCATGTGACAAGGAAGACACCTGGAAGATTCAGAACAGTGGACAGCTGTCCTCCAGATGTTAGATGCAAGCCAACCAAACATGGAAGTAGCTTGATTCTTTGATGCCAACCGTTCTATGATCTCAAGGCACTGTTATGTTCTATGATCTCAAGGCACTGTTACGTTCTATGATCTCAAGGCATTAAAAAAAAATGAAACAGTCACCTGGAAATCTGTTCTAACATGTCAACATCCATTTGACATACTGATCACCATTGATTCTAACAGCAAAGTAATATTGACAATAACATGCAGTTTGACTTGCAGTATCTTGTCTTACTCTCTCTCTCTCTCACCACACACACACACACACACACACACACACACACACACTCTCTCTCTCTCTCTCTCTCTCTCTCTCTCTCTCTCTCTCTCTCTCTATATATATATATCTCACACCACACACACACACACACACACACTCTCTCTCTCTCTCTCTCTCTCTCTCTCTCTCTTTTATACTAGGTGTGGCTTTTTGCTTACTCTGATTCACTGTGTCAGCCATTGCCAAAAGGAATAAGGAAACTCGGGAACCTGGGGTTTATGATATGCTCTCCAGAAAGAAATATAAGAAGTAACAATTTACTTTAGAACAGAAGCTGAAAAAGGAAAGTTAATTTAGGGATATAGGTTGCAGGCTTGAACCCATTAACACATTCGCTGCCGCTGTGCTATTTTAATGGCAAGCACACGGTGATGGTAAGAATACCAGGCAAATCTTCCAAGACACCGCAAGGCGTCGCACGGCACCACCGATGAGCTTTTATGCATTTGGATCAACCTAAGCCGTGTTCAGATCTCATAGCTTTGCATGACTCCACTATTCTCAAATACGAGAAAATTTATCCATAATTGATATCCGTAATTGTAACTTTCAGTAACTCCAGGGATATAAACACATCTACAGCAATGATGTGTTTATAAATTTATTAGTTACTGTCTATAGCATATACAATGCAAAGCAATGCATTTGCATTGTATATGCTATAGACAGTAACTAATAAATTGTAAAATTCTTAAGGTGCAAAAAGATTGAAAAATTTCTGATTGGTTCAATATCTGTCATATTAATTTTCAGTCCTAGTACACTAGTGAACAGAATTATTCTCATGATGTTGGGAACATCATACCAATGTGTAGCTAAAATCTGTTGAGGCAGAGTACGAGAGATAACGTCACTTTCTTCATTTTCACTTTCACTGCTGGTCGTACTACAGCTACTAAAAGAATACATTTCTGCATATGATGACAAATTATTGAGATCATCTATTTCCATGGCAGGATGTGCCCTCCGATAAACTTTTGGGTGAGAGGAAACGGAGATGGCCTGTCTGAATATATCAGTTGTTTCCGCAAAACTAAGCATTGAAACCAATATGGGTTTCCTTGAAATCCCTTTAACGTCCTCAATAGGCCACCTTCTTGCATATGAACACCAAGCAGCAAATGCTTTTTATTGCCACTCAAGCATTTATTTATTGATAGTTCCCTTCACCTCAAAACCAGTGACGTTCAAAGGAAAGTAAACATTGCAGTAAAAAGTGCACGTTGTGTTAAGTCTGTGGGGAGTCAATTTACTTGTCCTTCCCTAAACCACGTGGGAAAAAATCCGCTATTCCCAAATCATGGGCATTTTTAAACAGTTGGATATGCATTCTCAGTGCCAGTAACAAAACTGATACCTCTCTTCAAGTACTGAAGGTTTTAGGAAGGGAAATATTGAGCCACAATCATGATGCCGCTCGGCGTCATTGGCACCTAGGCTAAGTATTGTATGATGCTATTCAACATCACGGGGCAGTGAAAGTGTTAATCATCCCATAACATCATCAAACCAAATGCTTTTTGGGAATGCTAGTGTGATTGTAAGAGTTGGTGTTTCATTGGGCTGCCATATCAGCCTCCCCTTTTGGTGTAAAGGTCCTGCGACTGCCTTAAAGTACTGGGATGAAATTCTTGATTCCTGTATGAAGTTGTATATCTGTGCAGTTGGCAGATTTCATCCTATTGAAAGACATTGTGCATTGCCACAGAGCTAATGAGGTCAATGCATATCTTGGAAGAACAAGGTGTACAGTGAATGAAGTGACCTGCATTTTTCTCCATGCCTCAGTCCCACTGAACATCTATGAAACTGCCCTATAAAGCAAAGGTTAAGCTATGGTCACTATTTTTATGAAATGCAATGAATTAATGCAAGAGAAAAATGAGTGTATTTTGTAGACAACATAATTGCCTAGTTCCCATATGAAAGGTATGTGAAATATACGAATTTTTGAAAAGGAACTTATAATATTTTAATAACATTTTAATTATATATATTTTAAAACCTTGTAATGCTCAAAGAAATTGTTTTTGAGAAATCTGCGATCTTTCCACGGCACACAGTGGTCCCAATCACAAATCTGGGCAGCCAAAATTGTAAAAATGACTTGGTTTAAACTACCACTGAAAAGCTCTAAACTAATACTACATAAAGTGGGGTGTAAGAAAGGAACAGCAATAAGTCTCGAACTGATAAGGGAAAGATGACACAACACCGCAAACATGAAATATGATTGCCGTGACTCAGCACCGCCAGTGAGTCTGCTACAAACACCTGTTTGGGATAGTTTATTACAGTGTCAGAGTCTATAATAGAAATGACCGAGAATGCAAAACAAAGTTACAGATATGTAGTTTCAAATGTACAAAATAGTTTTCGTTTGAATATAACATTGCTCAGATGGTTAGCTAACCTTTAATATTCGTGAAAAAGAAGTCAATATTTGTCAACTTGCAAATTCAAAGTGAGGTACAAAAATAAATGCACGTTAGATCAAAGTGATATTGTGCTCACTGATTTTGTGACATCTTGTCTTAACAATGGCATTTGTTGACGTTGCGTATGTGCACGTTTATAATGTCAGCTCATAACTTTCAGTAAACATGTTAAGCTTGACGCACGTGAAGCTATTTGAAGCTTTAAGAGAATCAGGAGAGATACATTCATTAAGTGCTCGATCAAAGGAATATTTATATGAAATTCTTGAAAAGAAAGATGCCAGATTAATTTCTGCTTTTAGCAATATAAAAAATTCAGTTCATGCCAAAATTTCTGCTTATTGCACAACTTTATCTAGAAAATGGAGTAGAAATCACAGAAGTGTTAAGAGACTCACAAAGTATGATTCAGTTTGGCTGCAAAAGAAAATAACATTCCTCAGTTCTGAGGAATGTACATCGTTTCCATGAAAATATGGGCTTAATTGTGGACCAACCAAAACAAGGCAGTGGGAACACAAATTTTGGTAACACAGCCAGAAGATTTTTCAAATACCCAGAGCTATCGTCATCTATAACAGGCATTGATGGTTAATATATAACAGGCATTGATGAACAACTCATAATTCGTTTTTCCATTCTCCTTCAAACTTTGTCTAGTGGTTATGACATTAATGCTGAAAATTTTCATGAATATGCTTTTCATGCTGCCAAACAGTTTGTTGCATTATATGGTTGGTATTATATGCCTGCTAGTGTGCATAAACTGTTCATCCATGGCTCAGATATCATTAAGTCATTCTCAATCCCCATCGGCCAGTTGTCTGAAGAGGCACAGAAATCCAGAAATAAGGACTACAGATTATTCAGGACAAGAAACACCAGAAAATTCTCTCAGAGAGCCACAAATGAAGATTTACTTCACCACCTTCTTGTGTCTTCTGATCCATACATTGTGAGCTTAAGAACACTGCCAAAAAAGAAAGTTAGGGAAACTTTCAACCCAGGTATTGTCTCTCCTATTGTGTCCACAACTACAAACAAATAAAGACCACACAGATGATGATGAAGATGACGACCCGGATGATGATGATGATGATGATGATGCCAGTGAAGATGAAGATTGATAGAGGCTTATTTTGAAATGATGTATGTTCTCCTGTTTTACAGTATGTAAATGTTCATGAAATGTAGCACAGTACAGACATGAAATTTGTATTTGTACATCTGTTATTTTGTACAAAATATACGCATTTATTATTTGATTCCTGAGTGGTGTAACTTTAAATTAAGTGGTCTTGAATAGTTACAGAAGACAAGTGTACAAATTAATGAGTCTCTTGGTCTTCAGGAAGCAACACACAAAAGCACACTGTAAGGTGAGCATTATGCACTGGAAATTAGCTAGCCATTCTTAACTATCATACAGTGGTCGGTGAAAGTCAGATTCATGTTTATGTTTCAAGTGAGACAGATTAGAGTGAAAAATCAATGCCTTTATGCACACTTGTATTTTTGGCCACCCAGATTTGCGATTGGGACCACTGTGCAGCATGTCAAACAGCGCTTACTAGGAAGACAACATGCAAAAAGTTTAAACATTTCAACAAAATATAGTAGTCTGAGCATGTTTTTCTATAACTCAAATATTCTTTGAGTAATATTTGAAAAATGAGTGTTCGTCGCAAAATGCACCAACTGTTTAAATATCAACCCATCAGTGGATTCTGTTACAGCTTTTTTATTTCTGTGAAAACTAAAGTTTCTGAAATTCTAGCAGCGATTTGCACTCCGCTAATGTTATTTTCTTAATCCTTAAATTATGTTCCTACAGCACCTGTTGGCTCACCCCCCCCTCCATTCACTATAGAGCCGTGAGCACTACATAAAGGGTGGGGCAGGTAAGATTATAGAGGCTAGAAGGATTAGACCCCTTCCCCCATTCAAAATTCAAGTTTAAACCAGAATCAGCTGTGATGTCTATGACATTCTCCCAAGGCCATAAACATTAATTTTCCACTGATGTCCAAAGCACTGTCGGTGTGAGCGATTCATTTGATGTTATGATTTTTTAAGTGATAAAAGTTACTAACTTTCTTTGGCATTTTGCTGCAAATTTTCTCCCCATTTTAGCATTTTTTGAGCAGCCTTAAATTCTGCTATGAAGGTAAGGTTGCTGCCCTCCTGGCACTTCTCTGAACCCTCTAAGACCTCAAGATGGTTCTTATTTGGAACTGACAATAATTGCCATCCCACTTTTTGAATCATATCATTAAGGGATAACATGCCAGTACCAAACCTTTAGTAATTCCAGAGGGAGTTAGATTCCCTATTGACTGTATGCTTTGTTTACCAAATACCCTCCTTTTTTTAGATGGTATCTTGTGAAACGTGTCATTTGGTTCATATGTGTTTGTATTGCTTCATACTTGTAACACACCCCATACATTGTTGTGCCATACTATAAAGTAGTTTCACAAAGATTGGTTAATTATTTTGTTTAACTATGCTTATTTTTCCTGTTTCATGCTTTACTTTTGCTGGACAGAGCATGTGGTCAGCTAATTTAGACCAATTTTGAAAAGCTGTGGTTTCACTTATGTGCAACTAGGTTATCTAGCCTGTCGAATAAGTGAGGAAGGAGATGTGTGATGTCTTATTAAAGAGGAGGAAAATAAGGAAGTGAATGAAAATTTTGACCCAGGTGCTGTATGTCATGTACAGTATACTGCTACTGCTGTAACTCTTAGGTTTGTAGAGACAGGCTTACACACTATTGGGAGGACTGGAAAGTAATGTCGTTTTTGGAAAAGAAGAGAAACACTGTTTGTAACAGAATAAATTTATTTCTTAATGAATTATATAATCACCATCATTATCAATCAACTTGCCCATCATGAAACCAAACTTTCAAAGCCATCTTTATAAAAAGGCTTTGGCTGTGATGCAAAGAGGTCTGAGAGCCTTGTTTTGACATCAATATTGTAAAATCTTTTCTCATTAAGAAAGTGCTGCAGAGATCTGAACAAATGGTAATCAGATGGTGCAATGTCAGGAGAATAAGGGGGATGGGGCTGAACTTCCCAGCCAGCATCTCTGATCGTCTTCTGGGTCTGTCTTACTGTGTGAGGTCTCGTGTTGTCATGCTGCAGGATGACACCTTTTCTGTTGACCAGTGCTGAATGTTTTACAGTAATAGCTTGCTTCAAATGGTCCAGTTGTTGACAATAGAGGTCTGCCGTTACGGTCTGTCTGGGTTCCAAGAGCTCAAAGTGAGCTATGCCAGCGGTAATCAACCAAACACAGCAAAACCTTTTTGGGGTGTAGGCCTAGTTTTGGCGTAGGAACTGGTGTCTAACCTGGAGAAAACCACTGTTTTATGCATTTGTTGTTCAAGTAAAGAACCCACTTTTCATCTCCGGTGACAATTCAATGAAGAAATGGATCCTTTTCCTGTTGGCTGAGCAATGAGTTGCAGATGGTGGAATGCTGGGCTTTGTTGTCAAGTGAAAGTTGGAGTGGGACCAAAACTCCTTGTCTATATATAGAACTTCCCTATCTGTTGCTGGTGCTCTTGAACAGTCGACCATGATGCACTAAGATGTTGGGATAATTCATCAATGGTTTGACGAGGATCTGCCTCAACGGCTGCACGCAGCAGATCATTGTCCATCTCCATGGGCCTTCCTGCATGAGGGGCACCTGAGAGGTCAAAATTGTCTGACCGGAATTGGGTGAATCAACACTGGCACTTGCGGACATTTAATGCATTTGGATAAACAGCGCAAATGTTATTGGTGGCCAACGGTTGCATTGTTCCCCTTGTGAAATTCATACAGCATACAATGACGAGCTTGGGTTTATGTCACACATTTTGTTCTGTAAATCTGGAAGACAAAAACACCTACATAATAGTTCATTCACTTGTACTTATACTTACTTTACGTTGAATGTCTGTAAACACCTCACAACTTCTCCCCAAATGTAGCCCCCCAAAACGACATTACATTTCGGTTCCCCTGGTACGATAGAAATTTCCACCAAAGCCTGTGAAAGTTTTAGAAACATGAAGCCACATAAAATGTAGTAAATCTCAGTGTGGTAGAATGGAGTAAAAATGTCATATCTATGGCCAAACCCCTCCGAAATGACTCCACAACTTAAATCTTGGCCCTCAGTCTCCAGCAGCTGGAATGTACCTGGCCAAGGCAGCGGCCAGTGCAACATGAAGGCAGAGGGTGCTAAGAATCACCGGTGGACCGGACTAGGCTGCCATTTGATGCTGACCTTGGCTACGTATAATGGACGCTCCCTATCTTCTGATTCAAGGCTTCTTGAATTGGAAGAGGAACTACAAAGGATCAAGTGGGACATTGTCGGGCTAAGTGAGTTAAGGAGAAGATCTCATTCAACTGAAAAGTGGACATCTCTTTTACTATCGTAGCACAGATACTGGCAGAACTAGTGGTGTTGGATTTATAATAAACAAGAAACTGAAGGATAAAGTTGTTGAAGTTGAAAGTTCCTCTGACAGAGCTGCACAACTCGTTACTCAACTCTCATGAAAATACCAGGCTCAAATTATTCAAACTTATGCACCCACCACAAGTCATCCTGAAGAAGAAATTGAAGAATTTTATGAGAAATTCGTCATCTAAATAATAAAGGCAACCAGCACTTGAAGATAATTATGGGAGATTTCAATGCAAAAATAGGGCAACGGCAACAAAATGAAACTTCAGTAGGTAAATTCTGTCACGGCAACAGAAACCAGCGTGGAAATACTCTCGTAGAGTTTGCAGAGGCAGAAGGGTTTTTCATCATGAACTCCTTTTTCAAGAAAAGCCGCAAAGGGAAATGGACATTGAGGCATCCCAATGGATGGACAAGTGAAACTGATTTTATTATGTGTAACAAGAAATTTGTCATGGAAGACTGCAGTGTACTGAATAAGTTCAACACAGGTAGTGACCATAGAATGGTAAGATGTAAGATGCACCTCAATGCTAAACTCGAGCGTGGCAAGCTCATAAAGCCAACTAAGTGTATTGATGTGACCAACCTTAAAAAGCATCATAATACCATCAAATTAGAACTGAAGAACCGATTCTCTATTCTAGAAGGTCTAACATCAGAAGAAGTGGACATCTCTGAAGTTAACAGAAAAGTAACCAAATCTCTTATAGAACCAGCAACAAAATTAGCAGGGTCTAAAAACGAGTTTCATGTGAACAAATTATCAGGAAAAACCAAAATGTTGATGCAAAAAAGGAGAGAGATGAGGACGACTAAAGAAGATGTGACTTCCAAAGTGGAATATATAGAGCTATGCAAGACAGTACGAAAAAGTATCACTGAAGACGTAAGAAAATTCAACTATGAATTAGTGAGGAAAGCAATTGAAAACAACCAAAGCCTAAAGATAGCAAAGGGACATCTCAGTAAGGGAAGAAAACAGATTATGGCACTGAGAAAAGAAGATGGTTCTGTAACAAGAAATAGAGGCGAAATTTTGACAAGAGTGAAAGATTTCTACTCCAAATTATATGAAAGGGATGATACATGTACTCCAGACATCATGAAAGGTACCAGTACCAGAGTTCTTCCAGTCCTCCCAGCAGAAGTTGCACATACAATCAAGAACATGAAACGGGGAAAAGCTCCAGGAGAAGATGGAATTACTGTAGATATCATACAAGAAGCAAGTGGAGAAATTGAAACTGTACTCGCCCAAGTTTTCACTCGATGCCTTAATGAAGGGAGGATTCTTGAGGATTGGAACAATGCTACAATGATCCTGCTACATAAAAAAGGTGACATAGAGGATCTCAGGAACTACAGACCTATCAGCCTCCTATCAGTGGTTTATAAAATCTTCACTAAAATTCTTTCACACTGTTTGAAGGTAACACTGGACATGGCTCAACTGAGAGAACAAGCTGGATTCAGGAGTGGCTACAGCACAATAGATCATATCCACGTACTGAGAGAACTAATTGAAAGAGCGAGGGAATATGAACTTCCATTGTACATGGCTTTTATCGATTATGAAAAGGCCTTTGATTCGGTGAAACCATCAGCAGTTACAATGGCTTTTAAATCCTGCGGTATTGAAGATGCATACATTAATATAATAAATAAAATGTATGAAAATGCAAGTGCAAAGATTCGGCTGTTTGAGAATACAGCACACATAAAAATTGGAAAGGGAGTGAGACAAGGTGACACCATATCTTCCATGCTCTTTAATGCCCCATTGGAATATGTCTTTCAATCACTGAACTGGGATAAAGATTAATGGAGATTATCTAACTCAACTTTGTTTTGCTGATGTCATTTTTGCAACTACCCCATCAGAGCTGCAGAGTATGATCCAGGAACTTGCTGACAAGAGTAAAGAAGTGGGATTAAAAATGAACTTTCAGAATACAAAAGTGATCTACAATGCTTTTACAAGAAATGAAGATTTATTGATAGATGGAGAAAAGCTGGAGATAACCAATACCTACATTTATCTTGAACAGCAAATATTAAGTGAGGGTCACATTGATGAAGAAATTAATCGGCATATAAAACTTGCCTGGAGAGCTTTTGGAAGAAACAGCATAATTTTGAAGAGCAATATGCCATTATGTCTTAAAAGAAAAGTGTTTGATCAATGCATCCTTCCAGTGCTTCCGTATGGTGCAGAGACGTGGACCTTAACTAAAAGAGACATACAAAGGCTGCAGACAACTCAAAGAAGCATGGAGAGGTTCATGCTTGGTGTAACCAGGAGAGATAAGAAGAGGAACTCGTGGATCAGAAAAATGACAAGAGTGGAAGACATCATACATCATGCATACATATCACTAAACTGTTCTTTGAGATTCAGAGGTTAGCTCCAAAAAGAAATACAAACTACCAGATATTTTTACTGACTGTTGTCGTATGAAACTTCTTCATTTACAGCGATCTTGACATACAACTCGGGCTTCACTGATATCCATTACACGCCGTACACAAGATCTTTTATACATCATACTCATCATCTTTTTCTCATGCAGACACTCCTGAATCTGATCCACCCATGTCTTCCTTGGCCTTCCTTTGCCTTTCCTTCCTGCCACTTGGGCTAAAAAGATTTTCTTAGTAAGCATCGCATCACCCATTCTTTCAACATGGCCAAACCACCGAAGCATATTAGTCTCCACCTTGCTAACAACATTTTGCTTCACATCACACAACTGCAACACATCTTCATTCCTCACACAATCAGACCGTGTCTTGCCATAAACCCCCCGTAAGTAACGCATTTCTCCAGCACACAAACGACTCCTATGTTTCTTCTGCAGTACCCAGGTTTCACTGCCATGCATCAGAGTAAGAACAATTGCACTTTCATACACAGCCATGCTGGACTCGCTAGAGAACCCACCATTCCTTTGAAAACCTCCCAGAGCAGCTATGACTTTCAATGAAGAATTTACTTGCCTACTAATTTCACCATCCAATTTGTTTTCTCTGTCAAACATGCTTCCTAAATACACAAACTCACTCACCTGGTCAATCACAGTGCTGTTTATACTTACATTACATTCAGTACTACTAATTCCTCTCTCAAACACCATAACTTAGGCTTTTCCCTTATTTTAACTCAGTTTGAATTTCATGCAAACTTCCTACATCCGAGACAACATACTCTGCAAATCACTTTCGCTCTCTGCCAACAGGATAGTGTCATCAGCATACAGCAATCTGCACATACGGATATCACCAAGGCATAAACCACTATCATCTATTTTGGCATCACGCATGCACACGTCCATAAATATATTAAACAACCATGGTGACATTACACAACCTTGTCTAACTCCTGCACTAATAGAAAGCCATTTTGATAAAACACCATTCACTGGTACACAAGCTCTACTACCAGCATGCATGTCTTTTACACTATTAAGTAGATTCCCAGTAATACCATATTCATTCAATACCTTCCACAAAAGTGTCCTATTTACTCGGTCATAAGCTTTCTCTAAATCTATGAAGGCAACAAAAACTTTCTTACCAACAGTCAGATACTTTTCAATCATCATGCAAAATGCAAAAATCTGGTTCGTGCAGCCTTTACCAGGCGTGAAACCATACTGAACATCCCACACTTTCTCTGATCTAAGACCCCGTTCTTTTTCAATAACAACCTTACCAAACACATTCCCTGGCACACTTAGTAGGCTAATACCACAATAGTTCTTGCATTCAGTCTGATCATCTTTTCCCTTATACAAGGGAACAATAATAGCATCCTCCTTCCAATCCCGAGGGATCACTTCTAACTCCCAGCACAACTGGCAAATTTCCGTTAACCAGTCAATTACAGAGTCACCACCATATTTCAACATCTCAGCAGTTATGCCATCAACTCTTGGAGCCTTACCATTCTGAAGAGATTTTAGAGCTTTACACACTTCTTCTTTTGAGATCCCTCCTGTACTTCCATCTCTCACTGTGACATCATCTACATCTGTCTCAGAATCATCTTTGCTTTCCTGATCTAATAACTCACAGAAATATTCACCCCGTCTTTCACTTAACTCATTGGGCTTCCATATCATTTCCCCGATCTAATTCTTCACACAACTTGCAACTTTGCTTCCCCTATTTTTCCTGAGTCTCATGTACTTCCAGAAAGATTTCCTATCTTTCCAAAAAGCCAGTTCATGCCTTTCCACCGTCTCCTTCCTATCTTTTGCCTTACTCTGGTGAACCAGCTTAGCAGCTTCACGCTTCTTTGAGCGATATTCATCCACAGAGACTTTACCTTGCAACATCCCCAAATAGGCTTCCTTCTTTCTCTTTACTGTCTCTACAATCTCACTATTCCACCAAGCATCACCTCTATTGTTACCCACTATTGTGGTGCCGCAGACCTCTTTAGCACCAGTGACAACCCCGTTCATAAAACATTCCCACTTCTTTTCTACATCCCTCTCACCAGACTTCAGCTCCTTCAGACGTTCTCTGAGTAAGTCAGAATAATGCTGATGATCTTCAAGGAGCCTATCGACCTTTATTTTTTCTATCCTGGGTCTCTTCCTATTCCTTTTCCTCCAACCAACATTAAGTTTCACTCGTGACACTACCAAATAATGATCAGAACCAACATCTGCACCTCTCATCACAGACGGGTGTCAACAACTAAGTGTTTCAGACGCTGATCATAGACAACAAAATCTATCGCACTCTTTTGATCAAAAGTACGATTTTCCCAAGTATATGTGTGGATATACTTGTGGTTGGAAAAATGTATTAGATACACACAAACCATTCTCAATGCAGAGTTCAATTAATCTTTCACCATTATCATTCACACAAGGATCATTAAACTTACCTAGAACATTATCAAAAATTGCATTCTGCACACCTACTCTAGCATCCCCTGCTATTATAACTTTTTTCTTTAGCACCAAACTGGCTCAAAACAACTTTTAGCTCGTTCCAGAAATCTTCCTTCTTATCAGAAGATTCAGAGTCACAAGGAGCATACACTACAACAATTACTATTCTCTGAAGTTTCACTTTCAAACGAATCCAGATAATTCTCTCACTTATGCAACTATAGTGAATCAAGTTGTTCTTCATCTTTTCACTTAAAATCACACCTACACCAGCCTGACCTCTCACATTATCCAATACTCCAGACCACACACTCACTGTGCCATTCACTTCTTCTACCCCAATTTCCTTCTTTTTGGTTTCACTTACACACAGCACATCCAGTCTATACTTATTCATCTCCTTCAATCACCTCATTCATCTTGCCATTTATACCTCTAGTGTTCCGTACATCAATCTTACATTCACTCAGCCGAGATCTCTTTCTCATACGCCGTTTAGAAAGTCCAGGTCGATTCTGTGGTGGACCATCCTTCTCAAGTGTGGTAGGTCCACCA
This sequence comes from Macrothele yani, assembly GCA_039090855.1. Classification (NCBI taxonomy): domain Eukaryota; kingdom Metazoa; phylum Arthropoda; class Arachnida; order Araneae; family Macrothelidae; genus Macrothele; species Macrothele yani. The sequence continues at coordinate 101,248,877 of CM077028.1, forward strand.
TATCCCCCACTTGAGTCAGGATATTGATTTCTTTTTGTCTTTTTAATCAGGTAAGTACATCAGTGTGGGGGATTAGCCCACAGCTGAGGGTTCCAGTTGGTCATTCAACCTAAGGATTCTGAAACAAAACCCAGTGAGTTGGGGTCTTTTCGCCAATATCACACAGAACTAGCTGGCACCTCTCCAAGATTCACAAAGGCCCTAGTTGCTGTTGTGTGTGCCATTAGACATCATGATCAAAGTAAAATCCCTGAAATGGCAATGGGCTGGACATACTGCCAGAAGAACAGACCATCGATGGACAGTCGAAATTTTAGATTGGATTCCAAGGGACAGGAAAAGACTCAAAAGACCACATGGGAGATGGGTGGATGAAATTCAAAAGTATGCCGGAGTAACATGGAGGAGGCTGGCACAAGACAGACCGTTGTGGAAGAGGCTTGGAGAGACCTTTGTCCAGCAATGGATTGATAATGGTTGACAATGCTGCTGATGATGATGTGTTGGTTAACATCTGCAGTGAGCTCATATGATTGGTAGCATCACGTGAAATTCGGCTAGTTACATGACTCTTAACAGAATCAGTTTAATGCAGCAATATTGTGTTTAGCATAGCTTGTTGGGCTTCTGTTATCTTCTGTCTGGATTTCTGTGAGATAGGGTAAAACAGAAGTTCACACCCTGATAAATCTTTATTGTTGTTCCACTAGTTTTACACATTTAACATTCTTGTGTGTGTGTGTGTGTCCATAAAATTCAGTTTTCCATAAAATTCGTGTTTTTCAATTTCTTAGTTACTTCTTGCTCATACATGTGATACTTCTGTGGATTTGCGGCATTCCACTTTTTCTGTCATCATTTGGGTCATTCTCAAGATTAATGCAAAACAGAAGAGAAGCTGTTTTTTTTTAGGGTAGGGGGGGTCTTTGGCCTATAATATATAATTTTATTATTTATAAATTGTAAATTCGCACACCGCTGAACACACGTCGATGTCCCTGTTTTTGATTTTGGAAAGTTGGCAGCTCTGCATTTGCATTCATCATGATAACTGTGCTTGCTACTGTAAATTGGATGGAAAAAAATTGTGTTGCATCATGGGAACATGACTAAGTTTACCCAATATATGAGTATCGCTTTAAATGCTTTTTACCGCTGTAAGAAGGATGAAGCAGCTAAGCTGGTTTGCCAGAGTAAGGCAAAAGATAGGAAGGAGAAGGTGGAAAGGCATGAATTGGCTTTTTGGAAAGATAGAAAGACTTTCTGGAAGTACATGAGACTCAGAAAAAATGGGGGAAACAAAGTTGTAAGTTGTGTGAAGAATAGGATCAGGAGAGACTGTAAGGGCTGTCAAAGCACGATAAAATTAAACTTGTTTCAAAGCTCACACACCACATTTCCAAATTATCGTCTAAAAACGTATGATCTAAAAAAGTCTTTATTTACAGTTTAAAAATATGGTTGTTTAAAAGCTTTGGCGAGCACTTTCGCGACCACTATGGCCACATCTTCAGGCCGATGAGTGAAATCATATTAGAGCGGTACATGGTTTTAATAGTAACAGACATGAGCACAGAGAATACACATTATGTAAATGAGAAACCCACACCTGTGGTAAGTGTGGTAAGTGTACTCACACCTAAATATGTGGGAAGTATGCTCTACCAAAAATCACTTGTTACCTTATTAAAAAATGCCTGTAAGAAATACTCCTTAGGGTTCGGTGTCAAAACTCAAAACCTCTTTTCTATTATTAAACATGACAGAGATATAATACCAACTGTTTCCCGCTTTGGTGTATATGGTGTCCCCCTGATGGACATTAATGGACAATCTGCGGATCTCTGCTATGTGGGTTCGACCTTTCGAAGCCTAGGAATTTGGTGGGCTGAACACAAATATGTCATCTGTAAAGAAGCTACTACGTCGACATTGTCTAAGACTGTCATTAAAAGGGACTTAAGACCTGACTGGGAAAATGCGAACTTGCTATCAACAGCTTCTACAAAAGCTCTATGCTCCTCACTGAGAGCCTATATATTATAAAATTAGGACCTAAGTGCAGCAATGAAGACTTTCCTGTCTACATCCCTAGTGCCTGGAGAAATTTCGTTTTACAATACTCATGACAGAAACCACCAAAATAATTTTGATGAATTTAAAACAGTTTGTGGTGAATAGCAGTGACCTATGTTTTTTTTTTTTTTTTTGTTGTTGTTTTCTCATTTACATAATGTATATTTTCTGTGCTCATGTCTGTTACTATTTAAACCATGTGCCGCTGTAATATGATTTCACTCATCAGCCTGAAGATGCAACCATAGTGGTCATGAAAGTGCTTGCCAAAGCTTTTAAACAACCATATTTTTTAATTGTAAATAAAGACGTTTTTTAGACCACACATTTTTAGACGATAATTTGGAAGTGTGGTGTGCGCGTTTTGTAACAAGTTTAATTTGATCATGCTTTGACAGTCCTTACAGTCTCTTCAATTTGTAGAGCAAAAATAACTCTGGTTTTTAGAATAGGATTGGGGAAATGATATGGGAGCCCAATGAGTTAAGTGACAGATGGGGTGAATACTTCTGTGAGTTATTAGATCAAGAAAGCAAAGGTGATTCATGGGAGGATCAGATTCAGGAGTGTCTGCATGAGAAAAAGATCATGAGCATGAAGTACAGAAGATCTTGTGTGCATCGTGTGATGGATGTCAGTGAAGCCCGAGTTGTATGTCAAGATCGCTGTAAATGGAGAAGTTTGATACTGCAACAGTCAGTAAATAATCAGTTAAAAAAAAAATTCTGGTAGTTTGTTTTTCTTTGTGGAGCTAACCTCTGAAACCCAGAGAACAGCTTAGTGATATGTATATAGCTTTAAATGCTTTTTGATTTTTGCCTGACATGAATGATTTCAGTAGTTCACTACAGAAACTACAGCAGCTGTTTGTGTCAAGATAACTATTTGGTTATTTGTTCATTTTCTTCAGTTTTATGAGCATTGGTTGCTGGCTTTACCTGTACTGTTCACTTAAGGCAATACACCATAGTTGTCATTGTTTGTGTAATTCAGACTCTAGGGCATTGTATATTTATTGTCATTTTCTGTTTTTGGCACTTGCTTAAACAACTGTCTTAATATCTAAAGCACAATATTAGATTATTAGTTAATGAATGAATAAACATTGCTGGCTGTAGTATAATTGTAACTGATGTACAAATGAATGTTTCTATGATGATGACACAGTCTTGTTGGCAGAGAGCAAAAGTGAGTTGCAGAGTATCTTGTTCCGGATGTATGAAGTTTGTATGAAATTTAAACTGAGTATAAATAACGGGAAAACCAAAGTCATGGTTTTTGAGTTAGGAACTGTTCGTACCAAATGCAAGATAAGCCTTAATGGCACAGAGATTGTCCAGGTGAATGAGTTTGTATATTTAGGAAGTATGTTTGACAGAGAGAACAAATTAGATGGCGAAATTAATAGGCGAGTGAATTCTTCATTGAAAGTCATAGCTGCCTTAAGAGGATTTCACAGGAATGATGGATTCTCAAGGAAGTCCTGAATGGTTGTGTGTGAAAGTGTAATTGTTCCTACTCTGATGTTCGGCAGTGAAACCTGGGTACTACAGAAAAGACATAAGAGTCGTTTGTGTGCTGGGGAGATGCGTTACTTTGTGGTAAGACACTCACTGATCATGTGAGGAATGAAGATGTGTTGCAGATGTGTAATTTGAGGCAACATGTTGTTAGTTAGGTGGAGACTAATATTCTTAGGTGGTTTGGCCATGTTGCACGAATCAGTGGTGAAGTGCTGACTAAGAGAATTTTTTCAGCCCAAGTGGCAGGAAAGAAAGGTAGAGGAAGGCCAAGGAAATCATGGGAGGACCAGATTCAAGAATGTCTGCTTGACAAAAAGATTATGAGTATGAAGTACAAAAGGTCTTATGTGCGGCATGTGATGGATGTTAATGAAGCTCGAGCGGTGTGCAGAGGTTGTTGCAAATGGAGACATTTGATACACCAACAGTAAGTAAATTCTAATTCTATCAGTTAAATGTGTACTTGGCACACAGTATTTCTTTGAAGAGCTAACCTCTGAATCTCAGAGAACAGCATAATGATGTGTGTGTGCGTACGTACACTGAAGAGCAATTGAATTAGAGATACCTGTCTCGTAATGTGTAGCACTACCTTTTGTCCTGATAATGGCGGTGATTCATCTCGGCATGGACTCGACAAGACACCGGAAGCGTTGGGAAGCCATACAGATCCACGACGACCTCTGAACAAGCTCCCACAGTTCACGAAGATTTGATGGAGGGGGGTCAAAGCCTCAAACATCTCTCTCAATGGCATCCCAGATGTACTCGATGGAATTGAGGTCAGGTGACCTAGCTGGCCAAGGAAGCGAGATCACGTCGGTGGAGTTTTCATCCAACCATTCGGATACAATTCGGGAGCGATGGCACAGTCCATTGTCTTGTTGCAGGATGAGGTCCCCAGTGGGATTTTGAAGTCACACAAACGGGAGCAAATGGTCATCCGGGATATCCCAGTAACATTGACCTGTGAGGGACGATGTCACGCGTACCAGGGGTCCCATTTCAGTCCACGTAAACAATCCCCAGACAAGAAGAGTACCCTGCTGGCAAGAAAGATCCATTGCTTAATGTGGTTTGTGCTGTACTGGTATCCTGCCATCCGCATGCACCAACATGAATCTCGACTCATCAGTCCAGGCAACATTTTTCCACATGTCTAGGGTCCAGTGGCGATGTTCCCACGCCCATGCTAATCTTTGCACCCTGTGATGTGCGGTCAGCAACTGTACCCTCGTGGGGCGATGGCTTCTGTACCCCATAGCGAGGAGATGGTTCTGGATGGTGTGGCTGCTTACACGTTTTTGTGCACCAGTGTTAAATTGCCGAGTGATTTCTTTCACTGTGGCCCGTCTATCCGCTGTTACAATGCAAGCTAGACAACGATGTCCCTGCCCATCCACACGCTGTTGTCCACGGCAGTTGGCCCTTGCAGGGATGGTTTTACCGGATTCGATGTACTCACGGTGCACCCGTGACACAGTGGCTCGTGAAAATCCCAGTGCCTACACGACTTCCAAGATGGTGTAACCCATTCGTCGGGCCCCGACAATTTGCCCACAATGAAATGCGCTTAGATCCTTCGTCTTACATATACTGCGTCCGACTCTTACTGATTCCCGTCGCATCACTTCTTATATTGTCGGATCGCTGCATACGTCACGTCGTTTCCATTTACAGGGCCACCCACAGCGCCACATTTGCATAACGCCAGCTGTCTCTAATTCAATTGCTCTTCAGTGTATGTATGTATGTATGTATGTATGTATGTATGTATGTATGTATGTATGTATGTATGTATGTATGTATGTATGTATGTATGTATGTATGTATGTATGTATGTATGTATGTATGTATGTATGTATGTATGTATGTATGTATGTATGTATGTATGTATGTATGTATGTATGTATGTATGTATGTATGTATGTATGTATGTATGTATGTATGTATGTATGTATGTATGTATGTATGTATGTATGTATGTATGTATGTATGTATGTATGTATGTATGTATGTATGTATGTATGTATGTATGTATGTATGTATGTATGTATGTATGTATGTATGTATGTATGTATGTATGTATGTATGTATGTATGTATGTATGTATGTATGTATGTATGTATGTATGTATGTATGTATGTATGTATGTATGTATGTATGTATGTATGTATGTATGTATGTATGTATGTATGTATGTATGTATGTATGTATGTATGTATGTATGTATGTATGTATGTATGTATGTATGTATGTATGTATGTATGTATGTATGTATGTATGTATGTATGTATGTATGTATGTATGTATGCATTCATTCATTCATTCATTCATTTTAATTTGTTTGTCAAGATTTCTGTGCAATGTGTTGTGTTAATAGCACGTGAACTTTACATATTTTTACATATATATATATATATACACACACTTTCTTAGGTGAAACTCTGAAACCAGCTATGAACCAGTTGTGTGCGAATATCATGGGTCATTTAGTCGCCAAGGGATTGTATTCTGTTCTACAAACTATTCTGCTCCAGGGATTAGTTAGGGTGAAGCCTTGTCTAAAGCGTGCAGCTCTGCTTGCAATTACCAATTTGGCTGTAAGGTATAGTACTTTTTCAAACATTTGTCTTTTAAAAGTATTCCGACTCTGTTCATGTGTCATTTGTTCTGGAATCTTTTATGTCCATCTCTAACAAGTTTCTGCCAAGCCATGATGGTACCACATGTGATCTAGTGGTTAGTCAGCATGATTGGTAACCAGATCTCTGATTTGTGTCCCATTGCAGCCAGAAGACTGCTGTGGTTTGGGAGCCATGTTAAGTATTAGTTCTGAGATGTCCCACTGCTGCCAAACAGCTGCAATGGCTTGGGAGTCATTTTAAACCATTTGTATCAAGGTATCTCACTTCTGTCAAACTTGGGAGTCTCACTAAGCTATGCATCCCAAAGTATCCCACGGCTACCAAACAGCTGCTATGACTTGGGAGTCACACGAATCTATGCATCCCAAAGTTTCCCACTTCTGCCAAACAGCTGTTGCAGTTTGGAAATCATGCAAAGCTGTGCATCCCAAAGTGTTCCACTGCTGCCAAACAGCTGTTGCAGTTTGGAAACCATGCAAAGCTGTGCATCCCAAAGTGTTCCACTGCTGCCAAACAGCTTCTGTGGCTTGAGAGTCATTTTAAACCATTCGTATCAAGGTATCTCACTTCTGTCAAACTTGAAAGTCTCACTAAGCTATGCATCCCAAAGTGTTCTATTACTGCCAAACAGCTGCTGTGGCTTGGGAGTCTCACTAAGCTATGCATCCCAAAATATCTCATGGCTACCAAACAGCTGCTAGACTTGGGAGTCACATGAATCTATGCATCCCAAAGTGTCCCACTTCTGCCAAACAGCTGTTGCGGTTTGGAAGTTATGCAAAGCTGTGCATCCCAAAGTGTTCCACTGCTGCCAAACAGCTTCTGTGGCTTGAGAGTCATGCTAAGCCATTGGTCTCAAACTATCTCACTGTTGTCAAATAGTTTCTGTGGTTTGGAAGTTATGTTAAACCTTTGGTTCCAAGGTGTCCCACTGCTGCTAAACAGCTGCTCTGGTTTGGGAGTCATACTAAGTCATTGGTTCCAAGGTGCTGCCAAACAGCTTCTTTGGGAATCATGCTAATCCATTGTACTCAAAGTCGCCCACTGTTGCCAAACAGCTGCTGTGATTTAGGAATCTTATTAAGCCATTGGTCCCAAGGTAAATTATCCTTTTGGATCTTTGGCCCAGGCCATATAGCCCAAGCTGCAGCATTAGTGCCCAGTCAGAAATTAACAACCAAACCAACCGAAGCTTTGTGTTTTGGGCATCTAATGTTGCAAGCATGAAAATTTGAGGTAGTGTATTGTGTACAGATTATCAAAGGGAATTTTGAAACCAGTACATAACTCTGCAAGTGCTGCAAGCTTCAGATTAATAAACAGAATGTTTCTTATTCATAGCTGACAACAAAACTGTAAATTTCTTATATTCTATTTTAAACCACAGTGTTTGCCATTGTCTCCTTTAATGTCAAAGTCCAAGACTTTTTAAGTTAAAAGAGTCATTATATACTACTGTGTTAAAAACTAGTTACAGAGCTTTTATGGTGAAATCAACAGAGAAAATGTTAAATTCTTGATGTTTGAATTTGGATACGCACATGCTGCCATTTATTCACAAAATCTAGAATGCTAAATTCAACATTTTGAACAACCAGCAGAAAATACATGGTCTTGGAGCTTTCAAATGGAAGATGCATACCTCCATGCCATTACCATAGCATAGCCTCCACAGGGTATGCAGGTGAGCCCTTCCACTTAGATGCTCCTGAGCTCTTGACAAAATGTTTTTACATTCTGACTTCTTTCCATCAAAAATGTCTTAATATTTCCTCCTAATCCTTGTAGGGAAAAGGGAAAGTGGGAAAATAATGCCTGAAAAAAAATTGTGTAAATTTTACTACCTGCAGCATTATCCAGCTCTCTCTTGTGGCATTACCTTAAGACTGCAGCATTATCCAGCTCTCTCTTGTGGCATTACCTTAAGACTGCTGTGAATGCAGAACATATAATGGAAGGGATACAGCATGTTACAGTTGAGTAGGACTAGATATTTCTGATAGAAAACGTGTTGAGCTACTATTTTGAAAAAAAAAAAATGAAACTTTGCTGTAGAATTCACACTTATGTGACACCACCAACATTTTAATAATGGGCTGGTGATGGCCTGCATTTTGATTTTTTCACCTCACCTTCCTGCCCATCTAGTGACAGATAACCTAGTGCTTTATAGGTTCCTGTCCTTAGAAAAACAGGAACCTACTGTATGTGCCCCTTCACAGCCATGAAGCTCAAAGCTCCCCCAACGTTTGCGAAGGCACTGGACCTTGAGAGTCTTAAGAAGTCTTAGAAATGGCAGCACAATAAAGTTAATGCTTACTGATAAATCAGGCCAGATAGTGCAATGAACAGGTCAGACTGTGATGACAGACTAAAAGAGAGTATAGAGAAGTCTGTCTCCTCAATTAATAAAAACCATCCAATGAACAAAGCCAAAGCAACATCCAAGTCACAGAACCTGTCAGTGGATGTTCAAAAAGCAGCTGTAGTCCCACCCAGACCTTCCATTCCACTATTAGTTGGCTGATTAAAACACTGTAAACCAGGTCTCAAAATATGACCTATTGTGTCTTAAGAAAAGAGCACCCACATATTTTCTGGAAAAAGAGCTAGCTGAGTCTCTGTGGGTCTTCCTATCAACTTCTCTGCATGTGTTAAAGAAACCTGAAGTTAGGCATCATGGCAAGTTTCAACATGATATCCCTCTATCCATCCATCCAAGAATAAAAAGGCATGTCATAATCTGAAAACCCTGATAACTGAAAACAACCTGCATTCGACAAAAGCTGTACATGAAATAAGAAGAGCCTTAAATCTTGTTACAACCAATAATTATTCTAATTTCTAAGGGATCCTATACACACAGAAGAAAGGTGCTTCCATAGAATCTCCAGTCTCTGGAATGCTGGTGGAAAGGATTTTTATTCATGATGCTCACCAGTTTTAATTGACTTCTTGCCAGATTTTGCTCACTGTTAGTCGATGAAATATTCAGGAGTAATTACCTAAAGCCCAAACTCTGGCTCCAATATGTTATGACATCGAATTCATTTGACTCAATGTTTAGTAAAAATGAGTGCAAAATTATGTGGTATCATTACATATGTACATCATTTTAGCCTGATGTCTGCAATAATCTTGTTTTCATCAAAAATAGCCTAGCTTCATATTTTATGATTCAACTAAAACACATATGAATCTACGTTTATACTTTATACTCCCCGCAACCTCTTTGTAAGTTTTTTAAGAAGATGAATAACAAGCAACCTCTTTGTAAGAAGATGAATGATATGGAGGGAATACTTGGTGCCATATCTGGTTCCCTGTTCATGAAGCATAACACATGAGTACATTTACATTTTTCAAATGAATATTTTTATGCAATTGTACAGTTTTAAGGTTAATGCCTACCTAGGATTCTTTTATTTGGTCTTTTTATGAAGTGCTCAACATTATTTCCAAAGATAAACGTAAACTTGTGGAACATAAGACTAAATTGTAAATGTCATCTACTACAGGGATCGCATTCCTCCTAAAATTCCTAATATTTTGTGACCCTCCTTAAATTCCTAAAATTAGACCTAAAATTTGCTATTCATCCTAAAATTTTCGTAAGCTTATTTTTATTAAAAACACAACCGTTATTAACGCCAATAAATTTACCATTACGGTAAGGTAAAAAGACCTGTTATTGTAGAAACACAGCCTATATGCTGTGCTGCTGAAGGGAGGGAAAAATGACGCCATCGAGATGCACTTGCTTCGGGGCGGGCGTTCCATTTTTTTGCCTTCGAACAGTTTTCGAGAGTAACAAGAGATCTAAGGGAAAAGGGGAGGGGTCATTTTCACCCCTGGTTTGCGCTTTGCAGACGAACTCCGTGGCACGCAGAAGATCGTACTTTATTTTTGTACATGCCTTGTGGAACCTCCTCTTTCTGCTGATGTTTTGTTATTGTAAACCGCAGGTGGGTGGAAGCAAAGAGGAAACATGTGGTCTCCTTCCGTAACCTCCGGTAATGACGATGGGATGGTAGCTGAGTATTATCTTGGCAGGCAGTAGAGCACGTGATCATTGACCTTCGATCATGCGTCGGCGACAGCGACCTTCGATGCGCAATATATCTCGGCTCCGACTCGCTTTGACTGAACTTGCGTGAGATGCGTATGATAGTTTCTGGTTTTACGTCTTTTATGGTGTTCTCTGTGCTGTGTGCAGGTTCAGTTCTCTAGTGGTGACCTGCTTTTTTTTTTTTTTTTTTTTCATCTGACATCCTCGCAGCCAAATTTCGGGAAGTTGTCTGGTTTTGCAATATTGGAACGTGTTTTTGTACATCCCTTTCATTTTCTGGTTAGTAATACAAGTGTTTAAGATGCCTAAATCCAAAACGAAATTTCAAGATGCGTGGCTCGCCAAAGAATTGGACGGAGTGAAGTTGAAAGAATGGTGTTCTGCAACTGAAACAATATTTTCTGCTAAGTGTATATTGTGTTCAGAAATTTTCAACATTTCTAATAGTGGCTTTTCACAAGTAAAAGCGCATCATAAAGGAAAAAAACATTTGCAGAAATTTCAAAGTAAATTTCAAAATAAGTCCATCCTGAAAGCCTTTGAAGGACGGGATCTTCAGCCCAAAACAAATATTAGGGAAGTACTGAGTCATGATTTACAGTTGGCTAAAGCCGAAGCATTATGGGCCATGAAAGTTGCTAAGGACAATGTCTTTTGTTTCATGCACTGAAACAGTTGAACTTTTCAAAGAAATGTTTCCTGATTCTGCTATTGCAGCCAAAATGCAACTTAAAGAAAAAAAGTTGCTTATGTGATATCACATGGATTGTCAAAATATTTTGAAGAGGATTTGAAAAAGACATTGCATCTAGTAGCCCAGGAAAGGTTACTATAGCATTTGATGAAACTACAAATACACAAGTGAAACGGCAGTTGGATGTGTATCTCAGGTACTGGTCTTCAGAAATAAATTCAGTTTCTTGCCGATACCTAACAAGCGTTTTTCTGGGTCATGCAACAGCAGATATTTTGCTAAAAGAAATTCTTGATGTGTTATCATCCTTCAATATTTCGTTGAACAGAATTATTTGTGTATCCATGGACAGCCCAAATGTAAATAAGTGCTTTTACGCAAATTCAATGAAGTTGTAAAACAAGAAACAGGCCAGAAATCTTTTGGAACTAGGTTTTTGCAACCTGCATGTTGTTAGTAATGCATTTAAAATTTTTTTGACAAGCTTAAATATAGATTTTGACGAATTTGCTACTGATATGCATTACTTTTTAAAGAGTAGTGCTGCAAGACGAGAGGATTATAAATCTGTCGAGGATATAACATTGGTCACTGCCAAATTTCTTTGCGTCATGTCAGCAACAGATGGTTAACCGTTGGTTCTGTAGCCCAGAGGCTCTTGGATCAATGGCTAAATATTACAGAATATTTTTTAAACTTCTTGCCATCTCAAAAAATATTTGAAAAACAACTGCGCAATTCGGCAAGGTATAAAAGAATTCACTGTTTCCTGAAAAATGAGCTTACTCCTTGCTATTTAGCATTAATTTCATTTTCACACCAAAATTTTGAAAAGTTTTCATTATGTTATCAGAGTGAAGAACCAAAAATACACCAGTTATATTCTGATTTAAATACTTTAATGAGGAATGTTATGGCTCAGTTTATCCAAGATGATGTTATAGCAGGGAAATTTGGAGAAGACCTAAAGAATGTAGATTTTGAAAACAAAAATTCATGGAAAAAACTAGGGGAGTTAGAAGTTGGTATGAAGACAAAAAATCTCCTCAGGAATGTTCAGGAGACCAGGCAGAAATTATTTCTCTTAGATGTAAGATCATCACTAATTGCAACCACAAAATATTTAAAGTCAAATTTGCCATTCTGCAATCAAAAGCTAAGAGACATAGAAGTTTTAAAGGTAAAAGAACCAAAGAAAGAGTCAACTCAACTTTCAGTCACTGAAGGACTTTCGGAAATAACCAGAATTTCAAGTGTTTTGCATCTTTCTGAGGAACAAATTGATAGAGTAAGAGAAGAGTGGAAACTTTTAAATTGCGATAAGCCAACTCTAGATGAACTAGTGAAATTTTCAGAGGAAGGGCATATTCCAGTGCGGATTGATCATTACTGGCGTAATATATTTAGTATTAAAGACTCTAGCGGAAAAGAAAAATACTCAAATCTTGCTAAACTCATAAAGTCAATTTTAGTTTTACCTCATGGTAATGCTGATGCAGAAAGGGGATTTTCGGTTAACACTGCTCTGTTAAGGAAGGACAAGGCTAACTTAAAAAGACTCAACTATAACATCATTAAGAATAGTTAAAGGGGCCATTAAACACTATGGATGTGTAAGTAAAGTTCCCATAACAAGAAATTTGTTAAATAGTGTTTGTGATTCACATAAATTTTATAAAGAGTATGTTGATAAGCTGAAGGAAGAAGAATCAAAAAAGGTAAAAGAAAGGAAGCAGAAAGAGAGGGAAAATAAGGAAAAGCAGCTAGAGAAAAAAAGAAAAGCTGAGTTTGATGACAAAATAAAAGAAAATGATGCAGAAATAAATAGACTTAAAAACGATAAAGAAGCCTCCCTAGCAATAATTCAAGAGGGAACAGAAAGAATGAGAAAAGCTGTAGAAAAACAAAATACTGTTGAAATAGCAGTTGCCTCTAACTTGATCATACAAGGTTCAGCTGAAATAAAGAAAACTGAAAGTAAATTAGTTGTGGTAGAAGCAGAAAAAGATAGGCTAATCAGGAAAAGGTTAAAACAATAATATGAAAAAAGTAATTCAGTGAACAATTGTACATAGTTCTTGGTTTTCAATTACCTTTTAGGATATTATAATTTAATGTGAAACCTGAAAACTTTACTGTGAAAATCGTGAATTGCTTCTGGTTCAACAGCATATTAATGTTCAAAGTGAAACTTGAATGTGGTAAATATACTTGAATATGATAATAACACGTGAAAAGATAAGAACTGAACATTAGAAGTAAATCATACTTAAACTTTAGACATTAGACGTTATGCAAAAAATTTGGGTGTTAACTTCGACCATATATACTAATGGACTGCACATTGGCAATAGCTGCATCAAAGCCGCCATGGCTCAAACATTGGGCACGTCATCATCAGACTCCAAATTTCGTGTAAAAATGCTGTTATGATTACTAATTTACGCTGCAGAACTTCAGTGTTTTCGGTGTATTATGTGAATGCGCCTCATATATAATGAAAACTCTTCAGGTAAGTTTACTTATGAGCTATATACATGCATGATCGGGTTGTTTACATTTTGTGATTTATAATGTGATGAACATTTGCGAAGAATTTGGAACATGCATTCCATTTTTTTTTCTTAAGTTACTATATTTTTATATCAATAGCTGCAAGTTTCTGGTTAAGTAATTGAACTTTATTGACTTAGGTATTTAATTCGTTTCTTACCCATGAAAAATCATAGAACTTTCTTTACTATATCGCTCAGAGCAACCATAAGCACAGCCAGCAGGTGTAACCCATCTTTTTGACTGTTGTCATGTGATTTTATGTTGGAGCCAGAAATTTTGATGTCATGTGCAGTCTATCAGTATATATGGTTGAAGGGTGTGAAGCAAACTCTTTACAATGTATACAAAGTTGTTTTACTAGATGTATACAAATATACATCTAGTTTTTATTGAAATACACTCCTAAAATTTTCCTAAAATTTTTCTAAAAATTCCTAAAATTCCTACCTAAAATTTTCCAGAAGTATGCTATGATCCCTGCTACTATAATATATATGGGATTACATCTTAATCAGGAAGCATGGTAACCAAGATCTGGAAACCAGCTAGCAAGAAGGCAATCGAAAACAGATGTGCATTCCCTGAGTTAGGAGTACAATAGGGATGTATGTACCCAGAACTGTGGAAATCCTCCGAGCAAAACTCAGATGTCTTGTGAGTTAACATGGAATTCCAAGGCAAGAATTCAAAGCTAGGAATGGTTGGATATACAGCTTCATGAAAAGAGCAGGATCCTCTATAAGATATCAGATTTCCATTTTTCATTAGTTATCTACTAACTACAAAGCCAAGTTGGTCCAGTCATTGATTTAAGAACAGAGACTAAGTTCTTAATAGGATAAATCAGGAATGCAGGTGAGAAGACCATTTACTTTAGTGGAGGGCAACATGACTGAAAGAAAAAAAGCAGGCATTGATACTGACAGAAATGAATGAAAAGCATCAAATCACAATGATGTTAGCATGCACAGCAGATGGTTGTAGGTTGCCACCATACATTGTACTAAAGTGGAAAATATTCCCCAATAATGAAACTTTCCCAAGGGATATTGTTATTTGATGTAATGAGAAAGGCTGGATAAACGAGCTTACGATTTATTGGTTGAAAACAGTTCAGCTTTGTCATCTAGTATTGCTAAAGTAACTGGCAATTTTAGTGATGAACGCACTGAAGGGACACCTATAACCTATAGATGACATGAAAAATCTTCCATGGGAAAGCAAGAGTATTCTAGTGATGATTCCTGTTGGGAATGATCTGACAATTACAGCTCCTTGACATATGCATCAACTACCCATTTAAAGATAACGAGAGGAATACGTAAATGAATTGATTTACTGCCGAGGTTCGTGAAGTGATGCCAACTGGCCATATCAAGAAGGATACTGCTTCACTGATTGTTATGAAGCTCCAGTTGTGTGGAAGAACATTCCTCAAAAGCTGATAGCAAAGTCTTTCAGGAAATGTACCATTACAAGTTAACACAGGGTGTCCACATTCTGGAAAGTCAGGGAAATGAAAATTGGTCAGGGAAAGTCAGTGATATTTAAAAAAAGTCAGGGAAATTTCAATCACAGTTAGACTGCAACTAGCTTTAACCGGGCGTCGGGGAGTGACGCCCTCATCACCCAACACACTTGCACTTGGTGTTGCAGACAGTCACTAACTTCTCCTTCCTACTAATGTAACCTTGTATTTCCTACCTATTATTGTAAGTTGTGTTACATTACTTGTTAACATTTCTCTTTTTGTTTTAGGTCAAAGGAGTAGAAGAAAATTTGTGATATAAGTTACACCTTGTTAAAAGGCAATTAAGACTGCAGCAGTGTCAAAGCGTTGTGTGTTTAATGAACAATGGTTGGACGAACAATTAAATCCTGAGTTTTCTGGTTGGATAGCTGCTGTGAATGGTGACAATGAATCAGCATTTTGTAAAGTGTGCTCTAAAACTTTCAAGCTTAGCAACATGGGGCGTCGGGCAGTCTACCTTTTTAAAGATAGTCCTGTTCACCATGCAATTATATGGAAATGGCCCTAATCATTTGGAAAACATCCGTGCTAAAATGTTTCAGCCCAGTCTTGCTTCTTTCACTTCCTCTGTGAAAAAGAACTCTCTTTGAAATAACGAACTCTTGCCATCAACAAGCTCAGGAAATGTGGAATCAGTACTTCTAGAAAATATTAAGTCTAATGACTCAAAAACTTATGTTGTGAAAGATGATGTGAAGCCCAGTGACCTTAATGCTTATGTAGTGAAAGATGATGTAACAAAGTCAGAAATAATATGGGCCATGGAAGTGTTGTCCAAGCGAATGTCTCTGAACTCTTGTACACAGATTAACAAAACATTTCAGTTAATGTTTCCTGACAGTGCGATAGCTTCAAAATTCACTTTAGGCAAAAGCAAAGCAACCTATGTGATAAACCATGGATTGGCACCAGATTTCAAAGAGTGTTTAATGGACGATCTGAAGCAGTGCACTGACTTTGTAATTTGTTTTGACGAATCACTAAACAAAATTGCTCAGCATGGGCAAATGGATCAGTTTGAGTTTGTTCGTTATTGGGACGTCAATCTGCAAAAAGTTTCTATTAGATACTTAAGTAGTGTGTTTTTAGGATGGGAAACAGCTAATGACCTTTTAGAAAAATTCATTAAAGGTGCACCTCTTCCCTTGGATAACATGCTACAAGTGTCAATGGATGGACCTAATGTTAATCTCAGCTTTCTTCAAAAGCTGGAAGATAAACTTAGAACTGAAAATCCAGATGGTAAATTATTAGTTGACATTGGAGTATGTAGTCTTCACGTGGTCAATGGAGCTATGAAAACTGGACTTGAAGCAGTGAAATGGGTTATACATCACTTTCTGCATAACTTGTACTACCTTTTAAAAGATAGTCCTGCTTGCCATGCAAATTATACTATGATTACTGGATGTAAAAATTGCCCTTTGAAATTTTGCACTGTAAGGTGGTTGGAAAACGTTAATTGTTTGACTAGGGCATTGCTTGTCTATGATCATATCAAGAAATATGTTCAAAAATCATCGGTTTCCAGCAAAGAGCACATGTTTCTTGCAGAATTCATGGAAAGTCCACTGTTGAAATGCAAATTGGCTGCATTTAGGACTATAGCTTCAGAGTGTGAATCTTTTTTGAGAAGATTCCAGAGCCCAAAGCCTTTAATTCCTTTCTTACACACTGATTTGCTAGATCTGATGAAAAATTTGATGGCACAAAGCTTGAAGCCTGACAAATTAAGTGAAGCTGATAGTGTCTCAAAACTGTTAACTTTAGAAGTCTCAAAAAGTGAAAATCTTCTCTCAATTGAGAAAGTTTATTTTGGATTTAGTGCTAAAAAGCTATTAAAAGAAGTGAAGTGCTCAGAAAGGGAGAAATTAGAGTTTAAGCTTGAATTTAGGAAACTTGTGACCAGTATGATTGAAAAATTTCGTGAGAAAAGCCCACTAAAATTTAAGTTTGTCCGTGGAGAACTTGTTTGGACCCAAATATTATAGTGCAGCAGCCAAGTCTAGGCAAGAAGAGAGTGGAAATTGTGCTCAGAGTTTTACTTAGTGCAAACAGGATTTCAGATGACTGTGCTGAAAAAGCTAATAAACAGTACGCTTCATTGTATGTAGAAGCTCAATCTGCTTTAAAGTCTGTTTGATGAATTTTTAGACAGTCATGATGATTCCATTGGATTAGACAAATTTTACAGTGCTCTACTTGACAACCAAAAACAATTTGGTGAACTTCGGGATGTAATAAAAATGTGTCTCATTATGTCTCATGGAAATGCTGTAGTGGAAGGTGGATTTTCTGTCAATAAGTCTCTTCTTGTGGAAAATCTCCTGGAAGAATCCCTGATTTGTCAGAGAACAGTTTTTGATGCCATTAAAAATGTGGGAGGAGTAGAACACATTGCCATCAATAGAAGGCTTCTTCTTTCTGTAAGAGCCTCCAGACGAAGATATCAGGATTATCTTGAGAAAAAAAGTGTTCTTCAAAACGAAGAAAGAAAACTGAAGGAAAAAAAGAAAAATTGATCATGAAATAAAGGAATTGAAGGAAAAAAGACAAAGAGTATGGAAGTTGGAAGAAGCAGCATTGCAGGCGAAGATTTCAGATTGGGAAAAGAAGAAAAGTGGTGTGTAATATAAAAACAGTGACTGTGTTCCTACTGTAATATTTTTATAGTAACTGTTCTGAATATTGTGTATGGGTTTGTTTGAGTGTTTCTTCAATAAATGTAAAACCATAAAAAAAAGAGTAAACTTAAAATTAAAAAGGTGTGAGTTGGATGTCTATGGGGAAGGTGGAGGCCGATAAAAAAAAAATAATAATTAAATGAATCAGTTATTTGGGAAACTTTATATGTCAAACGGAAACACTTTTAAATAATATAAGTTTCCCAATTATCCAATTAAATTTGATTTATTATCATGGCACATATATTGAAAAACTCAAATAAACCTATTTGTGTAAGATCAGGGATTTCTTATATATTTGGTCAGGGAAAGAGTCAGGGAAATCAGGTATGATAATTCTGTGGACACCCTGTAACAGATTGGAGGATGCTTTGTTAAGTAATAGGGGAAAAGAATAGAGTTGGAAGCAGAACCCAAGCAGAGGTAAGCTGATTACGTTAAAGAAAACATAGTTGTTTGTCTTAATATGTGAAGATGATGTAGTTTGAAGAAATTAAATGCCTAAAAAGATGAATTAATGAAAGTTTTTTTTTTTTTTGACCTTATTTTGATATCTAAAATCGTTACTCATTCTATACACAAGATCATCCTGTGTGCAAGTAAATATGGTAGTTGTGATGCTTATGATTGATTCTGGATTTAATCATTGAATTTTCTTCAACAAACCTCTGCTGAGGGTTCCAGACATTCATCACTGTAGCTGGAGAATACACACACACATAGTCCACGAGGCTTTGATTAGTTGTGATGTTAAATTTTAAATTTATATATATATATGACCGCCAATAGCGGTATAACTATACCATCGGGATCAGAGGAAATGCTATCCCACACTCACCAACCCGCTTGGCCAGCGTGGTGAGTTATGGCCAAACACCTCCAAAATGACTCTACAACTTAAATCTTGGCCCTCAGTCTCCGGCAGCTGGAATGTACCTGGCCAAGGCAGCGGCCAGTGCGACATGAAGGCAGAGGGTGCTAAGAATCCCCGGAGGACCGGACTAGGCTGCCATTTGATGCTGACCTTGGCTACCTATAACGGACGCTCCCTATCTTCTGATTCAAGGCTTCTTGAATTGGAAGAGGAACTACAAAGGATCAAGTGGGACATTGTCGGGCTAAGTGAGGTAAGGAGAAAAGGAGAAGATCTCATTGAACTGAAAAGTGGACATCTCTTCTATTATCGTGGGACAGATACTGGAAGAACTAGTGGTGTTGGATTTATAATAAACAAGAAACTGAAGGATAAAGTGGTAGAAGTTGAAAGTTCCTCTGACAGAGCTGCACGACTCGTTATCCAACTATCGAGAAGATACCAGGCTCAGATTATTCAAACTTATGCACCCACCACAAGTCATCCTGAAGAAGAAATTGAAGAATTTTATGAGGAAATTCGTCATCTAAATAATAAAGGTAAGCAGCACTTGAAGATAATTATGGGAGATTTCAATGCAAAAATAGGGCAACGCAGCAACAGAATGAAACTTCAGTAGGTAAATTCGGTCACGGCAACAGAAACCAGCGTGGAAATACTCTCGTTGAGTTTGCAGAGGCAGAAGGATTTTTCATCTTGAACTCCTTTTTCAAGAAAAAGCCACACAGGAAATGGACATGGAGACATCCAATTGGGACGACAAGTGAAATTGATTTTATTATGTGTAACAAAAAATTCGTCATCGAAGACTGCAGTGTGCTGAACAAGTTCAACACAGGTAGTGACCATAGATTGGTGAGATGTAAGATGCACCTCAACACTAAACTTGAACGTGGCAAGCTCATAAGACAAACAAAATGTATTGACATAACCAACCTTAAAAAACACCATAATACTTTCAAGTTGGAACTGAAGAACAGATTCTCTGCTTTAGAAGGCCTAACATCGGAAGAAGTGGATATTTCGGAAGTTAACAGAAAAGTAACCAAAGCTCTAATGGAAACAGCAACAAAATTAGCTGGGTCTAAGAACAAGTTGCATGTGAACAAATTATCAGGAAAAACCAAAATGTTGATGCAAAAAGAAAGAGAGATGAGGACAACTAAAGAAGATGTGACTTCCAAAGTGGAATATATAGAGCTATGCAAGACAACACGAAAAAGTATCACTGAAGACGTAAGGAAATTCAACTGTGAGCTAGTGAGGAAAGCAATTGAAAACAACCAAAGCCTGAAGATAGCAAACGGACATCTCAGTAAGGGAAGAAAACAGATTATGGCTCTGAGAAAAGAAGATGGTTCTATAACAAGAAATAGTGGCGAAATTTTGACAAGAGTGAAAGATTTCTACTCCAAATTATATGAAAGGGATGATACATGTACTCCAGACATCATGAAAGGTACCAGAGTTCTTCCAGTCCTCCCAGCAGAAGTTGCTCATGCAATCAAGAACATGAAGCGGGGGAAAGCTCCGGGAGAAGATGGAATTACTATAGACATCATACAAGAAGCAAGTGGAGAAATCGAAACAGTACTCGCCCAAATTTTCACTCGATGCCTTAATGAAGGAAGATTCCTGAGGATTGGAACAATGCTACAATGATCCTGCTACATAAAAAAAGGTGACATTGAGGATCTCAGGAACTACAGACCTATCAGCCTCCTATCAGTGGTTTATAAAATCTTCACTAAAGTTCTTTCACACCACTTGAAGGTAACACTGGACATGGCTCAACCGAGAGAACAAGCTGGATTCAGGAGTGGCTACAGCACAATAGATCATATCCACGTACTGAGAGAACTAATTGAAAGAGCGAGGGAATATGAACTTCCATTGTGCATGGCTTTTATCGATTATGAAAAAGCCTTTGATTCGGTGAAACCATCAGCAGTTACCACGGCTCTGAAATCCTGCGGTATTGAAGATGCATACATTAATATTATTAATAACATCTATGAAAATGCAAGTGCAAAGATTAGGCTGTTTGAAAATACAACACACACATAAAAATTGGAAAGGGAGTGAGACAAGGTGACACCATATCTCCGAAGCTCTTTAATGCCACATTGGAAAATGTCTTTCAATCACTGAACTGGGAAAACAAAGGGATAAAGATTAATGGAGATTATCTAACCCACCTTCGTTTTGCTGATGACGTAGTCATTTTTGCAACTACCCCATCAGAGCTGCAGAGTATGATCCAGGAACTTGCTGACAAGAGTAAAGAAGTGGGATTAAAAATGAACTTTCAGAAGACAAAAGTGACGTTCAATGCTTTTACAAGAAATGAAGATTTATCGATTGATGGAGAAAAACTGGAGATAACAGATACGTATGTTTATCTTGGACAGCAGATATCAAGTGAGGGTCACATTGATGAAGAAATTAATCGGCGTATAAAACTTGCCTGGAGAGCTTTTGGAAGAAACAGCATAATTTTGAAGAGCAATATGCCATTATGTCTTAAAAGAAAAGTGTTTGATCAATGCATCCTTCCAGTGCTTACGTATGGTGCAGAGACGTGGACCTTAACTAAAGAGACATACAAAGGCTGCAGACAACTCAAAGAGGCATGGAGAGGTGCATGCTTGGTATAACCAGGAGAGATAAGAAGAGGAACTCGTGGATCCGAAAAATGACTAGAGTGGAAGACATCATGATCAGAGTTAAATCCCTGAAATGGCAATGGGCTGGACATACTGCCAGAAGGACAGACCATAGACGGACAGGCAAGAAATTTTAGATTGGATTCCAAGGGACAGGAAAAGACCCAGAAAAGACCACATGGGAGATGGGTGGATGAAATTCGTAAATATGCAGGAGTGACATGGAGGAGACTGGCACAAGACAGACCGTTGTGGAGGAAACTTGGGGAGACCTTCGTCCAGCAGTGGATTGATAATGGTTGACAATGATGATGATGATGATATATATATACATACACAGTGCGTCAAAGAATTTTCAAGACTGGCGCTAGATTTCAGCCTACGGTGGCGTTACCAGTGTAATTGTGAATGCGTTATAAACCATGACCATCTGCTTGCTTTCTGCCAAAAGTACTGCGCAGTTGTTAAAGTAACTCAAACGAAACGGCTGTTCATTAGAGAAGTAAAATTTTTTTCATGTAGAATTATTAAGATGGAACAAAGGGCTGTTATTAAATTTAACGCAAAACTTGGTAAAAGTGCCTCGGAAACGTACCAAATGATGAAACAAGTTTACGGTGAGTTTTGTTTAAGTAGATCAAATGTTTTCCTGTGGCACAAACGTTTTTTGGACAAAAGAGATACGCTAGAAGATGATAAGCATACCGGAAGACCAAGTTCATCTAGAACACCTGAGATTATTAAAAAGTGCGTGATTTCGTGGCAAACATTCGATGTGCATCACTAAGAATGATGGAAGAGTCTTTAAACAACAACAAAGAAATGATTTGAACCATCCTGCATGAAGATTTGGGCAAAACAAAAGTCTGTGCTAAATTTGTTCCACACACGTTAACCAATGAACAAAAATCAAGGAGAAGTGCACATTGCAGATACATCATTTCAGCCACTGAAAATGATCCAAACTTTGTAAAATCGATTGTTACAGGTGATGAAACATGGTGTTTTCAATATGATCCTAAAACAAAGCGACAAAGTGTGGAATGGAAGTAAAAAACTCACCACAAGCCAAACAAACAAGAAAAGTTCCATCGAAAATCAAAACAATGCTCATTACATTCTTCGATAGTAAGGGTATTATCCACAAAGAATTTGTTCCAAGTGGACAAAAAATTGCTGGTGAGTTTTATTTAAATGTTTTGAGGCGTTTGATGGGCAGAATTCGTCGCATTCGTCCAGAATATCGGGATGAAAACAGTTGGTGTTTGTTGCATGATAATGCACCCAGTCACACCTCACTTCTTGTTCGTAGATTTTTGGCGAAAAATAACGTCTGTGTGTTGAATCATCCATCGTATTCGCCTGATTTAGCACCCTGCGACTTTTCTTTATTCCCCAAACTTAAAATGACATTAAAAGGGTGTTATTTTGATGATATTTCGACCATACAAACAGCTTCGACACGTGCTTTGGAGACAATTCCGCAAAGTGAACTGGAACAGGCATTCGAATCATTATTAAATCGCTGTAACAAGTGTGTTGAAGCCGGAGGGACTTATTTTGAATAACAAACCAAAACAAATTATAATTTCTTGTTTCTGTTTCATTTTACAGACCCAGTCTTAAAAATTCTTTGCCACAATGTGTATATTAACTTACTGCTGATGCATCAGACATCTTCATTTACAGCAATGTTGGCACACAACTCCAGCTCACACTCCTCGCACATGATCTTCTGTACTTCATACTTTTCACTTTGACATTCCTGAATCTGATCCTCCCATAATTTTCTTGGCCTTTCTGTAGTTTCCTTTCCTGCCACTTGAGCTGAATAAATTCTCAAAGTTAGAACTTCATCATTCATTCTTCCATCATGGATGACCACCTCAGAATATTTGAATATTTGTCTCTACCCTACTAATGACATTTAGTTCACATTACACATCTTCATTCTGCACGCTATCAGAACAAGGTCTTTCTTTAAAAAAAAAAAACCTTTAAGTAATTCAACTCTCAAATGTACATAGAACTCTGGTTTCTATTCTATATTACGCAGCTTTTGCTGCCATGCATAATAGTAGAGGTAACTGCACTTTGATATACAGCCATTTGGTACCTTTTTGACAATAGTCAACTCCTGTGAAATCTTCCTAAAACAGCTTTAATTCTGCAGCCAAATTCATTTAGCAACGAATTTCACCATCTAACCAATTTTCTCTGTCAAAAATGCTTCTTAAATAACACAAATTCTTTCATCTGGTTTAATTCTGTGTCATTAAGATTGATTTTGTACTGAGTACTAACATCCCCATGCTGATAAACCATGACTTGGCATCATACTACTGCCAGACATACATAGTTTTCGCTTAGCTTAGTAAATTCTAATTTATATATCATAATTTTTAAGACTTCGCATAAAACACACTATTTACTCTCATGAGCCTCCTGCAACTGTAAAATAGAAAAAGGTACAAGCTTTCTAGCTAACAGACAAATGCATTTCAACACTTACCCTGATACACTACCAAGTTGACTTCACAATAGTTTTTTATATTCAGTTTCATCACCCTTTGTCTTATACAGTAGCAATGCCAGCCATTCAGAACTGGGTGGGCTATTAGGGGAGCTAAGCGTGATGTGATGGGAGGGGAGCACAAATTTTGAAGTGTTTGGCAGAAATTTTGACAAAAAATTCCACTCATGTGCATTTTTCCTGATGCTGATAATGTTATCCCTAGTAAAAAAAAAAAAATTCAAATGAATACTGTACATAGTAGTATTTATTCAGTGTATGTAGTATGGGAACTATGGATACAAACCTCTATGGCAAGTTATTACTTCTTCACAATTTTAGCTTACTTAACTCATCTTTTTTTTTTCCGTTTTTTTGCTTTTATAAGGCTGTTTATGAATTTTAGTTGTAACCTGACAAGGAATATCTCTCCCCCTCTCTCGACCATTGTTTGAAACTATAATTACTATAATTATTTGTTTCTACTACTCTCTTACAAATTCATTCAGAATACTCCCCCATTTCCTATTAGTATAAACTTTAAATTTAACAAAGCGTTCATTTTATATAACAAAATTTCAGTGAATTCGAGAAATTCAAATAAATTTATCGAAGTTCTCTAGAATCTTAGATGGTTGCATGCTCCATATGTTCCAACTGCTTTTAAATATTTTTGGGGGCTAAAGGGTGGGCTGAAACCTACTCCAGCCCACCTGTAGCATTGCACCTGGTCTTATACATAGCATCCCTTCATGCTGAGTAACATCTCCTAACTTCCAATACGTTTGACAAATTTCAGTTGACCAATCAATAACAATACTGTTGCCACCATACTTATCTATACTATCTCTGCTGTCTTGCTACCAACACCAGGGATCCTATCAGTTTATAGAGATTTTATGGCTTTATAAAAATCCCTCTCAAAAACACAGACGCACATTCACTCTCTTCCTCACTCGCTCTCAAACACACACACACGCACGCGCTCCACCACCACAACCACACGCACTCTCTTACTCTCTCTCTTTCTTTCTATGTAATAACTGTCTGAAGTATTCATCTTGTTTTTCACTAAATTGTGAAATTTTCCTTGATTCTATATATATCATGTGATTTAAAAACTTTACTTCTCTTGCTTTTCTCCACATCACATCTTGTGAGCTCCCAGAACTATTTCCTTTCTTCCTAAAAAGCTAGTTCTCTTTTTCTCTTTCCTGTCTCCATTGTTCTTACACTTAGCTTTACTTTGGTGAACCACCTTTGCTGCATCATGTTTTTTTCTTTTTCTTTTTGTAGCTATGTTTATTCTCAGAAACTTGTAAGTCATCTCAAATGTGCTTCTTTCTTCATCTTTACATCTTCTTTAATTTCAACGTTTCATGCAAGCATCACCTTTAATGCTGCCCAGTGTGTCAGTACTGCATATCTCTTCAGCAACAATGACAAATTACCTCTTAAAGACATAACTCCTTTTTTTTCACATTAATCATACACACATTAGATTGATTAATTTCTCTGAGTTGCTCATGAGCAACTCAGAGAAAGGCTGATGTACATCAAGAAGCTATGTACATCAAAAAACTTTTATTCTGTTCATTACAGATGGTTGATTCCTGTTACTCTTTGTCCACTCTACATCCAGCTTCCCTTGTGACTTTAAGAGATAGCAATAGAACCTTACTTAACACAGCAGCATGCCTTCTCCTATGAGGGCAAAAAACTAAATATTTTTAAGTACTGAACAGATAACAAAATTCACTACTATGTTCTTCAGTTTGTATAATTCTCCCACATACAGGTTTAAGTGTTGTTATGTTAAAAAATGCATTAGATGCACACATTCTCAATACAAATTTCAATTAATCTTTCACCATTGTCATTCGCACTAAGATCATTAAACTTTTTCCAGAATACTGTCAGATATTTCATTCTGAACACCTACTTAAAATTTTTAAAGTAAAAGTTCAGAAAGATATATATATATATATGAGCATTCAGAAAAAATATATATCATCAAAATGAGAGAGATTTTTTATGTTTTTTTATGTTTCATCTTTTTTTCTGGTAAATTGCTGGAAGTGTGGTAAAATCATGTAATGTGTGTGTGTGTTGAGAAATGCAAACTTGTTCAGTGAATACTGTTCATTAACAAACATATCATGTGGATTGTTTTTATTTTTTCCAGGCCTGTTACATCCTCCCAGTATTCTAATAATTTAATGAATCTGTTCTTGTTGCACGTTTTATCTGTTCCAGCCCTAGTCCACCACTTTCAAGTCACAGCTCCTGAGGTTTGTTCTGTCTTTTCAATATGTATTAATTTTGTGTTGATCTCTTGCTTCAAACATTGCTTTCCCCATTTCACTTCATAAATGTAAAATCTATTCATTGCAATGTGGCTCAACAATAATCATCATATTGCAAGGTGTGAAACAGTAATAAGTAACATTGTATATCAATGTGCATAATACCATGCAATTAGCCACGTATTGATGTAGAGCATTTATTGAATATTTGACTCACAAACCACATGCAATAATCATCATATTGGGTTGAATTGCAAAAACAGTAGTGCCTTTGGGTTATCTGCAAGAGCTAATAGATATTCTAAATGAATATATTCTGAACTCTTTAAATGGTTATCAAAATAGCTGCATCTTATCCCAAGCAGCATGAAATATGCTTGTTAGCATACCCCTTAACCAAATTATTGTTGTTGCTATAGCTATTTCTATATAATGTACTTATCTGTCTTTTTTTTTTGTTTTCTTTTAATTTTATTCTGGTTGGCAAAACTCATAAATGTATAGCACCATGACAGCACCATTAGTTATTGTTTTTCTGTTTTAAAATGTGGAATTGTTTTAAAGCAGTTCATTTCCTCTTGGTTTAAATAGTTGGAGGTTAAAAGTTTGTGAAAAGAGGTAACCAAATGAATTATTCCAGTTTGCTGAGATGGTTATAACCTGTACTTTAAATATAAATTTCTCAAGAAAATTATAGATATTACAGCTTGTAAAACAACTGTATGTATGTGATTATGCAAAATAGCAGGCAGAATACAAAACAGACCTAAAATTAAGTTAAAGTCACTGTAATGACAATTGTGTTGTCATTATGAGTAGGAATTTACGTGATTTCAAGCTATTAACTTTTTGCAATCCTATTTGAATTTATATCATTTCTGTTCATCACATTAATTGTTGCTATTTGTGTTGTAGGAGTTACACGAATCTTGTCCTCAGCTGATCCTTTGAAAGTAATTATTTCTTTATGATCGGCCAATATATTTTAACATGCCTTTATGAAGTTTTGGCTCCTTTCTTCATTCTTGGTACTTCTTTCTTGATTTTTGAATAAAATCTTTGATCTAAAAACTGTGCTGAGTGTGAAATTACCATGTTAAAAACAGAGTAATCTAAAAAGTATTGAGTAAAATTATAACAAAGGGTTAAAATGGGTAGTTGTTAAATGGCTTAAAACATGATCAACAAACTCCTTGAGCTATAACAAATGAATTTTAGTTGGTACCTCTCTGATTATCCTCAGTGGGTGCTAGGTGTTGACTAAGTATTGGAATATATTGTTGTATTATGATGCTCTCATTCTGCCACATTTCTTTGTTCTCATCTGGCCTCTTATTATCTGCTTTGCAGTTAGAGATGTCTGTGCCATCTACTGCTAGTTCATTGATGCATCTTAAATGTCCTGTACTTTTTTTCTCTTCTGTCGGTCTTTTCTTTTTTCTTCTTGGATCAAGTGGAGCCATGCATATTATGATTATGAAGGCAAATTGTTGTTGCAATTAGAATCTTTTGTTTTTTCTATCAACATGGCTTCAGCTAGGAGTACCTTTTTGTGGTTTTTACGGGTGCATATTAATTCAATATTTTCCCAACTTGGTGTTACTTTATTCTTTATGCAATATTGAATCAATGCAGTCTTCATTTGCTGGTTTCAATTCCTGAGATGCTCTCTCAAAGGGATATATAAATTTGTTTTGGTGCTTCCTCTTTAAGATATCATTTCCACCTTTTGTTGTTTGATTGGAATTCTGTAAGCATCTGCTTTTTACAATATTGTTGTTTTCTCTGTTCTTTTTCTATATATTTGGGTGATCATCATCATCATCATTGTCAACTATTATCAATCCACTGCTGGACGAAGGTCTCTCCAAGCCTCTTCCACAACAGTCTGTCTTGTGCCAGTCTTCTCCATGTTACTCCTGCATACTTTCAAATTTCATCCACCCATCTTCCATGTGGTATTCTTCTGGGTCTTTTCCTGTCCCTTGGAATCCAATCTAAAATTTCGACTGTCCGTTGATGGTCTGTCCTTCTGGCAGTATGTCCAGCCCATTGCCATTTCAGGGATTTTACTCTGATCATGATGTCTTCCACTCTTGTCATTTTTCTGATCCACAAGTTCCTCTTCTTATCTCTCCTGGTTACACCAAGGATGCACCTCTCCATGCTCCTTTGAGTTGTCTGCAGCCTTTGTATGTCTCTTTTAGTTAAGGTCCACGTCTCTGCACCATACGTAAGCACTGGAAGGATGCATTGATCAAACACTTTTCTTTTAAGACATAATGGCATATTGCTCTTGAAAATTATGCTGTTTCTTCCAAAAGCTCTCCAGGCAAGTTTTATATGCCGATTAATTTCTTCATCAATGTGACCCTCACTTGATATCTGCTGTCCAAGATAAACATTGCTAAGTTTGATTTTTGACATTGTTTTTTCAACAGATTATAAATATATGAAACGAGCGAAACACACAGAGTCACGTACGGTAAAAGGTTCGTTTAGCGGTAGCTTTCGGTCATCCTACGACCTTGATCACCCGCAATCGACCAAGGTCATCCTACAACCTTTATCACATATCGATCGCGGGTGATCAAGGTCGCAAGATAACCGAAAGCTACTGATAAACAAACCTTTTACCGTATGTGACTGTGTGTTTCACTCGTTTTATATATTTATGTGTTATTGTCGCGTGAAGCCTGAGTTTTAAACCATGTTACAAATCAGCAGATTAGTTATTGTTCTAATGATATTGCAGTCTTCCACAGTATCTTGGATTTTCTCGACTTTCTTTTTTCATTGTACTTTCTCTTTGGTCAATACTGTACAAAAATTTTTGAGTTTTTGAAAACTTCAGGCCAAATAACCAGTTTTTGCAATTGGTGTTCAATTTGTTCTTGATCTTATATTGGGTATATAAATAAGTTTTGAGGGATTTCCGTTCGGTGTCAACTTATTACTGCTCGCATGTATTTTAAGGTTGGCAACACTGCGATATCGCAGTACCAGACGCCAGCTGTCAGAGTCCGTATACGACGTTCGATTGAGGTGCGAAGACGTATTTGTTTTACGCGATGGAAAATGGCAACTTTCGTCCCGACAAAACAGCATTTGCGGGAAGTGTTAGTGCATTACTTTATTGTCAAGAAAAGTGCTGCCGACAGCTATCGCTTAATGTCAGAAATCTATGGTGAACATTTCCCATCCATAAAAACATGTGAGTATTGGTTTAGACAATTCAAAAGGAATGATTTCGATGTCAGTGATAAAGAGCGTTCTGGACCACTCAAAAAAATTTGCTGATGCCGAATTGGAAGCTTTACTCGACGAGGATCCATGCCAGACCCAAAAAGAACTAGCAGCAGCATTAAATGTTAGTCAACCATACATTTCACAACGTTTAGCTGCCATGGGAATGGTGCAAAAAGAAGGGAATTGGGTTCCACATGCTTTGCGGGAAAGAGACCTTGAACGTCGAAAAACCATTTGCGAATTGCTGCTTCAAAGGCAAAAAGAAAGGTTTTTTTTTGCATAGTATTATTACTGCCGACGAGAAATGGATATGGTACGATAACCCTAAACGACAGAAAGCATGGGTGAAGCCAGGTGAACAACGCCAAAACGCAATATCCATGGTTCAAAGGTAATGCTGTGTATCTGGTGGGACCAGAAGGGTTCAGCAGTTCATCCACTATGAACTGCTGAAACCGTCAGAAACTATTACTGGTGATCGGTATCGAACCCAATTAATGCATGCATTTAAAATGAGCTCTCACACAAAAACGGCTGGAATGGGAGAATAGACACATCAAAGTCATCTTACAGCATGACAATGCAAGACCACATGTTTCTCGACCTGTGAAAAAGTACTTAGAAGGATCTGACTGGGAAGTTCTACCCTTCTCGCCATATTTGCCAGATATTGCGCCATCGGATTACCATTTGTTCCGGTCGATGCAGTCAGCACTTTCTGGAGAATGGTTTAGTTCTTATGAAGACATCAAAAATTGGCTGGACAACTGGATCTCTTCCAAGGAACCGGAATTCTTCCTTCAGGGCATACGTTCACTGCCCGAAAGATGGGGTAAAGTTGTAGCTTCAGAGGGAGCATACTTTGATTAATATTAAAATATTGTTTCTGTTCTCCAACAATGTGTTTTGTTCACCTCAAATCCCTCAAAACTTATTTATATACCCAATATTTTTTAGCAACATCACATTTTTCACTCGAGAATCAACAGTGACAATTTTTTTTATCTTTCCTTTCAAAGAGGATTGTTTTCTTTTTGAAGAACTCATTTCAAAAATTGAGCAAGGGACAATGTAAAGAGCACAAAGTAGAAAGAAGCTGAACAATAGGTTCTGTTGCTATGGTTCCACATCATTTCTTTTGTCCCCAAACTAGTTTGAGTCACTTTTGACAAAATGAGAGGTGGAAGAGATGAAGCACTTGAAAAAGGTGTTGTTTGTTTCTTTTAACAAAGGAGTGTAGAAATCCAAATTCAACATTTTTGCTGGAGTTGTAAATAATCTTCTAAATGCTAATTTTCCTTGGAAATGTGAATATATTTTTTCATTGTAGCAAAAAAATTGTAAAAATTAATTTTGTTACATAGAAATTAAAAAGTACATTGCCTTAACCTCTTAAGTGGAATGCCTGGGAAAATTCTGGGGCTAGCTCTACTGCCCATACTGTTCTATCCCGGAAGATTTCCGTGGTCTGTTTAGTGCTCAATGCATTCATAAATGAAACATTTCCAGGCCCATTTTACTAATTTGAAAATAGTTCATATGTTGGCCGAATGATAGCACACCTTTCCAATCAGCTTTATAGTGGCTCTTGTGGAGGTTTTGGGTATCCTTTAGTGACGATCTTACCACAGCTAAAGTATTGCAGTATGTAGCGTTACCCTGAATGATGGCCAAAAGAAAAGCAAAGAAACTATGTGCTGATGACATCCATGCTTTCTTGGAAAGAGAAGATGAATCAGTAAGTGATATTAGCCTTTCAGAAAGTGAATTTGAGCTTGATAGTAGCAGCAGTGGTGACCATGAATCTTGTAAAGAACTGTCTGACTCTGAGAGTCCAGACATCTTGCTCCAAAATATTTACTCAGATAAAAATAAAAATGCAGTTTCCTAGAATTTAGAGATAAAGTTATTCATGGGCTTTTAGAGAAGTATGCAATGAAAAGAAAATCATTCAAGGTAGGAAGACCCTCAAAAACAGACCCACCTGCTTGTCTTACTGAAAGACACTTTCCAACTCATATCCCAGCCACAGGAAAGAAGAAGAAGTTTCCCAGTAAAGTGTGCCGAGTTTGTCCCAGAAGAAAAGAAACGAGATGGGAATGTAAGCTGTATGGGAACATTCCATTACCTCCAGAAAGCTGCTTTGAAACTTTTCACACCAAAAGAAAGTGTTAGAATTTGTTTATATAATTTTGCTCAAATTATGAATTGTTATAGTAATTCACCTAAATTGCTATAATATACTCTGCCTTCTTGACAAAAACATATGTAATCTGATTATTGTATTCTTTAATAAATTCTTGTAAGATGAATTTAAATGATCAACCCATTTAAAAACCCAACCAATTTAAAAACCCACCCTGGGAGGTGTGACATGGTAATAATGAAGACACCACTGAAGGAGTTAATTCAATTTTTGCTGGAGATCGATCTTATTTTCATTAAATAAACATTTTTGTTATCAGTTTTTACTCAAACAGGAATTGACTGAATTAAAAATGCTGCTTATATGCTTTGTGAGTTTATTTATCAATCCCTTCATCAGATATGGGAGTTTTTTCTTCTGTAATAAGTGGCTTGTTAAGAAATGGTTTATAATTCAAAATTTTGTATTTGTTTACATGAATTCTGAGAAGTGTTGTACTTTACTGATCAAACTTTTCAACAGTATTATTGTGCTGTTTTATTTTAATTTTCAATCTTGTTTTGTTTTATTTAACAGTGAAATTACATCCAAATCCTACGGACTTGAATTGCATGTTCAGTTGCAGTCTCCTTTTGTTTTTCAGTACTACCAATTTTCTAGCCTGATCCTGGTCATAATTGGTTGGAGATATTCAGCTTATGACCCCATAGCAGAAAGTTTGTGATCAGTCTGCGACGGATATCATGGTACCTCAAAATAATCTGCGGGGTTTGCCACTGATTAAGAATGCAAAAAAAAACAATGAAAATTTGTGCACATATAAAACAAAAAGGACCACCTTATATTTCTTCTACCTAAAAAAGAAGCCTACCCTAAGTATTACAGCAAATGCAATGATAACTAGGAATCTTGGATTGAATTGGAGGTGGTAGTAGTACTCTGCTGAAACAGTTTTGTCTTTACTTCATTTGTGTCCAGCAAATAAATTGTGATAAAAACAAATATTTAAGTGCAAAAGCACACAACGGAAACTACAATTCTTTCAGTAATAAGCTAGCCTTTGTGTGAAATTTCTGTATTAAAAAGGCATTGCTTTTCAAACTAATTTTCAAGTAATTCCTTTTTTGTCATTAATCGTGAGGATCCAAATGTGCAAAAATTATGGGCAGTGTAAGTTTTATAACCTTGGTATCACAACTTTTTAGTATTATCCTTTATATCATGAAAATATTAAAAGGCATTTCTAAAATAATCTAAAATGCAGTCTGACTCTGTGTTTGCCTAAGAAATTTTTAAAATCTGAGAACAAGCAGATTATAGTGGTTTAGAGATATCTTGTTTTCCAGAAAAACATGCTGGTTAGTCAGCATATTTAGAGCTTAAGTAAATGGTGTTAGTTGAATCAGTTGAGATTTCAAGTAACAGAAAGAGATATGTGCTAATATTGAAAGAAATGAAGAACATGAATGCAGAAACAACTGACTAAAAGTAAATAAAACATCTAACATATTTCTACAAGTTTTTTAGATATATGTTGCAGATATCCAATCTTGAAATTAGGAAACACCACAAATTAAAAAAAAAAAAAACACACATTTCTACTTGAAACATGGAAGACATCTTGCAGTTCCAACTATTTTTTAAATAACTTTTGAAGTAACATTTTTTGAAATTTGTGAAGAGCTAATATTGCTGAAGTGTCTGTAATATGATGCTCCAAACAAAGAAATTAATGCTGCCTGGAGGAACTTCCTTGTGTTTAGGTACCCTGCTGGAGGGCCA
This sequence comes from Macrothele yani, assembly GCA_039090855.1. Lineage (NCBI taxonomy): Eukaryota > Metazoa > Arthropoda > Arachnida > Araneae > Macrothelidae > Macrothele > Macrothele yani. Next base: position 101,282,193 of record CM077028.1, read on the forward strand.
TTTAAAAGAATAAAAACACTTTTATCAACTGTCCCTATTTCAGTGTCATCTCCATCACAACAGCACATTCTCATCTCATGTGTTCTGCTCACAACTGATCCCCAGCTTTCACAAACAGCCTCAGACGCTGGTGCAGATATTACAAAGGGAAAAAAAATCGAATAAATATGGGAAGTGTTTCTTTTAAATCAATGATGGCATTTTTGAACAGAGTTTTCAAATTTACTGTAAACCCTTCCAATCTTTCTTTGTTTAGTGTTGAAATTATCCAATCATAAAATTCTAAGTATTCAAAAAACAAAGTATCCCCATCTTCTTTTTTCCAGAATGGTTCGAATATGGCAATGTAGTTTTTGAAGTCTTCTATGGAAAACCCTTTATTTTTTTCAACTTGTGTTACCGAGACACCCCCAAAAAAATCTGCGACAAGCTTCGCCCGTCGCCGTGATTCTGTTACGGGGATTATGATATTACATAAGTTGTGCATTATATGTTATCAAAATTATACTGTGCTCATCCATTTTATTGTTGTTGTTGTCTCCTGTTTTCTAACTCCCTGCACTTCTGGTACATAAAATGGTTATACAGGAAAGCCTCTGAATAATTGCCACTGCTTGGACTGGAAAAAAGTGACTGTTGTTGGGAGGTGGCCATTATTCGGAGGTTTCGCCTAAATTTGTATTATTTGCTAATTGTGTTTAGGCTGAGCAAAGCATGCTGATCTATGCGGAATTAAAGACAGGTGTGGTCAGCGACTGTAGCAGTGCGGAGATTGAAATGCAGACTGCATATTGTTAGCCTAGTTCAATAGCGAACATATCCAGATTTAGAACAGCAAACACAACTGATTGTTTGTAGCTGAATTTGTGAGCCAGCAAAATGCAAGGGTTTTTTTTTTTTCATCATCTCCAACATTTGTTCACAAGAATTAGATGACCTCCAGCTAAGTCTTAACAATTTATCAATTTGTAGAGGACTGTGGGAAGGTAGTGTCTGACTGCTGCTCTTGAACATTCTTAGAAATAGCAAACAAGATTAGAATATCCCATAGCAATAAAAAAAAACAGTACAGTTTTAGACACAGTGAAGTGTGATTGTGCAGTTTGGCAACCACTTGCTGGGAAGTAGGAACAGAACCCACAGGGACCAAACCAAGAGATGCTGCCATGAACTGACAACATTGCAGTCACAAGCACTCTTCCCAGCTGGCCTCAGTGGGGAACTGAGGCATACACAAGAGCTGGAGCTAATCGAGTAATTACTATCACATGCCGAACTAAACTTTAACTCCTTTCTTTTCACTTAAACATGGCACCATGCCTGCGATAATGCAACCCATCCTGCCTGAGGCACAGTTCCTTTAGCAACATTTTTTGTCCCAATCTTACTTTCCCGTTAAAGTACCAAAGGATTTTAGTAAAGTTTTAAGAGACAAAGTGTTTGTTAGGCCTCCTTCTGGATTGACTAAGGTGTCCATTGACTGCTGTTAAAAGGTTCGATTGTTTGGTGGTTATTGCTAATGTTAATCCTACTGCAGCTGTTTCGTTCCAACCAAAACTTGCCATTTTGTGGAGGTGTCCACTAATGGAGGTTTTACTGTATTTGAAAATGCTCAACTAACAGTGTTAAATGAATTACGTAATAGACTTCAGCAAAAGACAATAACTCAATATTCTACAGTTATAGCCTACTGCTGCAGTATTTGATGCAGCAGGTTGACATAGTATACTGTTATACTAAATATAAGTTACAGCTTCTGGTATTTCCAAATTTGAAAATTTCTTCTGGCAAGTGTTATACACTGAGTGTGTAATCCTTGTGCTTAAATTCTGAAAATTATCTTTGCCAGTCTAGTTTGATCAGTGTTTAATCTTAGCCATAAGTCTAATATTTGTCAATCAGAAATTATGTAACATTAAAAGCACAAATCAGAATTTTTTGTCATTATAAGCAATTATCATAAGTTAACAATGCTTCATACAGAATGATTAGGTTTTATACCAGTACTACAGGGCACATTGTAGCACTTTTATATGTGCAAAGTAAATCATGTAAATATTTTTTTACTTATGCATTAACGCATTAAACAGGCTTACAGAAATATGCCCCAACTTATCAGCTTTAGAACACAGATAAGCAAATGTTTACATGGTTCATACCCAGAAGTTGTTCTGTTTTTTGTTCACTGTGAATCTTGTGTTTTACTGGGAAGTAAAATCCATTCAGCTTTGTGGTTGAAGATATTACACATAGTGACTTCTACATGTACATGCATCATGACAAGGAGTTTTACCAACTAAAAGCAAATTCCATAACAATGCATTTCTTAGTTGTTTTTTTTTTGACAAGTTGTATTTGTTTTGAAATGTCTTATATCAAACAGCATTTTTGAAACAAAATATGCAACATTTTGGAGAGTACCTTTTGCTATTTTTTTTTATATTTTCAGTGCCTGATTATTTTTAATAATCACAATATTTTCAAGCATTCATTAGAAGTGATGATGACAGAACAAAATACCCGAATACTATTTAATGCTCTGGAAGGAAACTATGCACTCTGTCTAATTGGTGAGTTTCATAATGTTAATAAATATTAGTTTGAAATCTGTTTTTTATTTTGATACTATTGAGATGTTAATACTATGTGAAATATTGTTGATATTTTTTATAGTCATGCCTGTACTGGTACTGTAGAAAGTCAAAGAATTAATTCTTCCCCATTTCCCCCCAAAAAACTTTTCATTATTGTTAGTTTTAACAACAGTTCACCAGATTTTTCAAGTATGCCTGTATGTATTTTGTGACAATTTCAAATTGCATTCCATAAAATAAGTGTAAAAACTTTTGAAGTAGAGTATTTTTGTCTTTATTTACCCTGATAGAACTTTGTTTTGTATTTTTTTCATTTTCTCAATTTTTTATTTATTCAAGCATGTGAAAGTTTTAATTTAAGTGCTATTATTATTCTGTATGTGCTGGCAGTGTTTGGATAAGATTTTCATATTTCATGTAACCAATTTTGTACCAGCAATCTTGTTAAGCAACTCTGTGATTAGTTTGTTGACTCTGCCACCGCAAGTTTCTGTGATTTTCATGTTCGATATTAGTGCAGGTTGAGCATCTTTTATCCAAAATGCTTGAGGAAATGTTTCACTGGTTTTTTTTTTTTTTTTTGCATCTTTTATCAAAAATGCTTGAGGAAAATATATATATATATATATTTTTTTTTTGCTTATGGTATACCAATGTAATGAGATAGCTTGGAGATGGGACGAAGTCTAAACACTAAATCCACTTATATTTCAAGAAATTTAAGTCATTTGTGAACAATTCATTCAAGAAAAAATAATCCATGAACTGAGCCATTCACAAATAATTCTTTAGTGAAAAGAATTGATTCTGCAAAAGAGGCAATTCTCTCAATCAATCAGAATTACTTTTTTACTTGACTTCAAATGTTCACCATGGTGTTTCTGTAAGGGTTTATGTTCCATCAAATGTTTACCATGGTGTTTCTGTAAGGGTTTATTTTCCAGTCAGAAAATGCTACCTGATTCAGGAGTGTAAAAACAAAACAAAAAAACAATGAATTTCATAGTTGTTTTGAAACCAATTTATTTAAAAATTAAGTGAACATTTTTCCATGAGATTTAAAAATAAATTTAAAATGCAAATCATTCACTAAACTGAAAAAGTCAGCGAATGATGCAGATGGATCTGACTGAACGATATTGCAGAAATCATTCACCGGAGTTAATGAATGACACAAACAGACCCGACTCAGAACCGATTTGTGAGAATCATTTCCTGTGGAAATCGGTCACCAGAAGTGTCAACGAGCAAATCCTGATTCAGGAGTGTAAAAACAAAACAAAAAAAAACAATGAATTTCATAGTTGTTTTGAAACCAATTTATTTAAAAATTAAGTGAACATTTTTCCATGAGATTTAAAAATAAATTTAAAATGCAAATCATTCACTAAACTGAAAAAGTCAGCGAATGATGCAGATGGATCTGACTGAACGATTTGCAGAAATCATTCACCGGAGTTAATGAATGACACAAACAGACCCGACTCAGAACCGATTTGTGAAATCGGTCACCAGAAGTGTCAACGAGCAAATCAGTGCAAACTAATTGTTTCAGAGTTGATTTGAAAGAATCTGTTTGCATCACTACAACAGAACAGGGCATAAGAGCCCTACCCAAGGCCTGATGTCTTGTATCATAGCTGTCGAAGTGTGTTGTGACTTGTGCAGTGTCTGGGAACCTGCCTAATGCTTTCTGGAATTTTCCATTTGTGACATGTGGGCACTCAAAAGTGTTTTGAATTTTGTAGTTTGGGGGATTTTTGGATAAGGTGTGCTCAGCTTGTAGTACAGAATATTTGCATGATCTGAGGGTCTTGATCTCTTGTATTTAGTGCAGCATTCTATGTATGGCTTCAGGGCTTGAAAAATATCGTGTCCGAGATACCTGGGGCATGTAAATTATTGGTCTGGGCAGGTAAATAAAAATTCTAGTTGCCCAGTCTGGGCAACTTAAATTTTAAAGTACAAAGTTTAGAATAGAATTTCCTCCTACAAGAAAAAAAGATGGTTGTCACGTGTCATGTTTCATTTCAGTACTAATCACCGGAAGTTTATTATTGTTACAGAGTGCCAAAGTCAGAAGAATATCGCTTCTTTAATTGTATTATTATATATTGGTCCAGAAATTGGAACCACATATAGTTTTGCTCCAAATGTTGTTTACAGTCGGCAGCGGGATGCATGCCTCTGATGGAATTAGCCTCTGGTGTTCAGTGACAAAGGGCAAAAACTTTGACAAAAGCAACATGGTAGAAGTACTAAATTTCCCAAATACCAATTTTCATCATCAAACCATTTCATACCAATTTCAGCATCATCATCTTAAAACTTGGCATACACGCTTTTGTACATTGAACATTTTGAACACAAACTCTTAAAATGGAAATGCAAAACATGTAAAAAAGTTCTAACTTAAAAAAAATGAATGTTCTGATTTGTTATCTTAAAAGATAAATTGTCCTAGGCATCCAGCTTTTACTACCAGGGCTGGTAAATAATTTCTGCTTATACCCAGCTGGGCATGAAACTTTTCAGATATTTTTCAAGCCCCGGGCTTATAAATTGATTACTCAGATTTTTCTCTGAATATACTGTGCTTCTTACTTTCATTTCATTTACTAATATTTTCTTTCAAAGTACTCTCAAGGCACTTACATGACCAACAGTTGGCACACAGTTTACTGCTACTTTCCTATACTAGGTACCCATCCTAAAATGAAGAACAACACTGAACAAATTGAACAAAGTTTGATTATTGTATACATCAGAGGCAGAGGTAGCGTTAACACCTGAACGTGCATATTTCAGGCACCAAAAACAAAAATTACTCCCTAAAAAAAATTTGGATGCATGTTTACTGCTCCAAAAATTATTCATCCTGATTTAAAAACCAACCTCTAATTTTAAAAAAAAATGTTATCATTGTTATTATTTTTTTCTTCCTTGACTTTTCAACATAGCAGTTGCGCCATCAAGAACTTAAGTCCTCCCTTCCTCATTCCCCACTCCCACTCTGCATCTCTTCTTGGTTTTGCATATCTTGGGCAACGGGAAAACACAACCCCAGAGGCCCAAGGTATGTGTGGAAAAATGTGTTATAACGTTTTGCATTTTTCTTATTAAATAGTGTTATTGGCCATTACTGCTGCATAGAAACTTCAGTTTTGAAGAAAGAAAATTTAAGAAATTTTGCCATTGCTAACAAGGTATGAAAGAAAGAAAATGAGAAAAGAATTTTAAGAAATTTTGCCATTTGCTAACAAAGTGTAAAAGAATGAAGATGAGGGATTTTTGTTACTTAATAATTTCATCAGTTGTTGATGGATCTCCTGTTTATGAAAGCTTTGCAGCATTAACTCAGATTGCATTGACCATTCCACTAAGCACAGTACCTTGTGAAAGAGGTTTTTCTACTTAAAACAAAACTGCATTATGAATGAGAAGCGAAACCAAATTGATGACATATTTGACATTTATCTGCAAATTTAGCAAGAATTTCAGAGACAGGACCTCCATTCTTAATAAAAGATGGAGAGGTTGTATTGATCTGGATTTTTCCGCTGTTGTTACTCACTGGAAAAGCAGCAAGAAAAGGAAGGCTACATTTGTAAATAATAATTACAACATTAAGCCAAAATAAAACCTACTGATGACAGTCTATTATATCCATTAAAGAACAATGGGAATATGCCATGGATTTTAATTCTCATTGTGCAGATAAGTGACTTCTAGCAAATGAACAGAATTGAAATTGACAAGGCAAATTGTAATTTTTATTGAATATATGAGAGACAGATCATTCTTAATTACAACCTGTTGCAATACTAAATTGGATGTGTAGGAAAAATTGTACATACATATGTTACAGAATTTTTATTTTTGTCATAAAGGTAAAGATGCATGTTTTTAATCTTAGGAGTTATTACTCTTTCTAAATTTTAGTATACTAATTAAAAATAATTAAAATAACTACACATGTCCAAAAAACAGATTTTTATTGTAATGTATATATTTTTAAAAGAATTAACAAAACAGTTTTTTAGAAGTAAGAATTTTATGGCAGTCATTTGCAAACTGGGGGGGGGGGGGGGGGCTACTTCTAGAAATCACAAAACACTTCTTAAAAATCATGTGAAAAGTACTTGTACTCCCTGCACAAAAACGTACTGCAACTACTGATCAGAAGTCACATAAATTTTGCCAAATTCAGATCTATGACAAAATTTCAAAAAGTGTAATTTTTTTAGGTCAGCAGAAATTATGCTGATAACATATATCTAAAAGCACATAGTACGATCTTAGTGAGAGATGGGTTTGCCTCCTCGGGGTGCTCTGTGGGTACAATGGCACACAGAACAGCAACAAGGGCCTCTGTGAATCTTGGAGAGGTGACAACTAGTTCTGTGTGACATTGGCAAAAAGACCCCAACTCACTGGGTTTTGTTCCAGAATTCTTAGGTTGAAATTACCAACTGGAACTGTCAGCTGTGGGCTAATCCCCCACACTGATGTACTTTCCTGATTAAAAAGACACAAAGATATAATTATCCAGACTCTAGTGTGGGATATGGTGGACCTACCACACTTGAGAAGGATGGTCCACCACAGAATCGACCTGGAACTGCAAAAAGGAAAATCAGAAAGAGATTTCGGCTGAGTGAGTGTAAGATTGGTGTATGGAATACTAGAGGTATGAATGGCAAGATGAACGAGGTGGTTGAAGAGATGAGTAAGTATAGATTGGATGCGCTGTGTGTAAGTGAAACCAAAAAGAAGGAAATTGGAATAGAAGAAGTGAATGGAATGGTGAGTGTGTGGTCTGGAGTATTGGATAATGTGAGAGGACAGGCTGGTGTAGGTGTGATTTTAAGTGAAAAGATGAAGAACAGCTTGATTCACTATAGTTGCATAAGTGAGAGAATTCTTTGGATTCATTTGAAACTGAAACCAGAGAATAGCAATTGTTTTACTGTATGCTCCTTCTGACTCTGATATGAATCCAAAGAATGTCATCAATTATTATCAAATTTATGGATTTTTGAGGAATGCCCCCCCCCCCACATACACAGACTAACACATGTGCATCTTTCCACTATCTTCCCAAAATGTCGTACACTGCTGTGCAAAATTCAAGGACGAAGAGGAGAAATTAGCATAACGGCGGAATGAACAGGGAGAACGGACCAAAAGGCCACTCAGGAGATAGACTAGGGTTCCGGTATGGTAAGGCATGCACATATATGCAGTGTTATGGGGGTGGGGGTCGGAAGGGTATAAAGCACACTGGCGGTGTATGCTCAGCAATTCGGTGAAAGCTATTGCACAGTGTACATCGGTTTGAACGACGTCGAGTTGCTGCCACTGTGTGATATGGCTAACAGGCAAACCAGTAGACAACATCTGGATGACTTTACCCGAGGTCGCGTCGTTCGGAAGTTGGGAGAAGGTCGAAGTGTGACTAGTGTGGCCGAGGAGTTCAGGATCGCTTACAGCATCGTTTCACGAGCCTCAAGAGCATTTCAAATGACAGGAACAGCTGTCCGAGAGTTTAGCAGTGGTCGTCCACGAGCAACTGCGGCGGCGGATGACCGGTATATTGTCCTGCATGCGAGAAGAGACAGACGGCAGACAGCGAGAAAAATCGCAAGGCACATGCAATAGACAACTGGACGTCTGTTATTGCGTTTTACTATGGCCAGGAGGCTGCACGAAGGTAGGTCTATTTGCACAACGACCAGTACGGTGTGTGCCATTAACTTAGCCTGCTCATCGAAGACGGCTGTTTCTGTGGTGCCAGGAACACAAGAACTGGACACATCAGCAATGGTGTCGATTTCTCTTTACGGATGAGAGCCGATTTAGTCTGACGAGCGATTCTGGACGTATAAACATCTGGAGAGAGCAGGGAACACGCAATCACACCTCCAACATCATCGAAAGGGACCGGTTTGGAGGTGGTGGAGTTCTCGTTTGGGGCGGTATCATGCTTGGTAGCCATACTGACCTCCACATCTTCCAAGAAGTTTCAGTCACTGGTGTCCGCTATTGTACCGAGGTTCTCCTGCCTCACATGCGTCTGTTTAGAGGTGCTGTGGGTCCTAAGTTCCTCTTCATGAATGACAACGCTACACCTTATCGTACAGTGGCTGTCGCAGAGTTGTTGGAGAGTGAAGATATTCAAAGCATGGATTGGCTTGCAAGGTCCCCGGACCTAAATCCAATCGAACACGTGTAGGACCTTCTCAGGAGACGTTTGGCAGCACGTCACCAGCCGCCAGCAACGATTCCGCAGCTGCGATTGGTGCTACAAGTGGAATGGGCCGCGATGACTCAACAGCTCCTTGACAACCTCGTCCTCAGCATGAACAGACATTGTTAATCCTGCAACGCAGTCAGGGGTGATCATATCCCCTACTAAAGACTGGATTTTTTTAGGCAGCCGCCTGTCACATGGACGTTTCTGTCTTCTGTCCAGTTGTGCTCAAAGCTACCTTTTCAATAAAGTGCCTTTGTAGTATCCTTTGGATTTCTTGTTTGGACGGTTTTGCTCACTTGTCCCATATTCTTACATCTTGGGGATCTTATGGTATGATTTGAGTCAATGTGGAGCACTTCTGCACGATGTTACATTCGAAAAACCGTCTCGTTTTTAATTTTTGCACGCCAGTGTATATTAATTGGTTATGCATTGACATAAGCTGTTGTAGATGAATGTGAGGGATGTAAGGTCAGGTGATGCGTAACATCACAGCCTCTCCTTGACAAATGTTAACCCCGCCTTCTCGTGGTGCATCCTGTTCCCACTAAAGGGGCTCTGACGACCGCCATGATCTGTTGACGTTTTCCGATCTCTAAATTAATGGGCCAATATTTTTGGATCGGAAAACCCGTCACCAGATCCACGCACTCTCAATGAGAGTGATAATTTTTTGTCATGAGATGATCTCAAATCCCTTTGGCAAGGAGGGAGTTAGAAAAAAAGATTTAAGAGTCAAGAAAAATCAAGTAAATTCTTTTCATTTATTTTCTTTTCTTTCTGATTTCTCTGTGAAGTGTTGATCTCTGTGTATGTAGTTAAATTTATGTGAATAGGTCTAAGTAAGTTAGCCTTGTGATGTCTGTTGCTAGTTAAGGGAGGTGTAGCTAGCTGGGAAGTAGATTTAAGGAAGTTTGACATCATGCTATATTGCTGGTTTTTTTGTTGTTCTTTCATGCAATGTTTTTTTCTTCCTTCCATTGCATTTTTTTAGTGCACTGTTTACTTTCAGGGGAGAGATATAGTGAAGTTTATTTTAGTGCAGTATATGATGTAGTGTATATGAATTGATTTGCCTTAGTTTCTTAAGTGTATAGTGTAGTTTATATATGTATAGTGTTAGATGTATCAGTTTAAAATTATCGGCGACGCCTTGTAGCGTTGACGTTATTGATCGTCGGGATAACGTAGCGATAAAAAGAAAAATTGTAAGGTTGTAGTTCCGTATTTACCGTCGTTATCGCGATTTCTTTTATTGTATTATTATGTAAGCTTTAATAATGGAAAAGTAATTTGTAAACATGTAGTGTTTGAAGTATTTTATCTTATTGTAGTGGTATCTAATGAGAAAAAACGCGTGTTTATGCCATATGTCAGTAGCGTGTATTAAAATCGTCGTTGTGTGTATCGGGCTTAATTTAGTAACCTTTCGTAATTAAAATCTTGCTTAGTATTAATATTTAGTTGGTTTTAGTATGAATCTTACTTGGTATTAACTAGTGATAGTATAATTCAGCGACTGATAGAAAAGCAGTCGGCGATCGCCTCCGTGGCGAAGTGACTTTCATAAATTAATTGCGCGTGCGCTATCGTCAAGGATATTTAATAGTCATTTAGTAAAAAAGAATAAAATTGTGGCTTAATGCATCAGGGCAAAATAACACATCGTTGAATTCGCTATTTTTAAGTAATTCCGATCGTCGTACCTGTAGCTAGAGAGAATTCGATTTTTATGCGTTACGAAGTTAATTGTAACGATGTTCGTTAATGTTAGTTAATTTGTTTAATGGATTTTTGTAAAGGTGGTCTCTAAAAGTCTTTGTTCAGAAAGAAAGAACGAAAATGGCTACAGTTTCTGGTGTCGCTTTCTAAAAGCGATAAATTCGTAGAATGGCATCTGTGAGGACGTTTTCCCAGCTTTACCAGTGCAGAAAGTCCGATTTATTTATGCTCTTGTTTACTTCGAAAAGGCATTTTTCGCTTGGCACATGGAACACGTCAGGATTTGGGCGGAATTCTGCGAGGTTCACCGCAGCGCCCGTTTTCGTGGGTAAAAGTTCAAGCCAGACTCCGAGAAGATGCGAGCCAGCGATTTCTGGGAATTGCGTCTTTCTCTCCGCCTTCTGACTTAACTTCGGGCCAATTGTCTTCCGCCATTTCGGGCGCGTGCGCAAGGGATTCGGCGAGGAGCGGAGAATTTTGCGTGCTGCTCGACACTTCGATACCAGACTTCGTAAGGGAGAGTCCCACAATAAAAAATAAAAAAAAAAATCGAGTAAAGGAGGGGAGTCCGAACGACGGACGTCCGGATGCCGAAACTGCCGTAACCTTCCAGCGTGCGGCCGCGATAGCCCAAGAACGGTAGGAACGATCCTTTTCTTTTCAAATTTTTCCATGGCTCAAAATTTACTCTGCTGCCGAGATGGCGCGAAAAAGTGCTTGACATCATCCCGAGGCACTAGCGGGCATTACGCCTCGTAACTCGCTCGGTAACATCGCTGCCGCCTGTCGCCGTGTGAGAGAGAGAAAGTCTCCTCAAAGGCCGGCATCGGGAGTAAGTAAGAAAAAAAAAGAATAAAAAGAAAGGAAGGAGAAGAGGGAAAATCCTACCATGTCATCATAAGTGCATCAGGCCCCGTTTCCACGGCGTGCCGGCTCTCGTAGCGACAGCACAAACACCAATTCCAATTCGGCATCAAAAGGAAAATTTAAGGAGGAGGAGAAACAAAGAGAAAAAAAAATGAGTACCACCTAAAATTGAAAAAAAAAAAAAATTATGTGTCTTGATCAGAAATGGAATGATGTAAAAGGTTAAAATTCAGGGGTGAGAGAAAAAATGGGGGAAGGTGAAATTAAAATGGGAGGAAAATAGAGAAATGCAAATGTATGTTTGGAATTAATGGTCTGGCCAGAACCAACAAATGTAATATGTCATTGTGTAATTTTTTTTGTAAAAATGTCTAGTTAATGCCAGTGACCAAAGAAATGGATTGAAATATATTAATTTTGGTTTCCTGTTAGAACAGGGTTTTTTTTTGTTAGCTCAAATGAGAGGAAAGTGACTTGACATTTTTGTTTGTTTGGTTTTCTGTACTGTAAAGTAAGAAAGAGATTTTTCAGGTAACTGATCAAAATCAGTGTGTTGTGAAAAAAAAAAGAATAAAATGTCACTCTTAACCATCTAAATCTAAATTGTAAAGAGCATTTAGCTCAAGGTTCAACAGTTATCAGATATGCACATCGAGCATTAAGCTCTTAGCACTCTTTGAGTGAATGATCACATTCTTTAAAGATTTTTTGTAAGGCTGGCTGGTAACCAAATTGTGCCACTTACCTCCTTCATCCTCTAAACCACACAGGTGAAAACTACTTGGTTTGCAGACCAGGGTTTCTGAGAGGATTATTTAGGACTGTCAACATACTCTGGACTCTAAAATTCATAGCTAAATTCTTTTTTTATTCGGCCTAGCCACCTAAAGTTTCCTTGTATCAAGTGTTTTTCCAACCTGTGCCTGGGAGCACAAAATAAATTTATAGTTAACCTGGAACATATGCTTAATCAAATTATTTTGTGTCGTATGTGAATTTCTCTTGTCGGTGGTGGTGGAATCACCTTCCATTTACTGGGAGTTTTTAAGGATCTTACCTGGGGTGTTAGTCGTTGATAAAAAAAAAAATTCTTAATTGGGGTCCCTAGATTGATCACCGGCCATTTTCTTCTTTTTAAAAATAAAATTGGTAATATTTGCATTTTTTCAGAAGTAAGTTCATCATCGTAATAGAATAATATCTTAACAACCAAACCACGTCGTATCACGACCGCCAATAGCGGTATAACTATACCATCGGGATTAGAGGAAATGCTATCCCACACTCACCAACTTGCTTGGCCAGCGTGGTGAGTTATGGCCAAACCCCTCCAAAATGACTCCACAATGTAAATCTTGGCCCTCAGTCTCCGGCAGCTGGAATGTACCTGGCCAAGGCAGCTGCCAGTGCGACATAAAGGCAGAGGGTGCTAAGAATCCCCGGAGAACCGGACTAGGCTGCCATCTGATGCTGACCTTGGCTACGTATAATGGACGCTCCCTATATTCTGATTCAAGGCTCCTTGAATTGGAAGAGGAACTACAAAGGATCAAGTGGGACATTGTCGGGATAAGTGAGGTAAGGAGGAAAGGAGATCTCATTGAACTGAAAAGTGGATATCTCTTCTACTATCATGGGACAGATACTGGCAGACTTAGTGGTGTTGGATTTATAATAAACAAGAAACTGAAGGATAAAGTTGTAGAAGTTGAAAGTTCCTCTGACAGAGCTGCACGACTCGTTATCCAACTCTCGAGAAGATACAAGGCTCAGATTATTCAAACTTATGCACCCACCACAAGTCATCCTGAAGAAGTTGAAGAATTTTATGAGGAAATTCGTCATCTAAATAATAAAGGTAAGCAGCACTTGAAGATAGTTATGGGAGATTTCAATGCAAAAATAGGGCAGCAGAATGAAACTTCAGTAGGTAAATTCGGTCACGGGAACAGAAACAAGCGTGGAAATACTCTCGTAGAGTTTGCAGAGGCTGAAGGGTTTTTCATCTTGAACTCCTTTTTCAAGAAAAAGCCACACAGGAAATGGACTTGGAGACATCCAAATGGGACAACAAGTGAAATTGATTTTATTATGTGTAACAAAAAATTCGTCATAGAAGACTGCAGTGTGCTAAACAATTTCAACACAGGTAGTGACCATAGATTGGTAAGATGTAAGATGCACCTCAATGCTAAACTCAAGCGTGGCAAGCTCATAAGACAAACAAAATGTATTGACATCACCAACCTTAAAAAAACACCATAATACCTTCAAGTTGGAACTGAAGAACAGATTCTCTGTGTTAGAAGGCCTAACATCGGAAGAAGTGGATATTTCTGAAGTTAACAGAAAAGTAGCCAAAGCTCTTATGGAAACAGCAACAAAATTAGCTGGTTCTAAGAACAAGTTGCATGTGAACAAATTATCGGGAAAAACAAAATGTTGATGCAAAAAGGAAGAGAGATGAGGACAACTAAAGAAGATGTGACTTCCAAAGTGGAATATATAGAGCTTTGCAAGACAGTATGAAAAAGTATCACTGAAAATGTAAGGAAATTCAACTGTGAACTAGTGAGGAAAGCAATTGAAAACAACCAAAGCCTAAAAATAGCAAAGGGACATCTCAGTAAGGGAAGAAAACAGATTATGGCACTGAGAAAAGAAGATGGTTCTGTAACAAGAAATAGAGGCGAAATTTTGACATGAGTAAAAGATTTCTACTCCAAAGTACATGAAAGGGATGATACATGTACTCCAGACATCATGAAAGGTGCCAGTACCAGAGTTCTTCCAGTTCTCCCAGCAGAAGTTGCACATGCAATCAAGAACATGAAGCGGGGAAAAGCTACAGGAGAAGATGGAATTACTGTAGACATCATACAAGAAGCAAGTGGAGAAATCGAAACAGTACTCGCCCAAATTTTTACTCGATGCCTTAATGATGGGAAGATCCCTGAGGATTGGAACAACGCTACAATGATCCTGCTACATAAAAAAGGTGACATTGAGGATCTCAGGAACTACAGACCTATCAGCCTCCTATCAGTGGTTTATAAAATCTTCACTAAAGTTCTTTCACACTGTTTGAAGGTAACACTGGACACAGCTCAACCGAGAGAACAAGCTGGATTCAGGAGTGGCTACAGCACAATAGATCATATCCACGTACTGAGAGAACTAATTGAAAGAGCGAGGGAATATGAACTTCCATTGTGTATGGTTTTTATTGATTATGAAAAAGCCTTTGATTCAGTGAAACCATCAGCAGTCACAATGGCTCTGAAATCCTGCTGTATTAAAGATGCATACATTAATATTATTAATAACATCTATGAAAATGCAAGTGCAAAGATTCAGCTGTTTGAAAATACAACGCACAAAATTGGAAAGGAGTGAGACAAGGGGACACCATATCTCTGAGGCTCTTTAATGCCACATTGGAAAATATCTTTCAATCACTGAACTGGGAAAACAAAGGGATAAAGATTAATGGATATTATCTAACCCAACTTCGTTTTGCTGATGACGTAGTCATTTTTGTAACTACCCCATCAGAGCTGCAGAGTATGATCCAGGAACTTGCTGACAAGAGTAATAATCAGTCAAGAGTAAAGAAGTGGGATTAAAAATGAACTTTCAGGAGACAAAAGTGATGTTCAATGCTTTTACAAGAAATGAAGATTTATCGATTGATGGAGAAAATCTGGAGATAACAGACACGTACGTTTATCTTGGACAGCAGATATCAAGTGAGGGTCACATTGATGAAGAAATTAATCGGCGTACAAAACTTGCGTGGAGAGCTTTTGGAAGAAACAGCATAATTTTCAAGAGCAATATGCCATTATGTCTTAAAAGAAAAGTGTTTGATCAATGCATCCTTCCAGTGCTTACTTATGGTGCAGAGACGTGGACCTTAACTAAAAGAGACATACAAAGGCTGCAGACAACTCAAAGAAGCATGGAGAGGTGCATGCTTGGTGTAACCAGGAGAGATAAGAAGAGGAACTCGTGGATCCGAAAAATGACAAGAGTGGAAGACATCATGATCAGAGTTAAATCCCTGAAATGGCAATGGGCTGGACATACTGCCAGAAGGACAGACCATCGATGGACAGCCAAAATTTTAGATTGGATTCCAAGGGACAGGAAAAGACCCAGAAGATGACCACATGTGAGATGGGTGGATGAGTGACATGGAGGAGACTGGCACAAGACAGACCGTTGTGGGGAAACTTGGGGAGTCCTTCGTCCAGCAGTGGATTGATAATGGTTGACAATGATGATGATGAGATGAATGTGTAACTTTAATTAAAAACTAATCCTGTAGTAAGAGTTATTCACTTATATGAAAACTTTTCAGATGCAAAAGTTTCATCTGTATATGTGAAAATCTTTACTGTACACTGTGTAGCAATCATTCAGCTTCCTGATTGTGAGCATCTTGGTTCAAATTCACCAAATGAATCAGTGTCAGAGACATATCCCATGAACAGAGAGTAACTGCTTTACTTGTGACCCTGTTGTCTAACAAAAGAAATTACTGCATGTGCACAAGTCAGTGGTTTGGAGCATTGATGGTTGTGGGATGAATTAGTATTAGAAGTGCTGTCTGTTGTGAGTCATAAGGAAATTCCAGTTTCTCTGAAGAGTCGTTCCTGTGCGACTGTTTTAAATGACACACTGGAATTACTGATTTATTATTTCTATGAGCTGATGGGTATTTTCAGCATTCGTTAATTTTAACAAGCTTCCATCTACACTCAATAAATTCCGTACATCTCTTCGTTTTATTGCCAAATACTATTTGTAGCAAATTAATTTGTTTTTAGCAGGTAACTGAAACACTAGGGTGGATTGTAAACTTACTGTAAAACAACATAACATGCCAGTGCAGTTCTATTTATCAGAGATATGAATTCAGTCTGAGTTTATTATGATCAGCCCCTTATTGCTAATATTTCAAAATAATTGGTTATTTGATAACTAGTAAATAAGTTTGCTTACATTGTATCAGCATAAAAGATTTTTAAAATAAATATCTTATTCTAGAATTGCCAGTTCAAAGTATTGATAATAAAATATTATGTCCTAAAAGCCAATGCGAAGTACTGATTTTAGGAAAATGGGACCTAAAATTAGTTTAACAGTATATTCAGCATCATAATTTGTTTGATTTAATTAATTGTGAAAGGCAGGAAAGAGAATTGTATAAATTTTTTGCAATATTAAGGTTGTGAATGTTGTTTGTATTTTAGCATTTGAAATCACTTGCAGTTATTTTTGTTATGAATGCCATCATCTTGAATTGTGATTTATTTTTATGATTATGACTTTCTTTTTTGGAAAAATCTTTTAGTTAAGTAAGACAAGAGTCATTTTTTAATTTCTAATTGATCTTTTCAATTTCTAGCCAATCTCATACACTTCGGGTATTCTGATCTAGAGGTATGTTGTGCTTTATTTTTTAACAATATTTTAATGATATTAGTGCTGAACAACTTGGGTAGTTTTTTTTTCTTTTGCACCTGTATTTTCTATTTCATATTACTGCAATATATGTCTCGCCATGTAAAATTTTATGTAAGATCAGGTTTTAAAAGTTTTTAACCAAAACTCATCACCAATGCTTTTTTTATAACTTGTGATTAAGGTCAAATATTGCTCACTTGTGCAGCCATTGCATGTTATTTATTTACTAGGATTTTATTTGGTAAGCTACATATTCAGATTCATTGATAAATGTAGGTAATTTTTTATTAATTAATTTCAGCCTCTTGACTGTTCATCCTGGCAGTACATCAGGCAATTTAACTTGTTTTTTTTTTTATTTTATTACATCAGTGTGCCACAGTCAATGGTTCCAGTTTGTCATTCCACTTAGGGTTTATGGAATAAAATTGAGTCAGATGGAGTCTCTTTGTACAAATGTTACATAGAACTTGCGGGTGCCTCAGCAGCATTCACACTGAATTTTAATTTTATATCGGCTTCTCCAATTCATAAATATCACTGTTGCTGTCGTGTATAACATTGCTGACCAGCAGAGAATTCCTTGGAGGCAAACTCCCCTTTCTCCCACTAAGATTGATTGATTTATGAACAAATGCATAATGACAAATCATTTGCAGGTATGTATTGTGAAGCAAAATGCTGTTAGTATGGTGGAGACGAATATTCTTAGGTGATGTCAAAAGAATGGTTTGGTCATGTTGAAAGAGTGAATGATGAGGTGCTAACTAAGAGAATGTATACAACCCAAGTGGCAGGAAAGAAAAGTAAAGGAAGGCCATGGAAATCATGGAAGGACCTGCCTGAAAAAGAAAAAAAAAGTCATCAGTATGTACAGTCGTGTCCATTTATAATGAAATCCAAGGGTCCTGATCCAAACTTCATTATACCTGTTACTTAATTATACAAAAAAAAAAAAAACTACTGATTAAGTGCAGTAGTATTATGTAGTATGCACAGTGGCCATTCTATAAAAACTGAGATCACACAAAATGAAGAAATATAGGTACAGAAAAATACATGTTATTCTTTTCAAGTATCTTCCCTTAGATGTTATGCAATGACCCCATCATTCAGTCTACTTTTCAAAGCATGTGGTGAAGGCATTTTGTGGAAGCTGCTTTAGCGACACCTGTACAGCTTGAATAACATCAGTATCTGTCTGTGTTGAATGTTGCAACACGGAACTTCTCCTTCATTGTTGGAAACAACCAGAAATGGCACGGGGTGAGTTCAGGACTGTAGGCAGGCTGTGGTATGATTTCAATACTGCATTTCATAAGAAATTGTTGAACACAAGCAGCCACATATGGGCGGGCGTTATCATGGTGTAGGGTCCACTTGCCCACCAGTTCCTGTCACTTAATCGATATGTGTTGTTGTAGATGCTTGAAGAGTGAAATGTAATACAGTGACAGTAAACTGTGGAGGAACAGCATGCTGGTAGACTACACTTTTATGATCAAATAAAATTATCATCATCACCTTCCCAGTTGATTTGGTTTGGCGTACTTTCTTCGGAGGAGCTGAAGCCTGTCTGTGTGTTTCCAGTCACTCATTACGCGCTTCATGAGGGAGTCGAAATAGTGGACCAATCTTTCTTCGGCAGTTGTTACTGTGTTTAGAATGTTTGGATCCTTTGCAATCATTTGTTTCCACTCATGGCACACCTGAACTCTGGCTAGCAATTGTTCTCTCGTCAGGTGATGAGGTACCCATCTGGAACACACACACACACAATGCAGCAGTAATTTGTCATGTAGAATGCGGAATGCCGACATTTTTGAAATATTAGTTGACGGCGCTATGTTTTCACACGTCATTCATCGATCTTCTTGCAGGATTGCCCAAACAGTGATAGCAATATGCTCCGTAACAACCCTTTTCAGGTCAACCAGGTCTAGGAGCAAGTTCTGCCGACAAATGCCTTTTTTTGAATTCATGGTGCCATCTAAAAATCGTTGACTCACCCAAACATTTATCTTTGTAAGCTTTTTTCATTAAATCAACTGTTTCTGGAGCCGTTTCACCCAAACGTTAGCAAAATTTTATCGCACAATGCTTTTCGCTTCTTAACTCTGAATCACTCACCTCCATAGCTGTATGGCAAAATGCAGATGTGCTTCAAACAACTCCACAATAACAAAACCAGAATCATCTGCCATGTCTAATAACTGTTGCTGTAGGTACTTCCTTAATTCAGTTAGTCATCTGTGTAATTATTTTTCACCTTCACACTGTTGCCAACTCAAAAAAATTACTCGCAGTTTTCAAGGAACAGCCTTTGTATATAACAAAGTTACAGGTATAATGAAGTTTTCATGATCTGAAACACTGGAGATGCATTGACTAATATCCATACATGGATGATAAATAGTTGTTGATCATATGATGAAGCAGGGATTTCTTTGATTAATTCAGATCTGGGACATTGTTCAGATTCTTAAGCTATATATACTTAACTTCAGTTAATTGTAACTTTGTTGTCATGGGTGGTAGCATGCTCAAGCACAAATTGTTAGATGCATAATTCTAAGCATGTAACTGTAAAGCTAAGCTTAGTGCAGTATTTCATGGATAGGACTAGAGTTGTTTAAAAATAAAATGTATCTGCATACACAACCATTGAAACAGAAAACTTGCTGCAAACACGTGAAGCACAAACCATGCGATAACAATACAATAAGATAATTTTAAAAAAATTAATAAAACAATAAATAATTACTAGAACATTTATAGATTCCAATGAGGATAAAACAAATGCAGTGCAATTGAAAATGCAGCAATGTGTGTGAAATGAACCTTTATGGCAAAATATTAAAATATTGGACTATGAACCTCATAAAAACAAGAAACTAAAGTTTTTATGTCCAGAAAAGCAGTTCCATTAATGAACCTTCAAAAATTATAAATAGCATTTTCAACAATTTAATTAAAAAATAGTAGACTAACAAAATACACAAGGAAAAGGTTTTGATTTAATAACGGGCAAGAGTAACCTGGCAATCTTTTCTGTATAAAAAAAATTTTTGATACAGTTCCTGTACATTGAGAACAGGCCTTGATAAAATCTAGCGGCCAGAAATGTTGTAAAAACAAAAGAACTCAGAAGATGTGAACAATAAGTGAAAGTTCTCAAGTTAAAATAGAATTAAGTATAATAATTTGAGTAAAGCCTTGAGTGTTTAATTGTTGTAAATAACATTTTTACTTTTTTTAATCTACAAGCAAAAACTATCTGCAAAATCTGCTAATAATTTGGAAACTATCTGCATACAGTGTATGTGCGCACATCTACATTCTGCTACTGTGGATAGAACATATTAATATTAATACTTGTTAAAAATTCGTACGTATAGGAGATAATTACTTAGGCGTGCTGTCTCCGTACGATATCATCAAACCAACATCTCTGACTGTACAATAAAAAACTTTATTTACAATAAAAGACATGATTTTAAAATATTTAAAAAATGGCAAGATCTTTCGGGGCTACAATAGCACCCGTCCTCAGGCCACCCAACAGTGCCACAAAGCATAGGGAAGTACCTTAATTAATCGATTATATTATTTGTACATATTACTTTTGTTCTGCTGTTTTTTCTCAATTGGCATCACCTGCGGTTTTGAACAAATGTATTGTGGGTCTCGCGGGGGGGGGGGGGGGAGACTGGTTATATATTGCGGCACTTCCCTATGCTTTGTGGCACTGTTGGGTGGCCTGAGGACGGGTGCTATTGTAGCCCCGAAAGATCTTGCCATTTTTTAAATATTTTAAAATCATGTCTTTTATTGTAAATAAAGTTTTTTATTGTACAGTCAGAGATGTTGGTTTGATGATATCATACGGAGACAGCACGCCTCTAAGTAATTATATTAATATTGTTGATGAATAATATATGATCTTTCAAATTCTGTTTCACACATTGTATATATTATTAGGACATAGTGGGGATAAGCTTATATGCTGTTTTATATACATAGGAAATTTTCAGGATATGAAAACAAACAGGTAAAGATTTGACAGAAGTTAAACTCATCACATCTATTTTTCAGTCACTGTTCCTAATTTATTGCCATTGTTGCTGTTTATCCAGTAGGTAAAAGACGAAAAAGTATGGATGATGAATGTGAAGTTGACTTTAAAACCTTTAATGAATAAAAACTGAGCTAAAAAACCATGAAACAAAGAAAATCAACTGAAAAAAATGTAAAAAACTAATGTTACAATCTACAACCCTTGGCTATGTATATCAGCTATGTCCTCCACCGTCGTGTCCAAATGCGTTTCAATGATGTCAACATGGCTTTCATCAGTGGTGGACAATGTCTTTGTCAACACTGCTATTTCTTCACTGCCTGGAGGAATTACTGCCAGCTCATCTTACCCGGTGACGTCATGATCTGTATTCGGCATATCACATGCTGCTCCATCTGGTGGATGTTTATACTGTGATTTCTTCAGTGTTATTTTTCAGTTTCTGTTCTTTTCTTTTTTTAGGTCATTTTCTTGTTTAATCAAGTTATTGGCACGCATATGATAGTTCTATTGTGATACTGACTGTCATGCCAATACAACTATCATATGCATGGAAATACAAAATGACCTAAAAAAGAAAAATAACAGAAATTGAACTATAACACTGAAGACATTGCAGTATAAACATTCACCAGATGAAGCAGCATGTGACATGTGCAGTGCCCTTCATGACATCACCAGATATGATGAGCTGGCAGTAATTCCTTCAGGCAGTGAAGAAATAGCAGTGTTGACAGACATCATCCACCACTGATGAAGGCCGTGTCAACATGGTTGAAACATGTTTGGACATGATGGTGGAGGATATTACTGATATACATAGCTGGAACCAAGGTTTCTCAAGATAGTAACACAGTTTTTATCCTTTTTCACTTGATTTTCTTTGTTTAATGGTTTTTTTAGCTCAGTTTTTATTCATTAATGGTTAAGAAGAAGGTAGTGTAGAACACGCTAAGTTACGTATAAAGAGTTTAAGGCAAATATATTTCAGCCATTACTATGGCCTTCATCAGTGCGACTACGATTGATTTTCGTTGCCAGATTGGAAAGGTAAGTTTTGTAACGGTAACTCTGGGTGAAGTGATGCAATGAGGGATTTCCAGATGTAAGGAATGAAAATGGGGAGCTCAAGAGTTGCAATTTTTCGAAAATAAAATTTCCAAACTTTCTCTAAACCTCAGAGCATACCGATTTTGGAAGGGAGCCAACTTTTTAGTATCGGACCAAATTGGAATAGCAGAAGTGTCAGCCATGGTAAGAAGAGACAAGGAAGATGAAGGTTTTCCAAATTTCGCATCAGATTTGTGTTCCTGAAGTCTTGAGAGAATTTTCAGAAGGAACTTCCTATGTACGCGGTTAATCCAACGTTAGCCTTGATCGGAATTTTATACACTCCAGGCGAAGAAAGCGGAGGTTTTGGGTCTCTGTCATTACGGAGGATAACAGAAATTGACGGGGAAGAATGAATGGCAAGTCTATATCCTTCTCTTTTGAAGATACTGATGAGTTTGTAGGCAGAAGGTTCGTGGCAAGGGATTGAGCCAGCAAATGTTAGTTCCTTTTTTGGTGAGACCAGTTGAAGAGCAACAACTGGTTTTTTCTTAGCATTATAAATTAATTTAGAAACCAGGAGAGGGGGAAAGCCATGTTGAGTAGCGATCAAGCGGATGTTTGCTAATTCATTTGTTAGATTAACTTCCGTGTTACAAACCAAATGAGCTCGATGAATGAGAGACTTGAGGGCTGACAGTTTATATTGGCGGAAGGTTTGATAATTGAAAGAAATAATGCTATTGGTAACATGACTAACAACCTATCTTATGGCTGCATTATGTCAACTATATTTTTGTCATCTGGCCTCATCCTAAGAAAGATCTATTGCAACTCACAAATTTAATCACTGAAAAATTCCCGTCCATTAGATTCACTATTAATGAAGAAATTGATGGCAAGATAAATTTCTTGGATGTCAGCATCTTAAAATGTAATAATCTTCTTTCCACTTCTGTCTACCGAAAACCAGTTTCTACCAATAGCATTATTCCTTTCAATTCTCATACCTTCCACCAATATAAACTATCAGCCCTCAAGTCTCTCATTCATCGAACTCATTTGGTTTGTAACACGGAAGTTAATCTAAAAAATGAATTAGCAAACATCCGCTTGATTGCTACTCAACATGGCTTTCCCCCTCTCCTGGTTTCTAACTTAATTCATAATGCTAAGAAAAAACCAGTTGTTACTCTTCAACCTGTCTCACTAAAAAAGGAACTAACGTTTGCTGGCTCAATCCCTTACCACGAACCTTCTACCTACAAACTCATCAGTATCTTCAAAAGAGAAGGATATAGACTTACCATTTGTTCTTCCTCGTCAATTCTGTTTTCCTCCGTAATGACAGAGACCCAAGACCTCCGCTTTTTTGCCTGGAGTGTATAAAATTACGATCAAGACTAACGTTGGATTAACCGCGTACATAGGAAGTTCCTTCCGAAAAATTCTCTCAAGACTTCAGGAACACAAATCTGATGTGAAATTTGGAAAGCCTTCCTCTTCCTTGTCTCTTCTTACCATGGCTGACACTTCTGCTATTCCAATTTGGTCCGATACTAAAATGTTGGCTCCCTTCCAAAATCGGTATGCTCTGAATTTTAGAGAAAGTTTGGAAATTTTATTTTCGAAAAATTGCAACTCTTGAGCTCCCCATTTTTATTCTTTACATCTGGAAATCCCCTCATTGCATCACGTCACCCAGAGTTACCATTACAAAACTTACCTTTCCAATCTGGCAATGTAAACCAATTGTAGTCGCACTGATGAAGGCCATAGTAATGGCTGAAATATATTTGCCTTAAACTTTTTATACGTAACTTAGCGTGTTCTACACTACCTTCTTCTTAATTTCTTTGTTAGTTGCGTGCATTGCCTACCACTCATTTATGATCATTAATGGTTTTAAACTCAACTTCATTCATCTTCCGTAGTTTTTCTTCTTTTACCTACTGGATAAATGGCAACAATGGTGGTAAATTAGGAACAGTGACTGAAAAATAGATGTGGTGAATTTAACTTTTGTCAAATCTTTACCTGCTTGTTTTCATATTCTGAAAATTTGCTATGTATATGTAACAGCATATAAACTCCCCCCACCCCCATCCTAATAAATATATACAATGTGTGGAACAGAATTTGTAAGATGGTATGTTATTAATCAACAATATTAATATTGGTAGATGTGTGTTCGTTTTCATGGGTGATGTTATATTTTTGAGTTTTCTGTAAGATGGCTGTATGGAAACTGTAGAAAATACAGCATCTATGTGCTGACAATGATAATCAAAATTTTCATGTGTGTTATCAAGTTTCTCCATATGTGCTGGATTCAGCTTTAACAGTTTTATTCCAGTTGTGTGTGTGCGTGTGTGTGTGTGTGCGCGCCTATTTGTTAGTCCATGATTCAGTACTGTTAAAAAAAACAAAAAAAACTGCATTGGGCATGTTTTCATATAAATACTTTTCACTTGCCATTCTTTTGAAAACATTTCTGTGTATTGTGTATTTAATCTTGTATATGCAGTATACCTTCTCTCTGTGTTGCTGCTGTATTGTGTGATTTAAGATAGTTCCACATTTCATTTTAGACTTGCACTTACATAAGAATTTCTGTCACCTAGTTTGATCAAAATTACTCTGTCAACTTCAACGGTAATGTTAATTATCAGAAAATCAGGCAGCAACTGAAGCCAAAGGATTCTGTTTTTTCTCTACGAGCTCTTGAAAACAGCGCCTAATGATTTCACACAGTTAAAAGTAATAGTATAAAACTTTGTGCTGCAGGTTTTTAAATTTTCTTTATTTTTTAAACTAAGACCCAGTGTTCTCATTGGAAACTATGCTTAACTCAAATGTTCCTGCAGCCATTTAAAGTAATATTGTTTCCAGTACATATTATTGTGGAAAATGTTCATAATGTGCTCTAGCATTTTGAATACTTAACCTAACACGATGAAGCATGTTCTCAGACTACAGTGTCATAGGCAGGATGTCAGCAATGATATTGGATTTATTAATTTTGTGTTCATTTGGATTCCATGAGCTCTATTGTATTAGGCCTTATCATAAATGTAACTGTTGAAAAAAAATAAAAATCTTGTGGTGGCAAATTTAATTCTCATGATGACCACAGTTTTTCTGGAAATATTCGATCTCCAGATAAAGGGACACTTTGCTCATAATCATCCTTACTGTGTTACATATGCTATCTTAGCAATTTCATCTTCAATGAGGTGTCCAAAGAATTTGTTTACTAAGTCAATGTAGTGCTTTCAGTTAAGGGTTGTTAAAAGAAAAAAAAAAAAAAAAAGAAAAACACACACACACACACACACACACACACACACACACTCAAGAAATTATACATCACACACATTCAATACATCACACACATTCAATACATCACACCACATTCAATACATCACACCACATTCAAGTTTGATCTGATTGTAGCCTGATTTTATGGGCTTTGAATGGGGATTTCTCATCCACAACATACAATTATTCTGAATGTTCATATGTTTTATATAAGATGGAATTAAGTCTCATCCATAGCCACATCTAACAAGGCAGTTTCAAACAATTCCATTTTTAAGTAATGCTTTACTAAGAACACATGCTTCTCTACAATAAATGCCATATTGGTTTCTCTTGATGATGCACATTGTACTTGCACATAACAGTGTATTATATCAGTTTTGCCCTTGTACAACTAGATAATAACACTAACACTATATTGCTAAGGTATAGCCAGTAGTCAAATTCTTATGTAAATGATGGGTACTTCTTTTCCAGTGTGTCTGATATTTATTCTTATAGCGTACAATACAGTATGCTCTTAAAATGCCAGCAAAAGTCTATCTTTCATTGAATATAATAAATTACAATTTGCTTATTAATAGTTATTTTCTTATTATTATACCTTTTTTTCTTTTAGCAATTGCAGTCCAACCTCCTGGATTTCATTGTAAGTACAAATGTGCTTGCTTCTTCATTGTCTTTATTTCAGTTATCAGTGCTAAGTATAAATCATTTGCTACAGCTTTAAATATTTTAAAAAGTACTGTGGTTGTTGTTGTACTTCATGGAATGAAGATTTTGCTTCATATTATTACCTTGTAAAAGAAAATATCTTTTGTATAAAATTTGACTAACCCTTTCAAGATTAATTGTGATTAATAATGATAGGCACTTGAACTGGAAGGAACCATCTGAACCTATTACCAAATGTCTTACTGCTTCCTCCTGGTTCGGCATGGGTGTTTTCTGTTTGGTGCAGAGAAACTGAAAGAAGGAGATAACCTCATCTGCCCAACCGATCTAGCATATACTCAGGCTAAGCCATTCTCTTGGCATTGTACCATGGCCAAGCTAAAGTTTTAAGCATCGGGCCAAAAGCTGACTGAAACTGGAGTTTTAAATGTCCTGTGAGCTGTGTCTTTGGAGAACCTGGTGAACTCCTATTGTAATTAGTCATCCATACTCCTGCCTAATGAAGGATACTTACTTCTGTACACTCACCACTCATGGGTACAATTAATTCTAAAATTGCAAATCCATTTAGAGGAAAGTCCACAAAACTACCAACTATGAAGAGTTCAGCTTACTGGGATTAAATGGGAAAGATTTAGAATCAGCCAGGGTATAAAAAAATTCATCTTAGATGTGGCGGGCAGCAGAACATCAGGCAAGTATATGTCAATGAAATATGTTCTGGATGATAGGTGTTCAGGTGTTAAGAAGGATCAGTCATGAGCTGGTGTGGCATTAGCCCTCAGTAATACTGTGAGGATCTCTGCGAACGAGAGGCCCCTTTAAATACTTAGATATGATTTTTGTGTCTTTTTCGTGTGTATATGTATGTGTTCAAGTGACAGCCGTGTAAGATATCTTGTACCAGAACAGACAATTTATCCTTGCAAACTCACTGCTGGACATTGTGGGGACATTGGTCCTCAACGACGCCATTTTGCTCGAACTCGTAAGATAGTCGTTGGTTGTCAAGTACATGGTGATATTTGGTACGCCTTCTTACATGGTCGGAGGCGGAACTTAAAGAACATTCATTAGGAGGTGTCAACAATGCAACCCCGAAAACATTGGGGGTTCGCGGAGGAAGGGAGACGAGGAGGACAGGAGAGATTGGTAGGCGAGGAGAATGAGATGTCACGGTGATACACCATAATGTTTTTTTCGTTGTATGGGATATAACCCATAAAGCATGTAAATAATGTACAATTGTATATATATATATATATATATATCTTGAATAAATACTCAGATTTCTTAGCAAATGGATTCCTGAAGGTATTTTCCCTAAGGCCGTACTTTGTAAAGTACGAAACGAACCAAACAGGCCTGGGAACCACAGGCTTGCTAAAACATGTCACAAATACAATTACTTTAAAAATGGTTAGCATAAACTTAAAGGTTGTGTCAGTCTATGGACTTGCAGACTGTATTAGTATTAAGAAGTGGTTTCTTTTTTAATGATGACTTACAGGCAATGAGCTCATGTTTACTAAAACTGTGTTTAGGCATTCAAATATTCATAAGTTTACTTGATGAGAAGAGGCTAAAAACAGAAAAAGTATAATTGATTATGTGTGAAAGTCTAAGAAATCTGAATAATACTCAAATTCACAGAAGCTCTGAATTCAGGAAAAGCTGTCTTTTAAAGTCAATTGTTATGTAGTTAAAGAAGCCATTTCTTAAGTATTAGCATGCACTAGCATTGAGAAATTGAGTAGTATCAAAGTCAGAGAGCATTTCTGAAAGAGAATTATGGAAGGGTATTCTAAAATTGAAACCTCACTTCACAGAAACACAGGTTGAATGGAACAGATATGAAGACCATAAAGTTGGGATTGTGAGAAGAGCATGTGGAACAGTAGTTATGTAAAGATAAAAACACTAGAATCTTTAGTGGATAAAAGTGAGTAAGGCCATTAAAAGAAAAGAAAAAGGCTTATAGGAAGTTTTTAAGTAGTAGTTACAGGTCAACTCTGAGGCTTATAAAAGGTTTGTTGCAAGATAAAACTGCATGTTAGAGTGAAGTTGTTGAGTCATGTGAAGATTTTGGATAACATTAAAAAAAATGAGGAACCTTAAAAAAAAATTTGAGAAATGCTGTTTTGTATGATGCAGATTCAGAACCATTAGGGCAGGACTTTTTAAAACTTAAATGTGTGTAGGATGCAATCTTTGCAAGAGAGTGATCAGGGCATATCACCCCCAAGAAAAGCATTTAGAATATACTTTTACATGAACAGCTTTTTGAATAGTCCACTCCATAATGTGAACCAATACTAATATATGGAGCCCTGTTAAAATCCCTTTTGAAAATTTATATAGTTAACTTTGAAAAGGAATTTGTCAGGGCTCCCAGGAACAAGTTATTCACTTGGTTAAGAAACTATGGAGCAAAAAACAAGTTATTGAAATCAGGCAGAAGTTTTGTAGTGTTTGGGAGTGAGAGAAACACAGATCATACATACCATTTTTAATACCAGCAAACTCAAATCATCTAACATCATCTAGGATCATAAGTAGCAAGAGACCACTTTTATGCACTGTTCAAATGAGAAATATAAAAAATCACCAGAAGTGAATGGCTAAATTAGCAAGCAATTGTGTATATGAAATGAAATTAGTATAAAAATTATGCATAAAATTAAATGCAAGAGAAACAGACCAGATGACGTTATCAAATGCTATGCAAGTTTTCCACATATCAGCAACCACCAAAACCATATCAATAAAATAGATTTGTAAAAAAAAAAATGATGTGGGAATAAAAGTAAACACTCAAAACAAGTGCTGATGAAACAATGATAAAATGAAATGTCCTGTAAACAAAAAGGAGTTGTAAATGCATTTATGGCACCTCTCCAGTGACATAGTCCTGATGACGAACTAGGCTTTAGTTCGAAAATTTGACAACCAACTTTGAAGAAAAATAACCTCTATAAGACCCGTAAAAGAGTTATTCCACAAAAAGGAGTTGTGAAATCCTAATAAAACCAACTCAAAGGGTATGTCTAAATGATGGCCCAAAACAAAAGTGTACCGATTGCTAACTAAATCAGCATTTACAAACATAATGCAATATGAAGGCTGCAAAATAGTTTGGAAAGAAGATTCTTTTTTTTTTTTTTTTTTTTTACTTATGAGCATTTTGAAAGAAAATTTAATGCAACAAAGGAGATATTATTTACTATTTGCTCTCAGACAATCATTGTGCTGTGGGAAGCTCAACATTGCACACATTTGTAGGTGCCATAAGTCTAACTACGGAACTGCATGCTTTGGAATCTAACAACAGAACTGTCAGGTCTAACTAGGGAACTGCATGCTTTGGAATCTAACAACAGAACTGTCAGGTCTAACTATGGAATTGTGGTAATGCTGAAAAAACTTATAGCTCTTCCTCACTTGAAAGTAACAAAAGCTTTTAAAAACTACAGTTGTTGTTGTTTTTAAATAAGAAGATCGATTCCCCCTTATTTCTTTGGACTGCTAGGGCATTCCATGAATCACAACTTTTCTGTATGAAACTACATTTTTGGGTCAACATCACAGGTACGAATCATACCAAAAATTTTTCCCTGAATTTCATGTCCTTTGGATTATGTGCTGTCATAGATTATACAAAGGAATTTTATTTCTTTTCTTGAATTCCACGGTCTGTGGATTATGTGGAACAAAAATACAGTACACATACACTGAAGAGCAATTGAATTAGAGATACCTGTCTAGTAACGTGTAGCACCACCTTTCGCCCTGATGATGACGGCAATTCATTTCGGCATGGACTCGACAAGACACCGGAAGCGTTGGGAAGCCATACGGATCCACGACCCCTGAACAAGCTCCCACAGTTCTCGAAGATTTGATGGAGGGGTGTCAGAGCTTTGAACATCTCTCTCGATGGCATCCCAGATGTGCTCGATGGAATTGAGGTCAGGTGACCTAGCTGGCCAAGGAAGCAAGGTCACGTCAGTGGAGTGTTCATCCAACCATTCGGATACAATTCGGGAGCCATGGCACGGTGCATTGTCTTGTTGCAGGATGAGGTCCCCAGTGGGATGTTGAAGACGCACAAACGGGAGCTAATGGTCGTCCAGGATATCCCGGTAACGTTGACCTGTGAGGGACAATGTCACACGTACCAGGGGTCCCATTTCAGTCCACGTAAACAGTCCCCAGACGAGAATGCCACCCCCACCAGCTTGAAGAGTACCCTGCTGGCAAGAAGGATTCATCGCTTCTTGTGGTTTGGGCCGTACTCATATCCTGCCATCCGCATGTACCAACGTGAATCTCGACTCATCAGTCCTGGCAACATTTTTCCACATGTCTAGGGTCCAGTGGCGATGCTCTCACGCCCATGCTAATCTTTGCACCCTGTGATGTGCGATCAGTAGCTGTACCCTCGTGGGATGATGGCCTCTGTACCCCATAGCGAGGAGATGGTTCTGGATGGTGTGGCTGCTTACATGTTTTTGTGCACCAGCGTTAAATTGCCGAGTGATATCTTGCACTGTGGCCCGTCTATTTGCTGTTACAATGCGAGCTAGCCAACGATTACCCCGCTCATCCACACGCTGTTGTCCACGGCAGTTGGCCCTTGTGGAGATGGTTTTACTGAATTCAATGTACTCACGGTGCACCCGTGACACAGTGGCTCGTGAAAATCTCATTGCCTGCACGACTTCTGAGATGGAATGACCCATTCGTAGAGCCCCTACAATTTGCCCACGATCAAATGCGCTTAGATCCTTCGTCTTACCCATACTGCGTCCGACTCTTACTGATTCCCGTCGCATCACTCCTTATATTGTCGGATCGCTGCATACGTCATGTCGTTTCCGTTTACAGGGCCGCCCACAGCGCCACATTTGCGTAATGCCAGCTGTCTCTAATTCAATTGCTCTTCAGTGTATATATGCTACGTTGGTCGACTAATCGCGCTTTCTCGGAAATCATGTGGTCAACGGGCAGTACCTACTTTGGATAGGGGTGGTCATAATTCAGTGATCACTCGGTGTATTCTTTAACGAGTATACATCAGTGGCGGTGGAACCGCCCATGGCCAGTCAATAATTTGAGCCAAAATTTTTATTTTTATTATTTTTTTATTTGGTATATGTGCGATTGTTGTGATGTGCTTTAGAAAGTTCCTCTAGGTAAGTGCTTAGGTGGTCCTAATTCCCGACAAAGCTCCTTAGGTATTGTTTTTCTTCTGCTTGTTCCATGAAGTGGGAAGGTAGAGGGTGCACCACGATTAAAAATTTCGAGCCCGGTCAACAAACTTCACTTTCCGTCGCCCCTGGCATACATTAGTATGTTTATAAGTTGACATGCCTGTCTTATAGGACTATTCAGATTAGTGTGTGATTACTTCTTTAGGCATTTGTGGTTACGTTAAGGAAAGCCATCATTTGCCAACTTTGCATTCATGATAGACATTATATGCTTGGTTTTGCTTCATGCTTTTGAAAAGTGTATGATAAAAGGAAGAAATTATTGAAATGAAGTGTGGGAACAGTACTTCTGTACAGGGTAAGTCGAAATGATGTTCCCGATTTCAATGCTTTACCACACGGCAGTGAGCGTTTTTGTTGCGAGATGTGTACTTTTAAAGGTAATCTCTTCAAGTTCCAATGGCCCACTACCGATTCCATGGGTGGTCGGTAGATGGTGAGATAAGTCCGGCAGAAGGAACATGTCATACAGTGGTGGCAAGCGGACAACAGAAGGCATTTTGTGTTCTCGATTTTCATACAAACAAATCAGTTGTGACTGTTCAATGGCATTTTCAGACAAAATTTAGGATAGAGCCACCCAGTGGTAAGTCAATTCATAACTGGTGGGCTGCATTTGCAAGGGAAAATCTACTGGACGTCCTTCATTAGGAAACGGCATAGTGGAGCGTGTTCGGGTAAGTTATGTAAAGCGCCTTCAGAAATCCACTTATCCAGCAAGTCAAGAACTTGAGGTCCCACAGAAAACTGCATGGCGAGTTCTGAGGAAATGTTTGCACATGCAACCAATATCGTCTGCAGTTGATTCAAAAGCTGAAGAGGGATGACCTCCACCTGCGAGCATCTTTCTGTGAAAGATTTCTCACTAATGGAGGATGACGGTTTCTCTGAAAAGTTAGTTTTTCATGACGAAGCAAGATTCCGTATTTCAGGAAAGGTGAACAGACATAGCATGAGAATTCGGAACCCTGAAAATTTCCATGCAATCTTGCAGCACGAGTGTGCAGACCCGCCAACTGCTCCAGAATATCCGGATTATCCCCGGATGTATGTAACCACTCCTCCGCGTGCTCTGTGTAGTTTGGTGTTTTCTCCAGAAAGAACTAAATTTTTATTTCATTACCCATTTTTTTCAAGCAATGATTGGCCAGAAATACATTGCACTAAAAGCACAGATGGTGAAAAAAAATTTCATCTTTACAGTGCATTTTAAAGATTTTTACTGTAATATTTATGTGCAAGTACGACGCTGTGAACAGAAGCTGCGGCAGGCCTAATACAACTCTGCTGCAGCATCAAGCTTTGCTCCGTTGAAATGAAGGTTCATTGCAGTGGCCAATTCATGGGCAGAAGTGTACAGGAGGAACCAGTTAGGATGTTTCCAGAAGAGCGATCCATTTTGCAGTGCTGCACTACAGAATGTAGCTCAATGTTTTCTCACTGTTTTTAGTAGATCTCCATTTCTCATCAATGGAAGTTAAATGGGAAGTCAGAAGCTTCAAGTTTTGGTCCTGGTTTTAATGGCTCTGATGTTACGCCAGCAAGCGCAGAGAGGGGTGGATATCACGCCGTACTTAAGGGAGA
Source organism: Macrothele yani (assembly GCA_039090855.1). NCBI lineage: Eukaryota > Metazoa > Arthropoda > Arachnida > Araneae > Macrothelidae > Macrothele > Macrothele yani. Next base: position 101,315,085 of record CM077028.1, read on the forward strand.
GACAGAGAAACTATAGGGGGAACTAAATCGCATTGACCATTGAAGTGCATAGGATTGTCACCCCTCATTCAAGTTGGCCGCCGTGGATTCCTCAAGCAAGGATCTGATCAGAGAGAGCTATGCAAACGCACACGCTGCTTTGCGATTTAATTGTGGAAGTGTGTTAACAGAGTGTTTTTCATAATGTCATACCTGCCAAGTATTCCAGATTTCCCAGAAGTTTTGCAGATTTTTGGGAAGTTTTACAGTCGGAAGATAGTTTCCTTCTGGATTTTCGCCAAAATGGCTCATGAATTTTTCTTATTGATGGAAATTGATATTGTTATTGTCGCTTAGTGTAAATTCGTGCTTTTGTTTTATTATGATCTCATAGCGATTGAACATTATGTTATCTCATGTTTCTAACATTAAGCGATATTTATTTATAGATCACATGCACCCTCTCTTGCCAATCCTTCCAAATTCCCTCTCTCTCAGTGTTGGAATAGCTGTGCTAATTGCACCAAAGTGCAAATTTTTTTTAATTCTGCGTAATTACACATCTAGTACAAATTGAAATTTTACCAACGTGTAAAAATGCTCATCAGGATTTTTTCTCGACGCGTAAAAATACACATCAATGCATAAAAATACACATAGAAGAATTTTACCGACGCGTAAAAATACGCATTGGGATGATACTTCGTCTTTCAAAAACAGAAGTAAACGAAATAAAAAAAATTCGTAATCATAATTTTGTTTTCCTGCGATGTTGCCGTTGTCCAGTATTGTTGTTATACATCATTTTATTCCAAAAATATTTGTATTTCAATTTGAACATGGGCCGAAAATTTCTGAAAACGGAATTTGATGGCGTTAAAATTATCCTGTGATCTTCAGGCATGAGCGTGCAACGGCTTCGAGAATTTCTCCTTTTTTGTCATAATTTGAGTTATCCTCGAGATCAATTCGTAACTGAACAGAAATTTCTGGGCAATTGGTAGTGGTGGAGGATGTTTTCCGCCTGAAACTTTCTAAACTTTTGTAAATGGAAGTTTCGTCTTTCAAAACTTTCGAAAACGGAAGTTAGGCGCAGTGAAGATTTCTTCTGCAACCGTAATTTTATTTTTCACATGATGTTTCCTCTCCTTAGTATTGTTGTTAAATATCATTTTATTTCGTAAATTTTTGTGTTTCAACTTGAAAATGCAGTGAAAAATGTCCGAAAATAGAAATCGGATGTAGCAAAGATTTCTCCCGAAACTGTAATAATTTTTTGATGTTCCGAACATGTATCCTGTATTCCTAAATATCCCCACCCCCACCCCCCAAAAAAGGGTTTACATTTCATCTTGATAAAGAAGAGGGGGAGTTCGAAAATGAAAGTGACAAAGCTGAAAATTTGTAAGAATTGGTGTTCAAAAGTATTCTTACACTATTAATCTTTTATCTAGAATAGTGAAAGCTATCATGCATTCATGATGGATAAAACTGTCATTCGAGGGCATGAAAAAAAAAGCCACTGTCTTGTCATTGCTTAAATGGAATCAAGTTATTTCTAAAATTGCATCATTCAGTTTCAAAAAAAAAAAAAAAAAAAAAATAGGAAACCTTGAAAATCATCACAATTTCTGAACTCCATCTATGAGTGACTGATACAGAAAAATAAAAAAAAAAGTATCATGAAACATACTACTAGCACATTCCATGCATTACCACTCTCCACTAATAACAGATAATCATAAATTACCACTTCTGGTACTGTCGCGAATATTCTTGATTTTAAGCTAAATCTTAATTTTATGAGGAAAATCTTGATTTTATGATAAATCTTCTTGATTTTTTGTAAGCAATCTTCTTGATTTAGGAAAGTTTTGGTTGGCATGTATGCAATGTCAAAATAAGGGCATTCCCAAGTTTTTAAAAAAGAATATGAAACAGGGTGGCTAATGCTGAAAAAATTGCGTAAATCAGTCAGTCACGTTGTTTGTTCTATTTACTGATTTTTCCATTGTTCACAGAGGTTGCTGACATTGATTTGCGTTAGGAAACTAAATTCTCATCAATAGATTTCTTTTTAAACATGTTTTCTTTTTCTGATACAGAAAAAGATTTTGCTTTGAACAGTTTGCCAAATTCCAAAATGATCCTCTAACAGAAGAAATCTTAACTGCCAACAGAGTTTATGTATCGTGCATTAAAGATCATAATGGGTCATTTATATACACTGTTTTACCAAAATTAATGGCCACAATTCTCCTTATACCTCACACCAATGCCACATGTGAATGAGTGCTTAGCATGGTTAAGAAGAATCTAACTGATTTTCAGTCCAGTTTATGTGTTTCAACTTTGGAATCTTTAATAATTGAAAAATGCAAAGCTCGGGCTGATCAGGCTTGCTTTAATGCAGATCTATCTGATACTGACTTACAATCAACATACTGTATTTATCTTTGAAGTAAAGTAAGTTTGTTTCTTAATGTATCATATTTTTTGTCCAAACACTTGAGCTTTTATATTTATTTGCAACCACATATTCTCAGATATGATGAATGTATATTACTAAGATAATAAGGGAAAATATAAATTTTATATATAAAAACAACTGCAATTTGAGGTATTTTCAATGGTTGTTTATTGTTGCAGCTATGCTGAGAATGTCACATTTTAAATTTGGTAAGACCGATAGTATAGCACCATATCGGCTTCACGAGACGGTGCGTGGAAGGTGATCATCATGTGCTCCTGATGAGCTTCATGAAATGATAGCAGGTATGAGTGTGCTTCCCCAAAAGTCAGTGTCATCTGTGCAGTTACTCATCGAAACGTGTATGGGCCCCTTCTTCTTTGTTGAAGCCACTGTGACAGGAATTGCTTATCTCGACATGCTCGAACAATGGCTTCTCCCACAGCTGGAAGAAGGCATTGATGATTTCATTTTTCAACTCGATGGTGCTCCACTGCATTTCTGTAATGAGGTTCGGGGCCATCTCAATGACAAGCTGCCAAAATGAAGAATTGCCCATTCAGCTGAGGGGGATGAACAGTTGCATTGGCCACCATGATCCCCAGATCTCACCCCGTGTGCTTTTTCTTGTGGGGTTTCATAGAGGATTGTGTCTATGTACCACCACCTGCAACAACACTGGTTGATTTGAAAGCTCGCATCACAGCAGCCATCACAGAAATTGATGCCGACATGCTACAAAGAGTTCGGCAGGAACTTGATTACTGACTTGATGTGTGCTGTGTTACTAGTGGAGTCCACATTGAACATTTATAAGTAAGTTGAACAAAACTTTATGAAATGTGCTTTTCAACAGTACTAGTTGTGTGTAACTGCTTTGCATTAAACTTGAGTATCAAATCATTTAAATTGGGAACATCATTTTGACTTACCCTGTATTTTTCCACATAAATTAGAAAAGGTTAAAGTGTGTTTCTTAAAATGCAAAGATATTTTCAAAAGTTAATAAGTGTGTTTTAAGAATGTTCATATGAGATTGCCAACTATTTATACTTTTTCCTTTCATTGTAGAATGTTATCACCAGGCTATTGGAAAGCTGCCAGAAGTATGTGGTCAATAAACAGTCTAACCTGACTCACTGGCATCCAGTGCTAGGATGGTTTGCTCAAAATATCGATCATGGGTGAGTTTCATGTAGAATATGCACATTGTAAAAGACCTCTCCTTCTGTTTTCCTTTTTGTTTTCTTCTATCTGTTGTTCAACAGCTTAGTGTATATCTTAAGGTTATTACAAGATTTAAAGTTATGATAACAGCTTGAAATGTCAATCAGTAATGTCCAAGTAGTTTTTGTATTCACGTGCAAACATTCTAATACATTTTTTTGTCATCAAAGAAATTTAGAGTAAAAAATACTCGCATCTTAGTGACTGTCCCGTTTGTATACATGTGAAGCATGTATAATCTCTGGCAGTCTTACTGACACTACTGACTTTATTCTTTTTAATCATTCAAACAGCTTTTTCTTATGTACAGACACCTTTTTTCTATTCTGCTAACACTAATTACACTGGTCGGCAAAAAAAAAAAAAAAAAAATTTCGAGCCCTGACACCATTCCTGCTGATTCTTATGTAAAATGACCTCCTGAAGCCGAATATGACCCCCGTTTTCCCCCATCACCCACCGTTTTCGGGGAGCCCCCCTAATTTTATCACTTTCCGATAATTTGGAGGGATGAAAAGGATTATTTCAGCCTTTACATTTTTTTCTGAGGGGCTACAGAGGTGAAAAGTTATACAACATGAACATCTGTAGCAAGGATGTAGATTTGGGGGGATTTGCCCCCAAATTGTAAAGCAATCATTAAAAATGATCGATTTTTTATGATTTTTTTATCAATTTTTGGTAATATGTTATGGACATGAATTTTATTTGGAGGGGTGAAAAGGATTATTTATTTTAGCTGTAAAGAATAATATATATAAAGTAAAATACAAATTAAAATACAAATGTAAAGTATAATAAATAAATAAGATAAGTACCTTCATTTGGTGCTTGCTTTCCTTTTGTACCCTGAGGTAGAAGTTTCTTGTACCAAACACCAGCAGCACTTTGCTAACATGCTCGTATTCCACTTCCCTGAAAATCTCCTCTCGATCTTATTGATGTCTTGATGGAATTGTTCCCCATGTTCATCGGAAACTGCTCCTAAATTTTCACGGAAGAAGTCCAGGTATGAGTGCAGGAAATGCACTTTAAGAGACATGTTACACCCCATGGCCTTGTACGCTGACAGCAATTCCTCGACATGAGCGGCATAATCATCACTTTTGTTGTTACCCAAAAGTTCTTACACACGTTTTGGAATGCAAGCCAAGCTCTTTTTTCTTTTCGATTCAGGTGTTCAATAAACGTCGAATCTTTGAAAAGTTGTCTAATCTGGGGGCCCACGAAAACTCCTTCCTTGATTTTAGTCTCACTAAGACGAGGAAATTTATTTTTCAAAAATTGAAATGCATCACCTGTCTTGTCCATTGCTTTCACAAACTGTTTGATCAATCCCAGTTTGATGTGCAAAGGCGGCAAGTAAATATTTTCCTTCGGGACCAGAGGATCATGAACGACATTTTTCTGACTGGGAGTAAAACTTTCTCGCAGAGGCCAGTTCCGTACGATGTAATGTTTGTCTTGTGCTCGGCTGTCCCATTCGCATAGGAAGCAGCAGTATTTTGTGAAGCCTGATTGCAGGCCCGCGAGTACAGCAACAACTTTTAAGTCAGCGCAAAGTTTCCAATTATAATCATGATAACAGATTTTATCAAGGATTCGGCTGATGTTTTCGTACGTCTCCTTCATATCCACAGAGTATGCAACCGGAAATGATGGTAACTCATTCCCATTGGCCAACAGGACAACTTTCAAGCTTGTCTTTGATGAGTCTATAAACAGTCGCCATTTGTCTGGGTCACATGTCATCTTCAGTTCTATCATCAATGCATTTGAATTAGGGCAGAACACTAAGCCTTCATCTTCCGAAAAAAGTAATTGCAGGGTTGACTGTCTGGTACTGTAAGAAGAGATTTTTACGCCCTTTTCTAAGAGATTCCACTGCTGAAGTCGAGATCCAAGAAGTTGAGATTTAGTCTTAGGTAACTCCAAATCCCTGACGAGATTATTCAATTCCGACGGAGTAACGAGGTGAGGTTTTCGATGAGCTGAATCAGCAGAACACTCTTCACCATCGGTGGGCGTATCATGTGATGGTCCAAGCTGTGGCTCAAAGTACATATGTCACATCCGTTTCTGGCTCTAGAGTATAGGTTTTTGGGGGCACTGGGATTGGAAATGATTCGTTGTGAGGAACAGGTCTTAGAGCTGAAGGGATATTAGGATACTGAATTGTATGCTTGCTTTTGTTGCTAGATAACCCGACGGTGGAAGTCATACAAAAGTAACAATCTGTGAGATGACAGCGAGGTTCGCGCCAAACCATGGGCACAGCAAATGGCGTTGATTTACGGGTACCTTTGAGCCATCTGGTCAAGCTACTGTAACAAGTAGTGCAGCAAACTGTGGGAGCCCAATTCTTGTCCTGGTTGCCAACTTTGCAATCAAAGTAAAATTTATAAGCAATTTTAAGAAGCGGAGAAAGGGGTTTTCGTTGCGCTTTAAAAGTAAATTCCCCGCAAACATAGCAGAATCTATCGGGATGATTTATACACTCGCGTGGCATAATTAAACAGTAAATAAATGCTTTATATTAATCACAAATTACACTCACGTACTGTAATTCACTTGGAAAAGGCTGGTATAAACAAATTTCTACCGTTTTATACAATTTAAACAACTTGGAAACACAGAATCCCCGCTTAGAACACTGACAAGTAGACTCAATGATCGCTACAGATCAACTGAGGGAAGATAATGCTTACAGTGCAGGATTATCGTGATAAGAGCAATGCAAGTTTGACCTTGTCAAAGCCCGTGCAAACCTGTGCGCGATTCCCGTGGGAACCTGTTCGCGCGAGATATTGAGAGAGCCAGCGTGGTAGAGTGAATGTTCCGAACTGTTGCTATATATTTTTATTACTGTTGCTATATATTTTTATTACTGTTGCTATATATTTTTATTATTTGCAGGTTTTTTGGGGGAGGATGAGAGGGGCTGGAAGCTGGAATATGTAGCAAATAAGTAAAAAAATTGCCAAAAAAAACCGGAAAAATCAATCATTTGTAATGATTTCTTTACAATTGTGTGTGTGTGTGGGTGGGGGGCAAATCCCCCCAAATCTACCTCCTTGATACAGATGTTCATGTTTTATAACTTTTCACCTCTGTAGCCCCTCAGAAGAAATGTTAAGGCTGAAATAATCCTTTTCATCCCTCCAAATTATCGGAAAGTGATAAAATTAGGTGGAGGGGGGCTCCCTCGAAAACGGTATGTGGTGGGGGGAAAACGGGGGTCATATTCGGCTTCAGGAGGTCGTTTTACATAAGAATCAGCAGGAATGGTGTCAGGGCCGATTTTCATGCCGACCAGTGTTATTAGCAAAAAATTCATTGACAATTTAAAACTAGAAAATTAAGAACAATCAATTAAAACATTTCTTCACTCCCAGCCCAGATTCCCATCAGCTAAACCTCAAGACTGGCTTCGGCCTTTTGCTACTTCCCAGAAACTTCATCTAATGCTCAAGGTCTTAACAAATGTTCATACTGAAAATCACAATGACAGTGTGTTGAGCCTTCCATTTTCCAGGTATAGCGGGCACAGTTCAATGAACACCAATAGCACTTTTACAATACACATGGTCTTAATCAGCTCTGGTAGACTTGAGCTGCCTTCCTGTGAGATGAGTGAATACCAAAAAAAAAACAAAAAAAAAACAGTATTAATTTTTTAACATCCTGATCCTCCATAAGGAGGATTCAATTTTCCAGGGATTTGCTGAAACTGTTAAACTTAACTCTTTGCAGTTTGTTATTAGTTATGAAAGTATGTAAATCACTTACATTACGAAGTTTCTGGGTGTATATAGTTTTCTACATTTGACCCTTTCCATCTCAATTCAGGCAGGGGGTGTCAGGTGACCACCTCCAATTTTTTTGAAAAAATCATGGTAGCTACTCCTAATAGAGATATAAAGTACTGCAAAAGGATTTTTCATAAAAAAAATTTTTGGTCGAGCTACAGCATTTTGAAAATAGGCAAAAAATGCACTTGTGACGAAAATCATGTGAAACGCAAATTTTTAAGTGCACACTGCTCCTGAACTATAACAGGTAGAGACTCGAATTTTTTTTATTTTGAAGCTATTGAATTGACCTTTCTTCAAATTCACAGAAATTTGAGAGGCGAAATTTTGACAAGAGTGAAAGATTTCTACTCTAAATTATATGAAAGGGATGATACATGTACTCCAGACATCATGAAAGGTACCAGTACCAGAGTTCTTCCAGTCCTTCCAGCAGAAGTTGCGCATGCAATCAAGAACATGAAGCGGGGAAAAGCTCCAGGAGAAGATGGAATTACTGTAGACATCATACAAGAAGCAAGTGGAGAAATCGAAACAGTACTCGCCCAAATTTTCACTCGATGCCTTAATGAAGGGAAAATTCCTGAGGATTGGAAGAACGCTACAATGATCTTGCTACATAAAAAAGGTGACATTGAGGATCTCAACAACTACAGACCTATCAGCCTCCTATCAGTGGTTTATAAAATCTTCACTAAAGTTTTTTCACACCGCTTGAAGGTGACACTGGACATGGCTCAACCGAGAGAACAAGCTGGATTCAGGAGTGGCTACAGCACAATAGATCATATCCACGTACTGAGAGAACTAATTGAAAGAGTGAGGGAATAGGAGCTTCCATTGTGCATGGCTTTTATCGATTATGAAAAAGCCTTTGATTCGGTGAAACCATCAGCAGTTGCAATGGCTCTGAAATCCTGCGGTATTGAAGATGCATACATTAATATTATTAATAACATCTATGAAAATGCAAGTGCAAAGATTCGGCTGTTTGAAAATACAACACACATAAAAATTGGAAAGGGAGTGAGACAAGGTGACACCATATCTCCGAAGCTCTTTAATGCCACATTGGAAAATGTCTTTCAATCACTGAACTGGGAAAACAAAGGGATAAAGATTAATGGAGATTATCTAACCCACCTTCGTTTTGCTGATGACAGTCATTTTTGCAACTACCCCATCAGAGCTACAGAGTATGATCCAGGAACTTGCTGACAAGAGTAAAGAAGTGGGATTAAAAATGAACTTTCAGAAGACAAAAGTGATGTACAATGCTTTTACAAGAAATGAAGATTTATCGATTGATGGAGAAAAGCTGGAGATAACAGACACGTATGTTTATCTTGGACAGCAGATATCAAGTGAGGGTCACATTGGTGAAGAAATTAATCGGCGTACAAAACTTGCCTGGAGAGCTTTAGGAAGAAACAGCATAATTTTCAAGAGCAATATGCCATTATGTCTTAAGAGAAAAGTGTTTGATCAATGCATCCTTCCAGTGCTTACGTATGGTGCAGAGACGTGGACCTTAGCTAAAAGAGACATACAAAGGCTGCAGACAACTCAAAGTAGCATGGAGAGGTGCATGCTTGGTGTAACTAGGAGAGATAAGAAGAGGAACATGTGGATCCGAAAAATGACAAGAGTGGAAGACATCATGATCAGAGTTAAATCCCTGAAATGGCAATGGGCTGGACATACTGCCAGAAGAACAGACCATCGATGGACAGCCGAAATTTTAGATTGGATTCCAAGGGACAGGAAAAGACCCAGAAGAAGACCACATGGAAGATGGGTGGATGAAATTTGAAAGTATGCGGGAGTGACATGGAGGAGACTGGCACAAGACAGACCGTTGTGGAGGAAACTTGGGGAGACCTTCGTCCAGCAGTGGATTGATAATGGTTGACAATGATGATGATGATGATATATTTATTACAAAAAAATTTAATTTTCCACAAATTTAGGATTTAAAAAAAAAAAAAAAAAAGACTTATCAGGGGGGTAAGGTGCCAACCTGCACCCTTATTAGGGTTGCCTAAGCAGTAATTTTATTTTTATCCTGTGATGCTTGTAACTCATAAAATTAATTTTTAAAATATACAAAATTTCAAAAAAATCAACATTTTTGAATTGCAATATCTCAAAAACCCCATTTTTTTTTTAATTCTGAAATTTTGTCCAAACAATGTCCTAATGGTAGGTAGTTAACTGGGGGAATCAGATTACTGGATTTTTGCCTTGAAATTTTCCTACACATTTTTGAAAATGCACTTTTCTCCTGCTCGAATCTCATGGTTGGGTTATTATTAAAAAAAAAAAAAAAAAAAAGAACTTCGAAAGATATTTCTGAAAAGTTTACCTGAGTATATATTCCAAATTGCAGTGTCAATCTATATTTTAAAGTCATTTTTATGATTTTCAATAATTGTCACCTATGCACATGTTTAATTTTTTTTTAAATCCATAGTCTTTACACATGCAATACTTTATCTCAGTTGCAGTTAAGATTCAATTTCTATTTACATAAGAAAAAAGGCCTCAAAAAAACAAAACAACATTATGAGCTTACCATCATAACTACAAATTATTCAAACTGAGAAAAGCTGCTGGATTTTATTGATTTCTTTCTCATCAAAGGTATGAAATCGTGCAGAACACATACCTGTCAACCTCTTGAGGTGATAACCTGTACACTGGACCAATAAAAACCTTACAAAGACTAAATAACCCTTACACACAAAATTTATTACACAAATTTTACAAGCTCAGCAGTTTTATAACAGCAACTGATGTACATGTATTAATTTTTTGCATATTTAAGCAATTTAATCTTAAGAGTGTGTTGTATTTTATTCAACACATGTATGTTTTGCTTTTTTCCAAAATGTAATCAGTGAGTTTAAAGCCAATGACACAAGTGTCAATGTTTATTTTAAAAAAGATGTCAGTGTATCTGCATTCAGGGACTTCCTACAGCCTGTATGGATTTTTCTTTATCATGGAGAAAGATCTTTTACAGCCAGCATTATTGTGAGGCAAAGTAAGTAGTCACTGAATACTCACTTAAGATTTGGGAAGCAGATGCCACCAGTACTTGCTCTCAGGCTTATAATATCCAGCTAGTAGCTACAAAAGCTCTTTTTCTGGACACTGTCTATATAAGTACAGGCACACAGTCATCAGAGATCATATAATAGTTACTAAACTCATCCTTTAGAGCTTCCTGTTCAAAGTGTGGAACAAAGGTGTCTGCTAATCTACAAATATGTGTGTACTTCAGGCTGTTTTTGAGGGTTGGGTCAAGTACTTCAGGTCTTTCAGCACCTGATTTTCAAATGGAAATTTATCCACCATCTTTCTCACTACTGCATACCTGCCAACCTGAGAAAATTCAAATGTGTAAAATTGCGCATGAAGGACATTTCTAATGATTTTTTTTTTTTAACTATGCGCAAACAACATTTATAATTAATTTAGCTATGCACAAGTAAAAATAAATGCAAATATTTGTGCATTTTATAATTTTTAGATGTTTATAATATAAACAAATTATATCACATTTTGATACCATACTCAACGTTTTCCGTCGTCCGTAGCGGACCGACGATTTTCATAGCATACACGATTATTTCCGTCGTCCATAGCGGACCGACGTTTTCTATAGCATACTCGATTATTTCCGTCGTCCGTAGCGGACCGACGATTTCCATAGCATACTCGATGTTTTCTATCGTCCGCAGTGGAACGCCGATTTTCATAGCACACTCGATGTTTTCCGTCGTCCGCAGCGGACCGACGATTTCCATAGCATGCTTGATGTTTCCATCGTATGTAGCGGACCGACGGTTACCATAGCATACTAGATGTTTTCCGTCATATGCAGTGAGTGGACCAACAATTTCCATAGCATACTCGATGTTTTCCTTCGTCCGTAGCGGACCGATGATTATCACAGCATGCTTGATGTTTTCCATCCTCCGTAGCAAACTGACAATTTCCATAGCATACTCAATGTTTTCTGTCGTCCGTAGCGGACCGACGATTATCATAGCATGCTTGATGTTTTCCGTCGTCCGTAGCGGACCGACGATTTTCATAGCATACTCGATGTTTTCAGTCGTCCGTAGCGGACCGACAATTATCATAGCATACTCGACGTTTTCCGTCGTCCGTAGTGGACCGATTATTTCCATAGCATATACTCTATGTTTTCTGTCGTCTGTAGCGGACCGACGATTTCCATAGTATACTCGATGTTTTCCGTCGTCCGTAGCGGACCGACAATATCCATAGCATACTCGACATTTTCCGTCGTCCATAGCGGACCCAGGATTTCCATAGTATACTCGATGTTTTCCGTTGTCCGTAGTGGACCGACTATTTCCATAGCATACTCGATGTTTTCTGTCGTCCGTAGTGGACCTACGATTATCATAGCATACTCTATGTTTTCCGCCTTCCGTAGAGGACCGACTATTTCCATAGTAACTGTGTAAAATCTGCAGTAGTTGGAGTCTCTGAATCTTTCTTCCACCTCATGATCTTTATTCAGCGTCAAGCATAACAGTGTGCCGAAGTCCCGACGATGACGTCAGGGAACGGGTGTTCTGGCGCACAAAGGCACAAAATTCCCATCTCTGTTATATATTTTATTTATAGGGATATTTTAAACAAAAAATACAGAAAATTTTAAAAATCCGGAAGAAATGTTCTTCCGGCCGGAAAACTAGAAGACCGTATAAAAAAACAGAAAACTTCCTCAAATTCCGGAATAGTTGGCAGGTATTATTTAACTGAAACATTAACAAGTATTTCTCAAGGAAGATTAAAAAAAATGTTTTTTTAAATATAGGGAAGTGCATAAAAAATAGTGATCTATGCGTAAAATCGTAAAGAACAGTTAAAATGCGTAAATTTTACGCGTAATGCGCAAAAGTTGGCAGGTATGCTACTGCTACATAAAAGTTTCCCACATCTGCGAAAAATAACTTTTTATCTGCACCATTAAGTTCCATTTCTTCCATTAATGTCCTGTTGGAGAGGCCTACTGCTAGTGTGATGTCATCGTGCTGTACCTCGCGATTATTGAATTTGATTTGCCTCAAAATCAGCCGCTTGTTTTGATTGTGGAATATTATTATGTTATGGGATTTATGGAATAACATTTTATTTAAAAATACAGGACAAAGGAACATCGCTAGAAAAAAAAACTATGATTAAGGGAAAAAACTTTCACTCCATCCTACTTCTATTTTCTGGACATTTTTCTTCATTTTCGATCTTATATATTAAATGATGTTTAAACAATAATGCAATGCAGGGAAAACACCGGGGGAAAATATTACAAATTCGGAAGAACCCTTCGCTGCTTTTAGCTTCCTTTGTCGACATTTTTTTGTGCTTCCAATTTACGATTATGGGGTAAATTTCTGTTCCGTTCAACTTTCGTTTTCGGAAAATTTTCCTCCGTTTTCAGTCTTAAATATAAACATTTATTTAACAAAATTATACTTAACCATACGGGACAGAGGGAATATCGCGGAAAAGGAATTTAAGATTACAAGGTTGCGTCTAACTTCCGTTTTCGGAAGTTGTTACTTTCGTTTTCAGACTGAAACACAATGGAATAAAATGATATTTAGCAATTTCGGAAAAGGAAACATCGCAAAAAGAAAAAAAAAAAAAACATTACGGGAGAAATCTTCACTCCGTCTCACTTTGTTTCCGGAAAGTTTTGAAGACTGAATTTCGTCCGAAGACGAAAAACTTGCATCTATGATCGGAAGTCCGCAAGAGGAGCTTCAATTGGGTTCTGGAGATATAATTTTTGTCTGCAGAACCAAAATAAAATCTGGGACGTATATCGCCCGTCGCCGTGATTCTGCTACGGTTGCACGAGCCAGGGAATGAACGTAAAACGTTTGGTATTATATTCGCAAAAAAGTTTTAGAATAGGGCCAGTTAATGTAAATGATTAACAAAAAAGCTTTTCAGAGATTAAAAAAAACCCCGTACAAAATGTTTGTACGGCTGTACACGAACGAAAATGTAAAAAAAACGTACAAAGTACGGGCAAACCGTACAGGTTGACAGGTATGAGAACATCCAACAGGAGTTGGGGCATTCGCCTTTAGAAGTACATTTTTTAAGGCCACTGGACACTTGACCTGTTTGCTTGCCACATTCTTTTCTGGCCACCAAAAACCTCTGGCTGGTCCATGAAAGATACTGTTATGTCCTCGAATTCTTTAGATATGTTTGTAATCTGTCCCATCCATCCACCAGTTATCGTCATAAATGCATCCTATAAATTCTCCTATTTGAAAATCATTAACAGAAAATGGGTTCTTTTTTTGTTGGCTTGAAAATTGCACTGCTTTATGTGGGTGTCAGTCTGTTCTGGCCATTGATGGTTTATTTCCTTGTACTAACCAGGAATGCTGTGACTGTATTTCAACAACAGATTTTACTGTATCCCACTCTTCTGCTTTGCTGGTTCGATAGGATTGAACTTCACAAATTGTGAGGAGTAGAAGTTTAGTCTTTGGGTTCAAGGAGGAGACAGTTTCAACAAATGAAGGTGCATCTCTTATAGCTTGTGAAGCTTCTTTATGTAAGTTGAATTTAGTAGCAAAATGTTTGCACAGGCCACCCAGACCATCACATGCACTCTTGCATTGGCCTGTGGCTGAGAAGATCCACTTCCTTGTTACATTTGGGTCCCCCTTCATAAGTTCATAGAACTGATATTTGTTTTTGAAGTGAAGTACCTTGCTGCTCCATCTGAGACGTAAACAATTGTTTTAAATTCTTCCAAAAGACAAGTCTTAGCAATTTCACTTTTTATGAGCAGAATGGCACACAGAGCATGTGCTGTGTCATGGCTTATATCATTGCATGCTACCACAAAAGACTTAGTCTCATTTGAAAAGTATACAATGCATGTAAAGAGTGAGATCTGGACATTGTTTGGCAGTAGTAACTTTGCACTTCATCAGGTAGAATCACAGATCATTTCTGAGCAAAGTCAAAGTGAAACACTAATATTGGACTATGTGCTGCAGACTGTTTAACCTCTGCTATCCCATTTCTCTGGATCCGTTCATTATAAATTACGGAAGAGTTTCTTTTTCTCGATATCCCCCACCTTCAGTAGCTCTTATTTTCATTGACTTCCTCAATGACTCTCAAGCAGCCTTTTAATATGTGTTTCACAGTACTCCATAAAAATTGCACTGGGCAGTACCATTTTCAGTGCCACAGCTTTAGAAAATCAAACTTTGAAATCATATCAGCTACAGTTTAGCCCAAAAATTACTGCAAATTGCAGTTTACCCATGAGTCAAAAATAGCCATAGTTTCATAAAATCATTCACCACCATTTTTACTGTTACTAATTTTTTCTTGCCATTTTCGGATTTAGTCACATTTGGCTACTTGGTGAATGCTTAGTGCCAGCCCTGCCGGGAATTGTGTTCTCCTGTTATTAAAAATTTATTAAATAATGTTTACAGTTCTCATTTTTTCACTTAATTCAAAAATAACTTGTACAATATTCTAGAGGATAATGCTTACCTTGGCATTCTTCTTTTCTAGCGATGGGAACATTTCACACACATGTTTCCCGGTCTTTGTCGATGTTATTGTCCTAAAGTCCATTGTATGAGATGACTAGCTTTACTTCTCACACTTTTCGCTGGGTATACTCATTGGATTTTATTTGTTCTTAGTAAAGACTTTATTTTAATAATTTTGGCTTTACACTCAAAGACCCTGCTCCATCCTAAGCAATAAAGTTTATATGTAAGCTACCTTTTATTTAAAATATTTAGCCTGATATTTGCATTTTACAAGAAAAAAAAAAAAAAAAACGCATCATAACATTCAGCATTTCTTCGCAGTTCTGGGATTAGCATTCGATAGGAAATTATAAAAAGGGTTTACCAGGAACAGTTTTTATTTTTATTTTTTATTTATTGTGGCTTCAGTTTGTGATACAGTATCTCACATCCGTTCAGCTCTGATATGTTGGGTTTGAATACAGAATCTGATTATGAGTCTTATCATTAGTCCGGTTTTACTGGCACATTAGAACTGATTCGGTACATTCAAAATATGTTATGTTTGAATAATATCTAATGATTATTTCACGGAAAGGTACTTACGTATTAACGCCACCGCAGCAGAAGTTGTGCTAATGCACCAATAAAGAGCAATCTTGTTGTTCGCACGCACAGGCATTAACGCCACCGCAGCAGAAGTTGTGCTAATAATAAATCTACACCTAAAATTTTTGCGACAAATCATAAAATAAAACACTTTATTTAAAAACAAAGTAGTCAATCGGATTTCGGTGGAAAATGGGCTGATATAGAGTTCAACATAGATTCAAAACAGTCTCTATTTTCTTTCACCTGATGCTGTCGCCATATGAACGTATTAACGCCACCGCAGCTACAGATTTATCAAGAAATGTACAGCCTTAGGATTCAAACACATCAATTTTTACCGTTCTTTATACTTGAAATTTTCGCCCATACTCTGGGCATCCTCAGGAGCGTGGCGACTTTACCACCGACGTTTGTGGTTAACTTCGCGCTAATGGAGTCCGATACTCCATGTTGCCATTCGTCGGTTATACTTTGTTGGATATATTTCGTTATCAAGTCTGGCTGGCGCCATCTATGTTTCATTAAAACAACTTTTTTTTTTTTTTTTTTTTTTTTTTTTTTTAAAGTTTCTTTTCCTATCCTGGTTTTCTTGTCTTTTTTTGCCGGTTTTTCTTTTGTTGTTGTTTTTCTTGTCTTATTAGTTCTTTCCACAGGCCAGATAATGTGCTAGGGTCGTTCTAGTTACATACCCCTTGCATGTAACCAGAACGACCCTAGCAAGTGTATGTAACTAGAACGACCCTAGCAAGGGTATGTAACTAGAACGACCCTAACACATTATCTGGCCTGTGGAAAGAACTAATAAGACAAGAAAACAACAAAAGAAAAACCGGCAAAAAAAGACAAGAAAACCAGGATGGGAAAAGAAACTAAAAAAAAAAAAGTTGTTTTAATGATACATAGATGGTGCCAGCCGGGCTTGATAACGAAATATATCTAAGAAAGTATAACCGACGTATACCCAGCGAAAAGTGTGAGAAGTAAAGCTAGTCATCTCATACAACGGACTTTAGGACAATAACATCAACAAAGACCGGAAAACACGTGTGTGAAATGTTCCCATCGCTAGAAAGGAATGCCAAGGTAAGCATTATCCTCTAGAATGTTGTACAAGTTACTTTGAAATATTGCACGTAAAAGAGAATAGTAGAATGATTAGAGCTATCTAATAGTCAGAATTAGAACTACTAATAGGAATTAATTCAAAAATTAAAAAAAAAGAAATTGAAAAAAAGTGTCATTTTCAAAAATATGTAAGAAATTTTCAAGGCAAAAATCCAGTAACCTAACTCCCCCAGTAAACTACCTACCATTAGGACATTGATCATATATTCATACAGCATTGCAAATGTCAAATGTCATCTAGCTGCCTAATTATTCACGTGCTATTTAGAGAATCTATATTTTGAGGTTACTCACCTTTAATCCCTAACTCTTTCAGGAGGTTTTCGTCTCTACACATTTCCAATACGTAATTTTCTCATTTACATCGTGGTTCGAGGCCGCAAAATAAACACAAGAATAAAAATAATAAATATTTTTTTTTTTTTCAACTCACGCAAATTTTACTCCCCACCTTTCTTTTCACTATGACCCAAATTCCGATTCAAAATAATCTACCACGCATATATACAATTGAACTCCCTAAAACACATTAATCTAATTAAAACTTTAATCAATAAAAACCTATTTACACATTTCCTAAAACGTCAAAGTTAAAAAGCTGTAACTCAAAATTATTTACAATTGCACATCAGCGCCAAATTAAAATAAACCCAAATACCTGACACAACCACAATATTCAATAATTAAAGGCCTCTCCTTCCCTCAGAAAACAAGCTTAACATCCTAGCACTTTCAAGCCTCTGCCCCGGCCATTTTCAAGGAGCGGACGCAACAGATGTACCACCTGTCACCTCCACGAAACGTAGCGAATGTTCCAGTACTCGCGTGGCTCATCTGATTTCCCGTTCTCCGTTGTTCAGGCGCAGTGGCACCATCTATCAGGTGATCCAATAGCCTTCTTTTCCTTTTGTACTTATAAATATCTGTTCGATTTATTTGATTCTTAAAACTAATCATCTTATATTCTAACACGTTTTTTATTTATATTACATCATTTTTTTCCTCTTGCCTTTTTGTGTCAAGTATTTGGGTTTATTTTAATTTGGCGCTGATGTGCAATTGTAAATAATTTTGGGTTACAGCTTTTTAACTTTGACGTTTTAGGAAATGTGTAAATAGGTTTTTATTGATTGAAGTTTTAATTAGATTAGTGTGTTTTAGGGAGTTTGATTGTATATATGTGTGGTAGATTATTTTGAATCGGAATTTGGGTCATAGTGAAAAGAAAGGAGGGGAGTGAAATTTGCGTGAGTTGAAAAAAAAATATATATATATTTTGTGTTTATTTTGCGGCCTCGAATCACGATGTAAATGAGAAAAATACGTGTTGTAAATGTGTAGAGATGAAAACCTCCTGAAAGAGTTAGGGATTAAAGGTGAGTAACCTCAAAATATAGATTAGGACATTGTTTGGACAAAATTTCAGAATTAAAAAAAAAATGGAATTTTTGAGATATTGCAATTCAAAAATGTGTTTTTTTCGAAATTTTGTATATTTTAAAAAATAATTTTATGATTTACAAGCATCACAGGATAAAAATAATATTACTGCTAAAACAACCCCAGTAGGGGTGCAGTTGGCACATTTACCCACCTGATAAGTCTTTTTCTTAAAAAAAAAAAAAAATTGTAATAAATGTATATATATTTTTTTTTTTTTTTTTTTTTTTGCTATCTGGTAACATTTGTTTGACCAATTTCTGTGAATTTGAAGAAAGGCCAATTCAATAACTTCAAAGTAAAAAAAAAAAAAAATCGAGTCTCTACCTGTTATATAGTTCAGGAGCAGTGTGCACTTAAAAATTTGGCGTTTCACATGATTTTCGTCACGAGTGTATTTTTTGCCTATTTTCAAAATGCTGTAGCTCGACCAAAATTTTTTTTTATGAAAAATCCTTTTGCAGTACTTTATATCTCTATTAGGAGTAGCTACCATATTTTTTTCAAAAAAATTGGAGGTGGTCAACTGACACATGTTGACCATGCCTGCTTGAATTGAGATGGAAATGGTCATTTGTAAAATTTGTTTAGGTTCTTTTTTAGGAGGTTTTTAAATAGAATTAAAGAAATATTTAATACTACAGTTAAAGTTTTAATGTTTAAAGAGAATAAAGTCAGTAGTGTTAGTACTTCATTTGGGGCCAAAAGGACAGTCGGAGAGTATACATGCATCACATATGTACATACGGAACAGTCATTAAGAGGAGAATTTGTTTTACTCTAAATTTCTGTGATGAAAAAGATTTGAAGTTGTGCATTTATACTAACAGGTTCAAAAATGTAGAATGCTTATCATCTGGTAGTTCCTTTGCCCAAAATCACTTCACACATTGCACACACAGTTTAAGCAAAGCATTGTGAGCTTAAGAAGACTGATGTATAATGCATTTAAGTTTTGAGTCAATATTTTATAATGACTGTTCATGCTCAGTGATTGGTGCATTATGCTTTTCGTACTTATCAGTGTTGGTTCTAGTTTGTTTGCTGAGATTTGCCATATATCAGTCAGGTTTCCAAATAAAAGTTGAGTTAAAAAAACTGTAAAAGCTATGCTATAATAAAATTTGAAGTGGCAGAGTGTTAATTGTGCAGAATTTGTGCATGTTTTATAGTTCTTGAGCACCTGAAAATGGCATCGTGACTAAATTTTTATTAACCACTATAAAAATGTCTGCAGATAGCAGCAAATGTTGCTACACACACTGCAATGCAACTAATCTGAAATTTTTATTCTCTCAGTTTAGGTCTTAGTGAGAGATGGGTTTGCCTTCTCGAGGCGCTTCGGCAGTCAACAATGGCACACACACAACAGCAATACGGACCTACAAATCTTGGAAGCTGACACAAAACTAAGCTTTAGTTTAAATATTGCTGAGGTAGTTCTGTGTGACATTAGCGAAAAGACCCCAACTCACTGAGTTTTGTTCCAGAATCCTTAGGTGGAAGGACCAACAGGAACCATTAGCTGTGAGCTGATCACCCACATTGATGTACTTTTATTATTTCTATGACCCAAAGAAAGAATTTAAAGGGCTCAAGTGTGGAATATGGTGGACCTTCCACACTTGAGAAGGATAGTCCACCACAGAATCGAACTGGAATTTCCAAAGGGCATACAAGAAAGAGATCTCGGCTGAGTGGGTCTAAGATTAGTGTATGGAATACTATTGGGTTGTCGGAAAAGTCATGACGCATTTTGACACCCGATGGCGGTTGAGCGGTTTTGGAAGTACTAGAGTCATGCGCAGCTCGGTTATCGCTATGGCGTTCAACAGGTGCCAGTTCTAGCTGCAGTCTAAAAGGAATAGTGAGCGATTTGGTTGATTTGCGGAGATTTGACATCAAATTGAAGATGGAAGACCAAACTGTGCATTTTCGCCATATTTTACTGTTTTACTTCCGTAAAGGGAAGAACGCACGTCAAGCTTGTGAAAAGTTGCGTAAAGTGTACGGTGATAATGCTGTACAAGAACGTTAGTGCCAGCAGTGGTTTGCAAAATTCCGTGCTGGTGATTTTGACCTCAACCATGCTCCTTGGTCCGGGAGGCCCACCGAGGTTGATGGCGACCAAATCAAGGCATTGATCAAGTCAAACCCACGTTGCATGACACGAGAGATTTCAGACACATTGCACATCCATCATTCAAGCATTCACGACCACCTGAAGAAGCTGGGATTCGTAAGCAAGCTCGGTGTGTGGGTTCCTCATGAACTCAAAGAAGCTCAATTGATGGCACGTATAAACATCTGTGATATACTCATTAAACGT
The DNA here is from genome assembly GCA_039090855.1 of Macrothele yani. NCBI lineage: Eukaryota > Metazoa > Arthropoda > Arachnida > Araneae > Macrothelidae > Macrothele > Macrothele yani. The sequence goes on from CM077028.1 coordinate 101,335,644, forward strand.
GAGGAAAACGATCCTTTTTTGAAGCGACTGATAACTGGTGACGAAAAGTGGATTGTGTACAACAATGTGCTGTGCAAACGGTCTTGATCCCGACGTGCTGCTTAGTCTCAAATGACATCCAAAGCAGACATTCATCAGCGGAAGGTTCTGGTCTCAGTGTGGTGGGATTTTAAAGGTGTCGTGTTTTGCGAGCTCCTACTACAGAACCAAACAATCAATTCGAATGTGTACTGTCGGCAATTGGACAGTTTGAACAAATCCATCATCCAGAAATGTCCAGAGCTCGTTCATCGTAAAGGTGTTGTGTTCCATCACAAGAACGCAAGACCACACACAAGTTTGATCACCCGCAAAAAATTATTGTAGCTTGGGTGGGATGTGTTGCCTCACCCAGCATACTTGCCTGACCTTGCGCTGTCAGACTTCCACTTGTTTCTTTTTCTTCAACAGTCCTTGCGGGGTATAACGTTTAATTCAGATGAGGCTGTAAATCAGCACCTTGTACAGTTTTTCACCACGAAAGACAGGTCCTTCTATGAATGAGGCATTCTGCAGCTCACTGAAAGATGGCAAAAGGTTATCGAACAAAATGGCCATTATATCATCGATTGATCTTTGTTCTTTTTATCAATAAATGACCATTGCAAAACATGGCTAAAATATGTCATGACTTTTCCGACAGCCCAATAGAAGTATAAATGGAAAAATAAATGAGTTGATTCGAGAAATGAATAAGTATTAACTGGATGTGCTATGTATAAGTGAAACTAAAAAGAAAGAAATGGAGATAGAAGAAATGAATGGAATGGTGAGTGTGTGGTCTGGAGTGTTGGACAGGCTGGTGTAGGTGTGATTTTAAGTGAAAAGATGAACAATTTGATTCATTACAGCTGCATTAGTGAGAGAATTCTTTGGATTCATTTGAAAGTGAAACTTCAAAAAGTAGTAATTGTTGCAGTGTATGCTCCTTGTGACTCAGAACCTTCTGATAGGAAGGAAGATTTTTGGAATGAGATAAAAGCTATTTTGAGCCAGTTTGGTGCCAAAGAAAAAGTTGTCATAGCAGGGAATTTCATTGCTAGAGTAGGCATTCAGAAGGGATTTCTGATAATATTCTGAGTAAGTTTAATGATCCTGGTGTGAATGATAATGGTGAAAGATTAATTGAACTCTGCATTGAAAATGGATTGTGGGGTCTAATACTTGGTTGTTAAACCCTGTCCATGTGATGAGCAGTGAAGATGTTGGCTCTGATCATCACCTCTTAGTGTCACTGGTGAAACTGAATGTTGGTTGGAGGAGGAGAAATAGGAAGATGCCTGTGATGAGAAGAATAATGGTTGAAAGGCTGTTTGAAGAACATCAGCATTACTCTGATTTACTCAGTGAACATCTGAATGAGTTGAAGACGTGTGAGAGGGATGTAGAAAAGAAGTGGACATGTTTTAAGAACTGTGTTATCAGTACTGCTGAAGAGGTTTGTGGTACTGCAACGGTGGGGAACTTTTGCAGTAATGCTGGTGGAACACTGAGATAAAAGAAGGAAACATATTTGAAAATGTTGCAATGTTTCTGAGGATGAATATTGCTGTAAAAAGCATGAGGCAACAAAGCTTGTTCACCAAAGTAAGGCAAAACAGAAAAAGGTTGAAAGATATGAATTGGCTTTTTGGAAAGATAGAAAAACATTCTGGAAGTAGATAAGACATAGGAAAAAGAAGGGAAACAAAATTCTAAGTTGTATGAAAAATAGGGTTGGAGAAATGATATGGGAGCCCACCCAATGAGTTTAAGTGAAAGATGGGCTGAATACTTCTGTGATTTATTAGATCAGGAAAGCAAAGGTGATTCTGAGGCAGATTCAGATGATGTCATAGTGAGAGATGGAAGCACTGGTGGGATCTCAAGAGAAGAATTGCATACAGCTCTAAACTATCTCCAGAATGATAGGGCTTCATGAGTAGATGGCATAACTGCTGATATGTTAAAATATGGCAGTGACTCTGTGATTGACTGGTTAACTGAAATTTGCCAGTTGTGTTGGGACTTAGGAATGGTCCCTCAGGATTGGAGGGATGCTATCACCCTTGTATAAGGGAAAAGGTGATCGGACTGAATGCAAGAACTATCGTGGTATCAGCTTCCTGAGTGTGCCAGGGAAAGTGTTTGGAAAGGTCATTATTGATAAGGTACGAGATCTTACGTCACAAAGAGTATGGAACGTACAGAGTGGTTTTATGCCTTGTAAGGACTGCACTAATCAAATTTTTGCTTTAAGCATTATGATTGAAAAGTATCTGTCTTTTGGTAAAAAAAGTGTTTGCAGCCTATTTAGAGTAAGCTTATGACAAAGTAAATAGGAAAACATTTCCTAACTCGCACCTCCAGAACACCCGAGAGTGGCTCAATGTTCAAGTTGGGTGACTGTGCAGGCTATAACAGATGTTCAACCTCACTTCCATGCTCAGTAAACCACTCTTCCACCAATTTGACTATGTGTATCAGTGCGTTATCATCTCGATAAACGGCACCGCCATCAGGGTACAATGTTTGAACTATTGGGTGCACTTGGTCCTCTGGAATTGTTCGATAGTCCTTGGCAGTGATGTTCCCCTCAAGAACAATCAGCAGGCAGACAGACTGCCATGATAATGTGGCCCAAACCATCACCGATCCACCTCCGTGCTTCACTGTGGGCAATAAACAGTCTGGGTGATAAGCCTGTGAAGCATGTCTCCATATGTAAACTCTCCCAGTTGTGGGGAAAACAGTGCAGGACGATTCATCGAAGAACAATACACATTTCACGTTGCCTAGCATCCATGATTTGCGCTGCTGGCACCATTGCAACCAATGTTTATCATTCACACTGGTGATCCAGGGTGTTTGGCGATAGTAATACAACCGTGAATGTTGACCCAGTGAAGCTCTGACAAACAGTTTTGATGGAAACATATGTGTCATGGTGCTTATTTAACTCTGCGGTGAGTTGGGCAGCTGTGGTTTTATGTTTTTTGGTTGCTATCCGTGTTAGCACCCGAATGTCCCCGTCAGACAACTTCCTCTTACCTGGACAGTTACTCCTATTGGATGCGGTTCATCCCTCTTGCTGGTATGCCGACATGACCCTGGATATCGTGGCTCGGGATACACCACATAGACTTGCTGTCTTAGACAGAGATGCACCAGCAAGATGCGCGCCAACAATATGTCCTCTTTGAAATTCGTATAGTTATTCCATTATGTTGTGTGGATCGCACTTTTTGACATCCAGCAGTGCTACTGCTCTGCTAATGCAGCCTTCACATTCCGCTCTCATTGATCAACTACGAAACAGATGTAGGATGGCCACCAGGTAGCGCTTACAGTAATGTTCAAGATAGAAAAATGATAGTTAATCATCCTACCTTGAAGATGTGAGGAAAATCACTATAAAAAGTTAACCTCATTTTATTCCTTTGAAGTACTGAAGTCTTGTACATACATTACTTGGCGAATGAACAAACTTAATGTTGGTAAACACAGCATATATCAAAGCTCACTGTGATTATCATGAGAGACACAATATAACCACCATACACAAAGCCTCTGTTACTATCAGAATCAGAGTCACACTCCATCTGATATGTTGTCTACTCAGCTTCACAGTCCTAATTCTCTGTCTCTTAGTGTTGCTGTATACATTTTATATATGTGTACAGTACATTTTGTGTACGTTTTTATATATGTGCACTCTTTCTGTCATTGTTAGTTCAGTTATGTGTGTGCAGGCAACTAACTGGCCTAATGTCAACACACACTTGGTATGACCTTACTTCAGGAAGGCAACTAGCCTGACAAATAACTAACATCAAAATACATATATATATATATACATAATATAATATAGAAAATGCACAAAACTATTTACATTTTGGCAACAGGCATGACACATGGTGTGCTATTTGTGCAGGTGTTTCAGTTTCATTGTCTGCCACCAGTATGTATGAAATGTTATGCATAATTCATGTATATTTGTTTATGATGGTCAGTCTGAATTGATGTTTAGGCATCTGAGGATATTTAAGAAAAACGTTAGACAGGATATATAAATAATATGTTTGGATGGATACACACATTTTTTTTTTTTTTTTTTTTTTTTGCTGTTAGCAAGTACAGTAGAACCCACTTATAAGAAGCCCTTTAATGTCTCAGATTTAACAAACAAAATGGGGATTTTTGTTTGCTATAATGTTAATTCAAAGCTAATTTGATTGTTTTTAACAAGCAAAATTTAATTAAGTCTAGATTTAACAAGGGAGAGAAAATCTGAAGTGATCACTTTTAACTGGAGAAGTAAAAAATTTAATGAAATCCAATATTAAAAAAAGACAGATAAATCTGCTGTGCACTGTCCTGCAATAAGGAAATAGAAATAGTGGCATATAGGACGAAATTGCACCGTGCAGGGAATCCTTGTGTGCTAGTGGAAGAATATTAATAGAAAAGCAGTGAGGGAGGGAGGAAGGGAGAGTACATCAAATTCTCAACAGCAGAGTTATTAGAAGACTCTCTCTGTCACTCACTCCAAGGGGCCGTGCCTTGGAAATGTCACATCAGCAGAGTTGAGAACAGGTGATCACTCGTAGGCACAAGGAGGATGGGTGAGGCTCATGCACATGTAAGTGAATTTCTGGGTGATGATTGCAGAGAGAAGGATAGGAGTATAATGCAATGGAAATGATGTTTGAGGGGAAATGGAGATGAAACAGCAATTCCTGGAATTGTGTGCATTGACCCTTTTGCCCTTCAAGTGAGCGCTACATTGAGAGGATCTGTTCTGCTTCTGCTTCACATGCTCACGTGGTTGTCAAGTTGAATATTCTTCCGATTTAATTAATTAAATATAGTACTAATGTAGTTGATTTATTAAACCTTTCAAGTATATCCAGTTGTTATGGATATATAATGTAAATGTGTGTGCATGTTATCATGTATGTGTATTTTTACATGTGGGAATTTTCACCCAAAAACGGATTTAGCAAGTGTCTGGATTTAACAAAGGTTTTCCATTGGTCCCAAAATCCTTGTTATAAGTGGGTCCTACTGTAACTATATTTGTGTTTGTTTTTACACATATCCATATTAATGAAAACTGCTTCGCATGAGATTTTAAATGTTGTATTTTGATACTGAATGTAGTAAAATGAAATGTCAGGTGAATCTCGTAAGTAATGTGTTGTAATGTCTTTTTGTTTGATTTTTTTCTTACATGTGGCTGGCATTTTAGTTAAAACATTAGGTGAAATCTGTAAATTTTACTGTAATAATATTAATAACTGTACAACTTAAAATACACTCTGTAACACAGAAATTGCAATACCTAGAAGTGGTGGAAAAATTCAACTGATAGTCACAATGAAGCAGTGTGACAGACAAGAAAGACATGTTTAAGCTTTGAAAACTAATGGACATTCTTATTACATGAAAAATAAGGCACATGCATTGCTGAATGCATTGTAGCATAGAGATGCATGATAGCTTCCTGCAAGGCACCCATTATCTGTGCTGATTGCATTTGGGTGTTGAAATGCTATCCAACCATGTCCCATATGTGTTCTATTGGGGAAAAATCCAGGGATCTTGCTAGCCATTCCAGGATGTTGTCAGCATGTAGACATTCCTTGTAGATGTTTGCAGAATGCGGACACACATTATCTTGCTGAAACATGCTGCTAGGAGTCCCCATTATGAAAGGATAGCAACAACATCCAGGATTTCTCCACATACCTGCAAGTTTTCAAATTGCCTATGAGGAATACGAGAGATGTTCAGCTGTCATAGCTTATTTTACCCTAGACTGTACATAACTCCTGCTGTTCGCACCATATGCTTCTGAACAATTACCTTTGAATTAGTCTGTTCTCCCTATTGTCTCCATATGTGAGCTCAGCAATAATTAGAACTCAAACAATAGTGAAGTTCATCACAGAAGATTACATGACACCATTCTGTCTGTTAGTTCACTTGAGCATGGCACCATTCCAGACGCTGATCTTTGGGTAGGTGAAAGCGATGCAGTGGATACCGTGCATGCAGTCCTGTCCCCACTAATCTTCGAGATAGGGTCTGTATTCTGATAGGATGACTTAAGGCAATGCTTTCTGATGGTAGAGAGAGTGGCTGTAGGGATAATGGAAAATTACTCTTGAATTGGTCTGTTCTCCTCGTCGCCAACATACGTGAATCCAGCATTTGTCGGACCCCAAATGAAGGCAAGACTTGATGCTGAAGATTACATGATGTCATTCACTCAAGCATGGCACCACTCCAGATGCTGATCTTTGGATAGGGGAAAGCTGGGCAATGAATGCCATGCATGAAGTTCTGCCTCCTCCAGTCTTCGAGATAGGGTTTGCCTTGTGACAGAGAAACTTAAAGAAACATTTGGTGCTCTTCTGTTGGCAGAGAGAGTGGCTGTTGGGGCAGTGGAAGCTTGTTACCAGATCAGATAGTTTTTGTGTGGTATGGTCTTCCTGTGTGCTCTTGTTCCAGGCGATGTGGTCTTCCTGTGTGCTCTTGTTCCAGGCGATGTGGTCTTCCTGTGTGCTGTAGTTCCAAGCCTACAAGAGGTCATGCCTTCTCTCGAATCTGCAGCCAGCATCACATATGCTGACTCTTTGGTGAGTAGACCATTCACCATCTTGAAGATCAATAATCTGTCCCTTCCCAAATACTCTCAGCTAGTGATATGGTTGGCAAATTTGTTGTCTTGGCATTCTGTATGAAATTCACTTCTTAGATATCGCAGCTCAAAGTGTGAAAGACTTTTTTTTCACAAGTAAGCCAGTCATAGTTTTGATGTCTGGCAGAGGTGTTCTTGCCTACATTGGCAAATGCTGCTTTCAGATTGGTCCCATATTTTGATTAATGTACATATCTCAACCTAAGTTGGTCACATACTGATTTGCATGCACTTATGATCGTTCCTTCAGTATGTTGCCATTTCAATGTTACAGAGTGTATTTTGCAACTATTTATTTTCTTGTTCATTTGTCCATGTGTGTACACTGGAATAAAAATACATTTTTCCACTTTCCAGGCTTCATGATTCCCTAGTGCATGTTAAGAAGCAACTTCAGTATCTGTGGAGTGGACCCATGATAAAAGTGATGTTTTCCCATTTATTAGATTCAGTCATTACTCCTCTCACTGCTCAACCTCCTAGTCCGGCTCCTGGAAGCACTGCTCCAATGCCACCAGTTCAGCAGTCCCCATCAAGGCCAGCTAGTATGTGTTCTGCATTGCCATGCCAAGGTCACTTTAATGACCCCACCTTTCACTCTTAGAGTACTTTATTATGCCTGTCACTTTCACAAGTAGCACTTTTTTTTCTCTTTACTAATTCCATTTCATTTTTGCAGTGTATGCTGATCTTTCACATTTGTATTTGTGGTATGTAAGATGCTCCGAACAATTGAATGCGCTGTTCTTTATAAGCTGTGCTAAATGTGTCAACAAAATGTTGACGCGGGAATTAATGCCATTTGATTAGTGAGATTGAATATAATGCAAGATTATAGCATAGGAAGCTAGTAAAACATGTCAAAACCATATAAGCAAATGCAAAGGTATTTTGTTTACAGAAAAGAGAAGTTAATTTGCCTTCAGAGTGGGCTCTTTTGGTACTAAAAAAAACCTTATTTGTCAGTTTTTTACTGTGAATACCTTTCTCAGGATCACAGTGAGAAATAAGTTTGCCTCCTCAGGGGAAGGGGGGAGGGCACTTTCCTGGGCAACAGTGGTGCACATGACAGCAACAAGGGCATCTGTGAATCTTGGAAACTGACACAAATTTAAGCTTCAGTATAAATATTGTTGAGGTACCAGCTAGTTCTGTGTTACATTGGTCAAAAAACTCCAACTCACTGGACTTTGTTCCAGAACCTGTGGGTTTAATGACCAACTGGAACTGCCAGCTGTGGGATAATCCCCTGTATTGGTGCACTTTTCTGATTAGAATGACACAAAGAAAGAATTTAAAGGACTTAAGTGTGGGATATGATGGACCTACCACACTTGAGATGGATGGTCAACCATGGAATCGACTCGGAATTCCTAAACAGCATATGCAAAAGAGATTTCAGCTGAGTGAGTGTAAGATTGGTGTACGGAATACTAGAGGAATAAATGGAAAGATGAATGAAGTGATTGAAGAAATGAGTAAGTATACATTGGATGTACTGTATGTAAGTAAAACTAAAAGAAAGGAGATTGGGGTAAAAGAAGGGAATGGAACAGTGAGTGTGTGGCCTGGAGTGTTGGGTAATGTTAGAGAACAGGCTGGTGTAGGTGTGATTTTAAGTGAAAAGATGCAGAACAACTTGATTCACTATAGCTACATAAGTGAAAGAATTCTTTGGATTCATTTGAAAGTGAAACTTCAGAGAATAGTAATTGTTGTAGTATATGCTCCTGGTGATTCAGGTACTTCTGATAAGAAGGAAGAATTTTGGAATGAGCTAAAAGCTATTTTGAGCCAGTTTGGTGCTAAAGCAAAAGTTATTATTGCAGGGGATTTCAATGCTAGAGTAGTTGTTCTGAATGAGTTGTCTGATTATGTTCTGGGTAAGTTTAATGATCTGGTGTGAATGATATTGATGGAAGATTAATTGAACTTTGCATTGAGAATGGATTGTGTGTATCTAATACGTTTTTTAACTAAAAGTATATCCACACATACACTTGGGGAAATTCGTACTCTATGAGAAAAGAGTGTAATAGATTTTGTTGTTCATGATTAATGTATGAAACACTTAGTTGTCAACACTTGTGTGATGAGAGGTGCGGATGTTGGCCTCATCATTACTTGTTAGTGTCACGAGTGAAACTGAATGTTGGTTGCAGAAAGAGGAATAGGATGAAAGGAATGTGATGAAAGGAATAAAGGTTGAAGGGCTCTCTGAAGAACATCAGTGTTACTCTAATTTACTCAGAATGACTGAATCAGTTGAAGTTACGTGAGAGGGATGTAGAAAAGAAATGCACATGTTTTAAGAACTGTATTGTAACTGTTGCTGAAGAGATCTGTGATACTATAATGGTGGGTAACATTAAAGGTGATGCTTGGTGGAGCAGTGAAATTAAAGAAACAGTAAAGAGAAAGAAGGAAACATATTTAGGGGTGCTGCAAGGTAGAGTTTCTGAGGATGAATATCACTGTAAGAAGTGTGATGCATCAAAGCTGGTTTACCAGAGTAAGGTAAAAGAGAGGAAGGAAAAGGTGAAAAGGCATAAATTGGCTTTTTTGGAAAGATGGGAAATCTTTCTGGAAGTATATAAGACATAGGAAAAATAAGGGAAATAAAATTTTAAGTTGTGTGAAGAATAGGATCGTAGAAATGATATGGGAACCCAATGAGTTAAATGAAAGATGGGGTCACAATACACTTCTGTTAGTTATTAGGGCATGAAAACAAAGGCGATTCTGATGCAGAAGCAGATGATGTCACAGTGCATGATGGAAGTACAGGAGGAATCTCAAGAGAAGAGGTATGTAAAGCCCTAAATGTTAAGGCTCCTGGAGTAAATGGCATAACTTCTAAGATGTTACAATATGGTGGTGACTCTGTAATTGACTAGTTAACTGAAATTTGTCAGTTATGCTGGGACTTGGAATGGTTCCTCAGGATTGGAGGGATGCTATAATTGTTCCCTTGTATCAGGGAGAAGGTGATCTGACTGAATGCAAGAGCTATCATGATATCAGCTTGCTGAGTGTGTCAGGGAAAGTGATTGGAAAGCTCACTGTTGAAAGGTAGTGTCTTACATCAGAAAAAATGTGGGATGTACATAGTGGTTTTATGCCTGATAAGGGCTGTACTAATCAAATTTTTGTATTATGCAAGATGATCAAAAAGTATCTGTTTGTTGGTAAGAAAGTTTTTGCTGCCTTCATAGATTTAGAGAAAGCTTAAGACTGAGGAAATAGGATTCTTCTGTGGAAGGTACTGAGTAAATATGGTATTACTGGGAATCTACTTAATAGAGTGAAAGCCATGTGTGCTAGCAATAGATCATGTTTATGAGTGAATGGTGTTTTGCTGAAATGGATTTCTATTGGTTGCAGGAGTTAGACAAGGTTGTATAATGTCACCATGACTATTTAATATATTTATGGATGTGTGCATGCATGATGCCAAACTGGATAAGATACTGGTTTATGTCTTGGTAATACCCGTGTGTATAGATTGCTGTATGTTGATGACACAGTCCTGTTGGCAGAGAACAAAAAGAGTTGCAGAGTATGTTGTCCCAGATGCATGAAGTTTGCATAAAATTCAAACTGAGTATAAATAAGGGAACATCCAAAGTTTTGGTTTTTGAGCGAGGAACTGTTAGCACTGAATGTAATGCAAGTCTAAATGGCACAGTGATTGAGTGAGTTTGTGTATTTAGGAAGCATGTTTGACAGAGAGAACAAATTGGATGGTGAAATTAGTAGGCGAGTGAATTCTTCATTGAAAGTCATAGCTGCTTTAGGCGGATTTAACGGGAAAGATGGGTTCTTAAGAGAGTTCCCACATAGCTGTGTATGAAAGTGTAATTGTTTCTACTCTGATGTATGGCAGTGAAACCTGGGTACTACAGAAGAAACATCAGAGTTGTTTGTGTGCTGGAGATATGCATTACTTACGGTGGTGTTGTGGCAAGACACGTTCGGATCCTGTGAGGAATGAAGATGTGCTGTAGTTGTGTAATGTGAGGCAAAATGTTAGTAGGTTGGGGTCTGATATTCTTAGGTGGTTTGACGATGTCGAAAGAATGAGTGATGACATGCTTACTAAGAAAAGTTTTTCAGCCCAGTTGGCAGGAAAGAAAGTTAGAGGAATGCCCAGGAAATATCTTGAAATGACCAGATTCAGGAATCTCTGCATCAGAAAAAGGTTATGAGTATGAAGTACAAAATGTCTTGTGTGTGTGTCATGTGATGGATGTCAGTGAAACTCGAGTTGTGTGCCAAAATCGTTGCAAATGATGATGTTTGATACAGCAACAGTAAGTGCATTCTAGTTCCATCATTTAAACATTTATTTGGCAGATTGTCATTCTTTGAGGAGCTAACCTCTGAATATCAAAGAACAGCTTAGTAATATGTATGAATGTAAAAACCACCTATTTGTGTTTGTGTATTTACTTCATATTCATTAGGTTTTTGCCATTTAAAGGTTATCTTAATTTTAGATAATGAAAAACACTTACTATTGGTTTTATTCATAGATTTTGTTATAATTGCATACCTGCTAAGTTTTACTGTTTACCTGTAGAATTTACAGAAATGATACTTTTTACAGTTATGTTGCAGAAGACATATTTTACAGGGTTTTTCTTCCAGGTTAGTGCAGCTTTGAGGAAACAAGAAGTGGCTGCACCTGTATATTCTGATTTACATGATCACAATATCACCCACTACCGTGTCCCCAACCATCTCTAGTCGCATCCTAGCAAGAAAGACTCAGTAATAACAATGTAGGATTAGGATTGGCTGTAACTGCTAAAAGAGACAGACAGACAGACAGACAGACAGACAGGGAGAGAGAGAGAGAGAGAGAGAGAGAGAGAGAGAGAGAGAGAGAGAGAGAGAGAGAGAGAGAGAGAGAAAGAAAGAGAGAGAGAGATCATAAATATCAGCCTCACATAAGACTTAAAATTGTGTATTTTAAAGCTATTCTAATAGGTTGGCACAAAAACTAAAGGGCAAAATCTCACTCATTAAATTATTAAAAAAAAGTTCCTGCAATTGCAATAAATATTGTAGTTACAAATTAAATTTTTATCTGTGTATGTTCCTAAAATGATAGAATACTAATAAGATGCTTATGTATTGAATGCATTTTAATTGTTTAAATGAGAAATGTGCCAAATATCTTAATCAAAGCATATGAAATTGATTAAAATTTCTAAACCACTTGTGTAATATATCAGCTTTTGATCAATATGTTCTAAACATTTAATCAATAGGTTCGATACATCACACTATCGAACATATTAATTAAATGTTTACTGAAATATTTTTTTATGGATTTCAATTCTTGAAAGTTGGCGTATCTGTAATTGATGTTCTTCTGTGAAGAAAATTTACCTCTGAGTTTTTAATTTTTCAGATGTTTGTCCTATTGCTATCAAGGCCCATTCTCAATGCTTTGATTTCACCATCTAAAGTTTTTGAGATATCAACAGTTTTTACAGAGTAAACCAAAGCATTGGGGATGTGTCTTAATAATCGCCAAAATGCCAAAAATGTCTGCTAAAGGAACAAAAACAGAACAGAAATCTCCAAAACAAAGGAGAAATAAATGAGTTCTTCAACTGAATAATATAAATAGCAAAAAAATAAGAAACTTACTATAATAGCTAAGTTCATGTCACCTAATTCCTATTTCAAAAATATTTCAAGCATGTGGTTTCAAGGTGCCTTGCGTCAATTTTTCGGTGGCAAAATATGCTAACTGACAGCATGTTAAACTATTTTTAGAAATAGCTAAGTACATTAACTAATGAATTTAGTTGCTACAGTAAAACCTCTGAATAACAGTCACCACTCGTACCAAAAAAAGTGCCCATTGTTGGGAGGTGCTATTGTTCAGAGGTTAAGCCTAAATTAATGCTGTTTGTCAGTTGCTTTTATATAAAAGCAGAGTAAGTTATGAAGCCAAAACAAAGCCGCGGATGGCTTAGTGGTAGCAGTTCAGACTATCGATGCAAGGTCCTCAGGTTCGAACCTGGGCCGACTTTTCAGAGATGTCTGGGCCGATCTTTCAGAGATGGTGTGATTTGCTAACAATCACTGAATATCCGCCGTGCATCGGACGAGCACGTTACGTGACGGCCCCCAGGCTGGACCCACTGGTTAAATGGGTATCCTTTCCTATGCCTCCCCCCTGAAATTCTCTCCCCTCTATGTGCAGCATCGTACTTGTATGGTGGCGCCATCTACTGTACTCTAATCTCACTACAAACTGTTCTGTCAAAGTCGCTAGACTTGCTCTCATTCCTTCAGTTTCTGTGTCCTGCCCAAAAGGCGATCTCGCTGTAGGTGGCTGGGACCTAAACTCTACTCACTGTGGACGGAAGTCCTACAAGAAAATGACAAACTTGCGACAGTAAGCCAAAACAAATAGAAAATGGTTGCAGTGTTTTTCCAAATGCAGAATAAAATAATAAGCATATTATATTAGAATTGCTGTGATATGTAAATAATGTAACTAGTTAATGTATAAAAATTTTCATTACATACATAATTATCTTTTTGAAAGTATGTGTACTTATGATGACTTTATTCAACTTGCTTATTTTTTTGATATCGGTGACAACTTATTTGAAGAAATTTGTTATCAATAACAATTTCAATTTCTTTCTGATAATTACTTTTATCAACAGATACAATCACCTCTGATAATTTCGTATATAAGTCACTGTCATTTAGTTTCAGTGCAAAAACTGTCATTTTGTTTTAGTGCAAAGTCTAAAATTTTCAAAACTTCTTTTTAGATTCAGGTCAAAACATCCGTAGCAAAAGCCACAGTTGTTTTTAAATTTACATGCATACAATTATAATAATTACAAGGTTGCTTACCTTTTTCACATTTCACTGCGCGTTTTATTCTTTTTGTTGTCACGCTTGGTTTAAGCTTCCGGTGCGGTGTCCTATTTCTTTTCCTCAGGTTCTTTCAAATGTTCCACGAACGCTCAAGTCCATGAAGTGCCTTGCTGTCTAGGTTGCAAAATTGTATCCTCCCCTCTCCCCACCCTTCACATTCGCGTGTAAAACCTAACCTTCGTTTATATAAAAACACCCCAATTCTTGAACTTTAAAAACTTTTGATATTTTCAACCGAACATAAACTGCTTATTTACATACATACAAAATGCGAACGAAAATGTTAAAAACGTATATACAACTATTTACATACGACTTGAGTCGTATGTTGTATTTACATACGACTTGATGAGTCGTATGTAAATAGTTGTATATACGTTTTTAATATTTTCGTTCGCATTTTGTATGTATGTAAATAAGCAGTTTATGTTCGGTTGAAAATATCAAAAGTTTTTAAGTTCAAGAATTGGGGTGTTTTTATATCAACGAAGGTTAGGTTTCACACGCGAATGTGAAGGGTGGGGAGAGGGGAGGATACAATTTTGCAACCTGGACAGCAAGACACTTCATGGACTTGAGCGTCCGTACAACATTTGAAAGAACCTGAGGAAAGGGAAATAGAACACCACACCAGAAGCTTTAAACCAAGCATGACCACAAAAAGAATAAAACGTACAGTGAAATGTGAAAAAGGTAAGAAACCTTGTAATTATTACTTCTTTGTAGGTTTTCACTCTACAGTTGCCAGTTTTATTTTTTATCTCATTAACTTTATCTTCACTTTTATCCCCTAAAACCTTTGCACTAATCTCTTCTTCAAAAAATCACTTTGCAGTATTATTCAGTAAATCACTAATTTGTGTTCTTCTATAACCATAATGTTCTGCTGAGTGGCAAATACTCATTTCTTTTTCACTCTCTTTTCTGCTAATGTCAAAAATTTCCTCTTTAGTTTTTCACTTATTTTTATGAAAGTACAAGAACCCATGAATTTAAACCACAAAAAAAAAAATGTGCTTTTTTGCGAATGTCCAAAAGTTGTCCTGAACACTGCTTTCGTGTATGTGAAACCAACTTTCTACGAAATGGGGTGAAAAGAGCCACAACCCATGAGAAAATTATTTCTGTATGCCAAGCAATTCATCAATCACTTAGGTTGAGCAAATCCTGAAAGTCAATGCGGAATTAGAGATCGATGTGGTGATCAGAATGCAAACAACAAAAAACTGAACTTAGGTCAAGAGCCACATTGTCCAGACTCAAGACAGTAAAGCAACTGATTATTTGCAGCTGAATTTTTTAAGCAGGAAGAGGAATAATGAGTGTGGCTTGTAGTTAAATGCAAGATTGTTTCTTGTTAGCTTTCCATATTGCTCACTAGAATTGGATGACCCTATCAAAGCGTTTACAATCAATCAGTCATGTTGTAGAGGATTTTAGGAAGGCAGTGCCTGACTCCTAGTCTTAAACAGCAACTTGAAAAGTGATTAGTGTTATGTTATTCAAAAAGAAAAATGTTGCTGACAGTGAAGTGTAACTGCAGAAATTTCCGGCCGCCAGCTGAAAGCAGGAACAGAATGCACAGGGACAAAACCAATCGACACTGTTGCCACCGGGCAGCATTTAAAGCACCACCCCACCACCTCCATCCACTATACCTACCGTAATGCGTGTATAGCAACATTCTTTGTCTCCCCTCTTATTCCTCTAGCCAAAGTACTAAAGGAACTGCGTAAAAACCTTACAGGCAAAATGTCCGATAGACCTCCTTCAGGACTGACTGGGGTGTCCATTGACCATTGTTGAGAGGTTTCGTTGTTCGGAGGTTATCGCTAATGTTAATCCTACTGCAGCTGTTGAGTTCTGTACTGACCAAAACCTGCCGTTGTTTGGAGGTGTCTGTTAATGGAGGTTTTACTGTAGCAAGTTTCCTATTTTTTTGCTATTAATTTTGAGCTGCATGTTCCTTACTACTATGGAGAGTTGAATGCATTTTTTCACCCAATATATCTCTTTTTCGAGTCTCTGAATAATATGTACTGAAAAATTAATAATAGAAAAGAGAAAGAAATCACACAAATATGCAAGATGTCGCACTTTCAAAAAATACATTTAATTTAAAAAAAAAAAACTGTTACATGATCTCATCTGAGTTACCAGGTGCCATGTTTCAGAACATTTATTATGTAGTGGATTTCTACATTTGTATATCATTTATGTACTTAAATTTTCTACAAATGTAGAAATCCTTTTAAGACTTGTGTAATGACAACCAACTGGCAGTTTCACCATATGAGGTAGATCTGTGATGCTTGTCACCCACATAATGAAATTTTAAAAATATCTAGGTGTTTCTGTTTTTATCGTTATGAAAAGGCTAGTTTTTGTGTGTGATAATTGTTGTTTACATTCAGGATAGTAATTGTTAATTTGCATTTTTTTCTTGTCACATTTGCAAAAAAAAACAAAAACAAAAAAAAACGAGTTTTGTGTAATCAAGCGAGTCAGAACTCATAGTTTTGTTTTGGCTTCTATGTTAACAACTCCAGAATGAACTCAGCCAAGTCATGCCCAGTGATCACAGTATGATTTTGGACAATGAGTAAAAATAAAAATACTTCTTACGTGATTTTCAAGAAGTAGTTTGTGATTTCTAGAACTAACCCCCCCCCCCCCCTCACCCTGGGTTTGTTGCAAATGAATGCCATAGAAATTCTCACTTCTAAAAAAGTGCTTTTTTAAATTCTAAATCTGTTCTTTGGAAACACAGTTATTTTAGTTGTTTTAATAACTATTGCAATATTTAAAATAGAGTAATAATTCTTAAGGTTAAAAACAGGCATTTTTACCTCCGTGGCAAAGATGAAAATGCTGCCTCGGTGGCACAGTGGTCTAAGCACTGGTTTCTGACCATTCGTCTGAGGCGAGTCCGGGTTTGAATCCCGGTAAGGCATGGATGTTGTGCTTGTCTACGGTACTGGTGCTCTCCCTTCCCTGGAACCAGTGACCCTAAATTAATTATAGACGGTCGACTGCTTATAGCCCACTGAGTTGCTCATTATGGTGGTCGTTAAACCTCCAACCAAAAAAAAAAAAAAAAAAAAAAGAAAATTCTTTGATATGGTCTCCGATATTTTTAATAAAAAATATAGTCTACTTTGTCAAGTTCAGTTCTGTTCATTTGCTAGAAGTCACGTATCTGTACACTGAGAATTAAAATCCATGGCGTTTTACGTTGTTCATTTAATGGATATAGCAGAGTATCATCAGTAGGTTTTAGTTTGATTTAGTGTTGTAATTATTCAGCAATGCTATCCACAAATTTTCAGAATTCTAGAAAAAAAATGTTGCCTTCTCCCCATTTCATTTGGGTTTGAATACACACGCACCCTACAGTCCTTTTGTAGTTCTGTCATTTGCCGGGTTAGTAGAGCATGAGTGAGGAACGAGGGAGGAATTATGTTGTAGATGGCACAACTGCTTTGTTGAACAGTCGAGGGGAAAAAAATAGTAATGATAATAATAAAAAAAACCCTTAGAGGTCTCTTTTTAGATCAGGATAGATAATTTTTGGAGCAGTAAAAATATGTCTGGATTTTTTTTTTTTTAGAAAGTAATTTTTGTTTTTGATGTGTGAAATACGCCTGTCCAAGTAAGTGTTAACACAATATCCGGTCATCCCTCATGTCTAAATTTTCCTATAAAAGTGCTGTCAACCATAAAAATTCAAATTCTTCGGTTATTTAATTAATTGTTTTTTGCAAGGTAATTCTAAATCATGCATTTAAACTGTCAGTTCATCATTCCTACTCATTACCCAGAATGCTCTTCATTGTGACAAACATTGCTGATGACACAGTCCTTTTGGCAGAGGGCAAAAGTGAGTGGCAGTATATGCTGTCCAGTATGAATGAAGTGTGTATGAACTTTGAACTGAGTATAAGTAACTGAAAAACCATAATCATGGTTTTTGAGTGAAGAACTATAAGTTCAAAGTGCAAGATCAGTCAAAATGGTACAAAGTTAAACCAGGTGAGTGAGTTTATATGTTTAGGAAGCATGTTTGACAAAGAAACCAAATTAGATAGAAAAATTTGTAAGCAACTGAATTCTGTAAAAGTTATAGCTGCTTTTAGATAGTTTCACAGGACTAATGGGTTGTCAGAAAAGTCCCAAATGGCTGTGTATGAAAATAATTGTTTATACTTGGATATGCAGTACTGAAATCTGTGTTCTGCAGATGAGGCAAAGGAGTACATATGATCATATGTACACTATCTACCAACAAGTAATTGGACACCCCTGCAATTGACGATATCTGCGGTCCTGATACACGTCATGGCCACCGCCGTTAATTATTGTGTGGGAAACAACAACGCAACCAGTCGCATGCAAGATGCCACTCAGTTCGGAGTTCTCTGATTTCGAGAAAGGTGTAATCGTCAGGTATCACAGAAATGGCCGATCCATACGTGACATATCCAGTTAGTTGAAGTAACCAAAATCGACAGTGGCCTACGTGATTAGCAAGTGAAAGATGAGAGGTGACTGTCGGAATGTACCCCGACCCGGAAGACCTACAAAACTGGGAGTTAGAGACCGACGGGTGCTAGCCAGAGAAATTCGGAAGAACTGCACCAAATCGATGGGCCACATCCGCGAGGAGTTTCAACAGGCATCCGGGAGTGTTCGTTAGATGAATACCATCCATAAGGAAGCCCATCTGCTCGGTTATCATGGACGTGCTGCCTTCCACAAGCCATTGATCACTAAGTCCAATAGCGCTGCTCGGCTAACGTGGTGCAAAGAACGTCGACAGTGGACCGTTGAACAGTGGAAACAGGTTCTCTGGAGCGAACGAATCAAGGTTCACCCTCTACCGTTCGGATGGCAGGGTCTGTGTTTGGCGTCTGCCTGGAGAACGCCTCCTGCCGGAATGTATTGTGTCAACTGTGAAGTTCGGCGGCGGTGGAATTATGCTATGGGGGTGTTTCTCTTGGTATGGCATGAGACCCTTGGTTGCAATTCCTGGTAGACTCAACGCCGAGACCTACTGCACCATTTTGGATGACCATGTTGCTTCCTACACTGTGGCAGTTTTACGGGGTGGACCCATGTTACTTTCAGGATGACAATGCCACCTGTCATGTTGCAAGGTCCACTATGGCTTGGTATGGTGACAATGGGGTTAATCGAATGGACTGGCCTGCGCAGAGCCCTGACTTTAACCCTATCGAGCACCTCTGGGATGAGTTGGAGCATCGACTTAAGGGGTGCTCCCACCGTCCGAAATCGGTGAAGGAACTGACCTGTCTTCTCCAAGCCGGGTGGAAGAAAATACTGCTAGCCGTCGTACAACGCCTGTTGAGAGTATGCCCCGTTGGGTCGCCGCTCATGGAGGCTCCACCAACTATTGAAGGTGAATAAACTCGTTTTCCTTTGCTATCACAGGTGTCCAATTACTTATTGGTAGATACAGGGTTCCCACTCAACCTGGAAAACAGGGAAAACCTGGAATTCTCAGGGAATTTGAAAATGATTCCAAAAATCAGGGAAAACTCAGGGAAAATTACCCTTTTTTGTAAAAATCAGGGAAAACTACCCTTTTTTTTTTTGTAAAAATCAATGGATACTTTATTTTGCCAAACAAACTTATTTTTTCAAGATTTAAAACTTTTGCTTGCAATTACTGCCTTCCTAGAATTTGGTAGATCTTACTTTCAGTTATATTAAGTATTTCCTTTATTCTCTAAATAAAAGATGCAAAATTGAATTTTTAAAATTGCCAGTTATTAAGCTTTTGTTCAATTTCTGCAGGCAGTTGTTATAACATGGAGCAATTAGGCACAATGGCTCCTGCTTGAAGAAACACTTCACAAGAGAACCAACCAAATGATGGATCAAAGTCCTTTGTCTGTTGGTACTCTTGAAACATGTTTCTTTGAACAGAGCCATTCCATCATTAAGCTTAGCTGCATTGTGTTATAGAAAAACTGAAACTATTCAACTGACAGATTTTTTCTTACATATGACCTGTTTCTATGGGAATGTATTTACAAATTCCGTGTGGGTAGTATTCACAAAATTTCACGGAACTTTGGTACAGAAAATAATGTGCACAGTTAGTTGTTATTAATGAAAAGCAGGTAATTTTATAAAGACAAATTACTTAAAGAATTTACAAATGTGTGCTTTGGTGAGAAAAATGAATGGAATGGAATGAAATGTAACAATTCTTTGCAATGTGCCAATCTGGAAAACTTAAAAACCACCTGGAGAACCTGGAAAAGTCAGGGAATTTTTTTATTACTTTTGAGTGGGAACCCTGTAGATAGTGTATAATGAAGATGTGTTGCAGATGTGTAACATGAAGCAAAAATTTCATGCTTTCCCTAAAGCATGTGATTTCAACAAAAACAGCATGACATTTCTTTCTTATACATACACTGTGTATGAGCATTAAAACATTTAGTGCTTCTGTATAAGCCAAGAATGCCTGGCTTTTCACTAAGCTCAATCAGCTGCAGGTTGATTTCATGGCAACCTGCAACTTTACCATATTTCAGGACAAAATAGCATGTCTTGCTTCAGAAATGCTTATGATTCTCCACTCCTTTTAGTTTGCATTTAACATCCTTCTCCTAGTTATATGTTTACTGGTATTTGGATTTCATTCAACAGGTTTTTTAAGTATTGACTTCATCTGTTTGATATATTCTCATCTTTTTCATCAAGTAATTTCTGACTTAATGACACTTCACTATTTCTCATATTTTAACAATATTTCAAAACATTTTCTAGTCTACAAGTACAAAAATCTTACTTTCTGAATCCAAAATATACATATTTTTTTTTTCTTGACAAGCTATTGTTTTATCCAATTAGCCTGTACTAATTAATAAATGGGTTTGTTTGCTCCAGTGCTGAGAAAATTTTCTGGAATTTTATTTTCCATGTTTCATGGCTGGAAAATGCTTGATATTTTTTTAATTTTTTTCTAAGTGTCTTGCTGAAATAGTTCTGGATTTCTCTGTTTGGGTGAAAACATACAAACTTTGTGGCTGAATCAGGTCATGCACTACCTATGAAAGTTTCTGTGATTACTGCCTAAGTAGTCATGAAAATATAGAGAGAAGGATTGTGTCACTTCTTCCCATTGCCATAGTTCAGGATGGGCTGCTCACAGCAATGCCACTCCATTCCATTTATGTGGAGTTCAGGGTTACAGATATCATGTTTTCCATTACATATGGCTCCACAGAGCAAAACAGACAGATGCTGATTGACAGGTGATAGCCATGTGCATTTAGAGTTGCAGAAATGTTGGTGTCCTTGAAGTCCATCTTGGTTGTTTCTTAATCCATGCGCTCCTCTACCTGGGCTTGGCGTTATTTGCTTATGTAAGCATTAGAGGTACAAGCTTTGCATCTACAGTGTTGGTGGCAGTTATATTAATTTATGGCTAGAGTGACTCACAAACCCTTCTAGCTGCATAGAAAGAAAGAAAAAATTATATTAATCAGTTTGTGTGTGCAAAACATGGCTCTGTAACACTGAGGTCTCAAATTTGCCCATCTTTTTTTCTTTCTTTATTTATTAAGAATGTTAATTTGTGTCAAGTGGTGTGAGGATTATAACAAGTTATTAAAATCATGCAATGCATTGATTATGATATGCTTTCCAACATACCAGAAATCATTACTCAAGTTATGAGGATAATGGCTGTAGAATAAATCTCGCTCCTATGACCTGACCTTTGACCCCATTTCGATTATATTCAACAGAACCAGTAAAGTGTTCTTCCGGAACAACATGATAAAGTTTTGTCTCAATCAAAGCATTTTTATATAAGTTATAACGCAATATCAAGAACACCAAGCATCACTCAGTTAAAGGAGGGATGAGAGCACAATTTTTATTTTTGTTTTGATATGTTATTTCCAAGTATTGTAATGCTAAGGCCTTCAATTGCACGTTGTCCCAAGTGTTCCAGTCGCTGAACACGTTCATCCGTGGTTTCGGTTGCGATTCACTGTGATAAACGGGTTCATAGTTCTTCCAAGCACTGGTTACATTCTTCGGATGATTCAGCTGTGATTCGCTGTCTATTTATTTGCTGCATTTGTTCGAGGTTTTCTTCCGTTAATAATAACATCAGACATTATTTCCATGCTCCTCGCCTTAGCTGCTCAGAATATTTTTTTTGTAGGCGGGTCATTCCATGTCAAATCAACAAGGCTCACAACCCGACATTTTTTTATTTTTATGAAACTTGGTATAATTGTAGTATTCATCAATATAAACAAACATGATTTTTGTCAGAATTTTTAATGCATCCGTTTTTGAGTTATTGATTTTTGAAATTTCAAAAAAACCCTGAAATTTCATCATCTGAGCAAACTTTAACTGCCAATTACTCGGGTTCTAGTAGAGCTAGGGTCATGAATTATGGCTCATTTTAAAGATCTTGAATTGGGCTTTCATTTGATATGCCACATGACACGATTAAAAAATTTAATGTCAATTTTAAAATTTTAAAATTGAAATATTAAAAAACGTATGTTTTTTAAAAAATCTGAAAAAATATGTATGTTTAACAAACATTATTTTTCTACATATCCTGAAAGTTTCATAATGGGATCGCTATGGGATCACTATAAAAAAATAATAAGGTAGAACAATGCAACTGAAATGTACCAGATGTACTTATCGGTTCCACCCGTGACTGGAAGGGTATTCTGTATGTGGTTTGTGTAAAATGTCATACTTGTTCTTTTAAACATTGTGAATGTTAAAAAATGAAAATAAACATCTAAGTAATTTGAAACTGTGTCCCAAAGTAATTCATTTCATAATTCAGTATAAGGTTCTGTGTGCATATTTACACTTACAAAATTATTTTATCTTCTATATGTATCCTGCTTTTTTCTTTCTTTTAAATTTTGCCGCACTTGTATGCCAGTGCTCGATTTGCCTTCTTTGTCTCAGTCATTGTTAAATTATATTCTCTTCCAGTAGCTGTTGTCGGGTCAACTTTTAACAAAACATCAGATTTATGAACCAACAGTATATCCGGTGATTGAGGATACTTGTATGATGGAGATGGACCATGCAGCTCCAGGAAGCTCACTTTTACCTCTTCTGTGTCCTCATTCACACCAATTACACATCCCAACCACCAGTGCTCTGAGTACTTACTAATTACAAAACCTACCATATTTTCAAAACTAATATTCTCTTCCCCTTCATCTGTTGCACATATCTCTTCTTTAAAATGCTCAAAAAGTGAGTAAGTTTTGACTAGTAATTTGTGTTTGCCTGCAGGAATGAAACAATGGAGTTTCTGAGTACCACTTATTGTCTTAGCAGAAGCTATTCTACTTTTAAGGATAATTTCCTCCTCTTTGTAATTTTCTGTTGTTGCAAACCGAAAGTGAATGGAGGCAATATTAGCAGTGGCCCATTCAAAGAGTTGGCATGGGGTCATGATTTGATTATTATAAACAAGTTGTAAACTTGCCTTTGCAGCTAATCGCTTCACAGTACCCCCTATCCCATCACATGCATTTTTGCCATGTGCTGTTGCAAAAAAATTCCATTCTGCTTTTATATTAAAGTCAGTCTCGTGGTAGCACAAGCTGAGGAAGTTTGACTTGTTTTTGTATTGTGAAGCTGCTCTACCCGAAAAATAAAATATCTTTTCAGGTTTTTGTGAAAAGTGTGACTGCATGAAATTAATTAGGTAACGCTGAAACAGATGGACAGCTATACTGTTGTGAATTAGGCAGTCGGATATAATCACAAAACTTACATGTCCTAGGTTCTGAGTTTTCTCATCTCGATAGTATATAACTATAGGATGCAGGGTTGCTTGGGCATTGTTCCAGTGAAAACCCTGAGCTGCATCTTGCAATACAAAGGAATAATTTTCAGCAAAGTCACAAATTACTATGTATTGATTTTCTGTTATTTTGTCTTTAAGATATCTTAAGTAACTTGACTGTTGAGTTGCTATAAAAGCATGGTGAAGCAGGGCTGGAAGTTTTCCAAACAACAGGTCCAAAAACTCCTGTGTGGATTTTGATAATGTTTCAAGTACTGTCCTCTTCTCTAATTGCATCCATTGCTTGAATGTCACATTTTCTATACTATTTAGATCAAAACAATCTTCAAATCGTTGCTTGAGCTGTTCTAATCCTGGATAGTTGTTGCACTGACTGAAGTAACATGCAGGTGTACGGTTTCCACAAATTATGTTTGCAAGGAAATCTTTATAGGAGTTTATTGGCTGAACAGTGTCTCCTGTTAATTCAGGTAACTTGCATTGTGTCATCATCAGTGTAACATTCTGATGCATTGTACAAACACAAACAGAGCGTGTGCTACTTGCTCCTGCAAGAAAGCAGTGCTTAGGGCGAAGTTTGCAGAACTTGGAGAACACCTTTATCTCTTGAAATCTCTCTTTAAAAAGAGTATACAATTCACGCAAATTACTCAGAAGCAATTTTTTTTTTTTGTACCTGTTGACGCTTATTATCTATTTTAATGGAAACAAAGTCTTTTTTCCTGGCAGTTGGTGGCTTACATCGTCACTCTCATAAAATTCTTGTATACAATTTGCTGTGTCTTTGTCTAAAGTCTTTCCTGGCTTTGGATCAGGAGAAGACATTATACCTTTTTCTTTTACTAGCTTTTTAGCCTTTCTGGCCATAAAATTTGAAACTCTAAATTCTTTTTCAGTTCGTTTCAGTGACCAAGATTTAGGCAGTGTACTCAATATCTGCATTCTTATGCTTTTATTTTCTGTGGAATGAAATTTTTCTTTCAACTGTCTTATAATTTCTGGTTCAGAAGATGAAATATCCTTTGGTTCCGACGCAGGACTTAACTTTAATAATTTTGCTCGAAATGCTTCTTGCGCTTTTTTATATTTCTCTTCAGGGTATTTTTTTCTTGCAGGCGTTTTTTCTTGATTGGTGTTTCATCCAGGCATTGTAAACTTCTGTTAAATGCTTCTATAGCATGCTCTTTTTCAGGAGTTGATACTTCAATGTTTTCAGATGGAACAGCATGGCCTTCAGCTTCTAGTTCATTATAGCTGTCAGAAGGTGAAGAGGAATGTTCAGCAGCTTCAGAGTGAAATTTCTGGATTGCTTTACGACAACTGTCACAGATCTTGTCTCCAGTTTTGAGCAACTTGTTCTGCAGCAATGGATTCTTGGAAACTGGTCGCAGATTTTTTTTTGTTATATTTATGGTTTGGTTTCCCAAGGGGGTTGGCAACAGTAAACCACACTTGAAACTTTTGATGTGGATGGTCTGCTGGCATCCATCTTTTACTTTGCTTTTACTTTAAAAGCTAGGAAAGAAACACAATTTGTTACCCTTATGGATGTATATTAACTTTTTAACTAATTATAATTAATTCATTAACATTTGCAGTGTTTGTAAGACCAGGGATAACATTTTAGACAGAAAAAATAAACAATTCCTCAGTCACTGATGGTGCGTTTAGTAACGTCCTTCTGTGTTATTTATTTTTTATAGTGATCCCATTATGAAGCTTTCAGGATATGTAGAAAAATAATGTTTGTTAAACATATATTTTTTTTCAGATTTTTAAAAAAATACGTTTTTTTTTAATATTTTTATTTTAAAATTTTAAAATTGACATTAAAATTTTTTAATAGTGTCATGTGGCATATCAAATGAAAACCCAATTCAAGATCTTTAAAATGAGCCATAATTTATGACCCTAGCTCTACTAGAACCCGAGTAATTGGCAGTTAAAGTTTACTCAGATGATGAAATTTCAGGGTTTTTTTGAAATTTGAAAAATCAATAACTCAGAAGTGCATGCATTAAAAATTCTGAAAAAATTCATATGTGTTTATATTGATGAATTCTACAAATATACCAAGTTTCATAAAAATCAGAAATGGTCAGGTTGAAAATGCTATTTTTGCTGGTTGATTTCACATGGAAATGACCCCAGGCGGATCTTCTTCCAATGGAAGGTCATATGTTTCGAGACTGGAATGTGATCGTGTAAACCATCGGCTCTTGAATGCCCAAGCTATTCCATATTTACTTCTTCCACTTGTTCTTCTTCCAACAGCGCCGTATTCTACCTATTCTTCTTATTAAAGTTGAAACATCCACGTTTCGTAGGGGGTCAACCAGCCATATTTTTCATATATTGTTTTACCATTCACGTGACACTCTGTTGATAGTAATTAATGAAAATGAACTAATCATTCATCAAGTGACTATTCAAAAATGTAACAAAAAAAAAGTGACTATTCGAAAATGACTATTCAAAAAATGTAACAAAAACAATCAAGTGACTATTCAAAAACATAACAAAAAAAAAAATGCTGTGTTAACAGTTTACCTTTTGAAGGGGAAAACACATCAGCGTTCCACTGCTTATACTGTACTATGCGTCAACTCCGACCAACTGGCAAACTAACTTTTTGTTCTAAAAGAAAATAGAAGTAAATACGCACACAACGCGGGACGTAACGAAGCAGATGGGACTCGCGACCATCTGCTGGCGAGAGTGTGACGTCATAAAACTTTAATAGGATCCACACACAAAGCGTGATGTAATGAGACAGATGGCAGGACCGCGCGCCAACATGTCAATCACGAGAGTGTGACGTCATAAGATTTCTAAGCATGGGTAACATTAATGGGACAACGCCATGACACTATAAACGTGGTAACTCGGGGTGGTTATTTTAACCCACTAAACGAATTTTCCCTAAGTTGAGATCAAGCTAAATCAATCTCTAGTACCAGAAAACGGTAGGCTAACGACTTTCATCAAAATCCTTAGAGTCGTTTTCAAAATAAAATTTACATACATACAAGAACTGCTCCTTTAATAGTTTAGGATAAGGTTGATGTAATGGATCCTGATCCTATGTCCTGACCTTTGACCCAACTTTCATCGAAATCGAACCATATTTACGCAAGTTATGACACATAAGGACAATCGAATGCCTCCCGCTCCTATGTCGTTACCTTTGACCCCATTTCGTCCATTTCCAATAGGGTTCGTCCCCGGGTGGTCCCCAACCACATACTAAAATTTCATTGAAATCGAACCATTTTTACGTGAGTTATCGTGCGGACAGACGGACAAAGTTAGAGCATATACGCTTCTTCAACCTACGGTTGGAAAGCGTAAATAAGAAAGTGTGTGTGTGTGTGTGTGTGTGTGTGTGTGTGTGTGTGTGTGTGTGTGTGTGTGTGAAAGAGAGTGAGAGAGAGGGGGAAGGGAGGGGGATGCCTTTGAGTTAGCCTGCTGGTACACTTCTGTCACTGTGGCTTGTGGCATCCACTGCTCTGATGCCCAGTGGGCAATCTCCTGTCATCTGTTCCACATGGTACAACCACATCTTTGTATCATGAATTGCTGGGCTGCACTGAAGAGAAGCTAAATAAGAATTTGACAAGTGGTGTGAGAATCGTAGTAAAAAATTATGTGGGGAGGAAGGGGATTTTAGCCCTGAAATTTTAATACTGGTGCTCTGCTGTCACTGTGGTCTACCTGGGGACTATTGTTATGCTGCCCAAGGGGCAATGTCCCATCATCTGTTGTGCAAGCCATGATCATATCTCTATGGTGTGCATTGGTGGGCTGAATTAAAGGTAATCTAAACAAGCATTGAATTTGAAGATTTTTTCTTTGTTTTGGGACTTTGGTTCCAGTGAGCATCGAAGGCTATAAGGAGGAGCCCATTTCTGATTTTGAACAACTGGTTCTGTAAAGGAACCAGCACAATGCATTTGTGTACCTTATTACACCTAAAATTGAAAAAAACAAACAGAGAAAGGATGACAAGATATTGTCTACTGGGCAACAGCGCTGTGGTGACCGTACAATTGTGGGTTGGTTTTGTGGTGTATATCTTTAAAGAGTGTTTTGTTGCTCAGGTTTTTGCACCAGTTTGTGCAGGTTTATATACTTGAGTTCCCTGAAACATGTATATACATATATCGTGTGTGGGGGGAGGGGGGTCTGATTTCTCACCAAAAGTTCATAATGTTATTGTAAAAGATGACCCATGGGTTTCATTTATGAATTGATGGAAACATCCATATTTCAAAGATACCCATTGTTTGCACACACCCTTTTTGTTCTTGTTGTTATTTCCAATTGCCATTTATTTGCAAGTTATTGTTTTACTTTGGCATTAACTCTTCTGTGAAGGTTTATTAAAGAAACATTTCTTACTCAGTGATTTACTATTGGAATGCCTGAGAGTCATGCTGATTTTAGGAATGTTGGTCTAGGGTTTTCATCCAAATCAAAATTTAAGAAAAAAACAAAAAAAAAAACAAGCTGTAAAGACTGAGCAGATATTGAATGCTTCAATAACTGAAGCATTCTGCATAAAATTTAAATAACTGCTGCTTTGATTAGAGTAAAGGATTGTGTGCTTCATTACTTGTGTTGTTAATATTCCACAAGAAGTTGGACGAACACTTGTGTCATTTTTTATTGGTCTTCTCCTGTAGTGGTGATTTATTTTGAGAACTTGCCACTTCTCTTTTTATTGTAATAACGAATTTCAAATCAACAACAAAAAGTGGCAAAATTATCACCTTGAAGGGGAGAAAATTGTAAAGGAAGAAAACAGTGTAGTATCACAGGAGAAAACAGAAATAGATGCTAAATGGGTTTAAATCTACCAGTGCATGTGTGTGGAATACTTGATACACAAGTAATGCATGCTGACACAAGGTATTAACATCTGTCATCTGTAGTCCTATTGCTAAAACTTATGAATCCAAGCAAATATGCTTGACACTTCTGAAATCACATTTCCATTGTATGCCATGTATTCATGAAGATTGTTTCTTTTTTGAGTTCAACGACATTGTAAAGAGTGAATGGGTGCCGAACAGAAAGCTTCACATTATGAAAAAATTTTGCAAATACATAGCTTGTCCAAAACAACTGAGAATGTTTTTATAAAAAAGGTGCAATAACTGCATTCAACCTTTGCACGAGTCTTGAAAAAACGATAGTTGTAGTAACCATAGCAACCAGCGACACCTGTTTATCACACATGCATCATTGGCAGTGTGCAATTTAATAAGCATTGTTTCATGAATCCCTAACAAGTGTTTACGTGCTGTGATTTAAAAAAAAAAATGGATGTGAAAGAGGAACAAAGATGCGCCATTAAATTTTGCTGTTGGCATAGGTAGTCTGTCATAGAGACTTTACATCTTATGCAAAAGGCTTATAAACATGAATGTCTAGGGAAATCAATAAGTTACAGATGGCATAAAGAATTTATGGATGGTCCCGAGTTGGTGGCTTTAATCACATATGGAAGAAGACCTTCAACAAGTGTTACAGAGATAAAAGTTAATACAGTAGGTGTTATTATATGAAAAGACAGTCACCTATCAATTAGAGATATCAAAGATATGGTTCACATTTCAAAATCATCAATTCATAGAATTTTAACCGAGCATTTGGGCACAAAACGAATTTGTTCAACTTGGTTTCCCCATTTCTTTTCATGTGCTGCCTAATGCAAGGCCGCACATGGTTAGTTCTATCATTTCCTATTTGGAGAAAATGAATATTAAGTTGATGCCCCAACCAGCGTATAGTCCAGGTTTGTCACCATGTGACTTCTGGTTGTTTCCCATTTAAAAAAAGACATTACAGGGACGACGATTTGAGACTGATCAACAACTAATTACATCAGCATTGGGGGTGCTTCAGTAGCATTTCAGATGAATTCCATAAGACATTCAAAAAGTGGGAGGAACGCTGGGACACCAGTATCCGTTGCAAAGGACAGTACCTCGAAAAAAGATGACCACTTCCTTGATAATTAAGGTACTCATTTTTTTTTTTTATAAAAACATTATCATTTGTTTTGGGACAATTTTGTACTTAAATATTTTATTTGAACTGTCTATGTGATTTCAATCTGATCGAATGATCATATGTAGAGGAAGGGAGTGTCTGACCCCAAGTCTTAAACAACCCTTAGAAATAGGAAGCTAGGAGATTTGGGCTGGAGTGCCTGATAGGAAAGTGACATGAAAGCGAAGTAGAAAGGGGGAGGAAGACGGCCTTATTTATTACCGGGAGCCAGTACCCGGGGTCCGACGGCTTAACGTGCTCATCCGACGCACGGCAGATATTTAGTGGATCGAGCGTTCGTACCAGCCTGGGATCGAACCTGAGGTCCTTTCCGCGGCAGTCACAAACGTTGCCCACTAGGCCACCCGCGGCCCTGCGATTTCAATCTTTTCTGCTTTTGCTGTTTTAAAGAATTTTGAATATATCTGACTGTTAACAGTACATCAAATGCATGCATGAAATTTTTCCGTGGATTTGTGGAATTCCACTTTTTCATCATTGTTTGGATCATTCTCGAGATAAATGTAAACTGAAGAAAAATTTTTGAAAATTAGGTAGGGGTGTAGGAGTTCATTTTACAGCAAAATTGTTGCTTAGAATCTGGGCTGTGAAAAAGAGACATTTAATGGGGGAAGTGAAGAACACATGAATAGCACACCTGCCACCAGCCCTCACTTTTTGAGTCTCACAATTTTAAGTCATTTCTCTCAACTGCCTCTGTAAATTTCATGCTTTTTTATTGTCACTTATGTTGTGAAATTTCTTTGGGTAATTGTGCAGAGTAGCTTGTAATTTTTTAAATCACAGTTTATTTTTTGGCGAGTGTATGTATATATGTGAAAGTTTTTCTTTTTGGGGATGAAAATCCATCTTTCAAAAAATTTCCGAAGTCATAAGTTATAGTGGAAGTTTCTCTTGAAATTGTAAATTTTTATTCTTGTAATGTTCCCATTGTCCTGTATTATTGTTAAACATAAATCTTTTCCCCATGAGTGTTTACATTTCAGTTTGAAAAGAGAGGCAAAATTTTTGAAAATGAAAGTAGATGAAGTTGGAGACTGTAAGAATTGGTGCTTGGTGGGCGTAGGTATTCAATTCATCCTCTCCAAGTACACCATATTGTCTAAAATAGTGAAAGCCTTGATATCACACATTCATGATCCTTAGATTGGAAGTTCTTTCAGCATGATGGATGAAATTATGGACAAAGTTGTGAAGAAGGAATGTCAAAACTTATTCTACTATACACACTGCATATTGCAAACATAAAGCGTGGATAAGTCTACTGTTTAGGAAGAAATATAATTTGGGAGAAGCAGTTGATACTAGCGTGTGCCAAAATCTGAGGGAAGTGGAGAAATAAAAAAGAAGAAAGCCACAATGAAAAAAACAGAAAGGAAATGATATTATCAGCAGAAACACAAAGAGTTAGTGATGAATGCTGTTCAGTTGCAGAGTAAACATAAGACAAATATGGCTATGTATAGAAATAGTAAGAGTGAAATTCCCACTTAACAAATAAATGTTGGTTGTTTGTTAACATGCTAGCTACATGAAGAAATTTTAGTAGCACAGAAATGCTTTCAACCCGATTTGGGCCTTGAGATTGTATACAGGTAATCAAGGCCCAAGTTGGGTTGAAAGTATTTCTGTGTTTCTAAAATTTCATTATGTAACTAGTGTGCTAACAATCACACAAATATGTTGTGCAATGTGATTAGAAGAAAGTAAGGCTTGCTCAGAAGAGGAAACTTAAATTGATGCACAAACAAGTACAAGAAAAAAAAGCAAAGTGTTTTTGAAGAATAAAACTAGTCCCATCTTGCCAATTCTTTACATTCATACTTATTCAAATGCATATTCAAGTTGTCATTTAATAATAACCTCTGAATTTAACTTACTTGCTAGAAATGTTGTTACTCATGAGAACTACTCAGAAAACATGATTTCTTATATTTCTGAAAAGTTTCATTTATTAAAGGGCTACTAAGCCAATAAAACATTTTTCTTATATCTTGTATTACAATGTTTGGCCAAAATAAATCAGTGAATACATATTTTAAATTTCTTCAAGCTTCTAGAATTGCTTTACCAAATGCTCAAAATTTCCTTGGCAAAAGCTTTTCACATCAGGATATAACAACTAATAACAACATATATCAAGGAGGGCTACACCAAAGAAGAAATTAATAGACATACAAAACTTGGCTGGAGTGCATTTAGAAGAAACAGTACAATTTTTAAAACAATTTACCATTATATCTTTAAAGAAAAGTGTTTAAACAGTGCATTCTTCCAGTTCTTACTTGTGGATCAGAGACATGCAGCTTTACCAAAAAAAAATTATACAGAGGCTGTAAACAACTGAAAGAAGAATGGAGAGATGCAAGCTTGGTGTAACCAAGAAATATAGGTAAAGAAACTCATGGATAATTGAAATGACAATATTTGATGACATCATGATAAAAGTAAAGACTCTCAAATGGCAATGGACTGGACATATTGCTAGAAGAACTAACTACTGTTGGACAACCTAAATAGTAGAAATACCAAGGGAGAGGAAAAGACCTGGAAGAAGACCATGTGGGAGATGGTTGGATGGACTTTGAAAGCATGTCTAAGTGACATGGAAGAGAATTGCTCAAGACAGAGTTATAGAAGAGGCTTGGGTAGCCCTTCATTCAGCAGTGGATAGCAAATGGTTATTGAAGATGATGTTGATGAATTTGCATGTAAGTTTTAAATCTCATTTTTAAGCATGTTCCATTTTATTGTATTTTGAATTCAGTAATTTTATATTGTGAATACACTGATGTGCTTCCAATGTAATATATAAATACATAAATTATAGCAAATAATTCCATATAGCTCATGCTAGCTTAAGTATTGTATGCATTGTATTCACATTTTTTTTCACCACGTGTTCCGTATTTCAACCCAGTTAAAAAGTTTTTTTTTTCTTCTTTTCTCAGCCATTGTCATGTATGAAAATTATGCTTACATTCTGTATTCAGTTCATTGTGCAATTTTCAAACCCTGAAATTAGATTTTGTACAATATTCTAGAGGATAATGCTTACCTTGGCATTCCTTGCTAACGATGAGAACATTTCACACACGTTTTCCGGTCTTTGTTGATGTCATTGTCCTAAAGTCCGTTGAATTAGATGAATAGCTTTACTTCACACACTTTTCGCTGGGTATACTCATTGGATCTTCGCTTTAGGATTCAAACACATCAATTTTTACCGTTCTTTATACTCTAAATTTTTGCCCAGTCTCTGGGCATCCTCAGGAGCGTGGCGACTTTTCCACCGATGTTCGTGGTTAACTTCACGCTAATGGAGTCCGATACTCCTTGTTGCCATTCATCGGATGTACTTCCTTGAATATATTTCGTTATCAAGCCCGGCTGGCGCCATCTATGTTTCATTAAAACAACATTTTTTTATTTATTTTTTTATTTTTTCATTTCTTTTCTTATCCTGGTTTTCTTGTCTTTTTTGTCGGTTTTTCTTTTGTTGTTCTTTTTTCTTGTCTTATTAGTTCTTTCCACAGGCTAGATAATGTGCTCGGGTCATTCTGGTTACATACCCTTGCTTTATTTTTATAGATTAAGATTGCTTCTTCCCTCCTCATTTGCCTTTCAGATTTTTTATTCTTTTTTAGCATTTTAATTTCATCGAATTTTGGGAAAGTCCGGTTTTCAATGCAGAATTGCCTAAAGCAGTTTTGGCTTCTTTTTTTTTTTTTTTTTTGCCAGTTAGATATGTGTTGTTTAACCCTTTTTTTAAATCTGTTTTTCGTACTTCCAATGTACGATATTGGGGTATGTGTGCAATTGGAATTTCATAGGATCCTGATTCTTCTAGCATTTTTCCCTCTGTTTTTTTGTTGACAGTCATATTTTTCAAGGTGTGCACTGAGCTTCCTAATTGTAAGTCATATTTAGCACATTGCCTATTGATTTCTTTACTAACTCCTTCCAAGTATGGGAAAGCACCAATGTATTTCAATTTTTTATTCCTCATTTTCCTTTGGTTGTGCACTTCTTGGCCTTCTTTACTCTGTGTCATATGCTTTTTAAAACTCTCATGTATCCATTTTTTAATTAGCTTACTTGGGTAACCATACTCTTGTGATATTTTCAAGACAAACTCTAGCTCTTGATTTTTTAGCCTGTTGTTAGATGTGTGTGTACGCTCGCCTTATCAAGTTTACTGTGCTGTTTTTTTTTGGGGTTTTTTTATGTATCACTTGGTGGTGCAACGAGTATGAAAAATATGACTGTTAACAAAAAATCAGAGGAAAAAATATTAGAAGAGTCAGGATCCTACGAAATTCCAATTGCACACATACCCCCAATATCGTACATAAGAAGTACGAAAAACAGATTAAAAAAAAGACAAGTTTAAACAACACATATGCAACTGGCAAAAAGAAAAAAAGAAGCCAAAACGGCTTTAGTGCAATTCTGCATTGAAAACCAGACTTCCCCAAAATTCGATGAAATTAAAATGCTAAAAAAGAATAAAAAATCTGAAAGGCAAATGAGGAGGGAAAAAGCTATCTTAATCTATAAAAATAAAGCAAGGGTATGTAACCATAATGACCCGAGCACATTATCTAGCCTGTGGAAAGAACTAATAAGACAAGAAAAAGAACAACAAAAGAAAAACCGACAAAAAAGACAAGAAAACCGGGATAGGAAAAGAAATTAAAAAATATATATATATATTTTAATGAAACATAGATGGCGCTAGCAGGGCTTGGTAACAAAATATATCCGACGAATGGCAACAAGGAGTATGAGACTCCATTAGCGCGAAGTCAACCACGAACATCGGTGGAAAAGTCGCCACGCTCCTGAGGATGCCCAGAGAATGGGTGAAAATTTTGAGTATAAAGAATGGCAAAAATTGATGTGTTTGAATCCTAAAGCAAAGATCCACTGAGTATACCCAGCGAAAAGTGTGTGAAGTAAAGCTATTCATCTCATACAATGGACTTTAGGACAATAACATCAACAAAGACCGGAAAACACGTGTGTGAAATGTTCTCATCGCTAGCAAGGAATGCTAAGGTAAGCATTATCCTCTAGAATATTGTACAAATTACTTTGAAATATCGCACGTAAAAGAGAATAGTAGAATGATTAGAGCTATCTAATAGTCAGAATTAGAACTACTAATAGGAACTGAAATTAGATGTTGAATGAAAGTGCTGGAAAATGGCAATTGATTGGCTTTCTTCATAATGTTTCACAAAATCTAACTTCTCTTCCAAAGTTGTTGATTCTTTGAAGCATTTTCCATCATTTGCACCAGCTCCACCACTTGATGAATGCATAGATGACATTTTTATATCAGAAGTTCCCATGCATGTGCATCAGTATGATTTATTACACAACACTTTATGGACAAAGAATGCCAGGTATTTCTGTTTGCTAGCTTTATTAAAATGTTGCTGCCATGCAGCAGCATAAATGCAGTCTGCAATTCACTTGGCTCACCAGCTTTGAAATTATGTGAATCTTAATGATTTGGGGAGGGGAGTTGCGTTATTTGCAAATAATTTGCATAAAGTGGAACTTTAGCAATAGTTTCCGTATAACACTATTTCAAATTGCATAAAATGCAAACACCCTATAATAAAAACTATGCTCATCTCTTAGCTGTTTAATAAGTGTCTATGGAATTATGTCTTTATCTCTTACTTTTCATTCCTATTTTAACTATTCAAATTCACAAAGAGGGAAAACTTTTTCTCTCTGTTAAGTTTTAACCCTATATCTAAATCCTCAAAAGAAGCAATCCACTTTTTTAGAATGCAGCCTTCTACTGGTCTGTAGCTCAATAGCGTTGTGTTGCTAGCAATTGTATTATCATGCATTTAATGCCTGATGGTGTTTATGATGTTAATGATCATCATTGGTTGTGTTGCACCTTCTTTGACCTGCAGTATTTTGTTAATTTGTCATTGAATGGAGGACAGCTTTTTTGCAACAACAAGGTCACCGTGTTATAAATAACAGTTGTAATATTTTCCCAGTTTCTATGTTAGGTAAAGATTTTGAGAAATATCACTTTTTCATTCTGGATGTGAATATTTATGCAAAGTTGCCTTAAGATATTGGCAGATCTGCTTCTGAAAACATAGGATTTCTTTTACTATAGACACATTTCATCTCAGTAGCTTCTGACAGTGTATGTACGAATAACAATTTCATGCAGCCATGTAGTACTCTTTCCAACAGCTGGTACAGTGTAAACCTGATCAACTTTAAAGCTTCTAGATTTCCCAGATTTTTGAATAATTTCCAGAAACATGCAGTTTCACCTTGTTTAGAACTAGGCACTTAATGATTCTCTCAGTGCCATTCCCAACAGGATTACAATCGTAATTCTGAGTATCTATTCCCAGTCTCACTTGCAGTTTTTAGTCATACTACAAGAAGCAGAGTCACCTGACAGCCATTTTGTGTGCTGTGGAACCTCTCCCGCCGCCTCGGTGTCGCAGTGGTCTAAGCGATGGCTTCTGATCATTCGTCCGAAAGGGGTCCGGGTTCGAATCCTGGTGTGGCATGGATGTTGTGTTTGTCTTATGGCACTGGTTCTCTCCCTTCCCTAGAGTCAGTGACACTAAATTAGGGATGGGTGACTGCTTATAGCCCATTGAAATTGCTCACAGTGGTCATTAAACCTCAAAAAAAAAAAAAAAAAAAAAAAAAAAAAAAAAAAAAAGAACCTCTCCCAAGGTAAATTATTTTGTTAGGTCACTCATTCCTGCTGCATGGAAAATTGTGGAATTCGTTTCTTGTTTATGTTTTCTATGAAAGTTATAACTTTTAACTGCTTGATTCAAGGGCTAGTAAATAACTTTTAAGAAGTTGTACCTTTAACCTTCTCCCCTGCCCCCCCCTCCCCCCAAAAAATTGTTAGGTGGATCATTGATTGCGTTTTTGATATGAAACTCATTTTATTTGGCTATTTCTAGTTTTAGTTTAATAATTCTTTATTTCAAGAGTTCCTTTAATGGGGTATACTAGAAAATAATTTTATAATTTGGCCAATTTTCAAAGATAAGTCATCTCCATCATCAGGCTATTCTGAAGAATGTACTTCCCTGACAGTGTTTGGTTAAATTTAAATCCTACCAAGCTGCATAAGATGTGTGGTAGAGAATTTCCCATGAAGTTGCTGATGATGGACTTTCTCTTCTTCTCTGTTTCAGGACTTTTAATTTTTTTTTTTTTTACTCTGAGAACTAATGATTTTTTAGAGTATTCCAGTACATGTTGTGATCAGTTTCCTGCACATGTCTGTCTAGTCCAGTTTTATTAGTACAGTTTCTTATGGAAGCTTTGTTCTCTGCTTTGGAGTTTTTGGTAGAGATGAGCTCGGGCCTGAGCTCGTCTACAGAAACCGGGTCCATCCCGGGCTCGGGCAAGCCTAAGATTCATTAAGAGCCGAAATCCCCGGACCCGAGTTTGGCATTACACATGTTGAATTTCATTACTGAATTCTTTATATATATCCTTCATTGTTTATAAGTTGCCTTCACAAAAAATTAATTAAAAAATAATTCCCTGGATATTATTGTTGTAAACTGGTTACCAAAAATTAAAGTATTTCTAGTGTTAAGTACACAAGTGGTGCCACTTCTAGATCTGTAGCTTGATTCCTTCAGCAATGATTTTTTTTTTCATTTTTCTGATTTTTTTTTCTGCAAAAAAATCAGCAGGCTTATTTAAAGATTTAGAAAATGAGTTAGAAATTCTGATCCTGATCCAGATGAAATTTGTAAGTATGTGGAACTGCGCATGGGAGAAATACACTTTGAAGCTGTGGATTTGTTACTGTGGTGGAAGAATTCTCAATTTCCTAAGCTAGGTGCCATTGTGAGACGTATACTATGTATACCAGCCAGTAATTCTGCTAGCGAGAGAGTGTTTAGTGCCGCAGGTCAAGTTTCAGAGGAAAGAAGATCAAGGTTAAACGCTGAAGCATTAGATGCGATTTTTTTTTTTTTTTTTTTTTTTTTTTGAGTAGTTTCAAGAGGCTTAAACGGTAAGCAATTTTCATGATAAACTTGCTGGAAACTGCACACACATAGAATATCGTGGTTATTACACTATTAAGTGCAAAGCTTTGTTAATGCTACAAAATGCAGAATAAACTAGTCTGGAATGCTCATATGTTTTTGTTTTGTTTTATTGGGGTTTTTTTTTTTTGGTTTTTTGGTTTTTATCTTTTGGAAATTTTCTTACATGCTTTTTTTTTATACTCTACTACCTCACTGTAAACTATCTTTACCAGTTAGCATATATGTAAATTATATTGCAAAGTTTATCATTCTAGAGTTACTATTTAAAACATGTGTGACTGTCTGTAAATAGTTGTATGTTTTGTAATGCAATTTATTCGAAATAAAAGTAAATTTAAAAATCCAAAAGAAATAACAAAGGGAATATTTTGTGTTTCTAAAAGATTTTCTTACCTTCAGCTTTTGGCAAAATCACTGATTACCCTGGTACAGTTGAACGGCATGTTCATCGATTATTTATTTATTTTCTAGTCCACATTTTAGAACACTTGCTTTTATGCATAGTGTTTTGAAGAACACATTAATATTATGAAGTGGATTAACTGAAGTAAACTTTTTAAACTAATCCTTGGTTGGACCATAGCTTTGGCCTGTGTATAATGCAAGCCTTGCTAAGCAACATTTTCTGAGAACCTGGACCTGGGCTTAGCAAACACATGTAATAAAAGAAAGTAGGCTGGGCCCAGACTCCAAACCTTTGGACCTGGGCGAGGGCTCCTAAAATTGAGCCCAAACTCATCTCTAGTTTCTGGCCTCCAACTTGTCCCTCCTGTGTAAGGAAGCTCTAAATCTAAGTAACAAAATTTTTAAAAAATTCGCAAAAGTAATAAAAACAAATGTAGATATTTTCCAAATGCAAGGAGTTGTATAGGAAGGTAAATGTAGTTGTGTGCTTTCTTGCATAGGAGAGACAGGTCAGATGCTAGAAACTTATAGCAGAACACAAACCTGCAATAAGAAACTGTTCAAATAAATTGCAAGTATGCAAAGCCCACATAACAGATAAATGTAGACTGTAGGAAAAGCACACTAGTTACATTAAAAAAATTCTAAATTTTTTTAATGTAACTCTAGCATGTTTTTTCAATAACCTTCATGTTCAAATAAAGCTGCACTAGTGGATAAGCATGTATGTGCAAGAAACTGGTTGCAGAATGACCTGGAATACTCTGAAAGTAATTAATTTTCAGAATAACCTTTTAAAAAGAAGAATTTCAGAAGGATTAAAAACCAAAAAAAAAAAAAAAAAAAAAAAAAAAAGTCCATCATTAATGACTGCATAAGGAATTCTCTACCAGGCATCAGGTTCAATTTAGTCAGATTTGACCATAACTAAACATCCATCAGGGATGTAAATTCCTCAGAATAGCATAATGAAGGAGATGAGTTATCTCTGAACTGACTAAATTTAAAAAATAATTTCTAGTAAACTTTATAAAAGGAAAGAACAGAGGAAGGACTATACTCCAAATAAAGACAAAATCAGCACATTACGTAAGTCTATTGTATACAGAATACCAACAGGAAAACATAATTTGGGTAAGCCAATTTTTTATGTTGGGAGTACCAGAAGAAACATTGATACCAGATTAAAAGAACATATTAAAAAGTGGAGGTACAAGTAAAATAAAACAGCCCTTATTGAATTTTGAATGGAAAATAGTGTCAGCCCTGACAGCAAAAATATCAAACTGGTAGCACAACATAAGAATGCTAGCCAGATATTGATAGCAAAAACCATTCATATATATAGAACCAAAGAATATAATTGTAATAGCAATGCTCCTGTTCTATCACATGCATGGGGACATATTTTAAAAGAGGAAGAAAAAATGACAAAAATCCTTCCAATGAAGGAAAATCCAAAATCTCTGGAGTCACAGAGAGTGCCACACGAGGAAGAGATGAAGTCTCATGTATTCTGCACAAATGTGAGATCTACCACTTTGCAGTGGGAAGATTAAATGACTTTAGGCACCAATGCCGCTGGAGAAGTGCAATTTGGCATGAGGCATCATGACCCACAACGGCCTACAATCTAGCAACAACACCTTTTTTATTCCATTTTGAAGTTATTTCCATAAATAGCTCCTTGTTTTAATTTTTATGTAAAATACTAGATTTTATTTTCTCATTTTAACTTTTCCTTTCTGAACAGGAATATGCAAATTTATGAAACTTTGCATTAAAGAGGATGACATGTTTATAATGGCAAGGATTACTACCACTTGTATTTTTTAAAGTTTAACTCCTTTTATCTCTCGTTTTATCTGATCTACCTATTTTATCTGTTTTTAATTCATATACTGCCCACCATTTAACATTGTAATGCCAAAATCGCAGAAGTTGAACCTTGCGACAATGGTGTTAACGTGATTTGATATGGTGATGGTAAGGGGAGTGAAGCTGTTTTTACATATTTAATTCTAACTTCTACAAATTCTGTTACACAGTGGCCGAAGGGACAGCATTATGATGTGTAAAACAGAAATATGAGTATATACAGTAAGAAAGCTGTTAGTACGAAGTACACAAGAACTGAACCATATTAACATGATATTTCACCATATTTAATGAAACATTCACAATCAGAAAGGCTAAACTTACCTCTAAGGTCTTGGCTTCTTTCCTTTAATACACTTCATGCACGTTATCGAGAACTTTTTGTTATGCAGCTGGCCTTTTTTGGGTTGAGACTTTCTTCATATCTGTTCACAGGTTGCTGTTGTTATTATTCCTCAGGTCATGAAACATTGAAACATTCTTATTTTCATTCACAGGGCACTACAACATGTTGAATTCTGACTGCTGTTTGACGTGCGTGATATCTCGTCCATATATATATATATATATATATATATATATATATTTCCCTCTTTCCTTCACTCTTCCTTCAATAACTTGTCGTTCAAATTCACATTTCTAAAAACGGTACTCCATTCCAAAACACAACACTTACATACCTAAAAATATTCACTTATATCACACCTATATTCTATTCTATACAAACTCTACTACATACTACTTACATACCACATGCAAACACTGTTACGTACTATATACACAACACATTCATACATTCTATTTAAAACCACTATCTACATAATTACACTATTTACATTTTACGGCAGTCAAACCACTGTCAACTGTGATTTACGTAGCGCTCCATTTGCCTCATACCACGTAAATACCCTGCAGCAAACCCTAACCTCGTTCAGCCAGTCGCAAACAATCCCCAAGTGCTTTCAACAACAACTCTGTCATCCTCGGGAGGTCGATGTATCCCTCTGCTCTGCTAACCGCAGATCAAGTGAGCAAATTCATCAAGGTTCCGGCTTCAGTCGTGAACTCTGCATAGTTGTTTTTCTGGCGCCATCTATGGTCAGTTATGTTCTCCCTTTTTTTTTCTTTGATTGTTGTTCTAATTTAATTAAGGCTTTCCAATGGTCATTTAAGTTGTTTGGGTCGTTAATATTACATACTCCTGATCTGGTTTTTTTCGATTAACACTGACTCTACAACTCTTACTCGGAAAAAAGCAGATCAAGAGTATGTAATATTAATGACCCAAACAACTTAAATGACCATTAGAAAGCCTTAATTAAATTAGAACAACAATCAAAGAAAAAGAAAAAGGGAACAGAACTGACAATAGATGGCGCCAGAGAAACAACTATGTGGAGTTCACGACTGAAGCCGGAACCTTGATGAATTTGCTCACTTGATCTGCGGTTAGCAGAGCAGAAGGGTACATCGACCTCCTGATGATGGCAATGTTACTGTTGAAAGTGCTTGGGGAATGTTGTTACTCTCCGAATAGGGTTAGCGTTTGCTGCAGGTTATTTGCGAGGTATTGGGCAGATGGAGCGCTACATAAACCACAGTTGAGGGAGGTTTGACTAGTGTGAAATGTAAATACTGTAATATAAATTATGTAGAAAGTGGTTTTAAATTGAGTGTATGAATGTGTTGTGCATATAGTACATAACAGTGTTTGTATGCAGTATGTAAATAGTACGTAGTAGAGTTTGTATAGAATAGAATATAGGTGTGATATAAGTGTAATATAAATTATGTAGAAAGTGGTTTTAAATTGAGTGTATGAATGTGTTGTGCATATAGTACATAAGTGTTTGTATGCAGTATATAAATAGTACGTAGTAGAGTTTGTATAGAATAGAATATAGGTGTGATATAAGTGAGTCTTTATTAGGTATGTAAGTGTGTGTTTTGGAATGGAGTACCGTTTTTAGAAATGTGAATTTGAATGGCAAGTTATTGCAGGAAGAGTGAAAGAAAGTGGGAAATATATATATATATATATATATAAAGGCTTAATGAAGGTCGGCAACACTCACATACTAGTGAGTATGCTTCTAGTATGGACGAGATATCACGCACGTCAAACAGCAATCAGAATTCAACATGTTGTAGTGTCCTGTGAATGAAAATAAGAATGTTTCATGACCTGAGGAATAATAACAACAACAACCTGCGAGCAGATATGAAGAAAGTCTCAACCCAAAAAGGCCAGTTGCATAACAAAAAGTTTTTGATAACGTACATGAAGTGTATT
The DNA here is from genome assembly GCA_039090855.1 of Macrothele yani. Lineage (NCBI taxonomy): Eukaryota > Metazoa > Arthropoda > Arachnida > Araneae > Macrothelidae > Macrothele > Macrothele yani. The sequence continues at coordinate 101,377,865 of CM077028.1, forward strand.
AAAGGAAAGAAGCCAAGACCTTAGAGGTAAGTTTGGTCTTTTCTGGTTGTGAAGTCATTACTGACTTGCACGTAAAATAGTGCACTTAATTGGCAGTTATTACCAAAGAAGATGCAAGTAATATGTTTAGTGAAACATCAATATAAGGTAAAACCTATAAAAAGAATTCTCAAAATACATTGATTCCTGTCAAAATGAATCCAAATTCAGGTACAGGCATGATTAATCTTACCGTAAGCGAAGTTTGCATTTGAAGGTAATTTTGGTATCACTGTAATTATAGAATTTTTCTTTTCAGACTATGTATCCTTCTAATTAGAAGACAATTCAGACTTTTAATTTAGTGTGAATTCCAAGCTTAACTGTGTAAAACTAGTACCAAAACTGAAATATTGTTAGACCTGAATTCAGTATTTACTTGTTGTTTTGCCTGATGGCTTAAGAATGTAACTCCTCATGGTGAGATGTAATTGTTGTGCTTGTACTGTGGCTTTGGTTCTGTTTCCTACCTGTGGCCAGTAAATTTAACGTAGATGGCTGATTTCTCTTATCTTCTGATGCACTGGAGCAGAATCTTTTTCATAAGTCTGCAATGCAGAAAGCAAAACCTAAAAACTATCTGCAAGGTAAAGGGGTGCCAAAATGTTAATTTTGCCATAAAATTTATTCTTTTACTCTGCGACAAAGTGAAGTTTTTAAAAATAAATCATTTTGAGATTTTGATAATAGTGTAAATTAGTATTTTAGTTGAAATAGTCAAACTAGCTTTTCCCTGATAAGAGATGCAGAAGAAACTAGAACTATTTTTTTATTTCATTCAGAACTTAAACATCATTCTTTAAATGCTTTTGGATTTTTAAAAATAATGGTCAGAAAGTATAAAGAATAATTTGAAATCCGTATTTTTTTTTATTTTGCATTTAGTTAATTCAATAAACTTGAACTCTCTCCTTCCAAGGATGTTTTGCCTGACAGACATTCTGCTCCAACTACTTCTTGCAGCAATTATGTTGTACGAGAGACCTCACCAGGTGATTATTTAGGTTACTGTGTTAGGGGGTAGGGACCATGTCAACTAAAACAATAGCACTTTTTCCACATTTAACTTGATTTGTAAAAGAGAGGTACATACAAAATTTTTGTTTGAAACCCAATTTGTGAATTGACCACAGTTTTAAGAGAAATTTAGTGAATTAGTGAAAATGTAGTGGGAGCAGTTCCATTGATATAATTAAACTCCATAAAAATAAACTGAATAAAACGACAATGGTTCTTGTAAAGCAATAAACTTTTCACCTCATGACATCAATATGAGATTAAACCATCTGGAAGAAAATAATAATGAAAAATTGTGACCGTCAGCTTCCGGAAAACCGCGTAATGCCGCCATGGAAACGAAGCAGGGACGTTAAAAATGTGTAAAAATATGGTTGTGAGAGCGGGAACATTAGCGATGCACAACAATTAATGGAACATTATGCCTGTGTAATCAGGAAATTGCCGCCCCGGTGGCGCAGTGGTCTAAGGCGTTGGCCTCTGATCATTCGTCCGTCAGGGGTCCGGGTTCGAATCCCGGTCAGGCATGGATGTTGTGTTTGTCTTACGGCACTGGCTCTCTCCCTTCCCTGGAACCAGTGACCCTAAATTAGGGACGGGCGACTGCTCATAGCCCATTGAGTTGCTCACGGTGGTCGTTAAACCTCCAATCAAAAAAAAAAAAAAAAAAATCAGGAAATCACACATTAAATGAACTGGTAACAAGGACATTATGTTTTATAATGTAATACAAAAATTAATGTATGTTGTATGGGCGCACGACGAAAAACCTCCATATATGTATTTTTCTAATGGAACCTATAATGTATTCCACGAAAACAAAGAGCTTTCGAAAGTTCCAGAACATTTTGTAAAATATTTGGAAGCTACAAAGAAAGCCAGAACTTCTCACACTCAGGAAAGGAGACACCTTTCTCGGGTGCAATAAAGATCGACCCATTAAGATAATGGCATCCGGCAAACATTGTTTAATGAAGGACAGGCGCCGAGAAGTCTGTGGCTGCACATCAGCATTGTGTGTGGGCAGGAAAATGTATTGTGTTCATATATGCTTGTATCTTTTGCGGCAGGTTAAGCCAGTCTAAGAAGCGCCGACGATGCGGTATGTCAAACGGTCTAGCTATCCAGTGGAAAGAACAAACGCCCGCGGAACGGGTAAGCGCATTGACACCGCCGAAGGGGGAAAGTAGCAAACGCGCTGGCCACGATGACGTAGCTTACCAATGGAGAGAGGAGGTAGTAGGTCCTCGGGGCAGAGAAATGGAAGTGACATGCACGAGGAAAAGAGGAAAGGGAGTAAAAGCGCGAAGCACAGGAGATAGTCTGTCTGGTGTTCGTGGAATGGGAGGAGTGGGGAGCAACTCCGAGAGACGTGACTCGAAGATTTTTCGGGTGCGTGTATACCCAGAGTAGGGGTACTAGAGTCCAGTCATACCATGTATGGTGACGGAACTATTATTTTCTACGTTAAAGAAAATCGGGAAATAGTTCACCGGGACGGTGACTCTCACAATTTCTTCCTGTAGACGGAGAGAGTAACTTAGGCATTTTGGGATACAGGTTCCCAGGACGGGAAATCTCCCAGATTGCGCCGATCTTCAGATAGACAGGATATACAGAGAGAGACACAGGTATTACTCTCTATCGAGAAAGAATCTCTCTAGCTCAAGAGCACCAGCAGAAGATAGGTGCCAATTGGTAGGTTAGCCGATTACAAACTTTTCTCATTCCATTGAAAGCAAGACCTTTGATTTATCACTATGGAGAGGTTTCTTTTTCTACAGACAAGCTTACCTGCAAAAGCCTCCAATATTAGTAATTAAATGTTGTTACGTTTTCAACCAAGTCTTTCAACAATTACTTTGTAGTCATTGGTAGTTTTTATCTGTAGATTTTCGGCAGTCTCGATCTATCCTCCTGATTCACAGATATTCTTTTATAGTAAAGTGGAGAGGAGCGTCCGTTCACTCAATATTAATATTGGGGTAAGTTCTTAGGAACGAACCTGGTGCTTCTATTGGCTGTGAGGGTGTCCTATAGCGTGGACGGCTGTGAGACATAATTTAGGGCGTGCCCACATAATTAGCTGGGTACATTTCCCTCTACAATGGTTTTATTTAAAAAAACTGAGATAAAGAAAATTATCTGGAAGGAAAAAAATAAATAAATAAAATGAAATCGAATGCGACCGTCAACTTCTGAAATGCTGCGTGACCGCAGAAATGGATAATAATGTTCCAAACACTTAACAAATAAGGATTTTGCAAAAAAAAAAAAAAAAAAATCAGCTTTAATCTAACTGAAATGAAACTATCTAGAAGGCAAAATTGTGAATCAGCTTTCCAAATGCCTCATAATGCAGCTGTGGAAAACGGAAGACGGGCAATAAAAATGTGTAAAAATATGGTTTTTGAAAAAGTAAAAAAAAAAAGGAACAGGAAAATAAAAACATGCCATATTAATCTAACTGAAATGAAGCTATCTGGAAGCCAAAAAATATAATTTTAAATGCTATGACGTCAATTTACAGAATGCCTATGGCCGTGAATATGGAGAAAACGCTTTAACAATATCAGGCTCTTATATATATATGAGCCTGATATTGTTAGACAAACAAAATCTATTGACATAACCAACCTTAAAAAACACCATAATACCTTCAAGTTAGAACTGAAGAACAGGTTCTCTGCTTTAGAAGGCCTAACATCGGAAGAAGTGGACATCTCTGAAGTTAACAGAAAAGTAACCAAAGCTCTTATGGAAACAGCAACAAAATTAGCTGGGTCTAAGAACAAGTTGCATGTGAACAAATTATCAGGAAAAACCAAAATGTTGATGCAAAAAAGAAGAGAGATGAGGACAACTAAAGAAGATGTGACTTCCAAAGTGGAATATATAGAGCTATGCAAGACAGTAAGAAAAAGTATCACTGAAGACGTAAGGAAATTCAACTGTGAACTAGTGAGAAAAGCAATTGAAAACAACCAAAGCCTAAAATTGGCAAAGGGACATCTCAGTAAGGGAAGAAAACAGATTATGGCACTGAGAAAAGAAGATGGTTCTGTAACAAGAAATAGAGGCGAAATTTTGACAAGAGTGAAAGATTTCTACTCCAAATTATATGAAAGGGATGATACATGCACTCCAGACATCATGAAAGATACCAGTACCAGAGTTCCTCCAGTCCTTCCAGCAGAAGTTGCACATGCAATCAAGAACATGAAGCTAGGGAAAAGCTCCAGGAGAAGATGGAATTACTGTAGACATCATACAAGAAGCAAGTGGAGAAATCGAAACAGTACTCGCCCAAATTTTCACTCGATGCCTTAATGAAGGAAAGATTCCTGAGGATTGGAACACCGCTACAATGATCCTGCTACATAAGAAAGGTGACATTGAAGATCTCGGAAACTACAGACCTATCAGCCTCCTATCAGTAGTTTATAAAATCTTCACTAAAGTTCTTTCACACCGCTTGAAGGTAACACTGGACATGGCTCAACCGAGAGAACAAGCTGGATTCAGGAGTGGCTAAGCACAATAGATCATATCCACGTGCTGAGAGAACTAATTGAAAGAGCGAGGGAATATGAACTTCCATTGTGCATGGCTTTTATCGATTATGAAAAAGCCTTTGATTCGGTGAAACCATCAGCAGTTACAATGGCTCTGAAAACCTGCGGTATTGAAGATGCATACATTAATATTATTAATAACATCTATGAAAATGCAAGTGCAAAGATTAGGCTGTTTGAAAATACAACACACGTAAAAATTGGAAAGGGAGTGAGACAAGGTGACACCATATCTCCGAAGCTCTTTAATGCCACATTGGAAAATGTTTTTCAGTTGCTGAGCTGGGAAAGCAAGGGGATAAAGATTAATGGAGATTATCTAACCCACCTTCGTTTTGCTGATGACGTAGTCATTTTTGCAACTACCCCATCAGAGCTGCAGAGTATGATCCAGGAACTTGCTGACAAGAGTAAAGAAGTGGGATTAAAAATGAACTTTCAGAAGACAAAAGTGATGTTCAATGCTTTTACAAGAAATGAAGATTTATCGATTGATGGAGAAAAGCTGGAGATAACAGACACGTACGTTTATCTTGGACAGCAGATATCAAGTAAGGGTCACATTGATGAAGAAATTAATCGGCGTACAAAACTTGCCTGGAGAGCTTTTGGAAGAAACAGCATAATTTTCAAGAGCAATATGCCATTATGTCTTAAAAGAAAAGTGTTTGATCAATGCATCCTTCCAGTGCTTACGTATGGTGCAGAGACGTGGACCTTAACTAAAAGAGACATACAAAGGCTGCAGACAACTCAAAGAAGCATGGAGAGGTGCATGCTTGGTGTAACCAGGAGAGATAAGAAGAGGAACTCGTGGATCCGAAAAATGACAAGAGTGGAAGACATCATGATCAGAGTTAAATCCTTGAAATGGCAATGGGCTGGACATACTGCCAGAAGGACAGACCATCGATGGACAGCTGAAATTTTAGATTGGATTCCAAGGGACAGGAAAAGACCCAGAAGAAGACCACATGGGAGATGGGTGGATGAAATTGAAAGTATGCAGGGGTGACATGGAGGAGACTGGCACAAGACAGACCGTTGTGGAGGAAACTTGGCGAGACCTTCGTCCAGCAGTGGATTGATAATGGTTGACAATGATGATGATGATGATGATATAAAATCCCTTTGATCTAACTTTAAATTGCGACCATTAGCTTCCGAAAAGCCACACCAAACGTGTCTGATGTGTTAAATGTGCACAAAAATATTGCTTCCTAGATTCAAAGTTGAAAAAAGTTATCTAGTAAAAAAAATATGTTCAGTTATCTGTTTTAAAAGATATGGAATAATAAAAGCTAAAATAAAATGGAAGGGGGGGGGGTGCATAGTTGCCTGCGTGACCTATCGATAACAGCTCCACTTCTGGAAATGGAGCCAACGTTAAAAACGAGTGAAAATTTCTCTTCCTTTGTTTTAAAATTTAAAGAAATCTTAAGAACAATTAATGTTAAAACAAAAATAGAAAAACAGTCCGCACACCTCTCCGAGAATGTGAGATGGATGTCGCCGTGTCACGCTGTTTCTGCCCGAGGGTTCTGATGCCTGTGGGAGCATAGCAGTGCTGTGAAACTGATGGAGCATAAGCCTGAAATGAACACACCAGGGTGAGATGCTGAGCTACTTGGAAGCACGTGAGAATAAAAAAGCATTAAAGACCTTATTGACACATACCTTTTAATATTTGCATGCAAAAACTGCAGCCATAATTTTTGTTATATCATAGCATCTACATTTCAGTGAGTGAGCAATATCTATGTGCATTTGTAAGTTGCATTTCTAATTGCAGGCATTTTTAAGAAAGCTTTAGAAAGAGCATCCTCTAGTAGAACCAGTAATATTCGCTACAGACGACTGGGAAGTCCAGAAACTACTGTTGTGGCTTTGACATGCTGTCTGTATGAAACAGCTTTAGCAACTCTTACTCAAATGAAATTAGATATTCTTACGGGTAAGCTTCTTTTTTCTTATTTTAGCTCAGATTGTATGTTTTTGGTATTTGCTAGTTTTATGTGCGAGAGCAGTTGTGGAAAACGTTAATTCGTCTGAAGCGTGTTGATAGTGGTTATACCCTCAATGGACAAAACATTAGAGATAGGGGCGACGGGCAGTTGACATTAGTATCCCCTGCACAGAGTAGAACTGACCCGAATCGAATGCAGGCAATGAATAGGTGGGCAGCATGGCTTCCAAACAGTGTATCACAATCAACGAACATGGGTAAATGTGGTGATCTGAGTGACTTTGAATGTGGACACACTGTCTGCGCAAGACAGATTGGTCATTCTATCACCCAAGTGGTAAGAACCCGAGAGCAACCATATCAAGAGTGTACTGTGAGTATACCATTGATGGATGTGCCAGCACCCAGAGAGCAAATGGTAGCCAACCACATGCCACTAATGATCAGGTTCGACATAGACTATCCAGGCTCATACAGACCGACTGCTTGGCAACGGCAGTGCAAATCACATCCAGGTTTAAAGTTGGAGGTCCAAGCAGTGTCAGTGAGCAAATGGTATAGTGCATGCTGCATGCCCTAGGCTACGAGGACTGACGTCCTACTCATGTGTCATTGTTAACCGCTGATCATCGGACATTACTCCTCTCCAAGAACACCAAAACTGGACCCCTGTAGAGTGGCACTGCATTGTGTGATCAGATAAATTCTGTTTTCAACTGTATCGAGCTGACAGGAAGGTATAGGTGTTGCGTGGACAGCATGAGGTCATGACCCCGTCATGCCAGGTAGGCTTTGTTCAAGGTGGTGGTTGCTCTGTGATGTGTTGAGGAGCCTTCTCATGGGGCACATTAGATCCCTCAGTCTGTCTGCAGAGGACCTTAACTGCTGCACACTACCAGCATGTGCTGGCTGATCACCTACACACTTTCATGGCTTTCGCTCATCCTGCGGTCAATGGTCTGTTCCAGCAGGATACCACCAGGGTCACAACACCCAGGCATGGCTTGAGGAACACTCATCTGAGTTTGGAGCCATCCAGTGCCCCCCCCCCCAGGTCCCCAGATTTAAACTCTGTGAAAGCTCTCTACGATGCAGTGTGGCCGCGGGTTGCCTAGTGGGCAACATTCATGACTGCCATGGAGGAGACCTCAGGTTCGATCCCAGGCAGGTATGAACGCTCGATCCACTAAAACCCCGGGTACTGGCCCCCGGTAATAAATAAGGGTGTCTTCCTCCCCCTTTCTACCTCACTTCCGTGTCACTTTCCTATCGGGCACTCTAGCTTAAATCTCCTAGCTTCCTATTTCTAAGGGTTGTTTAAGACCTGGGGTCAGGCGCTCCCTCCCTAAAATCCTCTACATATGATCTGATCTGATATCTTTGCATTATCGGAGAAGACCTCGGGTTCGATCCCGAGCAGGTACGAACTCTCGGACCACTAAATATCCGCCGTACGTCGGATGAGCATGTTAAGCCGTCGGGCCCCGGGTACTGGCCCCCGGTAATAAATAAGGGCATCTTCCTACCCCTTTCTACCTCGCTTCCGTGTCACTTTCCTATTGGGCACTGTAGCCCTAAATCTCCTAGCTTCCTATTTCTAAGGGTTGTTTAAGACCTGGGGTCAGACACTTCCTTCCTAAAATCCTCTACATATGATCATGATCATGATCTATGATGCAGTGGAGGAGAACATCTGATCCTGGACCGACGTCTCGAGCAGAGTTGTGGACAATGCTGCAACAGGCATGGCTGGCACTATTTCTGAAAACCCTCCGGCATCTAGTGGAGTCAATGCCCCAGCATGTTATTCATGCTAGAGGAAGACCAACACTTTACTACATAGGTATCTCTAATGTTTTATCCAATGAGTGTATATCATAACTTTTCAATTCCCTCTCCATTTCTGTCTTAGGCACCATTTAATTTGAGTGCAGCTCATTGTGACCGCACACTTTCTATATTTATCATTTTTTTCTTTCTCACTGTCTTTTCTTTTCTTTTTTTCTCTCTTTTCTTTCATGTGATCTGTGTTAGTGTTACGGGGCTACACGTGATCCTTCTGCTCTAAAATTATACAGCTCAGTCCAGGCAAAAGCTTATGACAGCATCATGAAAGCTGTTGAGTGGTGTGTTGTATTTTCATCTGTATGTAGTGGATTTCTATCCTCATGATTACTATCATATTTATTAGTAACTTTCTGGATTTAGTGGTTCCTGTTGACACTTCCCTCAGGGTGGACTTTTCTTCCATTCTGACTCTTTATATATTGATTCTAGTTTTGAAGAACTTTGAAACATTCTCACTGATCATACAGTTCAAACAGCTAGCTAAAGGGCAAAGTGTGTTTCAAAATTATCTACCTAAAGCATTTCAAACATATTTTTGTAGTTAGAACCTGGCTCTGAAATGTCAGTATTAATGACATTTGAAATTTTGAAATGTCAGCTTCAGTTATAATAATAGCCCAAGCTATCTGATAAGGGGGAGGGGGATCCTGTCTGGCATTTAGGAGTTCTAAAAACAGAGATTTTTTCAGTCCCACTTTTATATCATTCCAAACACAAAAATGTATTTCTCCTACCTAGCAGGAAAGTCATGTACCAGGAAAAGTAAAAAATGAAAAGGCATACAGAGTTGAATAAATTTATGCTGTAAATATGTGATTTTTTTTTTTTTGTATTTTATGTGTCAAAAGACATGTAGTAATTATAAAAGTTTTTATTCCGTCTTTATATTTATAGGTGTAAATAACAACATAACATTAATTACCAAGCTTTTGCTTGTCATCAGACAGCTTTCTCAAGATACATTACGAACAGAATGCATAGAATTAAACAAATAAACAATAAACAACATTCTTTCTTGTGTTCTTAACACATGCCATCATATTATAACTTGCGTGACGTGTTATACAGCATTCCGACTATCATGCTTTACCTCGTATAATTTCATATGAAACTTCTCCATATCTTGGGGGATATCGTATGAAACACTTTCATTACATGTGTCCCTTCTTCCCGTTATCTCCATTGACTCGCGTATTGAGGATTCTCTATGTGTAGCATACCTAGCTATACATTTAGCACCAGGCCATTCAAGTGTGGCTGTATTATTTAGTACCTCTCTAGCAAGTGCTGTAGAAGGTATTCCATCTTTTATATTTCTACTATGTTCCTTAACTCTAGCCTTAAGAGACCTTTTTGTCAGTCCAACATACACCACCTTTGTTCCATCGGTGTATCGTAGTGGGATGGTATATACTCTTGCTTTGCTCGTCTCATCCGATTCCTTATAATATGATAACGTTTTACTAATCGATTTCCATTTGTATTCCTACATCATATCCTTTACTACGTAATAAGTTTTTTAAAAGAGAAACTTGAGATGTGAGGTATATTACCTACAATTTTATGTTGTTCTTGTATTTAGGTCTTACATTCCCTTTTATTTTGCTTTCTGTATTTTTTATTATGGTCATCTTTTTGAAGTTGTGTCCAGCATCAAGGCCTTGTCTTGTTTTTCGAGATATTTCATTTTCCCTTTTTCTTATGTCTGAGCACATAACATAAGCTTTGTGTATATGTGATCGAAATCCAGCCATTTTATGTGATTCTGGTACATGGGACCTTGGGCTTACATGATTATTTATTGCTGTAGGCTTATAATACACCTTTGTACTTCCATTATCTGCTCGTTTGATCATTACATCTAAAAATGGTAAAGTGCCTCCTTCTTCTAACATCATTTCAAATTTTATGTTGTTATTCAATGTAACATCACAGCCTCTTCTTGACAAATGTCAACCCTGCCTTCTCGTGGTGCATCCTGTTCCCACTAAAGGGGCTCTGACGACCGCCAATAGCGGTATAACTATACCATCGGGATTAGAGGAAATTCTATCCCACACTCACCAACCCGCTTGGCCAGCGTGGTGAGTTATGGCCAAACCCCTCCAAAATGATTCCACAACTTAAATCTTGGCCCTCAGTCTCCGGCAGCTGGAATGTACCTGGCCAAGGCAGCGGCCAGTGCGACATGAAGGCAGAGGGTGCTAAGAATCTCCGGAGGACCGGACTAGGCTGCCATCTGATGCTGACCTTGGCTACGTACAATGGACGCTCCCTATCTTCTGATTCAAGGCTTCTTGAATTGGAAGAGGAACTACAAAGGATCAAGTGGGACATCGTGGGGCTAAGTGAGGTAAGGAGAAAAGGAGAAGATCTCATCGAACTGAAAAGTGGACATCTCTTCTACTATCGTGGGACAGATACTGGCAGAACTAGTGGTGTTGGATTTATAATAAACAAGAAACTGAAGGATAAAGTTGTAGAAGTTGAAAGTCCCTCTGACAGAGCTGCACGACTTGTTATCCAACTCTCGAAAAGATACCAGGCTCAGATTATTCAAACTTATGCACCCACCACAAGTCATCCTGAAGAAGAAATTGAAGAATTTTATGAGGAAATTTGTCATCTAAATAATAAAGGTAAGCAGCACTTCAAAATAATTATGGGAGATTTCAATGCAAAAATAGGGCAACGGCAACAGAATGAAACTTCAGTAGGTAAATTCGGTCACGGCAACAGAAACCAGCGTGGAAATACTCTCGTTGAGTTTGCAGAGGCAGAAGGGTTTTTCATCTTGAACTCCTTCTTCAAGAAAAAGCCACACAGGGAAATGGACATGGAGACATCCAAATGGGACAACAAGTGAAATTGATTTTATTATGTGTAACAAAAAATTCGTCATAGAAGACTGCAGTGTGCTAAACTAGTTCAACACAGGTAGTGACCATAGATTGGTGAGATGTAAGATGCACCTCAACACTAAACTTGAACGTGGCAAGCTCATAAGACAAACAAAATCTATTGACATAACCAACCTTAAAAAACACCATAATACCTTCAAGTTGGAACTGAAGAACAGGTTCTCTGCTTTAGAAGGCCTAACATCGGAAGAAGTGGACATCTCTGAAGTTAACAGAAAAGTAACCAAAGCTCTTATGGAAACAGCAACAAAATTAGCTGGGTCTAAGAACAAGTTGCATGTAAATAAATTATCAGGAAAAACGAAAATGTTGATGCCAAAAAGAAGAGAGATGAGGACAACTAAAGAAGATGTGACTTCCAAAGTGGAATATATAGAGCTATGCAAGACAGTAAGAAAAAGTATCACTGAAGACGTAAGAAAATTCAACTGTGAACTAGTGAGGAAAGCAATTGAAAACAACCAAAGCCTAAAGATAGCAAAGGGACATCTCAGTAAGGGAAGAAAACAGATTATGGCACTGAGAAAAGAAGATGGTTCTGTAACAAGAAATAGAGGCGAAATTTTGGACAAGAGTGAAAGATTTCTACTCCAAATTATATGAAAGGGATGATATATGCACTCAGACATCATGAAAGATACCAGTACCAGAGTTCCTCCAGTCCTTTCAGCAGAAGTTGCACATGCAATCAAGAACATGAAGCGGGGAAAAGCTCTAGGAGAAGATGGAATTACTGTAGACATCATACAAGAAGCAAGTGGAGAAATCAAAACAGTACTCGCCCAAATTTTCACTCGATGCCTTAATGAAGGAAAGATTCCTGAGGATTGGAACACCGCTACAATGATCCTGCTACATAAGAAAGGTGACATTGAGGATCTCGGAAACTACAGACCTATCAGCCTCCTATCAGTAGTTTATAAAATCTTCACTAAAGTTCTTTCACACCGCTTGAAGGTAACACTGGACATGGCTCAACCGAGAGAACAAGCTGGATTCAGGAGTGGCTACAGCACAATAGATCATATCCACGTGCTGAGAGAACTAATTGAAAGAGCGAGGGAATATGAACTTCCATTGTGCATGGCTTTTATCGATTATGAAAAAGCCTTTGATTCGGGTGAAACCATCAGCAGTTACAATGGCTCTGAAAACCTGCGGTATTGAAGATGCATACATTAATATTATTAATAACATCTATGAAAATGCAAGTGCAAAGATTAGGCTGTTTGAAAATACAACACACATAAAAATTGGAAAGGGAGTGAGACAAGGTGACACCATATCTCCGAAGCTCTTTAATGCCACATTGGAGGGTGTTTTTCAGTCGCTGAGCTGAGAAAACAAGGGGATAAAGATTAATGGAGATTATCTAACCCACCTTCGTTTTGCTGATGACGTAGTCATTTTTGCAACTACCCCATCAGAGCTGCAGAGTATGATCCAGGAACTTGCTGACAAGAGTAAAGAAGTGGGATTAAAAATGAACTTTCAGAAGACAAAAGTGATGTTCAATGCTTTTACAAGAAATAAAGATTTATCGATTGATGGAGAAAAGCTGGAGATAACAGACACGTACGTTTATCTTGGACAGCAGATATCAAGTGAGGGTCACATTGATGAAGAAATTAATCGGCGTACAAAACTTGCCTGGAGAGCTTTTGGAAGAAACAGCATAATTTTCAAGAGCAATATGCCATTATGTCTTAAAAGAAAAGTGTTTGATCAATGCATCCTTCCAGTGCTTACGTATGGTGCAGAGACGTGGACCTTAACTAAAAGAGACATACAAAGGCTGCAGACAACTCAAAGAAGCATGGAGAGGTGCATACTTGGTGTAACCAGGAGAGATAAGAAGAGGAACACGTGGATCCGAAAAATGACAAGAGTGGAAGACATCATGATCAGAGTTAGATCCTTGAAATGGCAATGGGCTGGACATACTGCCAGAAGGACAGATCATCGATGGACAGCCGAAATTTTAGATTGGACTCAAGGGACAGGAAAAGACCCAGAAGAAGACCACATGGGAGATGGGTGGATGAAATTTGAAAGTATGCAGGGGTGACATGGAGGAGACTGGCACAAGACAGACCGTTGTGGAGGAAACTTGGGGAGACCTTCGTCCAGCAGTGGATTGATAATGGTTGACAATGATGATGATGATGATTCAATGTGTTTATTTTTGTAAAAAACTCATTTAGACTCCTCTTCCCATGTGGCCATATAAAATAAACGTCATCTACATTTCGTAACCAAACATTAGGTTTTTGAACAAATTCATTAATCTTTTTCTTCCATAGGTCTCAGTATAGCTTCAGTTAAGACCCCTGACAAGGGTGATACCATAGGTGCCCCATTGTTTTGCTTGTAGACAGCCTCATTAAAATGGCAGTAATTATTGTTCGTAACCACATTTATAGTACTTTCAATACTCTTTAATGCTGTACTAGAAAACTGGTTTGATTCATACATCCAGAACATCAAGTTGGTTTTGGCTTCATTCACTGGTATAGATGGGTATAATGAAACAATGTCCATTATACTTATGGGATCACCCTTGTCAGGGGTCTTAGCTGAAGCTATACTGAGACCTATAGAAGAAAAGATTAATGAATTTGTTCAAAAACCTAATGTTTGGTTACGATATGTAGATGACGTTTATTTTATATGGTCACATGGGAAGAGGAGTCTAAATGAGTTTTTTATAAAAGTAAACACATTGAATAATAGTATAAAATTTTAAATGATGTTAGAAGAAGGAGGCACTTTACCAATTTTAGATGTAATGATCAAACGAGCAGATAACGGAGCAGATAAGAGAAGTACAAAAGTGTATTACAAGCCTACAGCAATAAATAATCATGTAAGCCCAAGGTCCCATGTATCCGAATCATATAAAACGGCTGGATTTAGATCACGTATGCACAGAACTTACGTTGTTTGCTCAGACATATGAGAAAGGTAAAATAAAATATCTCGGATAAGAAGACAAGACCTTGATGCTGGATACAGCTTCAAAAAGATGATGACCATAATAAAAAATACAGAAAGCAAAATAAAAGGGAATGTAAGACCTAAATACAAGAACAACATAAAATCCTTAGGTAAGATACCTTACATCCCAAGTTTCTCTTATTTAAAAAAACTTATTACATAGTAAAGGATATGATGTAGGAATAAAAATGGAAATTGATTAGTAAAATGTTATCAGATTATAAGGAATCAGATGAGACGAACAGAGCAGGAGTATATACCATGTCACTACGATACGCCGATGGAACCAAGAAGGAGTATGTTGGACTGACAAAAAGGTCTCTTAAGGCTAGAGTTAAGGAACATGGTAGAAATGTAAAAGATGCAATACCTTCTACAGCACTTGCTAGAGAGGTGCTAAATAATACAGCCACACCTGAATGGCCTGGTGCTAAATGTATAGCTAAGGTATGCTACACATAGGGAATCCTCAATACATGAATCAATGGAGATAATGGCAAGAGAGGACGCATGTAATGAAAGTGTTTCATACGATATCCCCCAAATATTGAGAGGTTTCATATGAAATTATACGAGGTAAAGCATGATACACTGAATGCTGTATAACATGTCATGCAAGTTATAATATGATGGCATGTGTTAAGAATATGTGAAAAAACGTTTATTTGTTTAATTCTATGCATTCTGTTCGTAACGTTCCTTCAGAAAGGTCTGTTGACAAGCGAAAGCTTGGTAATTAATGTTATGTTGTTATTTACACCTAAAAATATAAAGACAGAATAAAAACTTCCTTAATTGTATTAGGTGTATTAATATTAATTAATATGTAGTAATTATATTTAAACCAACTACATATTTAAGGGAATAGCATGCAGGTTTTTGTATCCTTTTAGGTTAAATTAAATAAGATATTTGATGCAGCAGATCAATGAACCAAATATATTTTCCTGCTAAATACTTAACTTTATTTGCATCATTTCATTTGCTGACAGTGAAAATGAAATATTTCATTTTTTGCTCTCATATGTCTCTCCAACAGGTTTATGTTATCAAGATATGGTTCTACCAAACCTTTGGAAATTTATTAGTACACTAGGACCAGGCAATGGTTTAAAAGCATTTCTAGATCATTTGGCTGTTACTACCAAGACATGCAGTCCTGAATTTCAGATCCTCATCTTGTTTTGTGATTGTGCTACTCATCTCATTACGTAAGATTTTTTTTTTCACTTTGCTTAATTGCCATGATAGTGCATTACTTAGATTTTCTATGAGTTAATTGCAAAAAAAAAACAAAAAAAAAAAAAAAAAAAAAAAACATTAGTTTGATCTCCTGAGTGAAAAGTGCTTTCATTTGTGATGCTTATTTATTTATGAAATATATGGCAATATTTTTTCTGTTCAAGTTTTGCAGGAAGTCAGGGTAATATGCTGCTCTGCCACTTGTTCCACATGGTACTCTGTTTGTCATGATGACACTAAGATGGTCATACATGAAGATCATCATTTGCTTGACCTTCAGTTGTGCCCTTCAGATTTTTTGGGGTCTTTGAGAGCGTAGACTTTTCCACTCACTCGACTGCAATTTTAACTCAGGTTCAAAGTCCCTAGCCCATATTTCACCAATAACAACAATTCGCAGCAGGACAGTGTCGCCTTCAGCGACAAATTTGCTTCAGCAATGTTGTACTGCCCACACAAGTCTGTTTGTGTGCAACAGTCAAGTCATGAGGGACCCATCTGGCCAAAATTTTTCTTTTCTGCAAATCATTTGTCAAAATACAGAATACTGATATTGCTAAAATTCCTGTAGCTTTTGCAATTTCCTCTCATGTTGCTCAATGATCTTGTTTGACACAATCTGTGACAAGTTTCACTCTTCGCTCATCTGTTGCCATTTTCAGCCTCCTTGACATCGGGTTGTTGTTTATGCTTAAACGTCCTTCACACAAAAGCGAGTAGCCCAGTGGAAAACTGTACTGCAGTCCACTGTTTCATCACCATAAACCTTGCGCAAAGCACTGTGAATGTCTGTTGGATTTTTGCCACTTAAAGTTTCAGTCTTGATGTATGACTGTTGATCTTCACATGCCAAGTACCTGAGGCATCTGCATGAGCCATTTCTAATCCTTGTCAATCCACAACACCACACACTGCAGGAGTAATGAGGACGTTTGCTGCTTCCTCAATCCTGCACTACAACTGACACAAACATCATTGAGATTGCGTCATCAACTCCACGGCTTTTCCACGTTGTGCATTTCATATGAAATGACCCCTGTATGTAAAAGATTTCATTCCACTATACTGTTCAACAGTGTACTACAAATTAATTTAACACATCAGTGGTGAGCTAATCTCCCTGAAGAAATCATTCTTCACCTATACATGGAAAGCAATGTTGACCACAGTATCATAAAATATGGCACATTGTACTGTCATTGACATTTGTATTGCCTTTCATGTGTACGTGAAGAATTATTTCTTCTGATATGTAAGATTTTCTCTGAAACACTGGAACTTGTGACTTGCATCTATATCTGGATGTCAGAAAAGGTCGTGTTGATGCTATGAGAAAACACGGGATTGCTTTGACTAGCACAAACCTGAGTGGTACTTAGATTTCTAAGCTGCTTAGTTCAGTTGCATGAATTTCATTGTTTTGGGTGGATTAACAGTCTTTGCATGCTCAAACAGAAATCAGGAGATGCAAGTTCAATTCCTGCTCCATTGTGATGTAATTTTCAAGTTTGTGGAAGAGGTGACTGCATGGGGAACAGTAAATATACTGCATGTTGTGCCATCAATGGCATTAATTAATGTATTTATGTAATAAAATCACCATTTGGCACTGTTAAGGTTCTGTGCAACAGATTGTTAAAGATTGCCCTGGTCATGGAAGTATGCTGCTTGGCAGTATGAAAAGTGCTGTGCAATGATTTTACCTTCCTTATGTAAGTAAATATTTCTTTTTAATAGCCACTTATATTTTGTATATGTCTTTTCAATATCCATTTATATTTTTTAGTAAACTTTAGCCTAAGTATTATATTTCATGAAGAAAAAAGTAAATTACTTAAAATATCAGTAGTGGCTTTTGGGAGGAGGCAAGGGATGCCGTGCCTCCTCAGAATTTCAAGACTCTTAGTTAGAATTATTAGTTTTGTTCATTCAGTACTTTTGGATGAAGCAGAACAGACATGGTATGACCATATAATAAATCACTTCGCCAAACAGAAAGAATGAAAGATAGACCTCATATACAAGACAATATAAGCGTAAGGTAAGCTTTCTCTCTTGCTGTATAGGTAAACGCTGTGTGCAGAAGTTTTCAAGACTTTTTTCTTTTGGCGTCAGTGAAGGTAGAGGTGTATATAGAATTTCATTTGAGATGAAAAAGATGTATAGTTCAGTCTTGCTTTTTATCTTCTGTTGATCTCTTTAATAAAAAAACTATTTCGATGCAATATATTTCATATTCAAACTGGCTTAACAGTTCCCAAATAGTCCAAGAGGGCGATTCAGACTGAAAAAATATATTTAGGCGAAGGGCTGGAATCATATAAACAGGTTTTGTGTTGGTCTCAAAGTCATGTAAAATGTGCATCTCCAGTAAAATCTTTATAAATCTTTTCACATGCCATGTTACTTATTTTATACTTTGCACATGAGAAAGTAAATAAAAAATTATAATGTGAAAATAATGGCATTAAATTGAATAAATTTATTTGAATACAGGCTGAAAAGTAGTTTGCCTCCTCAGCAATTTTGGTCATGGGCTGCCACTGTAAAATATAACTGTAGAAGCTGAAGCTATTTTAAAGCACTTGCATGTATTCTTTGTTAGTTTTTTTAATCATACTATGAGAATAATAACGTCTTACCAGTTCGGTGACACTCATTGGAGATGCCCTATTATGTTACCTTATTTGTCAAACTTGGGACCTGATTTTCCCAAAACTATATTACTTTTAGGATTTTGGATCTCTATACAGAGGAAGTGCAGTTACATGCAGCATAAGTAATAATAATGGAACAAAAGAATATATTAAGGGGTGTTTCATTTACCAAATTATACATAGAATAAAAGTACACAGTATGCAATGTTCAGCAGAATATTCTTTCTTTTTATTTCAGAGGATTACATCTTGCTTCAAGGCAGAAGACCATCTTTGCTCTCTGAATATAATGATAAAAAAATTATACTAATAAAAATTCCAAAGATATCATTAGAATTTTTATTTGATTCTGTTGCATAGTGGTTCACAATTGTTATTATACGTACATGTCAACAACTCAGTTGCTGCATTGTTTGTTATTTCTCACGTTGTATTATTGTTGAAGTGCTCGCAGGAAATATTGTCTTTGCTTGATAAAGAGTTATAATCATAAAATGCTATGGAATTTATAATAAATAGGTATACATCAATAACAGGAGCCAAGGCTGTTACCTACATTTGGTCATGGAGCATTCTGGAATAGTCACTTTGTGACGAAATTAAGTGACTATTCCAGAATGCTCCATGACCAAATGTAAGTAACAGCCTTGGCTCCTGTTATTGATGTATACCTATTTATTATAAATTCCATAGCATTTTGTGATTATAACTCTTTGTCAAGCAAAGACAATATTTCCTGCGAGCACTTCAACAATAATACAACGTGATAAATAGTAAACAATGCAGCAACTGAGTTGTTGACATGTATGTATAATGAGAATTATAACCACGTAAAGAAATTCAACACCTTGAGGTGTATGAAGAATTGATTGGTTCATAATTGTTTTATGTATCTCTTGTGTATTTAATTCTGTAATATACATATGGTTTTTATTTCATACACATGCATGATATACACTAAAAGTTATTCTTCATACTCTCAGTTGCACTGCATTTAAGTCACCTTGTGGTCATTGTTGTTTGTATTTCACTTCTTCAGGAGAAAAATGGATTACACTGTGTAATACAGTTTTTGTTCCTGGGTAGTAACTGTTATTTCCTGATTGCTTATACCTACAAAGTATAGGAAATGGCTATTATTTCCCACAAACTTTGCTTTTGTGACCATGACAGTGATATTTTGAAATTTACCTTTTTCCAATTACGAAACAAGCAAATTTGTATCTTATTGTTCACATCAATTAAAAAGAAACAGTATCTGAATCAAAATTAACTTGTATTTATACAGTACTGCAGTTATACAAAAATGATCACAAAAGATTTAGAAGTGAATAGTTTTTCTAGATTTACAACTATAGTGTAAATCACTTTCGCGAATCAACCCCCAAATGTAATCTCCCATCATGTTCTCATTTATACTGTCCTTGGTAGAAACGTTCAAAGTCCAATATATCCTGGTGGAAGCGCCCACCTTGATCCTCCGAGGACGCTCCCTTGTTCCCCTTGAATTTATCAAGATGAGCGTCAAGTATATGGACTTGGAGGGACATCCTGCAGCCTATTTTGGTGTGGTTCTTCACCAGAGTCTCAACCAGCTCCACATAATTGTCAGCCTTGTGATTGCCCTAGAAGTCCCTAACAGCTGCGACAAAGCTGTTCCAAGCCGCTTTCTCCTTTGTAGTGAGCATATTGCAGGAATTCCTTGCACTGCAGGATCTTCTTTATCTGTGGTACAACAAAGACACTGGCTTTGTTTGACCTTTGCCTCACACAGCTTGGGGAAGAAGTTTCACAGGTACTTGAAGGCTGCAGATTCCTTTAGTTGGGACAAATTATTTCATGAGGTGCAATTTGATGCCACCACTGCACACCTGACGTTCTTCCCGTTTGAAAACTCGGTCTGTTGTGACTAGTCTTTTCTGTGGCAGTGGGCTTTGGTGTCCCTGCTGTCCCAAAGGCAAAGATAGTAAAGCCCATCTGGATGGGTGAAAGGCAAGATTTCAGCTTCTCCATCTATCAAAATGGTCAGTATGTCAAAATTGTGTACATACTCAATTCGTAAAGGCACTTACCATTGGTATCCACAATGCTTGAAAACTCTTTTTGCACGTAATGTTATGCAATCCGAGAGAGGTACATGCTCATTCACGACACTTGACATAAAATACACGAAAGTAACTACGAATTGAGTATGTACACAATTTTGACATATTGGTTACTTAGCGCACATTTTTATTGACTGTTAGCAAGGAGGGTTATCCAGCAGCTAAAGTTAGTGATTTAGGACCATCAAAATGGGCTCTGCTTCTGCCACAATGTGACTGGTCTGTTTGAGGCAATTGGAATCGCGTGTAACCTGAACAAGTGCCGCCTCTTCATTGGCAGCTCATTCAGGAACCTAAAAGCTGTGCTACTCTATAATGGAAACAAGTACCTGTCTCTTTCCCTGGTTCACTTGATGCACCTCAAAGAGGATTACAACAGAATCAAGAGCTTGCTAGACATCTTGAAGATTGACGAATGCAGCTGGTAGGTCATCGGAGACTTCAAAATGGTGGCATTCCTGATGGGTCTCCAAGGAGGTTTTACCAAGTGAGCCACAGGAAGAGACAGGTACTTGTTCCCGTTATGGAGTAGCATGGCTTTCTGGCTCCTGAATCAGCTGTCAATGGAGAGGCACCACTTGTTCAGGTTAGGCAATTCCAGTTGCCTTGAACAGACCGGTCACATTGTGGCAGAAGTAGAGCCCATCTTGACAGGTGAAGAAGCTGAAAAAAGCTTGGTAATGCTTCCTCTGATCTGTGATTTGCGCACTTGCATCCAACAAGTTCCACTGCTTGAGCCTAGATGTCAAAATTTTGCCATTGGATTTGGTAAGACCAAAATTTTTTATCAAGTCATTGAGGTCCTTTTTGTTGGAGTAGTATGGGTTTCTCTCAGTTGTCCATCATACCTTCCAGAGTTTTGTTGCAGTGCTCGCAGGTGAAATGAGGTGCCCAAGGTTTGTCTCGATCCCCAATAGGCATGCCGAAATATGCCTTGTAGGCCTCACCCATCTAGGCAGATGCTTTCATAGAGTACTCTTTTGCTCTTGTCCACAGACATAGCAAAATGTGTCTGCTGCATACTTGCAGTGTCTTGATGCCATCTCCGAAAAATTCAGATATGTATCCACTTCGGCAGCTAGAATTAAACTGAACTGGTAGGCTTCAGGCCACTGTATTTATACCACTATTTGATCACTGGAATGTTCTATAAGGTTCTCAAGAGTTCTAGAAGTTACTCCAAGTTTACTCAGCACTGAATCCATCTGGAAGGTTCCAAAAAAAAACCAAAAAAAAAAAAAAAACAACCAGGTAAATTTCAAAATATTACTGTCCTGGTCACAAAAGCAAAGTTTGGGGAATAATAGTCATTTTCTATATTTTTCAGTTTTCAGGCATAAGCAATTAGGAAGTAGCAGTTACTACCCAGAAATAAATAAAAAATAAAACTTTGTTACATAGTGCAATGGATATAACCACATTCATAATTTGCAGTTCATTCACATGTTCAAGTCCTGAAAAGTTAGGAACCAGAGTTCTAGAGATTGCTTAAATCAGTAGAAATCTTGTTAGGAAGTCACTGCAGTTATCTACATATTTTTCTTCTCAGCAGGGTTGATGTTGGATGAGTCTTGTGCTGAACTTTTTAAGGTACAGAATATGACATTGAGCATCTGTCTCGTGTACAGGGTTTGTACAGACCTTAGAATTCTGGAAATATCTGGGAATTGCTCAAAATAAAGAAAAAATATTGCAAGGAGAAATGGCAAATTTGGAGTTAAAAATTTTTAACAAAAAAAAAATGAAGTCATTTTCTCTGCTGTAGTTTATCAATAAAGGTAGGTTGTACAATGAAACCACTGCTGTATAGAATATAAGAAATGTTTCATCCCTGTAAAACCTCAAATCCTCATTCATCATTATGGAAGCATCAGCAGAATTATTCATTTCTGTTCTGTGTTGTAGTTGATAGAAAAATGTGTTGGTACAGTACTTGCTTAGCACACAAATGCTGATTATTTTATAAATTTATATTTTTTCACGAATCATCTCATTCTTGGCTATACTTTGAGCATGCTGCTAGTAAGATGGTAATTTCTTGGGATTTTGATAGAAAAATGTAGTTTGCTGGTGAAAGAGTTATACCATGTCATTCCTAGAAATCATTATGTCTGAAATAAAAAGCCTGTAATTTCCTTTAAGCAGTGATGTTACAGCAGTGACTTTTCCCATTTGCATTTTTCAATCAGTTATCTCCAAATTTAATAGTGACAACTTGGATTCCCCTGTTTTACTATTCAGATCCATAAAAATGACAGCATTTACTCACCTGTGGTTTTAACCAGTGTTTACAAAAAAAAATTATGAAGTAATTCACATCTTAAGCAGAATCTTTTGGTGTGTAGACTCCCACAACTCTCAAGTTCATGCTTTCCAGTTTGAAAACAGTTCACGTAGTGCACTCTTGTATGTACAGATTTCCACTTCACCAACTTGGAAGCCATTGTATTGTTCAAGTCTGAAGTCATACTACTTCATTTTCAACTCTTCTTCATACCAGAAGAAAAGAAGGGCATCCTTGGCACTTAGAGTCAATTTCCCCAAAACTCTTCATATCTTCATTTTGATATATGCCATATTTAGATTGAAGGTCTGTAATCCTTTGGTTAATTTAGCCTCTTTTGTATTTATTCTAAATACATTTATGCATCCCAATCTGTTCCTTTGTTATTTATCTGAAATAGAGTTCGATTTTTGGAATTATTAGTGTGTGTGTGTGTGTGTGTGTTTGCGTTTGCTGTACTTTAATTTCATATGTGGATGGAAAGCTAATTGTGATCGGATTATGGAAGTTTTTCCACAGAAACAACCCGTGCCATCATTGATCCAGTTCTGAGCACAGTGTTGTATACCATAGCATCTGCTTGGTTTTGCTCAGCATAAGGGAAGTTGCCTAAGTATGTACAAGACCAGTTAGGCAGCTGATTTGTAGTCTTCCTTTGTAGTCTGTCTGTCATGTCTTTATTCCTCGTCGTGAGCAGGTGACTGTGGAACTAGGTAATAGTCAGTGCTGGTTCTGCGAATCTTCTCCAGTGTTAAGTATGTAGGGCAGACTTCTGCAAAGCTATGTAAACCACTTAACAATCAATAAAATATTGCATAAACTGGTATATGCTTGTACTTATAGAGTGAAACCTCCGAGTAACAGTCAATGCTCAGACCAGGAAAAAGGGACCACTGTTGGGAGGTGGCTGTTGTTCGGAGGTTAGGATTAAGTTGACATTGCTAGTCCATTGCATTTGTACAACAGCAGACTGCATGTATGAAGCTATGTACAAAGAAAATGGATGCAGTGCTTTTAAAAAACTCAATGTAAAATTTTTTTAAATTAATCATTATGCAGGGGATTTTAGGAAAACAGTGCCTGACATATGGTCTTAAACAGCCCTTATAAACAGCAAACTAGGGGGATTATATTAGGATATGTTATAGGAAAGAAAATAATAAAACTTATTGTATTTACTACATTCAATGTGTAGCAGGAAATTACTGTTACACGCGTTTTTATTACTTACGTAGTGGTTGTTGGACGAGGATGCATTTAGGGTTACGCCATTGTTGTATTTGATAAGAAATTCAGACTTACCCCATACTGCCTTGTTGGAGGAGGATTTCGTTTTTATGGTTTCTTTTAGGATTCAGGTTTTAATTTGGTTTTATCTTTTATTGATTTTAAGTACTTTTCATTGTAAATTTCATTCCTTTTAGCAAGACTTTGAGTATTGTTAACTTATATTGCATTTCCGGCAGTCAATACGTTTCAAACCTAAATGCTTTTATTGTACATAATTTCATTTACCACAAGATTTTTTAAAAGAAGACTTAAATAGTGAAGGCAGAACAACGATTCGAACACAATTCATATCCTTCCCAAGAAATACTGAGCTTCCAAGGCAGTATGGGGTCAAAAAATACTGAGCTTCAAGGCTGTATAAGTCAGAATTTCTTATCAAATACAACAATAACGTAACCCTAAATGCGTCCTCGTCCAACAATCACTACGTAAGTAATAAAAACGTGACAGTAATTTCCTGCTACACATTGAATGTAGTAAATACAATAAGTAGCGTACCATATATATTTTTCATTCAATAGCGAATGTAGCTTTTTGGACTTTGCAATAAAAAAAAAACGGTTGGTAAAAAACAAAACTGCGCTGTTTGCCAGCCATGCACCAGAAAACAGGAACAGAACCCACAGGGACCAAACCAAAAGATACCACTCCCAACCTTGTGCTGCCTGGAGGCTGACTGAATATACAAGAGCTCTGGCGGTCGCCTCGTGCAGAACAAAACTTGAACTCCTTTCTTTTCACTTAAGCGCACAGTCTGTAATCCCAAGGTTAGTAGAAGAGAAGGTTGCCTCGATCCCTATACCCTTCCTGCAGTCACATTTTGGGTGGGGGAGTGACGTCAGTGACAGACCCGCGGTCAAGGTCAACATCCACCCGTCCCTTCCCGGAAGAGCTAAATCCTATGTAATTTCAGTGTAATCTCACTTTGAGCTCAGGAGTTTTTTTGTGTAGCAACATTTTTCAGAGTGATCTATTAACCTAGTAACATTCAACATTCATAGCTACTGTTTTGTGTGACTGACTATCAGTGATGCCAAGGATGAGATGTACTGTTGCAATTTGCAACAACAATTTGAAGAAAACTAAAAAGGATCCTGATAAAAAGAATGCAATGTATCATTCTTTTCCAAAAGATCCAGAGCTCAGGAAAAAGTGGATTCATCTTTGTCGCAGAGATGGGAAATAGAACCCAGTATCCTGTACTGTGTGTTCAGAACATTTTGAACCCGAAGATTATGAGCGGGATTTGAAATTCAAACTTTTAAATTTGCCACCCAAAAGAAAATTAAAAAGCTTTGCCTTCTCTTCAAAAAAATTGCTGAAAGGTTCTGAGGTTATAAAACACGTGGATTCCTGCAATAAAAATCACATTGAAAGACTCGCTCACAGAGAAACTAAAAATATGATTTCTGATTTGTTACAAGTAAACCATTCAGATAACAGTTCTGAGAAGCAAACCGCAGTAGAATCCGATGGAGTAACAGAAATCAGAGATATAGAATATGGCACATTAATGTGTAAATATAGACAGTTGCTGACCAAAAATATTGTGTTATGCAAAAAGGTGTGCAATCAACAAAAAGAAATAAGTGATTCATCTCTAAAAATACACAGATAGAAATATGAAATTCTTGCAATGAAACGAAAAAATATTTGTAAAAAAATGTTGAACTTCAAGTTTGTTCAATACTACTCAAGATGTTTACAAGGGGTCAAGTCAAGTAAATATGCTTTTGAATAAAAAAAATATTATTTGGTCTAATGAGGATATATTGATCGCTTTGACTCTGCGATACCTGCGTAAAAGGTCATACATTTATTTACGAAGTGAACTGAATTATCCTGGATTATCAACTTTGCAAAAACGGGCATCCAAGATTAATCCCCAACAAGGTACCATGACGGATGTACTAAAATGTATGAAAACCGGGCATAATACAGAAAATTGCCAATACCCAGACTGATGAATAACACACGAAAGAATTCATAGTTGCAAAAGTGCTGCGTCGCGTTGGAGTCAAAAGTGATGAAAAAATGTCCAAAGATTTATACGATGCTTGTTCTATGCAAGCGACAACGATAATGTGTTAAATACACAACAATGCCTAACCACAGTAACTGAAGATGATGGCTGAGAGTATCTTGTTGGTTGGGTGGCCAAAAAATAAAAAGAAAAATACCCACATCTGGGTGATTACACATCAAAAAATGACACTGTACATATTGAGGAATCATGGCTACATCATCTGTCATTTGGAGGACTCATTCAACTGTCTCTTGAGTGGTCTAATATCACAAAAAAATGGGATATGATTTTTTTAAACAAAACTAAATTACACTATAAGTGAAGAGCCTTATTCGTTAAAACGTTAACCGAAAAAGCATCTCTTTTGTTATCTCTCTTGTTTCCTGGATTTTCCACAGAGGTACTTAGGACATATGTTAAGATGAGAATTATAATTAGGATTAAATATTTGAATGAGAAGCTGCAGTCAACCCTAACTGTCAAAAGAAATGCCAGAAATGAAGATGTCATTTGCTTAAAGAAAAGAAAACCTGTGAAAATAGTAAATTAGGAAAAGAAAAAACAAAACAAAAAAACTTAGACCTACCTATTTAGAAATAACCTAGTTTTGCAAATTATAAGTATATTAATTGGATTATAATTCATGTTCCTAAATCATGAAAATCCAAAGAAACAGAACTGCAACTACAGTAAACGTAAATACAAAATAATGCACTTTATGCTTCAGTCGAAAATGTTCAATTTTTATAATGCATGTGCATGTTTTTCTTTCTTTTTCCAACCTTTTAAATGTCTTTAATCTAAAGCAGGTTATGACTATATCTTTTGTAAGGGTCCTAAACTTTTTCAAAATAAACAAGTTTAAAAAAAAAAGAAAAAAACTCAATTGATTCCACACCCCGGATGGGCGGGCGAGAACTCGAGTCAAACTCCATGATGGGTCCTTCAGTGACGTCCCGCACCTCTCCCTCTCTGCTCCAAGATTTTCCGCGATCAAGGCAACCTTTCTTTCTACTAACCTTGCTGTAATCCAACACACCCAGCCCAAGGCGTAATTCCTTTAGCAACATTCTTTTCCCCTATCTTATACTTCTTCTCGAAGTACCAAAAGAACTGCATGAATGTCCTAAGGGACAAAGTGTTCCATTGATTTTTTTCAGGACTGACTTGAGTGTCCATTGTCCTCTGCTAAGAGGTTTTGTTGTTCCGAGGTTATTGTAAATGTTAGTTCTCTATGGCAGATGTTCTGTCCTAACCAAAACTTGCCATTGCTTGGAAGTTACCATTGCTCAGAGGTGTCCATTAACAGAAGTTTCATTGTATAAGCAATTACTAATGCTACAATAAAAACCAAAAAATGACAATTCATGTCCAAGTCCTGGGTGAGGTAGGAATTGGGCAGTTGCTTGAAAAGTTTGAGGCAAGTCGATTAATATTTTGGGGAGATGGAATAAGAAAGCTGCATGATATCTGCATTATTTATTTAGAGCATACAAGTGTGACATGAGGTGCTGCTTTTTAAACTCTGATGTCAGAAAAAAAAAAAAAAAAAATACTGAATTACAAAATTATTCAGTCAGTTTAAATAAGCTATGTTTAAAGTTTAATAATTTGTATGGAATATTTCCAAAATCTTCCTTTTGTCTTTCTACCATTAGACAATGTGTTGGTAGAGTGAATTTAACTTGAGTGCTTGATATAATTTTTATTGTAAAAAATTATAGGAGCTTTGTTAGAGGCAAACATATTACAGATTTTAGAAGTTTAATGTTCAGGTATTGTTAATACAAAATATGTGTTCAGATATATCTGAACACATATGTATATATTGCTTATAACTTAATGTTTTTATTTTTTATTTTTATGCTGTTGTTTTTTCTCCCCACAGCATCTTGGATGATATTGAAATGTATGAGCAGCAAAAGCCATTCAGCCTTGAAGATCTGGTTTCAATTTCTGCATTTCTTAATAATCTAGTTTTCAAATTGATTTGGAACAGTCTCATTGGTAAGATTTTCTTGTGAATATTTTTTTTATATATGAAAGTAAACAAATTTTTGCCTGCTACCTTTTTATCACTAACCTCATTAGTTGTTTATGTTACCCAACCATTGTATGCTGATGATACTGAAATAAATTACAAAATGCATTGTGAAAGAGTAATTTCTTTTTGTGGTGCAAATTAGTTACATTTCGTAGAATGTAAGATTTTAACCAATTTTTGTAGAATATCACATTTATGTGTTCTCAATATTATTTAAGTATTCAAGTTATGGTGTTAAGAAGTATAGCATATTGACATATTTGGAATTTGATGTGGTCACTTGGAACAGACTCTGTGACTGTGTTATAAAATGAAATATTTGTATTAATTCCACAGTTTATGGGCACACTGTACACACTACCATCAAAAAAGTATCTGGGCATCTTTTCCCACAGTCCAGTGGACACTCCTATTGAAGCACTTTACTCAGACCAGTGTATGAAGAAGGTGGTATATGACCCAGTTTGTAGAAGTTTGTTGTACTCCTAATGGCAGATCGGGACAGGTTGATGTAATTCAAGTGGGATGTTGTTGTTAGATGTCTTATTGCTAACTTGTTGATCCATGTAATTACTGACAAACTACACCATCTAAAGTTGACCATGGATAACACAGTTAAACCTGTATATAACAAAAGTTGACGAGAGAGTCAAAAACATCTGATATATGCGAACTTCATTATAGACAGACAGATAAAAAGGGTTATTTTTGGCATATTACATTATATGTCAGGTTAAAATTAGTCAATCATAAACTATTTATCAATTAATCAAAGGCAAATAATACTTGAAAACTGTATCTAGAAAAAAATATGAGTGCAATCTGCAATAACCATAACATTTAATGAATGTAAAAATTAAACTACCAAACATCTGAAATTTCACCTGTTACATGTTACAACAGATATATATGGGCCAATTATTGCTTGTTTTATGCTTATTATGATCATTGTTTTAGATGTCTTTCAATTTCCTCTTATGTGGTGGTTAAGATGTTTCTAGATTCAAAATAAACTCTCAAGTTTTCTAAACAAAGATTAAGTGATTGAAAGGTGACAAGGGAGGGGATAAAAGACAACATTTGCCCAGGAGATGTAAGTTTGGCAAGCATGTAGGGGAGGTAGTAAAAAGCAACTGAAATGTTCTTGTATTATACAAACTGGCCTATCTGTAAGGGAAAGCATGGGGTGTTGTAAGCAGCAGGTAATTTCTTGTTTTCCAGTGAAAAACTAAATGTGTGTTACTTATTGTATTTGTTGATAACCATGCTGAACTTTGGCATATGTGCTATATATATATATATATATATACTGAAGAGCAAAGCTGAAAACTAAGGAAAAACTTTTATATATATATATCACACACACACACACACACGCACACATATATATGTTGTGTGGGTTCAACTCTATTACCAGAAAAGTGAAGCACGAGATATTACTGCCACCATTCAACGACATCAAAAAGTATGGTACTGAGAAGGGTAGCGTGCATGCCTTGAGAGTCATCTCTGAAAACTATCAAGCATCAGTGTTGGGCATCAACAGAGATTGAGGTCCATATGAAAGCACTACATACTGATGCAATAGCTTCAGTTATAATGGATGAGAGGTAGAGTATGAGCCAATAAACTGTATCTTGCATGGTGCGAAAGACAGTAATTGGTTTTGTAGGGTGACAAATGATACTGCATCCTAGTCCAGTCAGGATGGCAGTTGTGGCAGATAACTACAGAATATCTACAAATAGAGTTCATTGTGTTAGCACTGAAGTTTGAACAAGGGAATGTACTAGTGTATAGAGTAGTTAATTGTGGTACTGCTTTTTGACACATGGTACATGTGCAGAGATTCTTAAATCCCAAGGCTTACCTTAACATGTTATAACAGTTGCAGAACTGCCACACTGCAGATACTGTTACTGATTGGCTCATGAACTTGTAGAAGTTGGACTGACCAGCACAGAGTCATTACTTGAACCCTTTTGAATACCTTCAGGATGAACTGGAGCATTAGAACGGCAGAACAACACATTCTACATCAGTGTCTGAACCACTTGCTATAAGAAGGGAGGACTACACTGGTTACATTCTGCTGTTCTTTGGTGGAAAACTTTCAGGAGGGAATGGTTAAGTTCATCAAAGTAACAAAAAGATCACCACCCCGCTATTGGGATGCATGTGAATAAATGTCTAGATATTTCATGAATGGAATATGGGATTACACCATAATATACAAATTTTGAAGATGTCATATTTACACCAAAAAGCGGATTGTCGTCTTCAAAATTTGTTTTGTGTGGTGTAATCCCATATTCCATTCATGATTTATCTGCTCCTCCGGGCAGTCACGGGATAGGATTCTTAACTTCCAGATTTGCTAAACATGAATGCTGGTTGCTTTGAATAGCGAATCCTGTAATGCTTATATTCAAATTAATCGGAAACCTGAGTGTTAGTCGTTCTGGGTGGTAGTGTGGTTAGCATACCCAGGCGCTATCTGGGAGGCGTGGGCTTGATTCCCGCTCTAGGATGACGGAATTTTCAAGTTTTCGGATATTATTTGACTTACCATGCTTTAATAATCTAAAGCAACTTATGGGATTTTACTAGGAAATGTTTTTTCCTTAATAGCAAATTTTCGAAGAAAACTCTTCTCCTTCTTCAGGCTGTCTTGTTATTGTCACTTTTTACTTGTCACTATCACGGTTACGGTTTACCTTGATGGTTACGGTTAATCACAAAGGTTTATTTGAGGCTTCAAAGAGAATTAGTAAAAAATACAATATTAGGCTAGCTCCAAGTTTAGAGAACAAAATTAAAATTTTTTTCCCTAAAATAGTTCAAAGAGAAGAAGATATTTTAAAAATGCAAGGAGTAGTTTATGAAGTAAATTGTAGTTGTGGACTATCTTACATAGGTGAAACAGGTCGCAGACTAGAAACTCGTATAGCTGAGCATAAAGCAGCTTTAAAAAATTGCTCCAACAAGACTGGATTAGATATAGGCATGTTAAAGAAACTGGGCACAGCATGGATTGGAATTCCCTTAAAGTAATCAGTTTCCAAAGCAATTTCCAAAAAAGAAAACTGAAAGAAGGAATAGAGATTGAGAAAAATCAAAATTTCATCATCAATGACTGCAAAGGATTTTCCTGCCTAACATCTGGCAGGATTTGTTGAAAAATAACCAAAACCGTCAAGGTAAACCGTAACCGTGATAGTGACAAGTAAAAAGTGACAATAACAAGACAGCCTGAAGAAGGAGAAGAGTTTTCTCTGAAAATTTGCTATTAAGGAAAAAAATTTCCTAGTAAAATCCCATAAGTTGCTTTAGATTATTAATTCAATTAAACTAGGAAGATTACCATGCTTGTCATATTTACACCAAAAAACAGATTGTCATCTTCTAGATATTTTTTAAAGGATAATGTTTGTAATGATATTTGCATTCTTTTCATCACACTAGTAAACATTTTTAATCAAGTGTTGCGTGTTATATTTTTGTTGATGTCATAATAATCATTGTTAATATAAAACTTGAATGACCATCAAATAGAATAATACAAAACACACATAACAAACAAATGTAGGTTGTAGTAGAACATGCATGTTACGTTAGAAAAGAAACTTACAAGACATGGAAGCTTTCAACACAACTTAGGCCTTGATCACCTGTAAACATTTGGAGCTAGACTGGTCGCCCGATTTGGTTTTCAAGTTTTTCATTACAATTGTTGCTAACCGATAAGAAGGATGGGATTTCCAAGTGATGGGAACAAAATGAGGACTATTGGTATTGCGATTTGAAGAGTTGAATATTTCAATGTTCTCACAAAAGTGTATCATCATATCATATCATATCACTGAGCTGTTTTCTGAGATTCAGAGGTTAGCTCCAAAAAGAAATACAAACTTCCAGATATTTTTACTTATTGTTGTCGTATCAAACTTCTCCATTTACAGCGATCTTGACATACAACTCGTGCTTCACTGATATCCATTACACGCCGTACACAAGATCTTTTATACTTCATACTCATAATCCTTTTCTCATGCAGACACTCCTGAATCTGATCCACTCATGTCTTCCTTGGCCTTCCTCTGCCTTTCCTTCCTGCCACTTGGGCTGAAAAGATTTTCTCAGTAAGTATTTCATCACTCATTCTTTCAACATGGCCAAACCACCGAAGCATATTGGTCTCCATCTTGCTAACAACATTTTGCTTCACATCACACAACTGCAATACATCTTCATTCCTCGCACAATCAGATCGTGTCTTGCCACAAACCCCACGTAAGTAACGCATTTCTCCAGCACACAAATGACTCCTATGTTTCTTCTGCAGTACTCAGATTTCACTGCCATACATCAAAGTAGGAACAATTACAGTTTCATACACAGCCATGCGGGACTCTCTAGAGAACCCATCATTCCTGTGAAAACCTCCCAAAGCAGCTATGACTTTCAAAGAAGAATTCACTCGCCTACTGATTTCACCATCCAACTTGTTCTTTCTGTCAAACATGCTTCCTAAATACACAAACTCACTCACCTGGTCAATCACAGTGCCATTTATACTTACATTACATTCAGTGCTACCTGTTCCTCTCTCAAACACCATAACTTTGGTTTTCCCCTTATTTATACTTAGTTTGAATTTCATGCAAACTTCGTGCATCCGAGGTCAACATACTCTGCAACTCACTTTTGCTCTCTGCCAACAGGACAGTGTCATCAGCATACAGCAATTTGCACACACGGATATCACCAAGACATAAACCACTATTATCTATTTTGGCATCACTCATGCATGCGTCCATAAATATATTAAACAGCCATGGTGACATTACACAACCTTGTCTAACTCCTGCACCAATGGAAAACCATTTTGATAAAACACCATTCACTCGTACACAAGCTCTACTACCAGCATACATGGCTTTTACACTATTTAGAAGATTCCCAGTAACACCATATTCATTCAATACCTTCCACAAAAGTGTCCTATTCACTCGGTCGTAAGCTTTCTCTAAATCTATGAAGGCAGTAAAAACTTTCTTCCCAACAGCCAGATACTTTTCAATCATCGTGTGTAATGCAAAAATCTGGTTAGTGCAGCCTTTACCAGGCATAAAACCACTCTGAACATCCCACACTTTCAATGATGCAAGACCCCGTACTTTTTCAATAACAACCTTACCAAACAGTTTCCCTGGCACACTCAGTAGGCTAATACCATGATTGTTCTTGCATTCAGTCTGATCACCTTTTCCCTTATACAAGGGAACAATAATAGCATCCTTCCAATCCTGAGGGACCATTCCTAACTCCCAGCAAAACTGGCAAATTTCAGTTAACCAGTCAATTATAGAGTCACCACCATATTTCAACATCTCTGCAGTTATGCCATCAACTCCTGGAGCCTTACCATTCTGAAGAGATTTTAGAGCTTTACACACACTTCTTCTCTTGAGATCCCTCCTGTGCTTTCATCCCTCATTGTGACATCATCTGCATCTGTCTCAGAATCATCTTTGCTTTTCTGATCTAATAACTCACAGAAGTATTCACCACATCTCTCATTTAACTCATTGGGCTCCCATATTATTTCCCCAGTCTCATTCTTCACACAACTTACAACTTTGTTTCCGCTATTTTTCCTGAGTCTCATGTACTTCCAGAAGGACTTCCTATCTTTCCAAAAAGCCAGTTCATGCCTTTCCACTTTCTCCTTCCTATCTTTTGCCTTACTGTGGCGAACCAGCTTAGCAGCTTCACGCTTCTTACAGTGATATTCATCCTCAGAGACTCTACCTTGCAACATCCCCAAATAGGCTTCCTTCTTTCTCTTTACTGCCTCTTCAATCTCACTATTCCACCAAGCATCACCTCTATTGTCACCCACTATTGTGGTGCCACAGACCACTTTAGCAGCAGTGACAACACAGTTCTTAAAACATTCCCACTTCTTTTCTACATCCCTCTCACCAGACTTCAGATCCTTTAGTCGTTCTCTGAGTAAGTCGGAATACTGCTGATGATCTTCAAGGTGCCTATCAACCTTTATTCTTTCTATCCTGGGTCTCTTCCTATTCCTTTTCCTCCAACCAACATTAAGTTTCACTCGTGACACTACCAAGTAATGATCAGAACCAACATACGCACCTCTCATCACACGGGTGTCAACAATTAAGTGTTTCAAACACTGATCATAGACAACAAAATCTATCACACTCTTTTGACCAAGAGTACGATTTTTCCAAGTATATTTGTGGACATACTTGTGGTTGAAAAATGTATTAGATACACACAAACCATTCTCAATGCAGAGTTCAATTAATCTTTCACCATTATCATTCACACAAGGATCATTAAACTTACCCAGAACATTGTCAGAAATTGCATTGTGCACACCTACTCTAGCATTGAAATCCCCTGCTATTATAACTTTTTCTTTAGCACCAAACTGACTCAAAACAGCTTTTAGCTCATTCCAGAAATCTTCTTTCTTATTCAGAAGGTTCTGAGTCACAAGGAGCATACACTACAACAATTACAATTCTCTGAAGTTTCACTTTCAAACGAATCCAGAGAATTCTCTCACTTATGCAACTATAGTGAATCAAGTTGTTCTTCATCTCTTCACTTAAAATCACACCTACACCAGCCTGTCCTCTCATATTATCCAATACTCCAGACCACACACTCACTGTGCCATTCACTTCTTCTACCCCAATTTCCTTCTTTTTGGTTTCACTTGCACCCAGCACATCCAGTCTATACTTATTCATCTCCTCAATCACCTCACTCATCTTGCCATTTATACCTCTAGTATTCCATACACCAATCTTACATTCACTCAGCCGAGATCTCTTTCTCATACGCTCGTTTAGAAAGTCCAGGTCGATTCCGTGGTGGACCGTCCTTCTGAAGTGTGGTAGGTCCACTATATCCCACACTTGAGTAATTCTTAATATTTCTTTTTGTCTTTTTAATCAGGTAAGTACATCAATGTGGGGGATTAGCCCACAGCTGAGGGTTCCAGTTTGTCATTCAACCTAAGGATTCTGGAACAAAACCCAGTGAGTTGGGGTATTTTTGCCAATGTCACACAGAACTAGCTTGCACCTCTCCAAGATTCACAGAGGCCCTAGTTGCTGTTGTGTGTGCCATTGTTACCACGGAGCGCCCTGAGGAGGCAAACCCATCGCTCACTACGACCGACCGCCCTTTTATTGAGGAAAGGAGCAATTTTCTCAGTATTCTTCCAAAGAAACACTACTGATTTATCAGTGAGAGTGAGTAAAGCCAAGGAAGAATTAGGTCTACCTTGAGTAGCGTCCTTTTGTTCTCAGTCAACAGTTTAGTAATGCTGCAAAATGTAGGTACTGTGGTGCACACCAACTGAAGTGGAAATAGGAATTTTGTACACCCCAGGAACATTGAGATCTTATATTTTATCTCTGCACAGGAAGGTAAGTTTCATGATGGTAAGATTGGATTTGAAACCAATCAAATAACCGTAGGAGTTGAAAATTTGATGCAACTGGTTGGTATATTGGTCAGGAAGTGGAATACTTTCAGCAAATAAAATTGTCTGTTGACTTATAAGAACAGAGAATGGTGAGTTGTTTTGACTTCAAACTTTTTTTTTTTTTGAGTTTGCTCACTAATCCAGAAGCAAAATTGGTAGTGAGCAGCAATGGTTTTAATATTCTTGTATTCAAAGGTGAGAGAGAGAGAAGTTGGGCTATTGCAGAACATGTTTGCATGAGTAATAAAAGAAGTCTCTGCAGAATGCTTATAGGTATTGCGAGGATTTAATGATAAGTAATGCCTCAATCTCGATTATGTTTGTTTTAATAATGCTACTTTAATAAAAAACATGAAGATAATTCTTGAAAGGAGATATTTTATTACCTGTTTCTACTTTTCTACATAATCACCACCATTCTTCATACACTTCTGCTGATAATGGACAAAGTCATCACAAAAGAACTCCAGACTTTCTTTCATCATCCAGGTTTTAAAAGTCCTTTCCACCTCTTCATTTGAGTCATACAGGTATATAATTATGTTTTCCTTCAATTTTGGGAAAAGGTAGAAGTCACATGGTGCCAAGGTAGATGTAGTAAGATGGTGTGATTCAACTTCTCAGCTGCCTCTGTGATATTTCATGACATATGAGGCCTAACATTGCAGTGTTGTAGCAAAATGTTCTTGTGCTTCCAAACTCTTCTCTGTCAGTTTTTCAAAGCCCTAAGTGTTGAAAGTAGTGCTCTGGGTTGGTGGTGGTCCGAGGTTCTAAGAAATCCATGTGACTGATACCATCTGCAACCCAAAAAATTGTAGCCTGTTTTCTTTGTCAAGCATGCTTCTGAAATATACAAATTCATTCACCTGGTCTACCTCTGTACCATTTAGACTGATTTTGCATTTAGTAATTGCTGTTCCTCACTCAAAAACCGTAACTTTGTTTTTTTTTTCCATATTTATACTCAGTGTCAATTTCATACAAACTTCGTACATAAGGGATAACATACCCTGAAACTCACTTTTGCTCTCTGCCAACAGAACTGTGTGTGTGTCATCAGCATATAGCAGTATTTACACATGGGAATCATAAAATCTTCACTAAACTTCTTTCACACTGCTTGAAGATAACACTGGACATGGCTCAACCAAGAGAACAAGCTGGATTCAGGAGTGGCTACAGCACTATAGATCATATCCACGTACTGAGAGAACTAATTGAAAGAGCGAGGGAATATGAACTTCCATTATGCCTGGCTTTTATCGATTATGAAAAGGCCTTTGATTCGGTGAAACCATCAGCAGTTACAATGACTTTGAAATCCTGCAGTATTGAAGATGCATACATTAATATTATTTTAATAACATCTATGAAAGTGCAAGTGCAAAGATTTGGCTGTTTGAGAACACAGCACGCATAAAAATTGGAAAGGGAGTGAGACAAGGTGATACCATATCTCCCAAGCTCTTTAATGCCACCTTGGAAAATGTCTTTCAATCACTGAACTGGGAAAACAAAGGGATAGAGATTAATGGAGATTAGCTAACTCACCTTCGTTTTGCTGATAATGTAGTCATTTTTGCTACTACCCCATCAGAGCTGCAGAGTATGATCCAGGAACTTGCTGACAAGAGTAAAGAAGTGGGATTAAAAATGAACTTTCGGAAGACAAAAGTGATGTTCAATGCTTTTACAAGAAATGAAGATTTATCGATTGATGGAGAAAAGCTGGAGATA
Organism: Macrothele yani; assembly: GCA_039090855.1. NCBI lineage: Eukaryota > Metazoa > Arthropoda > Arachnida > Araneae > Macrothelidae > Macrothele > Macrothele yani. Next base: position 101,415,147 of record CM077028.1, read on the forward strand.
ACTGATACCTACGTTTATCGTGGACAGCAGATATCAAGTGAGGGTTACATTGATGAAGAAATTAATCCGCATGTAAAACTTGTCTGGAAAGCTTTTGGAAGAAACAGTATAATTTTCAAAAGCAGTATGTCATTATGTCTTAAAAGAAAAGTGTTTGATCAATGCATCCTTCCAGTGCTTACATATGGTGCAGAGACGTGGACCTTAACTAAAAGAGACATACAAAGGCTGCAGACAACTCAAAGCAGCATGGAGAGGTGCATGCTTGGTATAGCCAGGAGAGATAAGAAGAGGAACTCGTGGATCAGAAGAACGACAAGGGTGGAAGACATCATGATCAGAGTAAAATCCCTGAAATGGCAATGGGCAGGACATATTGCCAGAAGGACAGACCATTAATGAACAGCCGAAATTTTAGATTCTATTCCAAGGGACAGGAAAAGACCCAGAAGAAGACCACATGGGAGATAGGTGAATGAAATTCTAAAGTATGTGGGAGTGACATGGAGGAGATTGGCACAAGACAGACCGTTGTGGAAGAAACTTTGGGAGACCTTTGTCCAGCAGTAGATTGATAATGGTTGACGATGATGATGACGACACATGGGAATTACCAATACATAAACCAGTATTATCTATTTTTGGCATCATGCATGCATCCATAAATATACTATATTGACGAAAGTCACTGAACACCTAGAAGAGAAACACAACATAGCATTTATTGACATACATTAGTACGGTGCTGGTCCACTTTTGGTCTTAATGCATGTACTGACTCTTTGAGACATACTTTCAACAAGGTTTTGTAACACAGCGATACATTTGCGCTTCCATTCAGTACATAATGCTGCCGCTAACTGTTGCTTAGCAGTAGGTCTTTGTTCCAAACTTTTTATGCGGTGCTCTAATTCATCCCATAGGTGCTCTATGGGATTAAGATCAGAGTTCTGTCCTAGCCAGTCCACACATGATACAGAATTACCATCAAACCATGCCGTAACAGTCCTTGGTGCATTATCCTGCTGGTACCAACAAGGCTCGGTTCCATAGTATTGCCACAGAGTTGGTAGCGCATAATTGTCCAGAATATTGAGGTAGACATGCTGGTTAACAGGTTTGTCCATGATAACCAATGGGCCGGGACCATACCACAAAAAACACCCCCACACAAGTACACTGCCAGCTCCAAACTTGACCGTACACTGTGGTAAATAGCATTCCCCCGGCTGTTGCCATACCCACACATGGCCATCAAACTGACTGATTGTGTATCTGGATTCATCAGCCCATAGAAACCGTTTCCATTGATCTACGGTCCACGATAAATGTTCTTTACACCGTGCTAAACGACGAGTAGAATTCGAGTGGAGATGAAAGGCTTATGAACAGCCGCACGACCACGGTTACCCATGGAATGAAGTTCTCTGCGAATGGTACGTGTACTTACTGAGGTTCCAGCATTTTTATTCACCTGTACACTGAAGTCTTGTGCAGTACTCTGTTGATTAGCCGTAATGATTCTCCTGAGGCTTCGACACCCTCTATCACTGATTTTCTTTGGTCTGCTGGTACGTTTTGCTGCTTCAGGCATGCCATGTGTCTTCCATTTATTCAGTGCATCCAAAACAGTTGACTTGGGTATGTTTTAAACACCTCTTGGTTTCTCTTATGGACAACCCACTAATATAACACCCAACGATCTTTCCTTTCTCAAAGTCAGTTCTCTTCCACCGCAACATTTTCACTCAACCTCACAGTGTGATATGATTGCGGTCAGCTGCAAGCTTGTTTTTATACCGTTTGTAGCTGTACCGCACATCTTAACAATGCAGAGAATCCGTTCATTGGCTTTTGAAGGGGTGTCCGGGGACTTTTGCCAATATAGTGTATATTGAACAGCAATGGGGACATTACACAACCTTGTCTGACTCAAGCACCAATAGAAAACCATTTTGATAAAACACTCTTCACTTGTACATACACTCTACTGCCAGCATACATAGCTTTCCCACTTTTAAGCAGATTTCCAATTATACCATAATTATTTAAGACCTTCCACATAAACACACTATTTACATGGCCATAAACTATGTTTTAAATGTACAAAGACAGCAAAAACTTTTGCTTGTGATTTATTATGATTCTTGAGACATACTCAGAAAGCTTTATTTTATTTCTGAAAAGTTTTAATATATTAAAGGGCTACTAACCCAGCGAAACAGTTTGGCTTATCTCTTGTATCACAATGCTTGGCAACAACATTTAAAAAGGAAAGGAAGGAAAGATAAATTCTTGCATTCAGCAGAAACATGCACATAAAAAGACATGCAAATAGATGGTGTAATCCAAGTTAAATATATATTTTTGCCTTTTTGCGGTCAAGTATACTTAGTGCTTTCTGTGTTTTTTTCTGCAGATATGAAAACAGTCAACAGTAATTCATTGCTGACTTCAGCACACACACTCCTGATGTTACTGTACAAAAGGGATTGCAGGCATTTCTATACACCATCAGATCATTGGCTAATAAAGTATGTTGTGTTTGTAGTTGTAATTTTGAAAAAGTTAAGTGTCTCTGAAAAGTCAGTGCATGTCTGTGTTATGCAGCTTTTTCCTTTACAGTTTCGGAGTTATTTTGTAATGTGTGCTGCATGTCCATTAATATTTGCACACTTTTAACAAACCATGGGTGTTTAACATGTATGATTTTATCCCAAGTGCAGTCCATACACTTTTTTTTTTTTTTTGACCCCAGATATTTTGAAGGTTTGTTTAACTTTCTGTTCTGAGATCTATTGGTTTCTGTAACGTTACTGGTGAAGATATCATGTTTCTCAAAACTGAAGCTGGTAAAAGTCTAATTCTAGATATAATGATGATCATGCAACAATCTCATATGCCATATGTAATCATTGATGTAAATACATAATATTTGGGTTTTACAGCTAAATCACATAATTGTAATATACAGACACCATGCTTTTGCATCAGTTTTATGTCAGGAAAAAGTTTGCATTTTATTTTGGCAGAGCACAAGTGGGGTTTTAGTCTTCATGCAATAGTGGGATTTTGGTTTAGGTTGTAAATCTTGCCAGGCATCATACTGTATGCGTGTCTGGCGAAAAAAACAAAAAAAAACCTGGCATTTTTTATGCAACAGTTTCACTTACCCAGAACCTTGGTAGAATGCAAGCTAAATTTCAAAGTACATGTCTTTATGTTCAATAGTTTGAACCTATCTGTTTGCCAGTTGTTCAATTCGATTCCTACACTGTACCAAGCTTTAGGTTTAGAGGCAAAGAACTTGTGGCACTCACGTTCGACATCATTCAAAGTAGTCAACTGCTTACCACAGAGGAAGTGCACCATTGCCTGAAATAAGCCATAGTTTGCAGGGGCAAAGTCAAGGCTGTATGCTGGATGAGGCAGCAGCTCCATTCCACGCAATGCTTGAAGTTTTATTTGGGTTTGATTAGTGCTATGGGGTTTTGCATTATCTAGTTGCAGCAGTGCTCACTTTCAGTTGACTAAGATAGGATATTTCCACTAAAGCTACATCCTGTCCAGTTGCTGAGAATACAGGTCGGCTTTGATAGACCGACCATTTGGAATGAGCTCAAAGTGTATTACACCTTCGTAATTCCACTAAACACACAGCATGTACTTTTTCTTGAAATGTCCATGTTTGGGGGTATGTGCTTTACCTCTATTCAACCACTGTTGTGAAGAATCTGGATTATGCAGATATATCCATTTTTCATCTCCAGTAAATATTTTTTCAACAAATCGAGTATCGTGTGGATTTCTGAGCAGTTCCTTGCATACCTCAACATGTCATTGAGCTTCAGCTGGGGTGAGCTTGTGAGGCACTTCACGGCATTTGCCTGAAAACCTTTCAGATCTTGTGCAGGTGCTCAGCGATGATAGATTCAGAAACTCCCGGTTCTTCTGACAATTTACAGATACTTTTATGTGGATTGTCTTCCGCAGCGACTTGCAGGGCATCCGATCAACAGCAGAGGGCCTACCCAAACCTTCCTTTCTTTTCAAGCTCAAGTAACCTGCCACAAATTTCTTGAACCATGTTTGCGTGGTCCAAGTAACCGCCAGGCATTCACCCTCAACTTCAGTAATTTTTTGGACTGCTAAGTAGCTTTATACCCTTGTTTCCAGTAATGTTGCATCAGAACCAATATTTCAAACTTTGTAGCTGCTGCATTTGACTGTGGTAGAAATTCAACACATGTGTCGCAACATGTGCTTCATGCCTTGCTCGATTCTCCACAGTACATGCTTTCAGCCATCTGCAGCACAGGAAAAAACTGCCACACTGAAAATATTCGTATTTGAGTCATGGAACTGCCCTGCAGAAAATATTCATATTTGTGTCATGGAACTGCCCTGTGCAAAGACGTCACTCCCCCTCCCCCAATTCCCAATAGATAGTTGTACCCTGCCAATGCTTTATACCTGTATTACTGTGATGTGACACTGGTGAGGTTATCTACAGTGTCCGACATCACAAAAACAACTCGCAATAGTTATGGTTCAGTTGCATACCAAGTCTTTCACATTATATGTTACAGTGTCATATTTTTTGTCTTATTTAAAAGATGAAGATTAATTATATCAAGTTCTTGTGTTTGTGAGGTAGTATGGTTAAAATTATCAAGTACAAAAATGTTAATCATTTTCAGCAAGTCTAAGAAAGTTAATTATCCATGCGAGGCTAGAGTTGGGTGTCCCTTGGTCAAGCTTCCTCCAGATATTTCAGAAAAGATCATGGTAAGCACACTGGACAAAATTTTAGTCAGCCCTAACAGAAATGACTGTTCGAAGTTACCAGTTTCACAGAGGGTGCTGTGATAACATTGTTGGAAGATAAATAGCACTGATATGGTCTACAGGATCATTTCTGCCTTGTGCAGTGGTGAAGAGCAATGTGTGTGTTGAATTTTGTCTGCAATATTGGTTGTAAGACAGACGTTACTGAGTGGCAGAAAGGAGCCATCGTGTTTGGCCGTGCCCACTGACACAAAGTGAATGAAGTCGCCCAATTTGTTGGTGTGTCGAAGTGTACTGTTCATCGGGTCTACAAACAGTAGTGTAGTTCACGGTCAACTGAAAATCGTCGACGTAACTGTGGCTGGAAAGCGATTCTTACCAACAGGAATCACCGCCATGTTTCACATCTAGTAACTGCAAATTGGTTTCAAAGCAGGCAATAATTGCTCCAAACAGTCGATGAAAGTCCACTCCAACCAATTTCCGAAAGGATGTTGCAACGAGAATTGCATGTGATGGACATCTGGAGCAGAGTACCACAGGAAAGGCCTCTTTTAACAGCAAGTCACAAAGTCGTACGTTATCAATGGGCTCAGAAGCACCAAAACTTTACTGTGGAGGATTGGAAATGAGTAATTTGGTCTAATGAGTCTCATTTTTGTTTGTACTTCAATGATGAGAGGCGACGAGTGCATCACAGGCCCAATGAATAATCCTGATTGTGTCGAAAGTGTTGTTCAAGAGGGGGTTCTGTGATATTTTGGGGATGTTTTTCGTACCATAAAATGGGTCCTCTTGCATACCTCTGCAGTCTGAATGATGAAGTGTTGCCCTTTGCCCTTAATCTCCAAGAGCAGCATCACATTGCCACTCCAGTCTTCCAAGACAACAATTGCCATGTGCACAGGACTAAAACTGCATCTGAGTGACACAATGAGCAACACTGTCTCACCTCAACTGGCCCACCAAATCCCCAGATTTAAATCCTATTGAAAATCTGTGGGATCATTTGGAACAGAAAATGAAACCCCGGGATAGACACGCATGTACTGTGGCAGAACTTCGGGACCAATTGGCACATGAGTGGCTGCAAATCGATGTTCAATACATCCACTAGCTCGTGGAGTCTTCATGCTGTTATCAAGACAAGAGGCGCTGTCACTCGTTATTAAGTAAGTTCTGACAGGGGTGACTAATTTTTTGTCCAGTGTGTTTATAAGCTCTTTTCTACAACTGCTAATAGAAAAGAGTGTGTCACTGAAACTGCCTGTTGTGAGTCAGTTTCATACAGCAAGATTAGTGGATCTCACATTAAACATGTTGGCCCAAAGTGGGGAAAAAATCTGCATCCCCAAACTGTCATTTGCAATGTTTGCTTCTGCTTTATATTTGAAAATATGGTACTGATGAAAAAAAAAATGTGAAGGTGAACTACTACTGCTAATAGTTTTTCAAATTAGCACATTTTCATTTGAAATACAGGCATTCCTTTTTGGAAACCCTGTGTATAAATTGTTCTCTGAGATAAGAAGAGTTTATTTGCAGACTAGAATTCTGTATATTCTTGATACCTCCAAGTTATATATTTTTTGTCAAATGTTTTTGGCTTCTGCATGTTTTTCGTGGCCTATTATCAGTTCTTTTATTCTACTCAGTTGTCAGTAAAAACATTAGCATAACTTGAAAGATAACAAGAAGCTGGAAGTTCCTGTCAAAAACTTAATAACTGATGATATAGATAATGTGTGGAGAATTCATCCTGAATGGATTTCTGTCTTTCGAAAATTTCGAAAACCAGATATGATTGTCAGGTTATTTTAAAACTCTGTTCTCCCTCTTACTCTTCTTTTCCTTCTGAAAATTATGCGAAATTGTATTTTTGTGATCACTGAATGATGGAATTGCACCGTAATGTCTTAAAAGTGTTCAAAATGTTTAAAAAATTTGATGCAGTTGCTTACCTGACAAGTTTTCCAGAGTGTGCTTTTGTTTTCTGGTCAGAAAAAACTTCTTACTGGGTTTTGTTACCTTTGTAGAAGTTTGTGAGATGCCCATTTGCCAGCCATTATTGTTATTGTTGTTATTATTATTATGAAGATGATTCCACCTCTTCCTGAGGTTTTTCTCTTCCTTCCGGGACGGGTACGACACACCAAATCTGGGAAGTGGTATTTCTTTCTCTTAGTTGCCCAGGCACTTCCTTACTATCCTACAAGTGTTCAGGATAGCTGCCTTCTGTAGTTCCATGTATGTTTGTATTATTATTATTATTATTATTATTATTATTGGAATCAGTGGAAGTGCCAGTTCTAGCAGGGACGAAAATGTTCCATGATTTTCCTTGTTTTAAAATTTTCTGACAAAGTTATGTTGTTGTTTTCTGATAATGTTCATTTCTTATTTTTTGTAATGGTGCAAAAAAGCAACTTGGTATATTTTAAGAGTTTTTCCTGAATGAAATGTGTATTTTCCTATTTCAATGATCTCCCCTCAAAATCAATCAATGAAGCTCCCATTTTATGCTACCCTCTCCAATTTTTTTAAGCAATATTAAATTTTAAGCTAGGTGTTTAATCTGTCTGTGACATAATTGGCACCATTTCCATGACCCATAAAATTGTTTTTATTGCAAAATAAACTATGGCGGTATCAATTTTTGGAATTAATTTCACTTAAAATGTATTTTTAGCCATTCCTTAGTCACCATTTGCTATATTAAGAAACAGAGCAGGCATTTTCTTAATTTTTCCAGTGAAATTAAAGTTCAAAAATGCCACTTCCCACTCAAAACAACTTTGCATGTTATGATAGATGATGGACAGTTTGAGATTTTGAACTTTAATTTCTCTTCAAACAAAAAGAAAAATGCCTCTCTTTCAGTCCTTGGATATAGCAAAGAGTGACTAATAAATGAGAAAACATTCATTCTGAATGAAATTAAAGTTTGAAATGTGATATTACCACTTCTCACTCTGCCATGAAAACAACTGTATGGTTCACGGAAATAGCGCTTTTTCTAGCACGCACGGGACAGGTGATGATTTTCAACTTGAATTGTGCTCTGAAAAAGAAAAAAGAAGTGCTTTCTCCTGACAACCAAAAAAAAAAAAAAAGTTTCATCTTCAAGAAAGTATTTGTAACTAGGCATGTTCTTAATATTTTTGAAAATTGCCTTTAATTCATTTTCTGCTCTTCCCCCTGTATCTAATGAGGATTTCAATTCTGAAATTGTCAGTGGCCAAGAATTGGGAATTCTGAAAACTTCCAATTTATATCAGTGTTTAAGTAATCATCAGAGTGCATCAATTCAAATGCATATGACTGGTGATCTGTTTTCTTATTTAGCATTTTTTTTTAAATGGTAGATTTATTTTTTTGCTGGTGTGTGTGGGGGTAAGTTTCTTAATAGGCAGTGTTTTGTCTGTAAATCTGTAAAGTTGGGGAAGGTGTGTGTGTGTGTGGGGGGGGGTAATATTATATGAATATATGTTCCTTGTCACATTGACCGATAAATCCCAACTCTTCACACTGAATGTGACTCAGATTTTCAGTCTTGGCTTGAGCATATAGTGGCACCCATGCTGGTGCTAATTAATAGCATGCAAATTGGATGATAGAAGATTGGAAGCAGGTTTTCTAATCCAATCAATGAATCACAAGATGTACTCCATTCTGCTGATTGTGGAGTTTGTATGGCATCAGTAGCAGAAGGTTATGGATCACTCATGCATGGTGTAGACTCTCCATGTTGGTGGTGTCAGTTGTATGAACTGGGAGCCCTGGGGCATGTGGACCAACATATGGATGCCGGCTTCTACCAGAAAGTGCTTGTGAGCCATGTACATAGTTAATTTTTGTACCTCCCCCGAAAGAGGAAATGGGTTTTTCTAGGATGATAGCTCTCCGTGTCATCATGCCAACCTTGTGCAGGAATAGTTTAACGAACATGATGCTGATATATCTCAAATGGCCCCAGACACACCTGATCTCAACCCAACTGAACATCTGTGGGATGTTGTGGAACATTAGGTGAGGCAGTTGGACACACCATCCTATTCCATACTCTAACTGTTAACTAGTGGACTACAGTGCAAACAGCTTGATTGCAGATCCCCACACAACTGTTCAAACACATTGTTGAGTCGATGCTATGCTGGGTGTCAGCCATTCTCCTGCCAAAAGGATGATCCATGAAGTACTAGGTATGTAGTCATAATTCAGTGAGCTCTTGGTGTAGTTTACACACTCACAAAAACATTGAGCTTGATATTTTTAAATGTTTATATTAGTTTTGCTCATTATTATATGCAGTAATGTTTTCCTACTATGCATAATTTCAGAGAAGTGAAGGTGAGCTCTTTTATGAATGATCTTGAGAAGGGCAAGAAGGCTGCTCAGGTTCTTATGCAGAAAGTCCCACATATCATTCCCCACAAAGAGGTAATACTCTGGACTTCCTATTCTTCTATCATAATAACTTAGTAGTGCCATTAAAGGATGTGTTTGTTTAACTCACTGTGTTTATTATTTTTGCAAAAAATATATGGAAAATAATGTATATATTTAGGTTTTGCAGACATTCCTGGAGTCATCAACACTGTCAAAAATGAATCATTCCTTACTTTAACAAAACAAAATAGCAAATATTGCAGCGCTGTTAATCGGCTAGTGATTTGGAAAATGTAGCCCCTCCTAGTCAACTGTGAACTATGCCTTTACAAAATGCAGGCTGTTCTGCTAGTGGTATAACTATACTATAACTATAAATCAGGCTATGAGAAAATATTATCCTGCACTCATCACTCTACTGGGTGGGAACATTCTTTGCCCCCCCCCCAAAAAAAAGAAGAGAAGTAATAACAGAAAGTGTATCTATCTACCTGTTACATTTACATTTTATGAAATGTCGACTCATAGAAAAATGATGTTGGCCAGGGCATAGCCCCTAAGAGATATGCAGAAACATCACCCACTTCTATTACAGATATACAAGGGCAGCATCACCAAGAATGGGTCATGCATGAAAAGTAGAATGAAAAGTAGCAAATTCAAACAGCTTTAAAATTTACAGTACCAATACTGAATGTTGGAAACATGACTAGACCTGGAATTGAAGCTAGCTCACTTGATCAAAAGAAGGATGATCCAAATTCTTTTGTAGAAACAAAATAGAAATGGAATATTGACTGGCCACTTTGTGCCAGTTGCAAGTTTTTATACAATGCAGCTCATGCGTGAGGATAAAATGAAGTTCAATATACTGCCAAGTCAAAATACTATCTTTGAAGTAAATAGGTAGGTTTATATAAGTGCATGGACTGAAACGTAAGGGAGGCCAGAAAGTATATTTTCTGCTTATGTGAAAGCCAAAGTAGTTCCAGCCGGAAGTAAAAGAATGATTTCTGGTAGTTGAAAAAAAAGGCATTACAAGAGTTTTCAAAATGGCAGCTGGTGTTTGGCAGAAAAGATCTTAATAAATATGTAGCACAAAGAAATAAAGACATGCAGAAAATGCAGCATAGTATTATGATGAGGTTTACTAAACTGAAGGTGTTAGTATAATGTTTTGTTGTAGTGTTATTTGGTTTAAGTTGTTGTAAGGATTATGTGTACTATATATACTACGATCAGGCCCCGTTTTATAACTGGGCAAATACCCAGGGCACCAAATTTTAGGGGCACAAGAGGAAGATATGTAAGTATTTTTTTTAAGGCAGGATTTTGGAAAAATTGTTTAATAATGGTTTTCTATTTCAAGGATTCATCGAGTGATGAAACGACTCTACATATGGGAAGTTATAACTTTATAAGAACAGGAAAAAACAAAATTATGAAAACAAGCTAGTTGCAAAAATAAATCTAAAAACAGTACATAAGAAGGAAGCAAAGGAGAGAAAGTTACTCGAAAAAGTAAACATAAGTGACATTAATTCATTACCATGCTTCCAATCATTGAATCCTGTTGCAAAATGTGTTTTCTTGTTCATTGGTTGGAACAGGCAACATGGAACAAAAAAAAAACCTTTCCAGTTGACTGAGAGAGAAGCAGCCAGTCTTCCATAAAAAAAAAAAATTCCATTAGGAAGCTAGCAAATTACCTCTGCTAGCAAATTATTATATAAGTAAACTAGAGGCAAAAATCCTTATACAACCCTCCTTATTGCTCTCTATGTAAGGTACATGGATGATGTCCTAATTATAGTAGATACTGTGGACCAATCTCTACCCTCTCAGATTCTGGCAGAATTTAACTTACTAGAGAATACCTTGCAGTACACCCTGGAACAGGAAAAAGACCATAGCATCAATTTCCTAGATTTAACCTTGACCTCAAGAGAGGGGGAAATATTCACTCAGCTTTTTAGAAAACCCACCAACACAGGGAAGATGTTAGACTTCTGCTCATTCCACCCTAATTATATTAAATCGAATACGGCAAGACAATTTTTGGAAAAAATTGAAATCCTGGTCTCTTCAGATACTCAAAAAGATCTTCACAAAGAAGAATTAAAGGAAATATTGGCAGAAAACAATTACCCCTCCCCATATGTTGAGAAAATATTTAGACAAGTGCCAAAAAAGAATCGGGAGAAAACCAACTTCAAATTAACCAGCAAAATTACGTACCACAAGGGACTTTTCGAGAAACTGAAAAGGATCGGAGCAAAATATAATATAAGGCTAGCTCCAGATCTTAATAACAAAATAAAGAAATTCCTGCCAACTTTAAAGCAGAAAGAATTGGACATCCAATTGCAAGAAGGAGTAATTTATTGCATCGACTGTAACTGCGGACTCAGCTATATAGGAGAAACAGGGAGAAGTATTAAGGTCCGAATGAAAGAACACCAAGCAGCTATTAGGTACATTAGTAACAAAACAGGGCTAGACAGACATATACAAGCAAGTGGACACTCCATAAATTGGAACTCAGGGAAAATAATCGCCCACCAGTCAAACTTAGTAAAGAGGAAACTAGAAGAAGGGATCGAAATAGCAAGAAGAAGTACCACAATTAACGATAATTGCGGTTGGACTCTTCCAACTGAGTGGCAGCAACTACTCCAGTGACGTAGTCCTGATGACGAACTAGGCTTTAGTTCAAAAATTTGACAACCAACTTTCATGAAAAATAACCTCTATAAGACCCGTAAAAAAGTTATTCCACAATAAGTGACATATCTAAATGGACCACACACACACACACCCAATGCCACACCTCCCTCGCCTGGTGCACAGTCAGTCAGCTTATAATTTTTTATTTTTTTCATAATTCAGTTACGCTTACACATTTAAAAGGGCAACACCTCCACACCGGGTGCCGAACAAGACTTGCCTACTGGAGTGTTTAAACATGAGTAAGAAAATAAGTGGTGCTGAGTTTAGAAAAGCGTGCTGCTAAAAGGCAGAACAATGAAGTTACACTACTACTAAAAAAGGTACCAAAAATAGGCTCCTTTTTACATCTACCACCACCTCTTCTGCCTCTGCCTCATCTACTTCTATTGAACATCTGGACTTATCCTCTTGCTCAGGACCGTCGTCGGCTGTGCAGGCCCAACAAGAGAGTGCAAAATATGATGAAGCAGACCAACTCAGCAGACCTAAGTAAACATGAAGAGCTTTCTAACCTACAAACCAACACAGTAGGCCTACTTCATTACACAATTTCATTAGAAGATCCTACAAATTGAGATGTGAATGTAATGAGAAGAATTGGCAGGAAAACACGTAACACACAAAACATTAAAAGAATTCTTGAAATCGTGATCACACGCGTTAGTTACGTTGAAAAATTAAGAGTGGGACGTTTCGGTAGCGACTACTACCTTCATCAGCCATGGAATGAGACACGTGGTAAAAGCGTCAGTTGTTGCCAGATTTCAAAATCGTTTTCCAAATAATAGGGATGTTAAAAGGTACGTCAGTATTGCAGGTGTTAGGGATAAGGTAGATTTCAATGCTTTCGCGGTATCTGAGGGCATGCCGATTGCTGAACAGGGCGATTCGCTTAACATTGTGCCAATCGGGAGCCACGGACCTATCGCTGATGGTTAAAATTGAAAGGGAGGTGGAAGAGCTACCTTTCTTAACATCAGCGATATGCTCCATCAAACGGCGGTTTATGCTGCGGTAAGTACTAGGTAGTACTTAAAATACTACCTAGTACTTACCGCAGTATAAACTGCCATTTGATGGAGCATATCGCTGATGTTGAGAGGTGGAAGGGAGGTGGAAGGGCTACCTTTCTTAACATCAGCGATATGCTCCATCAAACGCCGGTTTATGCTGCAGTAAGTACTAGGTAGTACTTAAAATACTACCTAGTACTTACCGCAGTATAAACTGCCATTTGATGGAGCATATCGCTGATGTTCAGAAAGGTAGCCCTTCCACCTCCCTTTCAATTTTAACCATCAGCGATAGGTCCGCGGCTCCTGATTGGCACAATGTTAAGCGAATCGCCCCGTTCAGCAATCGGCATGCCCTCAGATACCGTGAAAGCATTGAAATCTACCTTACCCCTAACACCTGCAATACTGACGCACCTTTTAACATTTCTATTATTTGGAAAGCGATTTTGAAATCTCGCAACAACTGATGCTTTTACCACGTGTCTCATTCCAGGGCTAATGAAGGTAGAAGTCGCTACTGAAAGTCCGGCTCCTAATTTTTCAATGTAACTTACGCGTGTGATCACGATTTCAAGAATTATTTTAATGTGAATGTAAGTTATGTAACTGAAAATATCTTAAAGAATCCTCCAAAACAAAACTTGCAGTCAGAGTTTTCAGGCTCTGAGCATATTTATAATGATGTCAAATGCATTCTATCTGCAAAGATGTTAAGAGGTACACTTCCTAATGGAATTTTTTTTATAAGAGACTGGCTGCTTCTCTCTCTGTCAACTGGAAAGGTTTTTTTTTTTTGTTCCATGTTGCCTGTTCCAACCAATGAACAAGAAAACACATTTTGCAACAGGATTCAGTGATTGGAAGCATGGTAATGAATTAATTAAACAACACGAGCAATCAGCTGATCACAGAAATAACATGCTTACGTTTATAACTAGGGAAAAAAGACCATGAAAGTTGATACCATGCTAATGACACAGTATGAAGAAGAGGTTTAAGTACTGGCAAGATGTTCTATCAAAATCATGTCTGTTGTCAGATTTCTTTCAGTTTGGTGTTTACCTTTCCAAGGGCATGATAAGCAGATAGGATCTACCTCCAATGATCTGTATCTTGGATGCCTGGAGTTGATAAGTGAATATGACCTCTTCCTTGCACAACATATTACAAAATATGGAAACAAAGGCAAAGGGCATGTCTCATACTTATCTGCTCAAACGTGTGATGAGTTTATTCATATTATGGGTAATTAATTGTGTACTACAAAAAATTCTCGAAGAAGTCAGACATGCTCGGTACTACTCCCTCATTGTTGACTCGACGCCTGACTGTTCTCACATCGATCAGTTGGCTTTAGTCCTGCATTATGTCTCCCTGGTTGAGGCAGTTCCAAAAGAACGTCTGTTAAAACTTCTCCCCGGAAATTCATAGTCATCTAGTTCTTTAGAAGAGGCTCTGATGAATTGTCTTTCAGAAATGGACTTGGACATTAAGTTTTGTCGGGGACAAAGCTATGATAATATGTTTAACATGTCTGGCCCCTACTCAAGACTCCAAGCTAGAATAAAAAAACACAATTTGCTAGCGGAATATGTTCCCTGTGCTGCCCACTCACTGAATCTTGTAGGATCTGCTGCTGCTGAATGCTGTACTGAGGCTGTAGTGTTTTTCAGATTTGTTCAAGAGCTCTATAATTTTTCTCAGCATCAACCCACAGGTGGGATATTTTAAAACGGTATCTTGCAAAAAAATCAATTCCCCTGTTGTAAAATCTTTATCTGAAACTTGTTAGTCTGCCAGAAAAGATGGCCCAAAAGCTTTACTATGAGGTGTTAAGGATATTCAAAACGCTTTACAGAACTTGTCTGAGGATTCTTCCATGAAACCAGCAACTCGGTTGGAAGCTCAAGGTCTTGAGTTCAAGTTTTATAATTTTGAAACTGCTTTCCTTTCTGTCTTCTGGGATGATATTTTAGAGAGGGTCAGTAAAAGTGGAGCAACAATTTATAAAAACAAACTCTCAATCTTGTAGCAGCCACCAAGCAACTTCAAACATTGGAGAGGTTTTTGAATGAAAAAAAGAATGAATTCGAATGCTATGAAAAATCTGCTTTGATTACTTGTGGATGTGAAACACCAAAGTACAGAGTGAGTAGGAAATGTAAAGTGTTTGCGGATGAAGAGTGAGGTATTGAAGACACTGTAGATACAAGAACAAAATTCAGAACTGGTGTATTTCTCAAAATCATTGATTCAATGATAGCTAACTTGGCAAAGGAGGAAAGCCTATGAGGTACAGACAAATCACTTTGAGGTGTTGTTTCTTCTAGTATCACCTAAAGTGGCAAACCAAGATGTTATGGAAGCTGCACTGAGATTAGCACAGTACTATCCAGAAGACATTAATAGTGATTTTGGGAACGACTGCTCTCATTTCAAGATGTATGTTGAGCTAGAAACATTGAGAACAACACCAGAACTGTACTTTTGCATAAGACATAACAACCTCCAAAATACTTTCCCTAACCTGGAAATTGTGTTAAGGACTTTCCTTGCTTTGCCAGTCACTAACTGCACAGAAGAAATAGGGGTTTTCTGTCCTAAGCATAGTGAAGAATACTAAAAGATCAGTTCTTGTGGACCGTAAACTGAATGTGCTAGTGTTAATGTGCTCTGAGAAGGATGTAACGCTACAAACAAACTTTTCTGATGTCATTGACAGATTTGCTCAGGCCAACAGAAGAAAAAAATCTTTAATTTAAATTGTTCTATGAGTACTTACTTCTGTAAGTTTTACTCTTGCTTTGTAAATAAAAATTCTTCTTTACATACTTACAAGGCATTTTCTTTAAAATTATAGTAAGCCTAACGAAAATGTCTATCATGTCTATCATATAATAATAACAAAAAAGCCCATGGGTGCTAGATCTTACCAAGGGGACAAGTTGAGGGAAAGGGGAGGGGAAGGGGCACCTGCATTTACTTTGCCCAGGGTGCCAATCATCTAAGCCCGGGGCCTGACTGCAATATACCTTATGCAGTATAGACCATTAGAATGTTAACCTCAGGATCTCTAGTTCATATCATGTGATCTACAAAATGCGTGCAAGATACAGTAAAGTCAGTAAGTCACAATGCCCTTCCTGCAATCTGAGTAGAAGAATAGTTCAAACATGGTGAAGCTATACAGTTGCTTGTCCCCTGCAGATTATTGTTCAGAAATGAGAGCAGATTTTACCATCACTCTATGTAACTGCACATGGCAGAATGCTCAAATACTTGGATGGGAGTGCCAGTACCTTATGACCAATATAAAGATAATTATAAGGATTATGACCATAGGTTCTTGTGCAAGAATATTGCTTTAAATGTATTATGATGTTAAAGGAAATCATTTCTTTGGGCTCTTTTGCTCATAACTGTATTATATGGCTTATACACATGCACATGTAGGGTGATCAGACGAATCTCAACCAAATTCGGTATACATACTTTCCCCATGGGGTATGCGGTTTCGATTTTCGAAAAAAAAAAAGTTCAAAATTCCACCCCTAAGGGGAAATTTGGGACTTCTGTCCCCCTTACTTTGCATATTATGTAGCTTATCTGATGAATTTAAAGATTAAATCAGATACGGTTCTATGTGTCTTGCATTTCCATGCCCTAAAAACTGGATTCGCTGAACAACACTTGATGGTGGTATGCAACTGACCTGGGTAGAGTTGTCTCACATGTTGTGGGATTCTGTCTTTTAAGACAGCTAACTAAGTTGGAGCATTGCCTTGATAAGCGAGACTCTTTGAGTATCATAACTAAAAGTCACAGGAGTTCAGATCTGGTGATCGTATCTACCATGGTGGTAGAAATGATCGGCTAATCACTCTCTCATTTGAAAACTGTTGCTGCAGTAAGGCTTGCACACTTAATCTGATATGAGGAGTGCACCATCTTTCATAAAGATTGTGGTGTTCAGACAATTTCTCTGCTGAATCATTGGAATGATGCAATCAGGTAAAGTCAGCATCATGACTCTTCACCTTATAAAAAACATTTTGCGGCTCCTTTATATACCCGAAATTTGTTACATACATACATACATACATACATACATATCACTAAGCTGTTCTCTGAGATTCAGAGGTTAGCTCCAAAAAGAAATACAAACTTCCAGATATTTTTACTCACTGTTGTCGTATCAAACTTCTCCATTTACAGCAATCTTGACATACAACTCGGGCTTCACTGATATCCATTACACGCCGTACACAAGAACTTTTATATTTCATGCTCATAATCTTTTTCTCATGCAGACACTCCTGAATCTGATCCACCCATGTCTTCCTTGGCCTTCCTCTGCCTCTCCTTCCTGCCACTTGGGCTAAAAAGATTTTCTTAGTAAACATCTTATCACTCATTCTTTCAACATGGCCAAACCACCAAAGTATATTGGTCTCCAACTTGCTAACAACATTTGGCTTCACATCACACAACTGCAACACATCTTCATTCCTCACACAATCAGTAAGTAACGCATTTCTCCAGCACATAAACATGACTTCTATGTTTCTTCTGTAGTGCCTAGGTTTCACTGCCATACATCAGAGTAGGAACAATTACACTATCATACACAGCCATGCGGGACTCTCTAGAGAACCCATCATTCCTGTGAAAAGCTCCCAGAGCAGCTATGACTTTCAATGAAGAATTCACTCGCCTACTAATTTCACCATCCAATGTGTTCTCTCTGTCAAACATGCTTCCTAAATACACAAACTCATTCACCTGGTCAATCACAGTGCCGTTTATACTTACATTACATTCAGTGCTACCAGTTCTCTCAAACACCATAACTTTGGTTTTTCCCTTATTTATACTCAGTTTGAATTTCATGCAAACTTTGTACATCTGAGACAACATACTCTGCAACTCACTTTTGCTCTCTGTCAACAGGACAGTGTCATCAGCATACAGCAATCTACACGCACGAATATCACCAAGACATAAACCACTATCATCTATTTTGGCATCACTCATGCATGCGTCCATAAATATATTAAACAGCCATGGTGACATTACACAACCTTGTCTGACTCCTGCACCAATAGATAACCATTTTGATAAAACACCATTCACTTGTACACAAGCTCTACTACCAGCATACATAGCTTTTACACTATTTAGTAGATTCCCAGTAACACCATATTCCTTCAATACCTTCCACAAAAGTGTCCTATTTACCTGGTCGTAAGCTTTCTCTAAATCTATGAAGGCAGCAAAAACTTTCTTCCCAACAGCCAGATGCTTTTCAATCATTGTGCGTAATGCAAAAATCTGGTTAGTGCAGCCTTTACCAGGCATAAAACCACTCTAAACATCCCACACTTTCTCTGATATAAGACCCTTTTTCAATAACAACCTTAACAAACACTTTCCTTGGCACACTTAGTGGGCTACTACCACAATAGTTCTTGCATTCAGTCTGATCACCTTTTCCCTTATACAAGGGAACAATAATAGCATCCTTCCAATCCCAAGGGACCATTCCTAACTCCCAGCACAACTGGCAAATTTCAGTTAACCAGTCAATTACAGAGTCACTACCATATTTCAACATCTCGGCAGTTATGCCATCAACTCCTGGAGCCTTACCATTCTGAAGAGATTTTAGAGCTTTACACACTTCTTCTCTTGAGATCCCACCTGTGCTTTCATCCCTCATTGTGACATCATCTGCGTCTGTCTCAGAATCATCTTTGCTTTCCTGATCTAATAACTCACAGAAATATTCACCCCATCTTTCACTTAACTCATTGGGCTCCCATATCATTTCCCGATCTCATTCTTCACACAACTTACAACTTTGTTTCCCCTATTTTTCCTGAGTCTCATGTACTTCCAGAAAGACTTCCTATCTTTCCAAAAAGCCAGTTCATGCCTTTCCACCTTCTCCTTCGTATCTTTTGCCTCTTACTCTGGCAAACCAGCTTAGCAACTTCATGCTTCTTTGAGTGATATTCATCCACAGAGACTCTGCATTGCAACATCCCCAAATAGGCTTCCTTCTTTCTCTTTACTGCCTCTTCAATCTCACTATTTCACCAAGCATCACCTCTATTGTTACCCACTATTGTGGTGCCACAGACCTCTTTAGTTAGCAGCAGTAACAACACAGTTCTTAAAACATTCCCACTTCTTTTCTACATCCCTTTCACCAGACTTCAGCTCCTTCAGTCGTTCTCTGAGTAAGTCAGAATAATGCTGATGATCTTCAAGGAGCCTATCAACTTTTATTCTTTCTATCCTGGGCCTCTTCCTATTCCTTTTCCTCCAACCAACATCAAGTTTCACTCATGACACTACCAAGTAATGATCAGAACCAACATCCGCACCTCTCATCACACGGGTGTCAACAACTAAGTGTTTCAGACACTGATCGCAGACAACAAAATCTATCACACTCTTTTGACCAAGAGTACGATTTTCCCAAGTATATGTGTGGATATACTTGTGGTTGAAAAATGTATTAGATACACACAAACCATTCTCAACACAGAGTTCAATTAATCTTTCACCATTATCATTTACACAAGGATCATTAAACTTACCCAGAACATTGTCAGAAATTGCATTGTGCACACCTACTTTCGCATTGAAATCCCCTGCTATTATAACTTTTTCTTTAGCACCAAACTGGCTCAAAACAGCTTTTAGCTCATTCCAGAAATCTTCCTTCTTATCGGAAGGTTCAGAGTCGCAAGGAGCATACACTACAACAATTACGATTCTCTGAAGTTTCACTTTCAAACAAATCCAAAGAATTCTCTCACTTATGCAGCTATAGTGAATCAAGTTGTTCTTCATCTTTTTACTTAAAATCACACCTACACCAGCCTGTCCTCTCACATTATCCAATACTCCAGACCACACATTCACTGTGCCATTCACTTCTACTCTAATTTCCTTCTTTTTAGTTTCACTTACACACAGCACATCCAGTCTATACTTATTCATCTCCTCAATCACCTCATTCATCTTTGCCATTTATACCTCTAGTATTCCATACACCAATCTTACATTCACTCAGCCGAGATCTCTTTCTCATATGCCATTTAGAAAGTCCAGGTTGATTCCGTGGTGGACCGTCCTTCTCAAGCGTGGTAGGTCCATCATATCCCACATTTGAGTCCGGATATTGATTTCTTTTTGTCTTTTTAATCAGGTAAGTACATCAGTGTGGAGGATTATCCCACAGCTGAGGGTTCCAGTTGGTATTTATATATATAAGGGTTCTGGAACAAAACCCAGTGAGTGGGGTCTTTTCGCCAATGTCACACAAAATTAGCTAGCACCTCTCCAAGATTCACAGAAGCCCTAGTTACTGTTGTGTGTGCCATTGTTACCATGAAGTGCCCCAAAGAGGCAAACCCATCATTCACTACAACCGCCTTAATTTTCATATTAAGTAGATAACCTACTTAATATGAAAATTAAAGGGACAACTGTGTCAAATTACACCCTAGCAGCTGGATTTTGAGCAATTTTTTTTTTTTTTTTTCAAAAATTGAAAATGATACTCAGGAAAGTAAGTATACCAAATTTGGTTGAGATTTGTCCTATAGTTCTTTCTGCAGAGAGCTCTGGACACTTCCTCTTTATTTGTGAACAACACCCTGTGCTTCAACATAAACATAGCTACAAGATAAACTGTTAGGTTGAGCTATTCTGCATAGATTTTCTTGATATTATAACATACAGTATCATTGCATACTCTCTGCCAAATTATATTGGTACTGCATGTTTTATTTTATTTTGGTCATCACACCTTAGTGTTTATTCATTAAATGTAGAAAATATATAACTGCATAATTTTTGAAAAATTGTTTTGGGGGATAAATTTTTTTATGATAATTTTGAAAAAGTGTTCTGTATTTTCTGCCAAATTATATTGGTACGGTACTGCACGTTTAATTTTTTTTTTTTTTTTTTTTTTGGTCATGACATCTTTGTGTTTATTTATTAAATGTAGCAAATATGTAACTGCATAATTTTCAAAAAAATTATTTTTGGGGGGGGGGGTGAATTTTTTATGATAATTTTGAAAAAGAGCCCTGTTTATGCTACAAAGTAAGCTAAATGTCCCAAGCCAAAGCTCCTGTGGTAGACAGTTAAGACTTCTTTACAAGGAGTTGCTACCTTATTCCTACAGATTTAATGTCACTTTCAAACCATTGCAGGTGTTTTGCTGTGCAGGCAGACAAACACAAGGATAGATTTGCTTTGTTCTGAAATTCAGGTGTTTTGCTGTGCAGGCAGACAAACACAAGGTTGATTTGCTTTGTTCTGAAATTTAAGCGTATAACACATGAACACAAAGATTGATGGTTGTTGAAATACTATTCTAAGGGGTTAATGGACATTTGCAACTTTTTGTGTGTTCTGGTCTTTGGAATCAGTATATCTCAGTGCTGTCAGAGCAAAACTTTTAAAGGAGGATTATTGATTAAAATAATACTTTCTTGTAAAAACCAAACATTTAAAAGGAAAGTAAGACTTGATTGATAGGCAAACCCATCGCTCACTACAACCACCTTAATTTTCATATTAAGTTGATAACCTACTTAATATGAAAAATGAGAATTCGAGGGCATAGTAGTCGAGTCGTGATCCACGCCAAAGCCATCTGTCAGATCTACAATGACAGAAAAATTTATTGAGGAACCAAAATTGCTCCTCCAAAAACACTAATATAAACTCCACAAGAAAGCAAATAAAGAAATCCCATGGAACAGCAGTTGTTTTAATGAAAAAGGTTGGATTAAAATTTAGTTGAATAGCGACTGCTTAAAATTAAGGAAATACATTTGAAAATTACTGCAATGGTGTGACATTAATGAAGAACTAAAATTCACATATCTGTCATCATCTTCAAGAAGTACTTCCCTGGTTTTTTAAGCTTACCATCACCTTTGTGAAACACTTTGTTGATATTAAGCAGTTTTTATTCAATTACTTTTTAATCCAGCTGATTTTTTCATTACAAAAACTGCTGTTCCATGGTATTTCTCTGTTTGTCTTCTTGTGGAGTTTATGTCAATGTTTTTTAGCAAGCAAATATGGTTTCTTCAGAAATTTCTGTGTCACTGTATGTGGATCCGACTGATGTCTTCAGAACTGTGCTTGGCTCAACCACATGCCCTCCAGTTCTCCCATGTAAATAATCAATCAAATCTTATTTTCATTTTTTACATTTGGTTTTTTCAAGAAAACATTATTTTAATCAATTATCCTCCTTTAAAAGGCCTGCCCTGAGAACACTGAGATATCTTGATTTCAAAGACCAGAACACACAAAAAGTTTAAATGTAAACATAGAAATCGAGCGAAAACACACAGACACATATGGTAAAAAGGTTCATTTAGCAGTAGCTTTCGGTCATCCTACGACCTTGATCACCCGCAATCAACTGGATGGGCTGGTTGCCAGAACTGCAATTTGAAGATGGGGTGTTGGAACTGTTGCCAGATTTTAGTAGAGAGATCCAAATAAATGGGATTTGGTGAGGGGTCTCAGAATTGCAGTGTTTGGTGAACAAAATTTCAGTGCTTTCTTGGAAATGCAGCAATGCTTTGTTGATGAATGGGGCAACGTTTTTTGTTTATTTCCAAATGGAAACTGCAGAGGTGTTTTCAAGGGTCAGTGCAGATAATGCTGTCTTTGGAAGACCATTGGAAATATATTTTTTTGTGTTCACTAAGTCTTGTATTGATGCTTTGGTATGTGCTTCCAATATACACTGAGAGACCAAAGGAAGTTGAAATGGGAATAGCACAAACTCCAGGGGTGAGACAGGATCCCTATCTATAAGCAGGTACTTTATTGCAGGAGGGTTTGGTTTCACTGTGAGAGTGTATCCCATAGTTTTGAAGAGTTTACACATCTTATAAGAGAAGGATCCATGGAAAGGGATGGAACCAATGAATGGTGGTTTTTCTCTCATAAGATGTGTAAACTCTTCTAAACTATGGGCTACACTCTCATAGTGAAACTAAACCCTCCTGAAGAAAATAGCCGAAGCCCATCAGTTCCCACCTTCTACAATTCAAAAACTCCTCCAAAATTCCCACTTGAAAAATCTGTCTGCACTCTCACCAATAATAATGGAAAAACCACCATTCATTGGTTCCATCCCTTTCCATGGATCCTTCTCTTATAAGATGTGTAAACTTTTCAAAATGATGGGCTACACTCTCACAGTGAAACCAAACCCTTCTGCAATAATGTGCCTGCTTAAAGACATGGATCCTGTCTCACCCTTGGACACCCCTGGAGTTAATGCTATTCCCATTTCAACTTCCTCTGGTCTCTCAGTGTATTTTGGAAGCACGTACCGAAGCATCAAAACAAGACTTAGTGAACACAAAAAAGATGTTTCCAATGGTCTTTCAAAGACAGCTTTATCTGCACTAACCCGTGAAGACACCTCTGCAGTTCCCATTTGGAAAGAAACCAAAAAAGTTGCCCCTTTCATCAACAAGGCATCTTTGTTTCCAAGAGAGCATTGAAATTTTGTTCACCAAAAACTGCAATTCAGAGACCCCTCACCAAATCCCATTTATTTGGATTTCTCTTCTAAAATCTGACAACATTTCCAACACCCCAATTTCAAATTGTAGTTCTGGCAACCAGCCCATCCAGTCTATCGTGAGTGATCAAGGCCGTAGGATGACCGAAAGCTACTGCTAAACGAACCTTTTACCATACATGACTCTGTGTGTTTCACTCGTTTTATATGTTTATGTATAAATGGTTTCTTTTATGATTAAAAAAAAATCCATGTTAGCAAAGATTTATTCTTTATGTTTCTATACTGTAAGTAGTTATTGTGTTTAATTGGAAAACTAGAGATAGCCTTGTATCCATTAATTTATTGCTGTGTTATTCATGTTTACCAACGTTTTTTTTTTTTTTTTTTTTTTCAGAGAGTTGTACTGTTTCGTAAATATGTTTATAACGAAAAAGCCGTTTTAGGGCTAACAGAATCAGCCTGTGCATCTCCACAATCCACACTTATTACTGTACATAGATCTAGGATTGTTGAGGTAAGTTGATGCTTTATTTTTGAAAAATATTCTGTCATGAAAAAGTAGATCTGTGGAGAATCTTTGGATGTGCCTTATGTATTCTTAATTGTAATTTGAAATGTTGCCACATAAGAAGCATACATGATATACTTATCAAATAATTTGTATTTCATGTAATCAATTATTGTTTTGTAGGATGGTTACCAGCAACTGTCATTATTACCTTCTCAAGCACTCAAGGGTATAATTAGAGTGAAATTCATTAATGAACAAGTAAGTGCAAAATTAATTATATATCTTATGATGTTGTTACTGAACTGTTTGTAATTTATAAATATTACAATGTTAATAAAATGTAGCTAGTGTTCAAATGCAAAACAGTTCCATGCTCCGTGGGTCAAAGTACCATTAGTAATTCATTTGCCTTTATTTTATGGTTATTCTTTCCTTTGTTTTTTTAGTTTCACATTTGTGTGTAAGAAAATATAGCTTAAGGCTGTGACTTATGCAAAACATAATTTGTTTTTACAGGGTCTTGATGAGGCTGGAATTGATCAAGATGGTGTTTTCAAAGAATTCTTAGAAGAAACAATAAAGAGGGTGTTTGATCCTTCTTTAAATTTGTTTCGGGTTAGTTGAAATATTTTTTCATTTATGCATTCTTGTTCAGAAAAAAAAACTGTATGGCATTGAAATTCTATTAATGTATTATAATTACTTTGTAATCAAGTTAGACTTCTCTGTGACCATGGGTTCATAATTACTATGGCTGAGATATTACTGTATATACTCGCGTATAAGTTGAAACCATCAGCAGTTGCAATGGCTCTGAAATCCTGCAGTATTGAAGATGCATACATTAATATTATTAATAACATCTATGAAAATGCAAGTGCAAAGATTCGGCTGTTTGAAAATACAACACACATAAAAATTGGAAAAGGAGTGAGACAAGGTGACACCATATCTCCGAAGCTCTTTAATGCCACATTGGAAAATGTCTTTCAATCACTGAACTGGGAAAACAAAGGGATAAAGATTAATGGAGATTATCTAACCCACCTTCGTTTTGCTGATGACATAGTCATTTTTGCAACTACCCCATCAGAGCTGCAGAGTTTGATCCAGGAACTTGCTGACAAGAGTAAAGAAGTGGGATTAAAAATGAACTTTCAGAAGACAAAAGTGATGTACAATGCTTTTACAAGAAATGAAGATTTATCGATTGATGGAGAAAAGCTGGAGATAACAGACACGCACGTTTATCTTGGACAGCAGATATCAAGTGAGGGTCACATTGGTGAAGAAATTAAGCGGCGTACAAAACTTGCCTGGAGAGCTTTTGGAAGAAACAGCATAATTTTCAAGAGCAATATGCCATTATGTCTTAAAAGAAAAGTGTTTGATCAATGCATCCTTCCAGTGCTTACGTATGGTGCAGAGACGTGGACCTTAGCTAAAAAAGACATACAAAGGCTGCAGACAACTCAAAGTAGCATGGAGAGGTGCATGCTTGGTGTAACCAGGAGAGATAAGAAGAGGAACACGTGGATCCGAAAAATGACAAGAGTGGAAGACATCATGATCAGAGTTAAATCCCTGAAATGGCAATGGGCTGGACATACTGCCAGAAGAACAGACCATCGATGGACAGCCGAAATTTTAGATTGGATTCCAAGGGACAGGAAAAGACCCAGAAGAAGACCACATGGAAGATGGGTGGATGAAATTCGAAAGTATGCGGGGGTGACATGGAGGAGACTGGTACAAGACAGACCGTTGTGGAGGAAACTTGGGGAGACCTTCGTCCAGCAGTGGATTGATAATGGTTGACAATGATGATGATGATGATGAAGTCGACTTCGCATATAAGTCGACCCCTCCACTTTCAGAGGAAAAAATCGTAAGAAATCGGAAACTCGTGTAGAAGTCGATCCCGGAATGAGAAAAAAAAATTCAATGAATTTATTCAAAAACATTTAAAAACGAAAAAAATTATATATATAATACTAAATTTAATTTGCATACCCCAAAACTTCATCGGAACCCTTCAAAATCCGATTCCGAGTCAGACTCGCCAAACAGTTCAAAAAAGTCTTTCTCCGTCATCGGCACGTCATCATAAACATCAGTATTCCCATCTATGCCTGTGTCATCAGAATCACTGTCATCATCACTCATAAAAATCTCATCATCCTCTGTGCCATCAAGTTTGTTATTAATGCAACATTTCTTGAATGATTTCACGACCATTTCCGCAGGTATCGCATCCCAAGTATCCTTGACCCATCGCGCAATCAAAACGATATCCGGCTTCTTTAGATTTCCGCCCTTGGTTTCAGTAGGCAAATCGCAACTTATCCAATCTGCCCAATACCTCCGCGCATTGTCCTTGAAGGGCTTATTAAGGCAGACATCTAGTGGTTGAAGAACAGATGTCAACCCACCTGGAATGACAGCAAGAGTTGTTTTTGAATTTTCTGCATTTTTTTTCATTTCTGCACAACGGTGTGCAACAAACATATCCCACACCAAAAGAGAAGGTTTCCTCAAAAGTGCATCTGGCCTTTTTTTCCGCACATTCTTTAACCAGTCAGTTGTTCCGGATTCGTTCATCCATCCTTTTTCATGGGCACGAACGAGCACACCAGACGGAAAGACAACGCTTTTCGGCAGAGTTTTGCTTTTGAAAATAATTACCGGAGGTAGCTTACTGCCGTCAGCCAAACAGGAAAGAACAACCATGAAACTGGATTTTTTGTGGCCAGTCGTTTTGATCAAGCTATTTTTTTCGCCCTTTTGGTTCACCGTCTTATTTCCAGGAAGGTCGAAACACATGGCGGTTTCATCCATGTTCCCTATTTGGGAAAGTTCAAAAGCAGTCTCTTTTCTCTTTTGAATTACGTACTTTTGAAATTCCATTATCTTTGCTTCAAGGTCACGAGGTAACTTTTGTGCAATTTTGGTGCGCTGGCGTAGACACAACCCATAGCGGTTCATGAACCTTGTGCACCAACCTGGTGAGGCACGAAAAGTGTTATTTGCGGCTGCAAACTTTTCATCTTTTGCGAACTTCATTGCTCACAAACGTATACCAGTTTGCATTACAATGTAACCATTTTGTCTGCAGCCCACAATCCAATCATTCAAGACACTTTCCAGCTCTGGGAAAGATGTCGTTCCACGGCACAGCGCCTTTTGGAATTTTCACCGTGTCCGGTTTTTTTTTACGCCAATCTCAAATCAGTTTTTCGTTAATGCCAAATTGATGTGAAGCAGCACAGTTGTTAGTATTTTCTGCAAAAGAAACCACTTTCAACTTGAATCCTGCGTTATAGGACATCCGTTTCTTTACACAATCCGTGTCACCCATAATAAGAGAAGCGAGACACGTGCGATTAAGAACAAGAAAAACACGTGCGATTAAGAACAAGCAACACCTAACACTGGCTGTCACATGGCTCCGTTATGTCGAAGGTCAGCGCAATCAACTGGTAGTTGGAAGGGTGGAGCTTTCTATGCGCGGCTGTGACTGCACTGTGGATACGCAAAGCCAGGAGAGAGGAGACTTTTCAAAGCGCAGAGAAATTCGGAGGGTCGCGATTTCGTAATTCTACCACATCGGTGTTTTTTCTTTATTTCCTTTTTTTTTCTTTCGGAGGATTGTGATTTCGTTATTAATACCGCATTGGCATTTTTATTTCTTTTGGGATGGATTGCCTTTTGCCTCACGGGAAGAACTTTTGGGCTTACGATTTTTTTATACCCCACGTATAAGTCGACCCCATTACTTTGAAGCTCTCATTTTGTCCCAAATTTCTCGACTTATAGCGTAGTATATATGGTAGTTCCTATTCAGACTAAGTGTATTTGCTCTTTGTTGAAACAATTTGACATGGATTGTGATTTGCTGGGTTTATTGCTATGAGAAATTCCATTATTTTTAACTTATATTGCTGCTGTGTTCAAAAAGAGTTGGCTTTAGTATGATGTCCATAATATTTTTAAAAGGACAGATAATTTATGCTTTAAAAATATGAATATTTTTTAAATATTGAAAGAACTAAAAAATATGAAAGTTTTACTGGCCCATAGCAGCATGTCATTTAACATAATGTCCATAATATTTTTAAAAGCATAGATAATTTATATAAATAGGCTAAATAAAAGGTTATTACGTAAGGAAATGAGGATAATCCATATACACCACATGACCCGAACTCCAACCGTCCTCCAGGCCTGTACACATTAAATTTTAACATACACATTCATGCATTTTTAAATCTTTGAACATATAAAATCTAACCATAAGGCTTCCTCTTCTAACTAATGTGAAACTTCTGTATATTCTAAACTGTGTGGTTTTAGTGGACAAGTTCACTTAACATATTTTTCTGTGTTATTTAGAATTTTCAAAAAACTTTAATATGTTCTTTAAAACATTAATAATAACAAATAATTAGCAAGAACAGCCAACTTTGCATGTCTTTCATAATTCTCTCAGGTTTTCAGCCAAATTTACGACACTGCCAAAGATACCTAGCGAATTATGAAAAATTTGTCTCCTGCCGACCCAATGTGCAATTTATGATTGAACCCCTATCTTTTAAGCTAATTAACCATCATGTGCATGGATGTTCAAAGGAACAATTCATAAATTTATTCCGTTAATCATTTTCCAGCCTCTTCTTGCCTGCCTTTTTATTCTTGTCAGTGATTAATAACAGAGGTTGAGGCACTGTGAGCTTCTGTGCAATTAACTGTTCTAGGTATGGGAAGCAGCTGACCATCTGATTGGCTACCTTCAAGTGTAGGTGCAATCATGTTAGCCAATCACAGTGGGATAGAGCTGTAGGGAGGCAAAGACTTGCTCCTCCAGCTGCACCCTGGTATCCTTTCATTTTATGGCTATGAAGCAAGTATAACCACCTGGTTTTATTCTATTTGATGTTTGGATTTTGCATTATTTTAAGTGCATAACCATCTGGACTAAAATTAAACTGTTTTTGCAGTTTAATTTTAATCCACATGGTTATGCACAACACCAAGCCAAGAAAAGTGAAAATTTCACACTGATATGAGAACAGTTGTTCAAAAGAGTGACCTTTCCTTCTGAAATCCTAAGTTTCAGCTGGACATGTTATTTGTAACATCCTTGTGGATGATTCCTCAATCACACTCTGTGAATGAGATAATTAAAACCATTGAAACATTAAATCACAAAAACATGTATGGAAAAATATGAGTTATGTTAAAACTACTTTCTAGTTTCTTTGGAAAAGGTACCAAAAATGATGTGACAATTGAGGAAATGCTTTTTATTTCTTTTGTTCTGTAGTACAACATACCTGTTGCAAGTGTTTATATGCAGGACTGGTATTTCATGCCATGTTTCCAGACTTTAAAATTGCAAAACAATATAGGCCCTTACAGAATATGGCTAAATCCACACAAAAGGTATTGTTAATATTCTGCAGAAAAGTCCACTGTTTTTATCTACAGATGGCATTATGGATTCTATTGATACAAAACTGTATTCTGTTGTGTCATATTTCAATGAAGTTAAAGGTAAGATTGGTCCTGTATTACTTACCATTTTAGAGTGTTTGATAACACAGTAGGCATATTTAAGATTCCAAGCACTGAATTTGAAAAAAAAAAAAAAAAAAAGGAATATCCTACAGAAAAATGTTTTGTCTTTTGTATGTGCTAATGACAACATTATGTTCTGGACATGACACTTGATTCACTTGGCTGCCAAAACAGCAACAGTCAGACTTAACCTTTACACAGCAGGAGCAAGTTAACTTGGTTAGCTAAATGGGCTGAAAACAGATTGAGCAAATATATTCAATCTAAAAAAGTGAGAATGTTGATTGGAACCATTTTTATTTTACACTCAAGAGGCATCTGTAAGCTAAGAAACTTACAAAACAATAAGGCACTCTACATGTTTCAACATAAAACTATAGTTATAGTGAGTTCATCATCTTGCTGTCTCAAGGACAGGTTCCCATCAGTTCAGAATGTTTGCAGCAAGGCCTAAATCTCTGTTTAAAATCCGGTTTTTGTTCTTCAAGATCTCCAATCGCTCTTTTATGCTGAAATGAGGAAGGAAAGAAGAACTTAAAAATTAATTTCAGATCTTCCCATTTAACACGTTCTGGATCAGTTGAATATTCTGCAAGAGCAGTTTTTGTGGTGTTTTCATCTATTACTGTACCTTTGTGTTTTTTCAAGTGGATGAAGAAGTTTCTTCATGCTTGACCCATGTGGCATTTATTACATACAGAAGTTATAGTGTAAACTTCAGCCTTGTAGTGATCTGGAATCAGAGTTTTGGGTGATGGAAGAGAATTTTGTAATTTGTGGAGATTTTTAAACACAATTTTGTACTTTGTACATTTGAAGAAAACATTTTCAATCCTAGTGAAAATTAATGGATCATATGAAAATGGCAAAGGGAGTAGTAGTTCTTTTATCAAACTTAGCTAATGTAGTGAAGCCACTCACTTTTAGTAGTTCTTTTATCAAACTTAGCTAATGTAGTGAAGCCACTCACTTTAGCAGAAGTTTTAAATTTCTTGATACCTCTATGATTTTTAGATGAAATCCTCTGTCAGTGGGGGTTTTTTTCCCAGTGGTGCTATTTTATTTAGAAAGTATATGTTAACCACTCTGAAGGCATAACTATAAAATGAAGAAACCTTGTATATCCATGGTATGCATGATCTATGGTGAGGTGGCATTACAACAGAAAAATGTTTCAGGTGTACTCTGGTTTTAAGTTTGCAAGAATCAACCTAGCAGATACACAGTTAAATTACTTCTACTCCAACATCAGAAATTTTTACAGTCTCTTGTTTTTTCAAATTTTAAAAAGTTTCGAATGAAAAAGTTAGTTGGAGAATTTGTAGTCAATCAATTTGAATATGTTGATGAAAGCTCATTTTCTAGAACGGCTGTTGCATGAAATGAGGTTTCAAAACTCTCTCAGGTCATCAGAAATATACTGCCTTGTGCAAAATAACGCTTGCTGCTGGAGATCCCTTCAAGCAGTAGATTGAGAATTGTGATGATATCTGAATTTACATAAATATAACTGAAACAAAGGCAATTGGTGCAGAAAACTCAGAAATAGTATTTATTCCAAGATTTCCACTTTTCCGATCAAATTTAGATTTCCATAGTTATTAATGACTTAATGTCATTGTTAAATTACATGGTTATTTGATCGCTTTAATATAACGTCAGAGTGTAATTACTCATGGTAATAACATCAAACTTGTGTTTGTTACAAAGTTTCTAGAAATGATGAAGTACAACTTTGATTCTTGGCGAATAGAACTGATATTAATGTGCGATACAGTAATTTAAACCACGAGTAATTATACTCTGACGTTATATTGAATATTAATAAATGTGCTTTTTTTTTTTTTTTTACCTACGCTACCTTTTAAACAAGGCCAATTACAATATTTCGTATCAAGCAGCAGATCAATTGATTCACTGAACAGAGTGTCTGTCTACCAGGTCACGGAAGTCACCGAAAGGTCACGAAATGAAAAAACGGTCACGAAAGTCAAGGAAAGGTCACGGACTTTAGGTCGTAGACTGTCACGGTCAATTTTTTCGTTTTATTTATTTTTTCCTCTTTGTGCCTTACCATGTAAAAATCAATTTTCAGGTTTGAGCTGAAAAGGAGAAGTCTTTGCCAATGACAATGACGTCATTTCCTTCCTTCAGACAAGTTCTGAAGGGATACACCGTGATACTGTTCTCCCCTTCAGCGTTCATTGACTCCGCTTGGCATTTTGCCAACCATGGTTCTCTCAACTGTGGGCCGACAGTAAGGTCTTTTTGACGAAAGTAACCAATAACCTGCTTGTTTGCTTTGCAGAAAATTTTGTCATGGATAACGCGAAAAACCGGTTTAAGTTTTACATTGAGGCTCCGATTTTTTATCTAATGGTACTATGATGCGTCGTCCTTCGTGTTATCGCGATGCGATGTATCGTGAAGTACGATCGGGAAGAAATCACACGATGGCGTTGTGGTCATCGGACATTGGAGTTTCTTCACGAATGATGGGAATTCATCATGAAGCAAACACGATGTTTTAAACTGGTTCTTATCGAGCCGCCGCGTGTCGATGATGACATAAATCGGTGAATTCGCATGTACTGCTATCTGCCAGCAGAAATTATGTTCGAACAGGTTTTGATCAGTACAATTCCAAAACTAAATCGTTCCAAGTCATAATAAACACTGCTGCATGTTTGTATGCCGTGACTACAATCTCTGGGATTTTGGGAATTTACCGCAGCCTAGAAAGCAGTTGGCGGGTAATTAGCACGTCTTTTGTGAAAAAGATCGTGCATACAAATCGGTT
Source organism: Macrothele yani (assembly GCA_039090855.1). Taxonomy (NCBI): domain Eukaryota; kingdom Metazoa; phylum Arthropoda; class Arachnida; order Araneae; family Macrothelidae; genus Macrothele; species Macrothele yani. The sequence continues at coordinate 101,447,543 of CM077028.1, forward strand.
TGTCCGTCCGTCGGTGGACACTATATCTCTGCAACTATTAGTCCAATTTGAAAAATTCTTTTTGCATTGGGAAGCATAAAATGTGAGAATGATGATCCTGGCATTCCGAGTTTTATGGATGCGCAACTTTGCCGCAGAGGGTGTAAATGCAGATGATATCGGATTTTAAATGCATTTTATTGCATATATTTGCTTCTAAATATCATATTGAAAAAATTATTTCTTCCTTTAGATGCCATTCATAACAAAGACTGTTTTAATGCAGTTTCATTTTCAAGTAATGCATACATTTTCCACTGGGGAGCGTAAAGGTAACTTGTGTTTACTCCAATATTTCTGCTTCTAAAACTGCGATTTAAAAAATTCTTTCTGCATCGGATACTGCTCATAATAAGAAATGTTTTTCATGTAATTTCAAAATTTTGATAAAGTGTGGCTTGGCCACCAGGGGACGTAAGCATTTATTTCTGCTTCTGGTGTATTTGCAGCAAAATTCGAGCTTCTGAAAAAGTCGACTGAAAAAATTCTTTCGTAGACTACCAATGCAGCTCACCTCGGAAAACGTTTTGAAAACACCTCCTGCTTAAAAATGCGCATAGTTTTCCCACCAGGTGGCATAGATGTATATCTTATTTTTGTTGATATCTCTGCTCCCAAGAGTACGATTTGAAAAATTCTTTCTTTGTTGGAGAGCGTTTCTGGTGCGAAATGTTTCTCACATAGTTTCAAGTTTTTCAAGTAATGCATAGATTTTCCACTAGGGGGCACAAAAGTAACTTGAGTTTCCCCGATATCTCCGCTTCTAAAGCTTCAATTTGAAAAATTCTTTCTGCATTCTGCTCCTGATGAGAAATGTTTTGCATATAATTTCTAAATTTTGATAAAGTATGGTTTGGCCACCAGGGGGTGTAAGTTTTTATTTCTGCTTCTGATATATTTGCAGTAAAATCTGAGCTTCTGAAAAAGTAGACTGAAAAAATTCTTTCTTAGACCAATACCACTCACCTCAGAAAACGTTTTGAGAACACACCTTCTGCTTAAAATAGCTCATAGTTTTTCCGCCACGGGGTGTATATCTTATTTTTGTCAATATCCCTGCTTCTAAGCGTCTGATTTGAAAAATTCTTTCTTTTGAGAGTAGTGTTTTTGCTGTGAAATGTTTCTCATATAATTTCAAATTTTTCTTAATGCTCAAGTGTGCCACTAAAAGGCGTTAGCTCACATTTCCGTTTACAGCAATATCTGCAGGACTAAAAACCCGATATAAAAGATTCTTTTTTGGTATAACTATGAAAACTTTGTGTGTATTCTCTTCCCAAAATAATGCCCAATTTTGCCGTTAGGGGTCGCCAATGTTCAATCTGTTTTTCTTAACATCTCTGCTTCTAAATGTACGAATTAAGAAATTATTTCAGTACCGGATGCCATTTACCTTGTGGAACACTTTAGGTTAGTATTTGAGGAGTTTTATAGTTCACAGTTATACCACTAGGTGGTGTTTGTGTACTTCAGTTGCAGCTGTATCTCTGCTTCTAAAAATCCTATCGAGAAATTTCTTATTTTTACTGTATGCCATTCTCCACTATGGAGATGTGGTGCATTATTCTCTTTAAACAATGCACAGAATTCCTGCTGGGGTGCAATAAAGGTCAGTACCTTTTTCTCACTGTCTCTTCTTCCGGGAGCCATATTTGAAAAGTTCTTTTTCGTTAGCATATTTTTTTCCATGAATATTTTCTTTTACTTTCCCATTTGGTGTAGAGTTATATCAGGTTGCTTTCCTTATTTCTCTCTTTTAACTGTTCGATTTGAAAATCTGTCTCCGATACCTTCCTTCTGCTGTGAGAATTTTTTTTTGCACAGTTTGTTAATTTTCATTACGTACTTTTTAGCTGGTGGTGGAAGTAAGTAGCCGTTTCTATTTCTGGATGTTTTATCAATTGAAGAAATCTGGTTGATATTTTTCTAACCGGTTGCATTGGCTTTAAATAACTTTGATAAATTTAATTTGCATCAGAAAAGATTCAAGACATGCTATTACAACCCAAAATTCGGTATCATTTTTCTTTTCTTTTTTGTTCACATTTTAGTAAAACATTATGAAGAGATGTATGGGCATTTAAAATTACATCTGTATAATTTTCTGAATGTCAGTCAGTGCACCTTCCACTCTTTCAGAGAATTATTTCTTTTTTTCAACATTTTCAAAATATTTAATCAGGCCTAGGCTAGCTAGGTAGGGGGAAAAAAAAAAGCTTAACTGCAGATTTCGGTATTTCCTGATGGAATTGCGCCATAAACATTGGTATAAATGCACTGCACGTTGAGTAGGCAGACACAAAAATATTACACTTTCAAAATTTTTAGCTAGGCACAAAAAAAGAAAAGGCCTGACTGCAGATTTGGATACTTTCCGACGAGATGAAAATAGTTATAAATGCACTGCATGTTGAGTAGACAGACACAAAAATATCACACTTTTAAAATTTTTAATAGGCCTAGGCTAGCTAGGCACAAAAAAAGAAAGAAAAAAGAATAAATAAATAAATAAATAAAAATATAGGCCTAACCATAGGTTTTGGGTACTTCCTGATGGAATTTCAACCGAAAAATCTGTACAAATGTACTAAGCGTAAAGTAGATGGGCAGAATAACATTATAGTAAAAAAAAATAATCAGGCCACATATTCAACATATATTCAAAATAATAAAACTAAATGCTGCATTAAAATGTAAAAAAGCACCAAGAAAACAGAAAAGTCAGCAAGCAGAGAAAGAAAAAGTTATTGGAACAGGCTGAAGAAGCTAATGCAATAGAAACAGAAATTAAAGCAGCATACACATACAAACAAACTGCAGAGTTAAAGCTATGTCATACATTGCATTTGGATTGTTAAAGCTCTTCATTAGTGCCCTGGGGGCTAAATGTTATCCAATGAGGAAGTGTTTGATTCAGATAACACTTCCTCATTGGATAACAGATAACTTTTAGTTTTATGTATGCACAGTAATACCGAGCCTTACATGTCTACTTAATGCATGTTCGCTATAACATATGTACAACATTTTTACCCGTTCCCGACATAGCTTATTAACATCACGCTGAAAATTTCCACCAATTGGAAGCTGCATACTTTGAACTCTAGAAATCTTTGTTTACGGTACACTTGTTTCTGGCTTCTCTGATTGGAGAAGGAGGAATTCGCATTGGTATTGCTTTTTTATTGATTTTCTAAGGACATTCTTATAAAAATGTCTTTCAATAAAAAGAAAAAGTGGTGCTAAAAGTGAAATATTGGTAAAATGCCACAGAAATCCATAAAATTACAAGAAAAAGTGGGCATAATAAATATGAGGCCGGTAAGTTAATAACTAAACTTTCAAACTCTATGAAATGGTCCTAGCCAACCCACATATTCAACAGACTATACTCTTATGTAATATTTTTTTGTTTTGCTACGTAACAAACACACCTTAAGTTCAACTTATGGAACAAGGAACTATTGCCACCTTTGAATCGTATTATTTATTGCATCGTGATCTAAAGACAGCTTATTTAGTAACCGTTAGTAAAGATAAGGCAACTGTTAAACAGTTTGGTCATGATTATAATATTTTGTATGCAGTATCACAGGAACTTCGATAGTGCATAAAAAATGATACGGTAATGCATGGTTGGACTTTGACATAAACTTTTTGTCCACAATTTGTGACTGATTTGGAAGGATTTGAACCAACTGTTAGATTAATAATATTGTTCAAGAAATTCTCTAGCTGCCTGAAAAGCTTGATTTGGAAACTGATGATGTGAAAGAATTGTTAACTTCACACAGTAAAGGACTTAGCACTGCGGGCTTGATTGAGCTGGAAACATGGTCAGGGAAAGTGGCTCATAAGAAGACTCAGTTGAATAAATTACTAAAGAAAATGTACACTGATAAACATTCTCAATAAAACTTCCAAAATCATTGAACAGCTTGTAAATGAAATTGATAAGTGTGGCCCTGATATTGAATGCAGTTATTCAGTTGTGCATATGTTCGGATACTTTGTGCAAGAGTGTGAAGCTTGTTTTGAATAGCATTTATTTGGTGAGTAAATAATGTTATCAAAAATTGAAATAAATTGAAGGTACTACTAATGAAATTAATAATATTTGTAAAAAGCATAACATTCAAATTGGAGGAAAAGTAAATACTATCAAAAATATAGTAATAAGAAATAATGAAAAAATTAAAATGTTAAGAAAAAGCAGGTATTTACTCAATTTCTATTACAGAAAATCCTCCAATGGCATATATAATAGGAAGTACCAAAAATAAGCTTAAACACAGGTTAAAACAATATGTAAAAAATTGGCAGAAAAAAGAAGAAAAAACCGCACTTATTCAATATTGTCTGGCTAACCAAAAATATCCTAAATTTGAAAATATAAAAATCATAAAAAGCTGTAAATCCGAAAAACACCTCAGAATAGCAGAGGTAATGATAGAAAAAAATAGAGCAAAAGTTTGCAACCATAATGACCCTAATATTTTAAGAAACAGTTGAAGGAGTTTAAATAAAATTGAGCAAAAAAATGGAAAATTTTGAAAAATGAGATCGGTGACCAACAAGAGATGGCGCCACAATGCCCAAGAGGAAGCGATAGCCGCTATAACAGATGCAGCCCGTGAGAACCACCCAAAAGCTCTACTGACACGGTCCATGCTGGTCGGAGCAAACGTCCCCTAGATGACGGTAACGGAGTGTTACCGAAAGTACTTGGGTAAAAAAACGTATAGAAGTATATGTGGAAGCAGCAAAGGAAAGAATTCATTTAGTAACATGGCCAATTAAAAACCAACGGGTGAAAAAACTGAAGTGGACCAGCAACTGAATACCCCCCCCCCCCCGCCATGCCGCATCTACATAACGGAAATACGAGAAAAACCAGAATCCACGTGCTGAAAGTGTTAAACTTGCAATCTTTGCCAAATTAACGGTAAGTCCAAAAAATGCAATTGCATTAATGCACGTCAAAAAATTAACCTTCCATAGCGGACTTTTACTAAAGAAGTCCAATATTAGAAGTACTTGAAATATATATCTGAAGAACAGGTTCTCTGCTTTAGAAGGCCTAACATCGGAAGAAGTGGACATCTCTGAAGTTAACAGAAAAGTAACCAAAGCTCTTATGGAAACAGCAACAAAATTAGCTGGGTCTAAGAACAAGTTGCATGTCAATAAATTATCAGGAGAAACGAAAATGTTGATGCAAAAAGAAGAGAAATGAGGACAACTAAAGAAGATGTGACTTCCAAAGTGGAATATATAGAGCTATGCAAGACAGTACGAAAAAGTATCACTGAAGACGTAAGAAAATTCAACTGTGAACTAGTGAGGAAAGCAATTGAAAACAACCAAAGCCTAAAGATAGCTAAGGGACATCTCAGTAAGGGAAGAAAACAGATTATGGCACTGAGAAAAGAAGATGGTTCTGTAACAAGAAATAGAGGCGAAATTTTGACAAGAGTGAAAGATTTCTACTCCAAATTATATGAAAGGGATGATACATGCACTCCAGACATCATGAAAGATACCAGTACCAGAGTTCCTCCAGTCCTTCCAGCAGAAGTTGCACATGCAATCAAGAACATGAAGCGGGGAAAAGCTCCAGGAGAAGACGGAATTAAATGGACGATGTCATCACTCTTTCCACGTTATTTTTAAACAACGCATAGCGACTGAAAAATTGTATTCCGGCACTGCTGGGATCGAACCCCAGAACTCTCGATAACTAGTCGAGTGCGTTCGAATTTACGCTACAGCGCCAACAATTCTCAGCGCAATGCGTGGTTTATCAGTCAGCATCTGACTACACGAATGCGTATTGATGGTCTCAGCAACTGAGATGTCGTCATCTGGTGGCATTTAACGCAACAGCTATTTTAATTGTAGCTGATAAATTCAAAGGGCGATAGAAATGGTTAATATATATCAAATACGTGGAGATAATGTAAATGGACGATGTCATCACTCTTTCCACGTTATTTTTTAAACAACGCATAGCGACTGAAAAATTGTATTCCGGCACTGCTGGGATCGAACCCCAGAACTCTCGATAACTAGTCGAGTGCGTTCGAATTTACGCTACAGCGCCAACAATTCTCAGCGCAATGCGTGGTTTATCAGTCAGCATCTGACTACACGAATGCGTATTGATGGTCTCAGCAACTGAGATGTCGTCATCTGGTGGCGACATCTCAGTTGCTGAAACACCATAACTCCGAAGCTCTTTAATGCCACATTGGAGGGTGTTTTTCAGTCACTGAGCTGGGAAAACAAGGGGATAAAGATTAATGGAGATTATCTAGCCCACCTTCGTTTTGCTGATGACGTAGTCATTTTTGCAACTAGCCCATCAGAGCTGCAGAGTATGATCCAGGAACTTGCTGACAAGAGTAAAGAAGTGGGATTAAAAATGAACTTTCAGAAGACAAAAGTGATGTACAATGCTTTTACAAGAAATGAAGATTTATCGATTGATGGAGAAAAGCTGGAGATAACAGACACGTACGTTTATCTTGGACAGCAGATATCAAGTGAGGGTCACATTGATGAAGAAATTAATCGGCGTACAAAACTTGCCTGGAGAGCTTTTGGAAGAAACAGCATAATTTTCAAGAGCAATATGCCATTATGTCTTAAAAGAAAAGTGTTTGATCAATGCATCCTTCCAGTGCTTACGTATGGTGCAGAGACGTGGACCTTAACTAAAAGAGACATACAAAGGCTGCAGACAACTCAAAGAAGCATGGAGAGGTGCATACTTGGTGTAACCAGGAGAGATAAGAAGAGGAACTCGTGGATCCGAAAAATGACAAGAGTGGAAGACATCATGATCAGAGTTAAATCCCTGAAATGGCAATGGGCTGGACATACTGCCAGAAGGACAGATCATCGATGGACAGCCGAAATTTTAGATTGGATTCCAAGGGACAGGAAAAGACCAGAAGAAAACCACATGGGAGATGGGTGGATGAAATTCGAAAGTATGCAGGGGTGACATGGAGGAGACTGGCACAAGACAGACCGTTGTGGAGGAAACTTGGGGAGACCTTCGTCCAGCAGTGGATTGATAATGGTTGACAATGATGATGATGATGATATATATATACTGAAGAGCAAAACTGAAAACTAAGGAAAAACTTTAGAATTTAAAACAAAAGTTGCAAAATAACCTGAAGATCAAAACGCGCAACGCAGCAGTTATTGAAAATTCAGAATTCGCATTCTATTAAGAAGAGACCTAAGCAATAAAATATATATATTTTTGACTCATACCAAGTACAACATATAAAAGGTTATGTATCTACCGGTGTGAGTAAAAGGAGAAAAGATAAAAAAATAAAATAAAACAACTGAATGTAGAAAGTGTCGAGAATACTGAGCCTTGGCTTTATCAAGGACCAGCAAAAACTCTGCATTTTCTCACTTCCACAAAGACCTAGTTGGAAATGGGTTTCTGCAAGGCCATAGATGCAAGTAACAAGCCCACCAAAAATTGTTTTAAAAAATATATATATGTCATGACCTCCGCAGAGTTGTATGATCTAGCACTGGTTAACAATTTCGCTTGCATCCATAACCTTCCTGGCCCGACCCATGCTCTTCATCTGTTACTATTAAACAGAGAGAAGAAGATTAAAGAGAACTCAAGCTGTGAGAGTGACATAATAATTAGAAATAATTTTCAGCTATAACGAAATGCCAAGTTCGCCTGAGAGAGAATTTAAACCTGAAAAGCAATGCAAAAGAAATCCAAATTTTTACATTGCAATTAAAAAAGGAAATATTAATTTTTTAAAACTCAGATTTTTGAAAGAAAACTTGATTCTAAAATCCCCTACTCTACAACTTCTGACAACACAAAAACGAGAATAAATTAAAGACAATAATTAACTAAAGAAAAGCTTTGTGAAAGTTATATGACTTAAACAATTAGTTGCAATATGTACAAAGTATTTCAGCAGTGCTTAAGTGCATAATTAAGTAGTTATTAAGAACTTAACTACTTTGAAAAAACAGCGCAAAGAAAAGGAACTATGCTTAGCCATCTGCTGGGCCTAAGTATCCTACAAGACGCGCAAAGTTACCAAGAAAAGAAAGAGTTAAAACCCGCAAAAAATGTTAACAGACAAGCCAGTGCCTAAAAGCTGAAAAGCAAAAAACAACAGAGAAAAAAAGTACAAGAAGTACAAACATTGAACTTATAAAACCTAAAACCCAAAGACAAGGAAGAGAGCTTACCTCTTATGCAACTAAACTTTCTCCACACAAGAGAAAAACATGGTCCTAACACTTCTGCCACTCCTGGTCGCTGGGGGCAGTGTGGGTGGGGCTGATGAATATATATATTTTTTTGCTTAGGTCTCTTCTTAGTAGAATATATATATATATATTTTTTTTTTTTTGCAAAATGTTTTCACCAATTGCAACTCTGAATAATTCACTACCACATACATCTATTTGCATGATTTAGAAGGGTAAATACAACTAAGGATCGACAAAAGTTATGATTACTTACACTACAGCACGCCTGTGCAACAATTCTTAGTAGAAATTATTAGGTTGACATCTTTTTCATCTGTGAGGCTCACACCTTTATTTCTGCTGCATTATTTGGCCTTTTTTTTTATTTAACCTAAACCTGCATAGTATCAAAACTGCTTGTAGGCAGATCATCGGTAGTGATGTGTGCCAAAAGGAAATATGTCACATATTATTATATAAGTTTTTTGAACAGCTTCTAAGGGAAAGTTTCTTACACAACACATTGCCAGAAATGATTCAAAATGCTTCAGAAAATTATCAGAGCTTCAACCTTCAACATCTGACACTTATGTTTCTGCAGCTAGCACATCTTCACCAGATGTTCCTGAGGATATCTCATTGGGCTTATAATTAATTATATAATAACCTGCAATTAATGTTGAATGTGACCTGTAAATTAAGTAATGTTAAATTCATACATACATATCACTAAGCTGTTCTCTGAGATTCAGATGTTAGCTCCACAAAGAAAAACAATAACCAGATACATTTTTAACTGATTATTTACTTACTGTTGCGGTATCAAACTTCTCCATTTACTGTGATCTTGACAAACAACTCAGGCTTCACTGACATCCATCACATGTCGTACACAAGACCTTCTATACTTCATACTCATAATCTTTTCTCATGCAGGCACTCCTGAATCTGATCCTTCCATGACTTCTTTGGTCTTCCTCTGCCTTTCTTTCTGCCACTTGGGCTGAAAAAAAATTCTTAGTAAGCATCTCATCACTCATTCTTTCTACATGGCCAAACCACCTAAGAATATTAGCCTCCATCTTGCTAACAACATTTTGCCTTGCATTATACAACTGCAACACATCTTTATTCCTCACACGATCAGAGAGTGTCTTACCACAAACTCCCCGTAAGTAACGCATCTCTCCAGCACACAAACAAGTTCTATGTCTCTACTGCAATACCCAGATTTCATTGCCATACATCAGAGTAGGAACAATTATACTTTTATAAACAGTGATTCAGGACTCCCTTTTTTAGTGAGATGGGTTTCCCTCCACAGAGTGCTCTGCTGGGCAACAATGGCGCACACAACAGCAACAAGGGCCTCTATGATTCTTGGAAACTTGACACAATTTTAAGCTTCATTATAAATTAGTGTTGAGGTACCAGCTAGTTCTGTGTAGCATTGGCCAAAAGACCCCAACTCACTAGGTTTTATTCCAGAATCCTTAGGTAGAATGACCAACTGAAATCATCAGTTGTGGGTTAATCCCCCATGCTGGTGTGCTTTCCTGATTAAAAAGACACAAAGCAATTAATGTTAAATGATTTGTAATTAATGTTAGCTAACCAAACATATCTTTTCTTTAAAAGCAGAAGTTGTTGGGGTTTCTTTTCTGACATTTTTATCAGATTTTAGGCATTGTTCTCAAAATTACGAAAAAAAACCATTACCCAGAAAAACCCCAAGTCCCAAGGTTCCAGATAACAAATCCTATAATGTATTAAATGTTTATCTTTAGTGTTAATAAGTCCAACAGATGGAGATGTAACAACTTCAGCTGTATTACTCAACTCCCTGTGTGCAGTTCTGTGATTATCTTATCTATAAGGAATCTTCTCATTTCCAATTTGAGTTTACTGGTTGTATATGAGGGAGGCAACTGGAACTTTAGAACAAAAATTAAGTATGTTTCTTGTGAGATTCAGTTGCTGATCCACACCACAAGATGTTAGCCTCATTACTGCTAGACTACAGGGATAACAGTGCATCTTGCTGCAGTTTCTCACTCCTATGTAACAGATAGCTTCTTCACACTGTGTAGTTTTAATTAGACCAAATCTTTCTTTCAGTCTCACCTCCCTTTGTCATCAAAGAAATTTCACCACTATATTACTGATCTTCTGTTGGCCCATAGGTCAACATAACTTTCAAATTTAAGAGTTGAAATCTTAGTGTTTACATTCTTTCATATCATGTTTGTGGTTTCTACATAACTAAGCATTGCTAAGTTTTATATTGTTTGTTAGAAATTTTCTCACAAGGAGAAATTCATGTTTATTTGAACTTTATTTTATGATTCTTCAAAGTGTTTAATATACTATTGCCATAGCAGTGTGGTCAGTTAGTAATGGGATTTTCATAGTTTCTTTTTAATTAGTATTATTTTTTAACATAAATAGGAAGATTTTTTTAAACGTTTAAGGTTAATGTTGTTATATTAGTACAGGAGCCATTTGTACATTCCACAGTTTTTAATGTGTTTTTATTGTTCCATTAAGGCAACTAGTGAAGAAAGGCTGTTTCCATCACCGACATCTTACATTCATGAAAATCATCTGTCTCTGTTTGAATTTGTTGGGAAAATGTTGGGAAAAGCAGTTTATGAGGTATTAACTCTAATTATTAATAGTTCTTATCATTAAATAATGTCTGACCTGTTATTTATGTACTTAGTTTGTTATGTTTTGAGCATATCAATTTAGATATGTTTCATGGTAATTAAATTTTCATCTGTGTATGCTATGTAAATATTATATTATTACTAGATGAAAGTCCGTCAATAATGACAGGGGGAAAAGTAAGATGAATAATTTTTTAATAACTTGATATTCTTTTTGTTTTTGATGTCCAAATGTGAAAGCATGTTTCATGAACAATAAAAAAAATAAATTATGTCGGTTGAAGCAGGGATTCAACAATTAAAACAGGCAAGCACTTACATTTTCCTAGTGTTTATTCGCCACACATCAAATGTTTCTATAGGCAGCTGATGAAATATCGAAAACAAATCACAGCAGCCAGTCGCAATATTTCCAACATTGTTTTTCTTTTATGAAATCATTAGAAAGCAAACCTTGTCAGTGGTTCCTGTCCTTCAAAACCCCCAAAAAATGCATAGTCGTCCTAAAGTGGGCATTGTTTCATTTACTGTAAAAAAGAAATAAAAATCATGCAGATGGCAAGCAATTATGTTCACTAGTTCCTGCTGTTGCCAGATAACAGAAAAGTGTTAAAATAGTAAAAGCATTTTAAGAGACTTAGAATTGCACTGTTGCAAATGTAAAACTGTTATGGTAGTTCATGCACAGAAGCACAAACAGTATTTTTTTTTCTTTTTTTTTTTTCTTTCTTTTTCATTTTTTCTACAAATATAAATAAAAACATACCTGGTTATATTCTTCAAAAAGAATTTCACGGATCAAAAGACTACGTTGAAGACATGAATTCCTGGGGAATTTATCAGATACCTTTTGAATGTAGATTTTCATGTATAGGACAGACCCACAGGGCTTTAAGTTTTCATGTAAAGGAACATAAGACCTACGTACAGAACTGAACTGAAGAAGTCATCTATAGCCCAACATTGTCCCAAAAATAACCATAAATTTTTGTTTGGAAACGCCACATTTATTGATAAACCTGATTCAACTATCAAGCTTAATATATTAGAAGCTTGCCACATATACTGGAACTCTTCATGCCTTGTCAATGACATGACATTGGCTCCATTTCTTTCAAGCACGTGGAAACAACTCACCAAAATCTGTGACCATCAGAACTCTGATGATGTCACAATGATTTAAATGTTTACACTCCAATCGTCCTAATGAAGCTAAGCCAAACACTCTATGAAACTATAGTCAATGTATAATAAACATTTTATTGTGAGAAACGTTGGTATTTTTATTCTGTATTAACACCCCCAAGTTTAGTAGTCATAAATTATATATAATTTAGTTATATTCTGAAAATTTCATGGTTTAAGGAAAAAGAAAGTTCCCAAATCATATTTCTTCAGCATATGCATGAAATAATAACATACTGTTAACTACTGTATTAAAACTCTCATTTTTTAGACTTAAATGAAAAAAAAACTGGTTTGACAATATAAAATAATCATTTTAGGTCTGCAAGGGGAATCTTAAAAGTAAATTTCCTACAATAGGATTCTAAATGAAAAATTTTGCATGTCATTTATGAAAAACAAGGTAGAACCAAAATTCCTGATGTAATGTTTTCCTGTTTCTAAAGAGTTGATCATGTGATGTAATGCATCTCTGACATCATGTCAGAATGATTTAAATGAGATGACATCACACCAGAAGCTGTGAAAAATCAATTTTTGTTGCTATGACAACAAAGCAAAAGTGATTTGCAACAAAACGGGACAGACTTTCAGCCAAAAGAAATTATATGCTTAGATACATTATTATACATATTATTATTTTTGCAAAACTATGGTGAAAATTGGGGCTCCAGTGGTTTGATGGTCACAGATGCAGGTTTCTGGCTAGTTGTCCAAATCAAGCCCACGTTCGATTTGCAGATGAGGTGTGGGTGGTGTGTTTGGCTTATATACTGTGCTGAATCTCTTCCTTCCATGGAACCAATAACTCCAAATTAGGGATTGGCAACTGCATCCAGACCTAAGAGTTGATTTGGAGTCTTTGAACCCTGAAACAAACAGGGTTTAAAACTCAGGCATCATGCGACAATAACACATAAACATAAAACGAGCAAAACACACAGAGTCATGTACGGTAAAAGGTTCGTTTAGCAGTAGCTTTCGGTCATCCTACGACCTTGATCACCCGCGATCAACTGGATGGGCTGGTTGCCACAACTACAATTTGAAGTTGGGGTGTTAGAACTGTTGCCAGATTTTAGAAGAAAGATCCAAATAAATGGTATTTGGTGAGGGGTCTCTGAATTGCAGTTTTTAGTGAACAAAATTTCAATGATCTCTTGAAAATGCAGAGATGCCTTGTTGATGAAAGGGGCAACTTTTTTGGTTTCTTTCCAAATGAGAACTGCAGAGGTGTCTTCAAGGGTTAGTACAGATAAAGCTGTCTTTGGAAGACCATTGGAAACATCTTTTTTGTGTTCACCAAGTCTTGTTTTGATGCTTCGGTATGTGCTTCCAAAATACACTGAGAGACCAGAGGAAATTGAAATGGGAATAGCATAAACTCCAGGGGTGTCCAATGGTGAGACAGGATCCCTGTCTTTAAGCAGGCACATTATTGCAGAAGGGTTTGGTTTCAATCTGAGAGTGTAGCCCATAGTTTTGAAAAGTTTACACATCTTATAGAAGAAGGATCCATGGAAAGGGATGGAACCAATGAATGGTGGTTTTTCCATTATTATTGGTGAGAGAGCAGACAGATTTTTCAAGTGGGAATTTTGGAGGAATTTTTGAATTGTAGAAGGTGGGAACTGATGGGCTTCGGCAATTTTCTTTATGGTGTCAATTTCTTCATTGAAGGAAGATTCAGTGTTGCAGACAATCCTGGCATGATTGATATAAGTTTTAAAGGCTGCAAATTTGTGACCAGTTGGGGAGTGGGATGAAAATGGGATTATGTTTGCTATTGCAGAGGGTTTTCTGTGGACAGATCTGTTGAGTTGATTTCCTTGTCTTACCAGGTGGACATCCAAAAAGGCAATGCCTTGCTGTGATTCTTCATTGATGGGAACTTTAGGCAAATCTTTTCAAGAAGAGATTCAAGGTCAGTTTTATTGTGTGGCCAAATTACAAAAATATCATCAGCATATCGAAGCCAAATGGAAGGTTGTAGATTGTGTTCCATGACTATGTTTTTTTCGATATGTTGCATGAAAACTTCAGCCAGAAGTGGAGAGAGAGGTGAACCGATCGGAAGTCTTTCTTAGTGACAGTAGTATTTGATGTTGAACTTGAAACAATTAAGATCTCTCAGAGTTCGAAGGCAGTCATACAGGTCTTTTGTTAGTGGGCCAGAGAGTGATTGGTTTTCTTTTAGCAATTGTACTAGTAGCATATGAGAGTGGAAAAGAGGAACTGAAGGGAAGAGAGAGACTACACCCAGAGTGAACATTTTGTCAGAAAATTCAATGCTAGGAGGGAGTTTTCTAATAAACTCTTTAGTGGAGGAAATTGACAAAACATGGCTGGATGTGAGATGTTTACAATTTTCCATAATCCTCCTTTCAAGGTTACGGGTGGGAGAGAAAGTATATTCCACAAGTGGTCGAAGAGGGAAACCAGCTTTATGAAGTTTAATCTGGAAGAATACAGCCTTTAAAAACTTATGTCAATCGTGCCAGGATTGTCTGTAACACTGAATTTTCCTTCAATGAAGAAATTGACACCATAAAGAAAATTGCCAAAGCCCATCAGTTCCCACCTTCTACAATTCAAAAATCCCTCCAAAATTCCCACTTGAAAAATCTGTCTGCTCTATCACCAATAATAATGGAAAAACCACCATTCATTGGTCCCATCCCTTTCCGTGGATCCTTCTCTTATAGGATGTGTAAACTTTTTAAAACCATGGGCTACACTCTCACAGTGAAACCAAACCCTTCTGCAATAATGTGCCTGCTTAAAGACAGGGATCCTGTCTCACCATTGGACACCCCTGGAGTTTATGCTATTCCCATTTCAACTTCCTCTGGTCTCTCAGCGTATATTGGAAGCACATACCAAAGCATCAAAACAAGACTTCGTGAACACAAAAAAGATGTTTCCAATGGTCTTCCAAAGCCAGCTTTATCTGCACTAACCCTTGAAGGCACCTCTGCAGTTCCCATTTGGAAAGAAACCAAGAAAGTTGCCCCTTTCATCAACATGGCATCTCTGCGTTTTCAAGAAAGCATTGAAATTTTGTTCACCAAACACTGCAATTCAGAGACCCCTCACCAAATCCCATTTATTTGGATCTCTCTTCTAAAATCTGGCAACAGTTCCAACACCCCAACTTCAAATTGTAGTTCTGGCAACCAGCCATCCAGTCGATCGCAGGTGATCAAGGTTGTAGGCTACCGCTAAACGAACGCTACGACTAAAAACAAAAGCTACCGCTAAACGAACCTTTTACCGCACATAACTCTGTGTGTTTCGCTCGTTTTATATGTTTATCTGAAACAAACAAACAAAATAATAAGAATTGGGTAGATTACACAAAATGATCACAAAAATGAATTCTAAATCCATTTTGATGGTGTAAAATAATAAAATAAACAGACAGCAAGCTTTCGCCACTCACAGGTGGCTTCATCAGGCATAACTGAGATAACACTGTAAACAACAAACAGAAACTAAGAAAATTCTGAGTAATTCAAATTTAAACTGAAATATATAATCAAAGTTGATTAGCGCTCATGGCATGTCTCGTGAAATCATCGAACATGGTAGATATGTCTCATGCAGAACCCATGAGCTTGCATGAGTGATGATGTGGATCTTTTATTAGCATGTGCCAGATATAGAGGAGATCAGTTGATGTTTATTCATTGCAGGCATCTGCGCTGGTTATTATTTCTACTGATTCTTGTATTGATGGCCCTGGGAGTTGTGTAAGCAGCTATTGTTTGAATTCCTTTCCAGTCGAATTTGGCTGCATTGTTCTTGATCTCTCTTGCTAGAGCTGTGCTAAGCTTTCCCAGTTTGACATCACATTTATGTTCTGAAAGTCTCAATTTAAGGGAGCGCTTAGTCATTCCTATGTACCGTTTCCTGGATCCATCTGGGTATTGCAAGGGGATAGCATAAATTCCTGCATCTGTTAGGTTTGTGCCAAATTGTTTATTTGTTCTTAGCCAGGAGGAAATCGATTTAGGCGCTTTTATTCCTATGCCAAATCCTAGTTTTTTAAAGGCTGTTTTTAAGAAAAAGGTTAAGCCTGGGACATAAAGGCCTGCATCTATGAAATTGGGTTTAGGGGTAATTATTTGAGCAGTTGCCTTATTAAATGAAAATTCTGCTTCCTTGATAATACACTCAATTATATAAGTATCAAATCCTGCTGCAGATGCCAAGGATTTCAAAGATTCAATTTCAAGATGTTGCATTTGTTGATCTGAGCTGAGTGCCGTGGCTCTTCTTGCTCTATGTTGAAATAAAGCTAATTTATGAGTAGCTGGGCTTGCAGAAGAAGGTGGGATGACTTGTGGGATATATGTTGGTTTATTACACTTGGGTATGGAGAGCTCCAGATTGTGACTTTTTAACAAGAACGTCAAGGAAAGGCAGCATGCCTCCTTTCTCCTTTTCAATAGTAAATTTGATGTCATGATGTATTAAATTTATGGTACTAAAAACTTCATTAGTTCATCTTTGTTGTGATTCCATATGAAGAATGTGTCATCTGCATATCTTTAAAAAGCTAAGGGGGGGGGGGTGAGCTTGATGTCAGAAAAGTATTCTCTAAATAATATCAAGATGTTTGGCACCTTCCGTTCACCTAGAGAAAGAACTAGCTGTTTTCCTTTCTGCATTTTTACTAGTCTCCAATGCAGTTCTACGATCCCCTGAGGATCTCAGCGCAAGAATAAAGAACTTAAAAGTGGCAACTAACCACACATTGGTAGTCTAGATATAGTCTTGTTATATCCATCTACTCCAGTGAAAGAAGCTACAGATTTAATTAAGCAAGCCCTATCAGATTCAGCTCTATTTGCACAAAATATGCTAAAAGAAATTTTTAGTGTAATAAACATGGTCACGACTTATAGCCACTTTACCTTTCAAAATCAAATATATAAACAAACCAAAGGGGTGCCTATCGGCTCTCCACTCTCTGCAGTGTTAGCAGAAGCTATCCTGCAGCCTTTAGAGAACAGTTTCCTGACATCAAACTACCCCCCCCCCTAGTTTTGTAAAGATATGTAGATGACATATTCTTCATATTGAATCACAACAAAGATAAACTGATGAAGTTTTTAGTACCATAAATTTAATACATC
Organism: Macrothele yani; assembly: GCA_039090855.1. Taxonomy (NCBI): domain Eukaryota; kingdom Metazoa; phylum Arthropoda; class Arachnida; order Araneae; family Macrothelidae; genus Macrothele; species Macrothele yani. The sequence continues at coordinate 101,464,833 of CM077028.1, forward strand.
CTGACATCAAATTTACTATTGAAAAGGAGAAAGGAGGCATGCTGCCTTTCCTTGATGTTCTTGTTAAAAAGTCACAATCTGGAGCTCTCCATACCCAAGTGTACTATAAACCAACATATATCCCACAAGTCATCCCACCTTCTTCTGCAAGCCCAGCTACGCATAAATTAGCCTTATTTCAACATAGAGCAAGAAGAGCCATGGCACTGAACTCAGAGCAACACACAACATCTTAAAATTGAATCTTTGAAATCTTTGGCATCTGCAGCAGGATTTGATACTTATATAATTGAGCGTATTGTCAAGCAAGCAGAAGTTTCATTTAATAAGGCAACTGCTCAAAGAATTGCCCTAAGCTCAGTTTCATAGATGCAGGCCTTTATGTCCCAGGCTTAACCTTTTTCTTAAAAACTGCCTTTAAAAAACTAGGATTTGGCATAGGAATAAAAGCGCCTAAATCGATTTCCTCCTGGCTAAGAACAAATAAACAATTTGGCACAAACCTAACAGATGCAGGAATTTATGCTATCCCCTTGCAATACCCAGATGGATGCAGGAAAAGGTACATAGGAATGACTAAGCGCTCCCTTAAATTGATACTTTCAGAACATAAATGTGATGTCAAACTGGGAAAGCTTAGCACAGTTCTAGCAAGAGAGGTCAAGAACAATGCAGCTAAACCCGACTGGAAAGAAATTCAAAAAATAGCTGCTTACACAACTTCCAGGGCCACAGCAATACGAGAATCAGTAGAAATAATAAGCAGCACAGATGCCTGCAATGAATAAACATCAACTGATCTCCCCTATATCTGGCACATGCTAATAAAAGATCCACGTCATCACCCATGCAAGCTTATGGATTCTGCATGAGACATATCTATCATGTTCGATGATTTCACGAGACATGACATAAGTGTTAATCAACTTTGATTATATATTTTAGTTTAAGTTTTAATTACTCAGAATTTCTTTACTTTCTGTTTGTTGTTTACGGTGTTCATCTCAGTTATGCCTGATAAAGCCACCCGTAAGTGGTGAAAGCTTGCTGGCTGTTTATTTTATTATTTTACACCATTAAAATGGATTCAGAATTCGTTTTTGTAAACAAACAAAAGCTTGTAGTGAAGAATGAGTTTAAATTTGTTTCCTAAAAGGGATGGCTAGTATTTGGAAAAAATGGAATTAGAAACTATAAATTTGCCCTAAATTGAATCACACTGAGAGAAAATAGATTGTTTTAATAAACAGCTGAGCAAACAGGAGAGAAAAGCACGAATTGGCCAAACCTAATCTCTTACTTGAAGTCCATCACTGTTGCACACTGAAGAAAAGATGAAGGCAATGTAAATAGGCTAATGCATTTTGAACCAGCTCAGACCTGCGAAGGGTGGATATTTTAAAGGTTAACTGGTGCTGTGAAAGTTTTGAGAGAGAGAGAGAGAGAGAGAGAGAGAATGAGAATGAAAATGGTGCAAATAGAAAGAAGCATTGGAATTGAATTGTTTTTCCCATGTCAGACCTAGTTTGGGCTGTTAAAAAAAATGAAGTTCTTCAAAAAAGGGAAGAAGAATTTGCACAGTAGATCATACAAGCTGGGAAGAGTTGAAGATCTTGTGTGGCATGTGTTTGTCAGCAGAGTACAGAAAAAAAGAAATTGCCCCCAGCAACATATACATACACCTGTCTGCTTTTGTGGGCTTCAAAGCTTTTCACTGTTGGAGGTGAAAAGAATATTTTCAGATGTGCTGTGAATTTATTTCATTAATGTATTTTAGGGAGAATGAAACAAAGTGTGACCCACCTGGAAGCAAAAAGATGAGCATTTAAATTTTTAAAGGGATCTTCCAGAGAAAGCTTGAAGGATTTTGCAGATGGTTATAATCTACTCATTTACATTTCCTGTTATAAACTGCAATAATAATTTATTACCATTTGTGTTCCTATCGAAAAATCAATTGTGCATTTCTTTTTAAGTCAGAAACATTTCTCAAAGAGTAAGTAGCATAGATTTGTTACTGAGTTCTTGATTTCATTTTTTATTAATGATAACAGTGGTAATTGAAGGCAATGGAAGCAGTGCTGGTTCATAGAGTAGTGCCATACAGATTCATTCTTAGTTGTAAACACATGCTTGTTCATCTATTAAATTGTCCTTTCTTAATGGCGAAACTCTGTATCCTCATTATTTGAGTTTATGAACTGATTTGTAGATGTTAGATGTTTTGGATCAAGTTATTAAAAAAAATTAAGTTAAGATGTTTAAAAAGTCTAATCCAGGATGATTTTTGGTTCTAAAGTTTGGCTGTAAATGCTGCTGAGAGATTATCTTATATGATCTTTGCATATCTGCAAAGGACTGTAAAAAATAGAAAAGTTGAAAATATGAGGGTCGTTCAAAGAGTTCATATCCTAATACATGCAAGGAAACTGTACTATCATCAGGCCTGCCAACCCTCCGGGTTTAGGCAGGCAATGCCGGATTTCATTACATTTCTTGGAATTCCGGATCATAAATTAATATTGCCGGATTTCATCATGATTTCCGTAGCGTAAATTAAAAAAGTAATGAGGGGAAAGTTTGAAGTTCTCCGAGGCATCGGTTCATTAGCGGAGAAGCGACCTTTCCCCTCTGAGTCAACAGTTCTGATCTGCCGTTGGCAGTGATATTTACTCTTCTGTCCGCTAATGATCTCTGGTGCTGCAGGCATGGAGCGAGAACAGGCTTGGCGTTGGCGGGCACCATACGCACTGATGCAGACTTCTCGTCTGTCGATGGTATCGGAAGCATGTGGTAGTGTTTTGGTTTGTTTGATGTACTTCGTCTCTCTTCACGGGAGGAATTTCTGAGAACTTTTCGTGCACGTGTTTAATCACGCGATGTCTGGCAGAAAATATCAGTCTGTTTTTAAGAAGTGTTATACGACAGATTATCCATGTATAATCGAATTAAGGAAGGGGCAACAATTTTCCTTTGCTCTATTTGTAGGTGTGATTTTTCCGTTGTCCACAAAGGCAAAGGAGATATTGTTAATCACATTCATATGCAAAAACACATGGACAATTTTAAGTGCGTAGAAAATAACAAAACATTAAATTTTGCTCGAGATAGTTCCTCTTCCAATGCCATTTTCCGTGCTGAGTGCTTTTTTCATTCCTCGTGGAACATAACTTACCATTAAGCTGTGCTGACCATGCAAGTGTGCTTTTTAAGAAAATGTTCCCAGATAGTAACATTGCAAAAAAATATGCATGTGCTAGGACTATGCATCGAAAAATTTTACCAATTCGTAAAAATATGCATCAGGACGGTACTTCGTCTTTCAGAAACGGAAGTAAACGAAATAAAGATTTTTTCCATTATTGTAATTTCTTTTTCCTGTGATTTTTGCTCTGTCCAGTATTGTTGTTATATATCATTTTTATTCCATAAACATTTTTGTTTCAGTTTGAAAAAGGAGGAAAACTTTCTGAAAACAGAAATTCAACGGCGAAAAAATTTCACTGTAATCTTTAGGCATGAGATTGCGATGGCTTCGAGGAATTTCTCCTTTTCCGTTATAATTTGGGTTATCCTCGAGATCGATGTTTAACTGAACATAATTTTTTTTATATTTTTTAACAGAATTTTTTTTACATTTATTATATGCATTAAAGTAACATTAGTGCTTCAAATTATGTCCACTGATATTTCAAACATACGAAAGTATGCTTGCAGGATTTTCATAGAAAATTGCAGGATTTTTCTCTTGTTAAGGTTGGAAGTCTGCATTATGATTCCTTTTTTTTATTTACTTTTTATTTATTTATTTTGTTGTTTGTTTTGTTTTGGCATAGTCCCTAACCACTACAACACACTTTTCTCACTGATGTTGCAGTGCCTTGATCACAGTGAAAAGAATCTTTATCTTGAAAACATTGTTTTCATCAGGCATTTCAGATTTACATTCATTTCACATGCACACCTTAATTACTTGAGACTCTTGTAATTCACTGTAATTATTAATAAAATTTGTAATAGATGAAACTAGTAGGTACATATACTGTTTCACATTAAACACAGACAACATTATGTCATTGCAGACTTGCTGTCATGTTTAGAAAAGCTGTTGTTCATGTTTTTCATTTACCCAGTTTTCTTTTCTCCTTTTTTTTTTATTTCTTGATTCATCTTTTAGGGGATAGTTGTTGATGTCCCATTTGCATCTTTCTTTCTAAGTCAAGTTCTAGGACACCAGCATAGTGCTCTCTATAGCTCAATTGATGAGCTACCATCCTTAGATCCAGAGCTGTATAAAAGTTTGACATACATCAAGGTATGATAACCATTTTTTTTTAGTGAGAGTGATTCTACTGTAGTAAAATGTGATAAAATTGCATTTGATGTGTTTATACTTTTGCATGCTTAGCTTATATGTTCTGCCAGAACATCTCTTTAATTATAATATCGCACATGTTACAAATTTATCATGCATTTTAATTGTTGGCATGAAAATACAAATTTATTGTTTCACAGCAGTTTCAGAAATGCATTTTATATTTTCTAATCATTCTATGTAGAAAGAAAATTATCTTGTATTCCCTCTGATATACATAATTGTTATTGTTTTGCTGTTAAAAACATTTTTCTTCATTTCATAAAATCATTACATAACCTTGCTGTCACATACAGCACTTTTTAAACTTAAAAAAAAAGGGGGGGGGGGCTTTGGTACTTCATTTCATAAAATTTTTATGATCAGCATCTGAAACACTTGGTTGTTGATACCCATCTGATGAGAGGGGCAGATGTTGGCTCTGATCATCACCTGTTATTGTCACGGGTGAAACTGAATGTTGGTTGGAGAAGGAGGTATAAGAAGATGCCTGTAGTGAAAAGAATAAAGGTTGAAAGGCTGTCTGAAGAACATCAGTGTTACTCTGATTTACTCAATGAACGTCTGAATGAGTTGAAGGCGTGTGAGAGGAATGTAGGAAAGAAGTGGACATGTTTTAAGAACTATGTTATCATTACTGCTGAAGAGGGTCTGTCGCACTGGAACAGTGAGCAACTTTTAAGGTTATGCTTGGTGGAACAGTGAGGTTAAAGAAGCAGTAAACAAGGAAGCATACTAGGGGATGTTGCAAGGTAGAGTCTCAGAGGATGAATATTGCTGTAAGAAGCGTGAGGCAGCAAAAGTTGGTTTACCGTAGTAAGGCAAAAGATAGGAAGGAAAAGCAGGAAAGGCACGATTTGGCTTTTTGGAAAGACAGAAAAACATTCTGGAAGTACATAAGACATAGGAAAAATAGGGAAAATAAAATTCTAGGTTGTGTAAAAAAAGGGGTTGGAGAAATGATAGGGAGCCCAATGAGCTAAGAGAAAGATAGGGTGAGTACCTCTGTGATTTATTAGGTCATGAAAGCAAAGATGATTCTGAGGCAGAAGCAGATGATGTCACAGTGATAGATGGAAGTACTGGTGGGATCTCAAGAGAAGAGGTGTGTAAAGCTCTAAAATCTCTTCAGAATTGTAAGGCTTTGGGAGTAGATGGCATATCTGCTGAGATGTTAAAATAGGGTGATTACTCTGTGATTTACTGCTTAACTGAAATTTGCCAGTTATGTTGGGAGCTAGGAATGGTCACTCAGGATTGGAGGGATGCTATCATTGTTCCCTTGTACAAGGGAAAAGGTGATCAGACTGAATGTAAGAACTATCATGGTATCAGTTTGCCGAGTGTACCAGGAAAAGTGTTTGGGAAGGTCATTATTGTTAAGGTACGAGGTCTTACATCAGAGAAAGTGTGGGATGCACTGAGTGGTTTTATGCCTAGTAAGGGCTGCACTAATAAAATTTTTGGTTTGTGCATAATGATTGAAAAGTATTTGTCTTAGTGAAAAAGTGTTTGTGGCCTTCATAGATTTAGAGAAAGCTTATGACAAAGTAAATAGGACTCTTCTGTGGAAGGTACTGAATAAATATGGAATTGCTGGGAATCTACTTAATAGTTTGTTACAGTTGCCTTTGACTTGTTGATACATAATCAAAGACACCTGAAAAACAACTTTTTAGGCAATTATAACATGCTGAAAGGAAAATTAACATGTGCAAGTAAATTAATATGTAAAACATATATTCTTATAATACTAACATTGTAGTTCTAACACTATTTTTATAGCATGCTTTCATTTTTTATTTTTTTCGATTTGGGATATGAATCGCATGTATTTCGTTTTTGTTTGATATTAAAAAATAAATGTTTAGAAGAGTTAAATTGTAATATTTTATTAAATTGTAATGTGTTTAATAGTTGGTTTTAGGAAAATACTGTTATTATTAGTAAAAATTCAAATTTTAACTTACTTTAAAACCACATGCTTTTAGGTACTTACTTGGTTAGTAGCAATGTTCAAAGACTGGTTTATTTTTTTAATAAATTAATCTTTTTTTTTAATAAATTTTAACCTAAAATACAGGTAGATGAGGTACACCGTAAGATCGATCATGCATGCAGCAAATAAAATGGAACCTAGGCTTTTGGTGTTTCTCTAGACACCATCATCAGCATTGTTCTGACGTGCTCCCCCACACTTCAACGAATTGTGAATGGCGAGTATTTATCCTCATCTCGATTTTACCAGCAATTTGGATGTGCAGGCCCTCATGGGCCATTGTTAGTTTGTCATATATGAGAGATTTTCATGTCAAGCGTCATCTACTGGGTTCAATATCGATCAGAAAATTTATTTAATTTAAATTTAATCAATTATTATTGTACAATCCCAGTCAAAAATTGATTTAACTTTAATTTTAACGTATTGGCATTACTTGAAAACTAATGGAAATTAATTTGATTTTAAATTTAATGGATGTTTATGAGTTTTCTCGTTTATTTGTATTAATTTAACATAGGTATATTTTATTATGATTTTTTTATTTATTTTTTATTTATTATTATTGTTTTTTTATATTTTTTTAATAATTATTATTATCATCATCATCATTGCTCTCTTTTGGTAAATAATTTATTTTTGTTTTTTTTTGTTTTGAAAAGTTTTTCCGAGTTGTTGGGTCATGAATATTGCAAACTTTACCTTTTAGTTTTTCAGTTGATATAGATTCCGAAAATGAATGAAATAGAACAAAATGCATTAAACAGACTACCTAATAAACCTCTTCTATATTGTAGATATGTTGATGACATATTCATTCTTGCCAATTATGAACCAGCTGCTTTTTAAGACCTTCGAAAAACAAGTGTTTGAACGATATAAAGAAATTGCCTTAACTATTGAAAATGAATAGCATGATACTTTACCTTTCCTTGACTTATTTGTAATTTAAAAAGTTGATTTCTTAGACTTTAAGGTATACAGAAAACGATCTTCTGTACCAGTAATAATTCCATCAGACTCTGCTCACCCGGTTAACCACAAGATAAATAGTTTGTGAACTTGGGTTAAACGTGCATTTACTCATTCTTCCAAAAAGAAATATCAAGATGAAGGTTTAGATTGGATTAAATCCATGGCAAAAACTTTTGGATATGGCAAAAAAGTGGTAAATAAACTAATTGGTGAAGTTTAAAATAACCTTAAAAACCCTGTCTCAATAAACAAAAACATTTCAAAAAATAAAAGAAAAGAAAGTATGTTGGATCTTTTTCTTATATAAAAACCATTACTACTAAGTTTTGTAAACTGGGTAAATAATACAACTGTCCCTTTGGCCATTCCATCTCTACCATCAAAAACATGCTCGTAAATACTAAATTTCAACCTAATCTTTTAGAAAAAGCATGTACTTATGTAATTCCCATAAAACAATCTAATCCTTCCATCTCGTACATAGGCAGCTCTAAAAGCAGATTGAAGGAAAGATTGAATCAACACATCAAAAATTGGAACCAAGAAGAGAAGAAAACATCCCTGAGTTAGTATTGTATTAAAACTAAATATTTTCCAAAATTTGATAAAATAGAATTGATTTTGACGCTGTAAGGCTTGCCAGCCGACCGGGAAACCAAGAAAACCAGGAAAAATCAGGGAATCCGAAAATAAGGCTAAAAATCAGGGAAAACTCAGGGAGAAATAAAATTTTTAGCAAAAACATGGAAAAGTCAGGGAAAATTAAACTGATAATTTTTTTGCGTAATGCGTATGCAGTTACCAGAGATGGGAATTCTGCGCCAAAACAAAAATCTTGTGCCATCTTGTTACAAAAGGCAGATTTTGCAACATTGTGCGCCAGAATCGCCGTGCCCTGTCTGTACTTCGGCACACTACATTCTCCTTGCGCACCGTTCCGCTGACGCTGACTGAGTAAGACCATGCGATGGAAAGAAAGATTCGTCGATTCCAAATACTAAGGGTTTTACATAATTACCATGGAAATCGTCGATCCACTACGGACGACGGAAAACATCGAGTATGATATGGAAGTTGTCGGTCCGCTATACGGACGACGGAAAATATCAAGTCTGCTATGGAAATCATCGGTCCGCTACAGACGACAGAAAATATCGAGTATGCTATAGAAATCATCGGTCCGCTATGGACGACGGAAAAAATCGAGTATGCTATGGAAATCGTCGATCCGCTGCGTACAACGGAAAATATCGAATATGGTATGAAAATCGTCGGTTCGGACGACGGAAAACATCGAGTATGATATGGAAATCTTCGGTCTGCTACGGACAACGGAAAACGTCAAGTGTGCTATGAAAATTTAAAAGCTCGGTGAAATAACGTTATTAAACATCTGTGAAAAGTTTATTTTCAAGATTCTAACACTTGTTAAACATTTTCGGGAATAATTCTTGGGTGTTAAGAAGTCACGTCGTCTTCTGTTTCCGCATAATAAATTTTTCCGTCCAAGTTTCCCTTTCTTTTTTTTTTTCTATGCCTGATTGTATTTTTATTTCTGATGTTTTCTGATTATGTTCCTTGTTTTTAGTATCCTCGGTAATAGTGAAAAGGAGCGACCTCGTATTTTTGAAGATTTTTTTCTAATGAAACGCATGTTTCCCTATTTCTAATACATACTTCTTCAAAACTAATCAATAGAGACCAATCGTTTTCACCCCTTTCCCTTTTATTAAACAAAATTTAATTTCTAGGTTGGTACTTAATCTGTCCGCGGTGGAATCCGCGCCGTTTCCGTGCCCTGTAAAATTGTTTCACGGCAGAGTGAGCAACGGAGTATCGATTTTTCACTTTAATTTTCCCTAAAATTCGTGTTTTTCGATTTCTTAATCACTTCTTACTCTTATGGGATATTATTTTGGGGATTCACGAAATTCCGCTTCCTCCGTCATCATTTGGGTTATTCTCAAGATTGATGCTAAACTGAAAAATAAATCAGGGGACGAAAAAAGATTTCCGTCTGGAGAACAATATTTCATCTTTCAAAACCTTCGAAAACGGAAGTTAAACGGAGTGAAGATTTTCCCCATAATCCTAATTTCTTTTTCTCGCAATGTTTCTTCTGCCCAGTATTGTTATTAAATGTCATTTTAATGCATAGGTGTGCTGATTATTTTGCCATTACTGGAAGTTCTACATTTCCTCTGAAGTTTTGCCAGGTCAGATGGGTGAAAAATGCAGCTGTTTCTCTGCGAGCTGTTCAGGTCTTGCCAGACGTTAAAAAGTACACAGATAGTATTGGATCGCTACCTAATACCTTTACTTGTGATCAAGTTGAAAAAGCTTGCATGGATAAACTTATTTTGGTAAAGTTGGCATTTTAATCATTTCTTTAAAAGTTCCAGACTCTGAAACCGATGGTACCTTTCCTGTATGAAGCCTTGTATGACCTGATTTCCCAGTTAATGAAGAAATTTGTCAAAAAGGAAGTTAAGCTTCTGAAAAATTATTATCTGCAGAAATTTTACCTGAAATTCCCCATGAAATTATCTTCTGGAAAACTCAGGGAATGTTTAAAGCCAATGTAAGTGGCAACCCTGCTCATAAATCTTAAAAAGAATAAAGAGTTTCTGAATCTATAGCAATTGAAAAACTAAAAGATAAAGTTTGCAATATTCATGACCCAACAACTCTTCCCGAAGTGTGGAAAAAGATAATTAAAAGAGAAAAAAACTTTTCAAAACAAAAAACAAAAAAAGAAAATTTTTTACCAAAAAAGAGCGACGATGATAATAATAATTAAAAAAATTAAAAGAAAATAAAAAATCATAATAAAATATACCGATGTTAAATTAATAAAATAAATGAGAAACTCATAAACATTCATTAAATTTAAAATAAAATTAATTTCCATTAGTTTTTGAGTAATGCTAACCCGTTAAAATTAAAATTATGTCAATTTCTGACTGAGATTGTCGAATAATAATCGCTTAAATTTAAATAAAATCAATTTTCTGATTGATATTGAGCCCAGTAGACTACATTCGACTTGAAAATCTCTCATATATGACAAACTAACAACAGCGCATCGATATTGCTGGTAAAATCGAGATGAGGATAAATACTCACAATTCCTTGAAGTGTGCAGGAGCATGTTGGAACAGTGTTGACGATGGTGTCAAGAGAAACACTGAAAACCTAGGCTCCATTTTATTTGCCGCATTCGTGATCGATCTTACAGTGTACCTCATCTACCTGTATTTTGTAGGTTAAAATTTATTTAAAAAAAAAGACTAATGTATTAAAAAAAAAAAGAGTTTTTGGACATCGCTACTAACTAAGTAAATATCTAAACCAGGTGATTTTAAGGTAAGTTAAGATTTTAATTTTTATTAATAATAACAGTATTTTCCTAAAACCAACTATTTTTTTCATTACAATTTAATAAAATATTACCATTTGACCCTTCTAAACATTTATTTTTTTATATCAAACAAAGAAGAAGTACACGTGGTTCATATCGCAAATCGGAAAAAACAACAAAAACGTGCTATAAAAATAGTTTTTGTACTACAATGTTAGTAGTATAAGTATATATGTTTCACATATAAATTAATTTACTTGCAAATGTTAACTACTTAATAGAGTGAAAGCCATGTATGCAGGCAGTAGAGCTTGTGTACGAGTGAATGGTGTTTTATCGATTGGTTTTCTATTGGTGCAGGAGTCAGACAAGGTTGTGTAATGTCACCCTGGCTGTTTAATTTATTTATGGATGCATGATGCCAAAATGGGTAATACTGGTTTGCGTGTTGGTAGTAGGCATGTGTGCAGATTGCTGTATGCTGATGACACAGTCCTGTTGGAAGAGAGCAAAGTGAGTTGCAGAGTATGTTGTTCCAGATGTACAAAGTTTGTATGAAATTCAAACTGAGTATAAATAAGGGAAAAATCAAAGTTATGGTTTTTGAGCGATATCATCATCATCATCATTGTCAACCATTATCAATCCACTGCTGGACGAAGGTCTCCCCAAGTTTCCTCCACAACGGTCTGTCTTGTGCCAGTCTCCTCCATGTCACCCCTGCATACTTTCGAATTTCATCCACCCATCTCCCATGTGGTCTTCTTCTGGGTCTTTTCCTGTCCCTTGGAATCCAATCTAAAATTTCGGCTGTCCATCGATGGTCTGTCCTTCTGGCAGTATGTCCAGCCCATTGCCATTTCAGGGATTTAACTCTGATCATGATGTCTTCCACTCTTGTCATTTTTCGGATCCACGAGTTCCTCTTATTATCTCTCCTGGTTACACCAAGTATGCACCTCTCCATGCTTCTTTGAGTTGTCTGCAGCCTTTGTATGTCTCTTTTAGTTAAGGTCCACGTCTCTGCACCATACGTAAGCACTGGAAGGATGCATTGATCAAACACTTTTCTTTTAAGACATAATGGCATATTGCTCTTGAAAATTATGCTGTTTCTTCCAAAAGCTCTCCAGGCAAGTTTTGTACGCCGATTAATTTCTTCATCAATGTGACCCTCACTTGATATCTGCTGTCCAAGATAAACGTACGTGTCTGTTATCTCCAGCTTTTCTCCATCAATCGATAAATCTTCATTTCTTGTAAAAGCATTGAACATCACTTTTGTCTTCTGAAAGTTCATTTTTAATCCCACTTCTTTACTCTTGTCAGCAAGTTCCTGGATCATACTCTGCAGCTCTGATGGGCTAGTTGCAAAAATGACTACGTCATCAGCAAAACGAAGGTGGGTTAGAAACGAAGGTGGGTGAGCGATATATATATATATATATATACTGAATGCAAGATAAGCCTTAATGGCACAGGGATTGGACAGGTGAATGAGTTTGTATATTTAGGAAGTATGTTTGACAGAGAGAACAAATTAGATGGTGAAATTAATAGGCGAGTGAATTCTTTATTGAAAGTCATAGCTGCCTTAGGAGGATTTAACAGGAATGATGGGTTTTCAAGGAAGTCTTGAATGGCTGTGTATAAAGTGTAATTGTTCCTATTCTGATGTATGGCAGTGAAACCTGGGTACAGCAGAAGAGACATAGGAATCGTTTGTATGCTGGGGAGATGCGTTACTTACGGGGGTTTGTGGTACAACACGCGCTGATCATGTGAGTAAGGAAGATGTGTTGCAGGTGTGTAATTTGAGGCAAGATGTTGTTAGTAAAGTGGAGACTAATATTCTTAGGTGGTTTGTCCATGTTGAAAGAATGAGTGATGAGGTGCTGACTAAGAGAATTTTTTCAGCCCAAGTGGCAGGAAAGAAAGTTAGAGGAAAGCTAAGGAAATCATGGAAGGACCAGATTCAGGAATATCTGCTTGAGAAAAAGATTATGAGTATGAAGTACAAAATGTCTTGTGTGCGGCGTGTAATGGATGTTAATGAAGCTCAAGCAGTGTGCAGAGATCATTGCAAATGGAGACATTTGATACACCAACAGTAAGTAAATTCTAATTCTATCAGTTAAATGTGTACTTGGCACATGGTCTTTCTTTAAGGAGCTAACCTCTGAATCTCAGAGAACAGCGTAATGATTGTGTGTGTGTGTGTGTGTGTGTGTGTGTGTTTGTATAAAACAACTGCCCAGTGAATTTTCCCCACTGAGTTACTGTTCATGGTCACACACTTTTGAAAAAATAGGCTAAATGCAGCAAATTATGATGTTCACTGTTCCTTATTTTTATTCTACCTAACAATCAGCCATAAATAATGGCTTTGTGAGAAAAAAACGTGACTCTGCATTTTATAAATTTTAATTTTGAAATCATTTATGAACACCCATAGTCTGTGCCTGTAGCGTGGTCTAACATTCCATTGCTTTCTCCTTGTCCATTAATTGCTGTTTCACAATCATCCTTTACTGCTGGATTTGTTCAAGGATGAAAATGAGAAAAATTCCCTCAGATGGACCATGTTTTCTAATGCTGCACTGAATGGGTTAGCGCTACATTTCAGGGATATCATTATGACATTGAATTTGAAATATATATATATATGGGCGTACGTGAAAAATAAAATGTGAAAATTGGTACAAAACTAATGGCTTTGCATTTGACCCAGAAAATGTGGCACACACAATCATTTGAAAATATTAAATGCCGTGAACATGTGGTTGAACCTCTTAGCGCTGAAGAGATCTGTCCCACTGAAACTTATTGTACTTGAGAAATATGTGTGTTAATGTTATTGCTGTGAGTTGTGGTGGTGTTTTGTGTTAGTCAGTTTGTACAATGAGATGATGATTGAGGCATCTGAAGATTGATGGAAATGAGATCAAAGAGAGACATGGAATCAGCTGGTCTAAAGCAGCACTGACTAAAAACACCACAAGCAGCAGATTGATGAGCTAATAAAGCAGAATCACCATTTTGCAACCTATGCAATGGTGCAGCACACATGAGATTGAAAATTCTGCCGTAACAGCAGGAATTTCCGTGACTTGTTATACTCTAGGATTTGTGTTCAATGGGTCCCTAAAACATGAGGGAACAAAGAAGCCAAGAAGCCCAGGAAAATATTTGTGAGGAACTTCTCTACACTGCAAGAATTTCACAATTTTCTATCTTGCATTATTGCAAGTAACAAAACAGCGGTTTTCTATTATGGTCCTGAAACAGGTGCAGTCTGTAAAGGAACATCATAGCACCCCAGTGCATAGTCATATCCTTCTCCTTGGAGAAGGATATGACTTTTCACTCAGAGTGGAAACACTTCAGCAGATAAATAAAACATGTACAGAGAGCCTAGCCTATTTAAAAAAAAAAAAAAAAAAAAAAAAGGATATCCCCGTTTGTGACAACACATGGCCCAATTCCATTCTGTGCACAAGAGAGGGGGCCACTCCAATAGCTGAGTGATTTTGATGCACTGCCTTTAACCATTGATCTGAGGTGGTTGTCTTGGATGAGGTATGGCGGTACCATCCAATGGTACTGGCTTTTTCTCCTCTCTGGAACCAGTAGCCCAAAATTAGAGATGAGCAACTACTTATATAGCCCTCAGTGTTGCTCATGATGGTAGTTAAAACCCTCAAACAGTATATAAAAAAAAGTATCATTAAACATCAATTGGACTGCTCTTCCTAATCTTTCTCACAGCTTGAATCTGACAGCTTTAGATTACTATGTTTTTTTGTTTTTTTTTTTTTTTTGTTGTTTTTATCTTATAAAGAATCAATCCAGGAACATCATTTTTCAGATAAAAACAAATAAAAATGTTTGTGATGTGCTCTGAAGTCTTGATAAGACAATTTACATCACTGGTGTACGATCCCTTAATAAATGTTAGAAAAGAAAGTGTAAAAATTATGTGCAAAAATGTTATGCCTTCAAAATATGTATGAATCTTCCAATGTTTGTGATGTGCTCTGAAGTCTTGATAAGACAATTTACATCACTGGTGTACAATCCCTTAATAAATGTTAAAAAAGAAAGTGTAAAGTCGATGGAAATTATGTGAAAAAATGTTATGCCTTCAAAATATGTATGAATCTTCCAATGTAAGTTATATTATCAAAATAATTTTTTTAATTGAAAAAGTTGGAGGTTTTAGTTTGTACTAACTCTTTTACTCATTGTTGGAACTACACCGACAGGGTGTGCAGTGGTAGAGGCAAACGGGGAGACGTGCTGAATTGAACTGAAACCTAAAAAGTAAGAACACTCATAGTCCTATTATGCTGATGTGTGTAAGCAAAGGAACCATGACATCTGGTGAATACACTGAATCATAACTCCCCCCCCCCATTGCCTAGTATGATTCAAGATGAAAAAGTCTGAGGCCAAGTAAATTATAAATCTTCAGAAAAAAATGTGTGGATTTTATTTTTCATCCCTTAAATTATTGTGAATTAGGTTAAGAAGAGAAGTAAAAAATATTTTGAATGAAATTGTATACATACACAGTCGAGTCACATTATTGTGACCGCCTCCTACTTTTGACGTCAACAGTGCATAGACAATGAAAGAAGGCGTGTGTCATGAGCTGGCTTGGAGGGTATGTAAAGTGTGCTTGTAGGCATTCTGAAAATATATCACTTGTTGCTGTCATGGATAAAAGGAGCGATTTCCAGATTTGCAAAAAGGTATGATTATTGACTTTTGTTCCAAGGGTGGCAGTATTTCTGCGATTTATCAGATTTGCAAAAAGGTTTATCGACTTTTGGGCCAAGGGTGGCAGTATTTCTGAAACAACGCAGTTTGTGAACTGTTTGCGTTCTGCTGTGATTAAAGTGTATCGTGATTGGAGAAATGGCACCACTGCAAATAAGCGATGTGAAAACTGCAGAGCACCACGTGCCTTTGAAGTGACAGGTGAACGTCGGCTGCGAAGGTGCGTGAGAGCCGATCGACACGCTACAGTGGAGCAACTCACTGGCCGAATAAGCCAGGGGGCTACCGGAAGTGTGTCTAAAACGACAGTTCGGCGAACCCTGCTGTGTATGGGGCTCCGATGCAGGCAGATGGTCGCTACACCTATGCTAACGAAGGTGCATCGGCAGAAAAGGCTTGCATTTGCACTGCAGTATCGGAATTGAACCTCCGCCGATTGGCAAAGGATTGCCTTCTCCAAGGAGTCACGTTTTCTGCTTCATCAAATGGATGGACTTCGGCGTATAAGGCGAGAAACATCAGAGAACAAACACTTTTCAACCACTGCTGGCAGAACACAAGCTGGTGGGGGCAGCGTTATGGTCTGGAGAATGTTTTCGTGGCATTCCCTGGGGTCCACTCGTACCTGTGGAAGGCACTATAGATCGAATTCATTATGAATCCATCCTTGCAGACCACATACACCCATACATGCTGATTGTCTTCCCTGGGGTGGATGGGATCTTCCAGCATGATAATGCAACATGTCACACAGCTAGAAATCTCCGAGAGTGGTTGGAAGAGCATGATGAAGACTTCAAAGTACTTCCCTGGCCCCCCAATTCCCCAGACTTAAACCCAATTGAGCATCTGTGGGACCACCTCGATCGTGTTGTTCGCTCTGTGGATCCTCTACTACGCACCCTCCAGCAGCTGTCAGATGCACTGCAGTCAGCATGGCTCCACATACATTTGAACACCTTCCAGCACCTTATTGAGTCACACCCAGCCCGTTTTGCTGCTGCCCATGTATGCACACAGTGAATACTCCGGATATTAGCTGGTGGTCACAATAATGTGGCTCGACGGTGTAATATTTTTTAGAGGCGAGACGAATCTTGAATTTTCTTGAATCCAAATCCGAATCCTAAACGGTTCTCAAATCCTTGATATAAGGATAATTATAAGAAAAAAAGGGAAAGAAATGACTTGTATTTAAAATTAAGTTAAGAGTTTTTAATTGAAGCAAAATTTGAAATGTGTGTTTTATGACAAACAAATTAAGGAATGCAGTTTTCAAAAATATCATCATCATCATCATCATCAACCATTATCAATCCACTGCTGGACGAAGGTCTCCCCAAGTTTCCTCCACAACAGTCTGTCTTGTGCCAGTCTCCTCCATGTCACTCCCGCATACTTTCGAATTTCATCCACCCATCTTCCATGTGGTCTTCTTCTGGGTCTTTTCCTGTCCCTTGGAATCCAATCTAAAACTTCGGCAGTCCATCGGTGGTCTGTCCTTCTGGCAGTATGTCCAGCCCATTGCCATTTCAGGGATTTAACTCTGATCATGATGTCTTCCACTCTTGTCATTTTTCGGATCCACGAGTTCCTCTTCTTATCTTTCCTGGCTACACCAAGCATGCACCTCTCCATGCTACTTTGAGTTGTCTGCAGCCTTTGTATGTCTCTTTTAATTAAGGTCCATGTCTCTGCACCATACGTAAGCACTGGAAGGATGCATTGATCAAAACAAACACTTTTCTTTTAAGACATAATGGCATATTGCTCTTGAAAATTATGCTGTTTCTTCCAAAAGCTCTGCAGGCAAGTTTTGTACGCCGATTAATTTCCTCATCAATGTGACCCTCACCTGATATCTGCTGTCCAAGATAAACGTACGTGTCTGTTATCTCCAGCTTTTCTCCATCAATCGATAAATCTTCATTTCTTGTAAAAGCATTGAACATCACTTTTGTCTTCTGAAAGTTCATTTTTAATCCCACTTCTCTACTCTTGTCAGCAAGTTCCTGGATCATACTCTGCAGCTCTGATGGGGTAGTTGCAAAAATGACTATGTCATCAGCAAAACGAAGGTGGGTTAGATAATCTCCATTAATCTTTATCCCTTTGTTTTCCCAGTTCAGTGATTGAAAGACATTTTCCAATGTGGCATTAAAGAGCTTTGGAGATATGGTGTCACCTTGTCTCACTCCTTTTCCAATTTTTATGTGTGTTGTATTTTCAAACAGCCAAATTTTTGCACTTGCATTTTCATAGATGTTATTAATAATATTAATGTACGCATCTTCAATACCGCAGGATTTCAGAGCCATTGTAACTGCTGATGGTTTCACTGAATCAAAGGCTTTTTCATAATCGATAAAAGCCATGCACAATGGAAGTTCGTATTCCCTCGCTCTTTCAATTAGTTCTCTCAGTACGTGGAGATGATCTATTGTGCTGTAGCTACTCCTGAATCCAGCTTGTTCTCTCGGTTGAGCCATGTCCAGTGTCACCTTCAAGCGGTGTGAAAGAACTTTAGTGAAGATTTTATAAACCACTGATAGGAGGCTGATAGGTCTGTAGTTCCTGAGATCCTCAATGTCACCTTTTTTATGTAGCAAGATCATTGTAGCGTTGTTCCAATCCTCAGGAATCTTCCCTTCATTAAGGCATCGAGTGAAAATTTGGGCGAGTACTGTTTCGATTTCTCCACTTGCTTCTTGTATGATGTTTACAGTAATTCCATCTTCTCCTGGAGCTTTTCCCCGCTTCATGTTCTTGATTGCAACTTCTGCTGGGAGGACTGGAGAAACTCTGGTACTGGTACCTTTCATGATCTCTGGAGTTCATGATATACCCATACTTATTAAGAAGATACAAACTAAATTTATAATTTACATTTGCTAAATGAAGTACATAACTCTTGAGTCTTGAGGTTCATTTCAATTTTCTAAACATAATTTGACAAAAAAATATTTGAGTAACAATTCACATTTTTGACATTTTTCTTTAATAACAAATGTTCCAAAACCTTTTTAAATCAAAACAAGTAAATCAAAACAAGTATAGAGGTTGGGAGGATTACTTCAAAAGTCAATGTAGATAAACATTAAACACAGAACACTAAGTTGAGTAAATTCTTTCCAGAAAATTAAGAAAAATCAAAAACATGTTTGTTTTAAGAGTAAATAAAAACACTAAACACTGAACTCTTTCAGGGCAACGTAAAAAAAGACAGAAACTTTTAAGACTTTATTTAAAAACACTAGCATTCGAACTCGCTCTGGGTCAGCTTAATTTGTTTTTTATCAGCTATGACACCTCATGTGCTGAATAGTCTTTCTGACTTTGCTATCGATGGTGGTGTGATTAAAAACTTTTTAGAGAGTTTCCTCAAATTTTGATATTTTTTTGTTGTCCTTCTAGTATTTAAAGATTTCTGCAGATGGTGAAAGCAGTGTTTCTGCTAAGTAGGCATTTTTATCTTCTTCAGGAGACAAACTGTAACTCTGCTCACTGCTGGTAGATGTTGTCATCAATTGAGAAAAGTAACTCCACATGCTATGAACTCCTTGTTGTTGAGTTAACGATATTTGAGTGGTATCTCTTTGACTTTGTTCTGATGACTGCAGATCACTGTCATCTGCTTGCAAAATACTAATATCAGAAATTTCAATGGCCAGTGCTGATTTAACTTGCTCAAGGTTTTCTTTGCTCCAAAATACACTTCCTTTGTTGAATCGGGGATCCAGTATTGTTCCAAGAGCATACAACTTTTCGGACTCAACAGACTGATAGCGCCTTTTTACAGATGTAAGCAAGTCATTTCGAAAACCCTGTATGGAACCTAAAGTTGATTTGAAGTTTTGTAGAATACTGATAGTGCTATTCACTAAAGGAATTATTTCTGAGATTGTTACTTCACTGGAACTGGCCACAAATGTAGCTCTATTGAACACAACTAGGATCTGCAGGGATCGCATTCGTCCTAAAATTCCTAAAATTCCTAATATTTTGTGACCCTCCTTAAATTCCTAAAATTAGACCTAAAATTTGCTATTCATCCTAAAATTTTCGTAAGCTTATTTTTATTAAAAACAACCGTTATTAACGCCAATAAATTTACCATTACGGTAAGGTAAAAAGACCTGTTATTGTAGAAACACAGCCTATATGCTGTGCTGCTGAAGGGAGGGAAAAATGACGCCATCGAGATGCACTTGCTTCGGGGCGGGCGTTCCATTTTTTTTGCCTTCGAACAGTTTTCGAGAGTAACAAGAGATCTAAGGAAAAGGGGGAGGGGTCATTTTCACCCCTGGTTTGCGCTTTGCAGACGAACTCCGTGGCACGCAGAAGATCGTACTTTATTTTTGTACATGCCTTGTGGAACCTCCTCTTTCTGCTGATGTTTTGTTATTGTAAACCGCAGGTGGGTGGAAGCAAAGAGGAAACATGTGGTCTTTTTCCGTAACCTCCGGTAATGACGATGGGATGGTAGCTGAGTTATCTTGGCAGGCAGTAGAGCACGTGATCATTGACCTTCGATCATGCGTCGGCGACAGCGACCTTCGATGCGCAATATATCTCGGCTCCGACTCGCTTTGACTGAACTTGCGTGAGATGCGTATGATAGTTTCTGGTTTTACGTCTTTTATGGTGTTCTCTGTGCAGGTTCAGTTCTCTAGTGGTGACCTGCTTTTTTTTTTTTTTTTTCATATCTTCTGACATCCTCGCAGCCAAATTTCGGGAAGTTGTCTGGTTTTGCAATATTGGAACGTGTTTTTGTACTTCCTTTCATTTTCTGGTTAGTAATACAAGTGTTTAAGATGCCTAAATCCAAAACGAAATTTCAAGATGCGTGGCTCGCCAAAGAATTGGACGGAGTGAAGTTGAAAGAATGGTGTTCTGCAACTGAAACAATATTTTCTGCTAAGTGTATATTGTGTTCAGAAATTTTCAATATTTCTAATAGTGGCTTTTCACAAGTAAAAGCGCATCATAAAGGAAAAAAAGTTCCCATAACAAGAAATTCCCATAACAATAAATTTGTTAAATAGTGTTCGTGATTCACATAAATTTTATAAAGAGTATGTTGATAAGCTGAAGGAAGAACAATCAAAAAAGGTAAAAGAAAGGAAGCAGAAAGAGAGGGAAAATAAGGAAAAGCAGCTAGAGAAAAAAGAAAAGCTGAGTTTGATGACAAAATAAAAGAAAATGATGCAGAAATAAATAGGCTTAAAAAAGATAAAGAAGCCTCCCTAGCAGTAATTCAAGAGGGAACAGAAAGAATGCGAAAAGCTGTAGAAAAACAAAATACTGTTGAAATAGCAGTTGCCTCTAACTTGATCATACAAGGTTCAGCTGAAATAAAGAAAACAAAGTAAATTAGTTGTGGTGGAAGCAGAAAAAGATAGGCGTATCAGGAAAAGGTTAAAACAATAATATGAAAAAAGTAATTCAGTGAACAATTGTACATAGTTCTTGGTTTTCAATTACCTTTTTAGGATATTATAATTTAATGTGAAACCTGAAAACTTTCTGTGAAAATCGTGAATTGCTTCTGGTTAAACAGCATATTAATGTTCAAAGTGAAACTTGAATGTGGTAAATATACTTGAATATGATAATAACACGTGAAAAGATAAGAACTGAACATTAGAAGTAAATCATACTTAAACTTTAGACGTTATGCAAAAAATTTGGGTGTGAACTTCGACCATATATACTAATGGACTGCGCATTGGCAATAGCTGCATCAAAGCCGCCATGGCTCAAACATTGGGCACATCATCATCAGACTCCAAATTTCGTGTAAAAAAATGCTGTTATGATTACTAATTTACATTGCAGAACTTCAGTGTTTTCGGTGTATTATGTGAATGCGCCTCATATATAATGAAAACTCTTCAGGTAAGTTTACTTATGAGCTATATACATGCATGAACGGGTTGTTTACATTTTGTGATTTATAATGTGATGAACATTTGCGAAGAATTTGGAACATGCATTCCATTTTTTTTTCTTAAGTTACTGTATTTTTATATCAATAGCTGCAAGTTTCTGGTTAAGTAATTGAACTTTATTGACTTAGGTATTTAATTCGTTTCTTACCCATGAAAAATCATAGAACTTTCTTTACTATATCGCTCAGAGCAACCATAAGCACAGCAGGTGTAACCCATCTTTTTGACTGTTGTCATGTGATTTTATGTTGGAGCCAGAAATTTTGATGTCATGCGCAGTCTATCAGTATATATGGTTGAAGGGTGTGAAGCAAACTCTTTACAATGTATACAAAGTTGTTTTACTAGATGTATACAAATATACATCTAGTTTTTATTGAAATACAATCCTAAAATTTTCCTAAAATTTTTCTAAAAAATTCCTAAAATTCCTAAAATTCCAACCTAAAATTTTCCAGAAGTATGCTATGATCCCTGGATCTGTATCCCTTCTTCTATAACTGGCCACAAATGCATTTTCAGATAGATATTAGTTCACCGTCGAGTACTAAGATCTACCTGAAAATTTCACTCTGAAGTAGATAATAAAACAGCTTACTTTTTTCCATGAGACGAATGAACATGTGAAGCTGAGAATTCCACCTAGTCGGTTTGTCTTGTATCAAACGATGAGGTTTAAGACTTAGCTTATCTTGAGAATCTCGTAAGACTTTCATGGCTTTAGAAGAGTGCTTGAAATATCCCACAATACTCCGGCAGATTGACATTATTACCTTAATTTCACTCTTGTTCAGTAAACCATCTTTGAGAACTAATTGAAATGTATGAATAAGGCTTGGCAAGTGGTCAAAGGTACTGTGTTCTAAAGCTGCAACCATATCAGGCCCATTGTCTCATGAAACACACAACCTTTTCTAAGAGATTCCATTCTTCATAGTGCTGGTAATGAAAGTTTCTATTGCAGGTGCTGTATGTGAAACTTCTATTAAGGGTATACATTCTAAGCACAAGTGATGATACTCAAAGTTTTCATCTGTGAAGTGAACTGTGAAACTGAGGTAATCGTCAGAAGATCATATGCCCACATCTCTGTTGTGACTGTAATAAACTCGGTTTTATCTAAAAGATTCTCAACTTTTATTTTTTTCTTCTTCATACATCTCTGGAATTACCTTTTGGGCAAAGTGTTTCCTGCTTGGAATGATATATCTTGACTCAAGGTGGTTTATCAACTTTTTAAAACCTTTATCTTCTACTGTGGACAGTGGTTAGTTATCTTTGCAGATCATTTTGGCAACTAATCTGGTAATTGTTTTAGCTCTTCTGTCTCTAGGCTTAAAACTTTGCATTTTATCAATAAATGCTTTCAGAGTCAGTTGGTTAGAAGATACTGCTTTGTGCTTTACTGGGGGTGCTTCGAAAGGGCTTTGTTCTTCATAAGAAGAAGCTGCTGAACCTGGACTAGGAGTTGAACTAACTAATGCAAGACTCCCAATGACAGCTGGATCATCTGGGTCAATATTGTCTTCCAATTGGGAGTCAACTCTGACAGTCAAAGGGCTTAAGGGTGAAACTGGAGTCAGTAATGGGAATGGTGAACTTTTATCTTTCAGTTCTTGAAATTGGGATGAATGTTTGGCTTTCAAATGTTTCCACATTGCTGAAGTAGTATGTGACCCTTTTCCTCTGGATATTTTTGCAGAACACAGACTGAATGCTTAATTTTCATTATCCGAAATTTGGAAATAGTTTCAAATATCAGAAGATGAGCGAGATGATGTCATCTTATGTGTTGACATTCGTTGCAGGTTATAGGAGATGTGATGGTTGTGTGACAGGCACAAGATAAATTGTTCCTAAGTATGCATAAATGCTGTAGTTAGCGATAGAAATTATGTAGGAATAAAAATAATAAAGCTTGAGAAACGCTGAGATTGAGACAAAAAATACAGACCGGATAACACTGAGCATATACTGATAACATGTGCAAGTGGGATGCTGCGGAGAGTTGAGTAGAACTAGAAACGCTGAGCTGTAGACAGAGTAACTTGAGTCATGTGTGCGACGTGACTCAAGGTCACACTCCCCTTCCATTCTCACGCTCATTACCATGGTAACGGCTGCCAGGAAAGAGAAAATATGGCTAAGTCACTTTTCCCACTATACTTGAGGTATGGTGGCTAAGGCACTGTCCAATGGGGAATGCTAGTCGCTTCGGCGGTTGTTCTCTGTGTTTGGCTGAACAATTCTGTCACTGTTGCATCCAGTTTGGAAGTAACGAGCTATTTCAAATAGCTGTGTACACACTGTAGATGATCTTCTTCAATTGTTTTCTAATGTCAGAACTCGTCATGCTGATAAAAACACAAACAAGTATCGCTCTAGAACAAGCACCAAACACGAAGTTTTTTGGGTTAAGATTCAAAAGATTCAAATGGCAAAAAAACCAGCGAAGATTCAAGAATTTGAATATCCCATCCCTAGTATTTTTATCCCCCTCCCCCTCCCTAACTTTGATGAATGGTTGCTGTCAGTAAGTCACAAAGAAATCTGCTCCCCTGTTTAAGGTATTTCACCAACTTAGATTAACAAACAAGATAATTATTATATTTGCACTTTTAAGGTATTAACCTCTTGCAAAGTGCGCATAGTTTACGTGCAATTCATAAATGAAAAAACCATGAGGAATAACCACTCACTCACCATAAAGATCATGGTAACCTCCAATGACCACACACTTCCAACACATCATTCATCGTGATGTAACTGGGCTTCCACAGGTTTACAGACTTCTTGCTAGGCTTCTTATTTTCGGGTGTGAAACATCGTTTTTTTTTTTTTTTTCTTTGCCTTATAAGATGTTACTATAATGCTTGTCAATTCGATAAAAATCACACATACAACTCATTCATACAATTCAAGTAAAAACTATGTACATAAACCTTACATTCACAGGTGATTAAACCTTGGTCAACTCTAATTATGGAACTCCTCCTTCTGTTTCACAACCTCTGCTACTCCCACTGCAAGTGTCACACCCATTCAGCCCCGCTCATCCAATCCTCTAGTACTTTCGACAGGTCCCTGTCATCTTCAGGAGGCAGGTGTGTCTCACCCCGCCCACCACAGCTCAAGTGAGCAGAGCCATCGAGGCCTGGGCCCCAGTCGCTATCTCTGAATCGTTGTGTCTCTGGCGCCATCTATTGTCCCTGCTGCTCTTTTTTCCCTCTTTCTTTTTACGCTGCTGTTCAATTTTTATTAGGGCTTTCCATTGTTCGTTTAGGTTACTTGGCTCATTAATGTTGCATAATCTTGATCTGTTTTTTTCAATTAACACTGATTCTGCAATTCTTAACTGTTCGTTTTTACAGCTCTTAATAATTTTAATATCTTCAAACCTTGGACATTTTTGATTTTCCATACAGTATTGGGTCAATGCTGTCTTAGCCTCTTTTTTATTCCAATTATTAATATGCTGGTTCAATCTATACTTTAATTTATTCTTGGTGCTGCCTATATATGACACAGGTGGTTGCTGGTTTATTGGGATTTCATAAATTCCTGCTCTATCTAATTGGCTAATTTTTTCATTTTTAATCACTAAATTTTTTACAGTAAGTACCTGATTTCCTACCTGTATGCCATACTTGCCACAAACTTTATTAATTTCTGCTGAAACATTTTCTATATATGGTATTGCTCCCACATATTTTACAAGTTTTTTATCAGTCTTGACCTTATTGTAACCTTGAGTTACTTCATAAATCCATTTTTTTAATACCTGTTTAGGGTATCCAAAAGCATATGCAATTTTTTCAATATATTCAATTTCTTCCTTTCTATACTGTTCAATTGATGAATGTGTTAAACTTCTTTTAATTAGTGTTTTAACACTATTTCTTTTATGTGTTAATGGATGTGATGACTGAAATGGTATAAGTACTGGGATATATGAAGATTTTCTATGCACTCTGAATTGTATATTCTCCTCTGTTTTAATAATCAAAACGTCCAAAAATGCCGAAGTATTGTCATGTTCTTGTTCTACTGTCAGTTCTATAGATGGATAAATTTCACTATACTTTTTTGTCAAGTCCTCAAGTTCATCATTTTTTAGCCTGGATAACAGAAAAATGTCATCAACATATCTGCAGTATATCAGTGGTGGATCCTCGAGTTTACTTATTATTTTTTCCTCAATGTCACTCATTATAATTTCAGCAAATAAAGTTGACAGTGGTGACCCCATAGGTCCACCATGATTTTGTTTGTACATCTTGTTGTTAAACTTAAAAATGTTATTTTCATATATGTACAATAAAATTTCTCTTCAACAAGATAATCTTCAACAAGAAAATTTCTCTTCAACAAGATAATGTCAATCCATAGCGTAAAAAGATATAAATATATTTAATTAAAAAATGCTAATAAAGAGATATAAATCACATAACTAGTTTGTTTATTTTAAGCATATATGCAGATAAAGAAAACTCAATATTTGGCACTGTAGGGCACGTAGTACAGTATGAAGCCACAACTGGTCAGCATAAATTTCACTTTGCTTTCCTTCAGATATGTATTTTAGTTTTGTCTGAAAACATCAAAATATTCCCTATATCCACAAGGACAATGAGCTGTGTAATGATTCTTTGTGTATTCCTGCCCAGGCATTTTTTTTACAGATAACATGATTTTGACACATTTTACAGCACTACACTGGTGATGTACAAGACTTGGATCTCACTTTTTCTTTGGATGAAGATTGTATGGGACAGCTTGTCACTCACGAGCTGATTCCAGGTGGAAAAGCAATTCCTGTAACAAATGAAAACAAGTAGGTTTACTTTCTACTTTTATTTCAGACTAAGTCTCTTAATGATATAATGTTTATCAAGAAAATAATTTTGGAAACGTAACGTTGGTCTGTGAGAACAGTGAACCTGCTTAAAATTTAGATGAATCATGGTTAAAATTCAGTTTCCTTTTCTCTTGATGTTTTAATTTTGCACATATGGAGTATAGAAAATAAAAATCAACTTGTTAACCATAAAATGAAACTCATTTTTGCTTGTTCTGTTTTCATTTATTTTATTAAAAAAATGCTACAAGGTAGCTCTCAGATGAATTTCTCGTATGATTTCAATACCTTTGTATTTAAAGCGTTAAAATATCTTCTTGCCTGTAAAAATACCTAAGTTTCTGAAGAATACCCTCCATTGCACGATGTTGACTCCAACAAGAAAAGAAATCCCATTTTGAGTCAAAACTTTTACTAAAATACACTGGTGTGCAAAAATTAAGGATGAAGAGGAGAAATTAGCATAACAGCGGAACAAGCTGGCAGAACGGACCGAAAGACCACTCAGGAGATAGACTAGGGTCCAATACGGTAGAGCATGTGCATATATGCAGCATGACGTGGGAGGGGGGAGTGTCGGAAGGGTATAAAGCACATGGGCGGTGTACGCTCAGCAAATCGGTGAAAGCTATTGCACGGTGTACATCAGTTTGAGCGACATCGAGTTGCTGCCGCCATGTTATATGGCCAACAGGCAATCCAGTAGACAACATCTGGATGACTTTACCCGAGGTCGCGTCATTGGGAAGTTGGAAGAAGGTCGAAGTGTGACTAGTGTGGCCGAGGAGTTCGGGATCGCTCACAACATTGTTTCACGAGCTTGGAGAGCATTTCAAACGACAGGAACAGTTGTCTGAGAGTTTAGCAGTGGTCGTCCACGAGCAACCACGGCGGCGGATGACCTGTATATTGTCCCACAGGCGAGAAGAGACAGACGGCAGACAGCGGAAGAAATCGCAAGGCACATGCAACAGACAACTGGATGTCTGTTATCGCGTTTTACCATGGCCGGGAGGCTGCACAAAGGTGGTCTATTTGCACAATGACCAGTACGGTATGTGCCATTAACACCTGCTCATCAGAGACGGCGGTTTCTGTGGTGCCAGGAACACAAGAACTGGACACATCAGCAATGGGGTCGAGTTCTCTTTACGGATGAGAGCCGATTTAGTCTGACGAGCGATTCTGGACGTATACACATCTGGAGAGAGCAGGGAACACGCAATCACACCTCCAACTTCATCGAAAGGGACCGGTTTGGAGGTGGTGGAGTTCTTGTTTTGGGCGGTATCATGCTTGGTAGCCGTACTGACCTCCATATCTTCCAAGGAGGTTCAGTCACTGGTGTCTGCTATTGTACTGAGGTTCTCCTGCCTCACGAGCGTCTGTTTAGAGGTGCTGTGGGTCTTAAGTTCCTCTTCGTGGACGACAACGCTACACCTTATCATACAGTGGCTGTCGCAGAGCTGTTGGAGAGTGAAGATATTCAACGCATGGATTGGTCCGCAAGGCCCCTGGACCTAAATCCAATCGAACACGTGTGGGACCTTCTCGGGAGACGCTTGGCAGCACATCACCAGCTGCCAGCAATGATTCTGCAGCTGTGATTGGCACTACAAGAGGAATGGGCCGCGATGCCTCAACAGCTCCTTGACAACCTCGTCCAAAACATGGGCAGATGTTGTAAATCCTGCAACGCAGTCAGGGGTGATCATATCCCCTACTAAAGACTGGATTTTTCTTGGCAGCCGCCTGTCACATGGGTGTTTCTGTCTTCTGTCCAGTTGTGCTCGAAGCTACCTTTTCAATAAAGTACCTTTGTATCCTTTGGATTCCTTGTTTGGACGGTTTTGCTCACTTGTCCCATATTCTTACATCTTGGGATCTTATGGTATGATTTGAGTTGATGTGGAGCACTTCTGCACGACGTTACATTCGAAAAACCGTCTCGTCCTTAATTTTTGCATGCCAGTGCATGAAAAATATTTACAATTAAAATAGTAAGACCTATCGGATATCACTTTGAGCCCATCAGCAGACTAACCACAAGACTTCAGTGACGGTTTAATTGTCACAAACTTTGCAAAAGAGACACTTTGCGAAGAATTCTAGAACAACCCAGGAAAAATTCAGCACCCCCCAGCTACCACTAATATTTAAGTTACTGATATACTTTTTTATTTACTGTTTAACTAAAGTTCGATAAATACGTGGAATGTCCACTGGGTAAGAGTCATTACAGCACTGTTTTTCATTCGCACAACTACACAAGGCCTCTGAGAAGTGTAATGATGATATACTTTGAGGCGTATTTATGACCCTTTGCTTGTTCCCAAACTGGGAAGTGAGTTATAAGTCGTGCATGCCAAGGTGGTAGATCTGGCTCTCATTCGCATATTTACAATATACGAATGAATTCGCACTCTTACAATATGCGAATGAATTCGCACTCTTACAGTATGCAATTATTACTCACATAAAATATCAAAATCATGTTCACTGAAAATATGTTATTCACATGTCTGCAATCTACACATTTCTGGTCGCTCAGTGAAATGTTCTTATGCTGAAGCCTTACTGTAAATCCTTTTCTTTTGTTTCATGTGGTCACCTCTTAAAACCTGTAGCTACCACTGTTTTTTTTAAATTAACATTTTAATAATCAATTTTTGAAGAAGTGTCTTAATGCTTTCATCAGAATAATTTGAAAGTGACAAAAAATTATGTAATATAGTGTTATAGGTTAGAAAGAAAGGAGCATATTGTAGGAAATCGTTCAGTTCTTATGACTGCTCTGAGTCAGCTGCATCAGTTATAAATATATTTTTCAGATCCTCTTATATATGTGTAGTTTGACATTAGAAAGATGGTAAGTAGCAACTGAAGAAATAATGATTTCTTCAGTTGCTGCTTACCATCTTTGGTGAATCCCAAGCATTGTGCGGGGCTCCAAGAAGCAACCTGCGAAATTGGCTTGGCAGTTAGCGTGTGTGAGTCTGGAGGAATTCGAGGCCGCTGTGGTGTAGCGGAAGCATATCCGGCGCGTAACTGGAAGACCCTGGGTTCGACTCCCGGTGGCGGCCAATAAGAATTTTTCCGTGACTCACTTATAAACGTGAAAAGAGCGAAGATTTTTGTTTGATATTAGAATGAAAATTTCGCTTGAATATTTTATTGTACAAAATCGTGCTACCCAAGTACAGTTATAGCATTATGTAACATACACTATGTGGAAAAAAGTCTCCAGATACCAGTGCTTTTTTATACAATACTGTATTTATGGCAAAATCAATACGGAGTTGGCCCACCTTTGGCCACAATTATATTGTACACTCACCATTGCACACTTTCAATGAGATTCTGGTAAGTAATCACAGGCATATTGTTCCATTCCTCCCGCAAAGCAGTTGTCAGTTCAGACAGAGAAGTTGGATGTGTCATTCTAGCACAACTCCAGCGTTCAAGTTCATCCCAAAAGACCTCTATGAGATATGGATGGTCAGCACTCCAAATTCTGTACACCATATCCTCACTGGCCATTTTCTGTGCACCCATATCTTCAAACCATGTCGAAATGGAGCATGCTTTATGGCACAGCACATTGTCTTTCTGAAACAAGAATGGACTGTCTCCGTAAAACTGGTAAAGTGTAGGCAGTGTGGTGTTATCTAGAATGTCCAGGTGGTATTTCGTGGCATTTATGTTTCTATCCACAACCAGCAATGGCTGAGTTCATACCACAAGAAACATCCCCAGACCATGACACTACCACCACCAAATTTGATACTTAGGATTACACATTCTGGCAGATACTGTTCACCTGGCATACGCCACACCCGACAACAACCATGGGATTTAAAAAGGTGTAGTGTGATTCGGCACTTCGTAAGACTTGTATCCACTGGTCTAGGGTCCATGGATGATGTGCTTTTGCACCAAGCAAGTCACTTACTTGCATTCTTATGAGTTATTAATGACTTGTATGAAGCAGCTTGGCCATGGAAATTTAACTTGTGCGGTTCCTTAAAAATTGTCTTAGTGCACACACTCACCCCTGTTGAATCCTGAAAGTCTTAGGTGATGATATGTGCAGAAAAAGAACAGTACCCACGAACAAGACATTTCAGAGTTCTCTTGTTTCTTGGTAATCATAAGTCCCTCATGTTTACATTTACTGATTGCGTCTTGAACAGTGGACCATGGGTGTTGAATTGTTCTGCAATGACACGCACGGACAGGTTGCTGATATGGCACCCTATAATAACACGTCATTGGAAGTCAGTAAGCTCAACACGCATGGCCATGTCTCATGAGTGGACAAAGTACAATGTCTGAGAAGCTTACCCACAGTTTTAAAGGAAATCTGGTGCACATGATCTATTGGAATGTTCCATTTTTGTTGCGGAAGGGGGTGTCTGAAGACATTTTTCCACATAGAATACCTGTTTACTTTTCAGGAACACATATGCATATTTTCTTCCTTTGTTTCTTTTCTTTTTTTTTATCTTTCTTTTCAAACTAAATGACAGTGTATTTTGGAATTGTTTTAAGACTAACAAAATGAAAGAAAAAAAAAGCGAGAAATGAAAAGTCATTTTGCAGTGTGCGTGTAAAATGGAAATAGTTTTCATTTATTTCTTGCTTTTGTGTAATAAAAATGTATTACAGTATTATTTTCTTCTGAACTTTCAAGGATTAGCTACATTCATCTTATGGCACACTTCCGAATGAATGTCCAAATTCATGAACAAACAGCAGCATTTATACGGGGTTTTCGTTCCATTGTTAATCCTGATTGGTTAACCATGTTTTCCACTCCTGAGCTTCAGAGGCTTATTTCTGGGGACAATACACCTGTTGACCTCCAAGACTTGAGGTAGGTTTCAGGGCATCACATATTATTTTCTATTCATAAGTATCAGTAAATAAATGTTGGCTCTTAGTGCATGAAAAGTATGTATGAAATGTACCATATGGCTATATTTTTAACAGAACAACAATATAAATTAATACTGAACTGCAAGTGTTAGCTTTTTAAAACATGTCTCACTAATATAGTTTAGCATATAGTAATATACTATATGTCTGTAAATACCAGGGGCGAATATTTTTTTTTGGGGGGGGGGGGGGGCACACCCACACATAGTCCTCACAATTTATTTAACCTATACTATCGACATTACATTTTAGGATTTATTTCTAATAAAATTCGCCAGAGTTTGTCCTAAGGCTTCGAGTGGTGACTAAAATTAATTCCCCCACACAATGTTTTCATTAAGAGGAGAAGGTTCGTTCATTAAGCATAATATCACATTTGTGCTAATTAAATCCTGGGGACATCCAATGGTTATCAAGCAACTGTGGTACAAGCTCTCCCTAGTTGGTGCTGCAGGTCACGTTTTTATTTCTCTGTGGTTTCAAACATACAGCTGATCTCTCAGGGTGTTCTGGCCAAATAGAGTACCACTTGCAATCCCATGGAGCAATGCAATTCAACACTGTGATAACAAAACTCACCAAAGTTTGTCCTAAGGCTTTGTGTGGTGGCTAAAATTAATTTCTTTATACAATGTTTTTGTAAAGTGGAAAAGGTTCGTTGCGTAAACAAAACATAGTTTTGTAGTATTCACATCCGTAGGTGTGCCTTTTGGCCAGTGAACATCCGAGGCGTGTAAAGCAACTGTGATACAAAGCTCTCCAGATGGCGCTGCAGGTCGTGTTTTTTTTTTCCACAGAGGCTAAACTTCCAGGGTGTGCTCTCCTAAAAAAGCACTACTGGTCATACGTTTGCATTTGGAATTGTATGGAGTCATAAAATACAATTCAACATTTTACCACGAATTGCAGTTTTTCTGTCTTTTCGTCGCAGTGTGAATCGATGTGTTTATGAGCACAGATTAAAAAACAGATTTTGAAGTTTTTTTAACCATATAGATGGGATAACAAAGATTCATTCTATGTTTTTATTATTATTCAGCGACTGCTAAATAAAAAAAATGCTTTCATATGTTCAAAAACAATGCATATTTCAGAAAAGGTCATGTTGACCTTCTTTTTCAACCACAAGAGCTCCCTTTCGATAGAGTTTCTTGCCACCGAAAATACTGCCCGGTATGCGGACACACTCAAATCTCTGCAGGCATCACTCAAGTCCACCGGAAATACTTCCCGGTATGCGGACACACTCAAATCTCTGCAAGCATCACTCAAGTCCAAGTGACCCAAGCTGTTCACCACAGGAGTCATTCTTCTTCATGACAATGCCCACTCCCACACTGCAAAAATCATCCAGGATTACCTTTCCAAATTCAGGTGGGGAAACACCAGCATCTGGCATATGGCCCAGATATATCCTCCTTGTTACTTTCACATTTTTGGGGAGCTGAAGAAGCATCTGCAGATTTCACTCGGATGAAGAGGTGCAGGACGCTGTTTGGGAATGGTTTCGCCAGCAATCCACCGCCTTCTACACACAAGGAATTGAATGTCTAGTGTCACAGTGGGATAAGTTCCTTAATAGCCACTGGGATTATTTTTAAGATATTAAGATAAGTC
This sequence comes from Macrothele yani, assembly GCA_039090855.1. Taxonomy (NCBI): domain Eukaryota; kingdom Metazoa; phylum Arthropoda; class Arachnida; order Araneae; family Macrothelidae; genus Macrothele; species Macrothele yani. The sequence goes on from CM077028.1 coordinate 101,497,689, forward strand.
ACAATATCTTTTTTTTACCCTTTGTCTTGTTTTCATTTGAATGACCCTTAAGTATTTCAAGCAATCCATGTATTTACTGATGATTTTATTCCCCATATAGATAGATTTTATGAGGAATTGTAAATCACATGAATTTATGATGTCTTAATGTAGTTTGTCTTCAACTATTTTTGTTAAGCATGTGTTAAAACATGACATAGACTATGTGTAGTTCTACACTTCAATTTTGGGAGTCATTGTAACCTAATTATTTAGCACTCTCTGTGTATTGGATAAGCAAAAACGTTCATGTCACTTTACACATGCAGAGAAGGTGTATGTATGCATGCAGAACAAGGGACAAGATACATCATTGTTCTGTGATGCAGCAAGACTAAAAGGTGGTCATTCATAGTGCAGGTGGCAGGTGTCTACTGCGGCTGTACATTTCTGGAAATAGTGAACAAAATAGAGCCTTCCCAGGCAGTAATAAGGAGATGTAAGCTCTGCAAGTATAAACTGGGCACAAACACATCTTGACAACAATACAGATATGCACAGCATTTCAGTACAGTGAGAGAATCACCAGAAAATGGTTTCAGAAATTTTGCTGTGGTGATGATTCAATGAACAGTGCCTCACACAGTGAATGATCAGTGATTAAAAATCTACTTTTTAAAATTGCTAGCTACTGCTACAACTACATTCTTGAAAAAGTAGCTTGTAACAGCTACAACTACATTCTTGAAAAAGTAGCTTGCAACAGCTACAACTACTTGCATATTGCTATGGCACTATATGCAATTGTACTTACCACATACTTTGTGTTTGAAAGTTGTTTTCTTTTGAACTACATAATAGCTACATACATATACATACTACATACATCTACTTTTTGTACATTTATTCTTAAGTTAAAAATGCAAATTCTGAAGATGATCTTTATATGTACATTCTTACATATAGCGTTCAGAGCTAAATACCAAGGTAAATTACACAAGTTATTTATCTTTGCATTTACCCCAGTGATTATCATGTGCAACACAGTTTACCACATCCAGTGGCTTATATTACAAGCTAGCTAAGATGCCTAGGGAATTCAAATAGAAACATTATCAATAAGTATCTACAAATTCATTTTATTTGACAAAGAGAGTCTAATCTTGCTATTAAGTATTTAACAAAAACCCCTTTTGTGATCATATCATACACTCTGTCTTCACAGGTTAACTGAGAAAACTTACTGTTAATAGCAAAAAATAAGGAAGATAATACTTTACAGTTAACAGTTTAGCAAACTCTCACTATGTAAGCCAAGTCAGATACATGATTGTAGGCAGGGCACACTTAGTCCCCCTGTTCCAGAGAATAATGTTTCAAAAAATCTGGAAAAGTCATGTGATTTGAAGAATTTTTTTTCACTTTTATTAAAAGTAGCTTGATTTGTAGCATAATTTTCCACTACAAGTTACTTTATTTTGTAGCGTGCTACAACTACATTTTTCTATTTGTAACATTGCTATGTGACACTCATGTAGCATGCTACAGTAACAGCACTACTTCTGATCACAGGTGCTTGATCGGGGGTGGCCAACCCTAGGCCCGCAGGCCAAACATTGGCCAGCCAGAACATTTTGAATGGCCCCCAGTATCCCAAGCCCTAACTTTGTTTTTCTGATTTAACTCTTACTGACAATAATAATCATTTTTATTTTATTATTATTATTTTTATTTTATTTTATTCTGGATTCATTTGATTTTATTCTTTTTATTTTATTTTATTTTATTCTTGACAGTATTTTTTCGGATTTTATAAATTATGCCTAAGTAAAATTGGTCACGATTTCAAAAACACGTACTGACACATTTTTGTGTAAACACTGACTCACGCTCTCCTCTAACGAGGCAATCATGAGTCAGCACGTTAGAGGAGGGGGACAATGGAGAGGGGTATCACGTGACTATACACAACGCTTGCCTTCCCGTGCTAGATGGCTATTTTCAGTGCGACTCGTCTCATAGTCACATTGTGCTGCTTCAGATCCTAAGTAACTTGTTGATAATCAGTCTGACATACATAAATATTCCTCACCAATGCAAATCGAAATATTAGAAATCCAAAGCCACTCAGGACTTAGTGTTAAGTTTAAAGAACAATGTGAATTACCCACTGTTCCTAATTTGATTAAGTTCTGGAAATACATCCCTAAAGAACAGGTTCCCAAGCTTCATGATCTTGCTCTGAGGTTCATTTGCAAATTTGGATCCACATACATTTGTGAACAAACATTTTCATCCATGCATGTTGTAAAAAGTAAATTTTGTTCAACTATCACAGATGCACACCTTGGTCATATCCTTCTTTTTAGTACATCAAGAATTTTACCCAACATTGAAAAATTGTTAGTGAAAAGCAGGTTCAAAAATCACATAAGTGTTGCAGGTGTGTAAAGTTCATAGGAACTTTTAAGTTTTTAATTACTTTTGTGTCTTTAATTTCTAGTAAAAAGAAAGTTTTATTCTAACAATTCAGTTTATTTTTTGCATAACGATAATTTTAATAGTATGTGAATGATTTAATAAAATGACTGTTTAAAAATGTATATGGGTTTTTCAGTACTTTACAAAAACATATAAAATAACCCCATTTTTAGCTGATAATAGTTGTCAATATTTAAGTTGGTTATGGTGGCCCTTCAAATGATTTCTAAGAATTTACTGGCCCAATTTCAAAAAGGTTGGCCACCCCTGTGTTTGATGATGGCCAGATGTGCACTGCCATTGAGAAAGACACCATGCAAATGTGTCACCAGCTATGTAAGTGCTGAAACCATTTACTAATGATTACATGCCATGGAGAACACATACAAACTACACTAGCTGGGTTCCAACATCATTTGTCAGATGACAACAAGCAGCAGTGGATAGCTGTATGCATGTCATTTCTGTCATGTTAGCACAAGGACCCCTTTTCCAACCATGTGCTCACCGGTGATGAATAAGTGGATTTAATATCATACTCCAAAGCATACTTGGCACTAATTGTCATCAAATGAACCCATACCATGTACCAGTATGTAGAGTTGAGTTAGAAATTACATCACTGTAACTTTGTCACCATTACTGAAAATCACCTTTAGTGTTACAACCAGTAACAAAAAGTGACAGTTCTAAATTCACTGATAAGAATGTCACTGTTAGCCATGTCCAGGCAATGCTTGGAGACCAAAATCAAAGTTACTTCATAGTTTCGGTCACCATGTCATCATATCTAAATTATTTGTCTCCTTTTCTGTTGAAACATTATAGAAGTTGCTAGTGATTGGAACTTTCTTTCAGTTTCCCTTTCCCCATGCTTAAGATAGTGTTTGTTTTGGCTTTGTGTTTGCTTGTAAACGTAGAATTCAAAGCGAGACAATTGTAAGTTTTGATTTTGTCACTGTTGCAAGCAAGACAGTGACTCACTGTTCTGTTACTGGTCTGTCAGACCTGTCATAAACAGTGATTTTGTCACTGTTATAAGTAAGACGGTGACTTGCATATGGTGACTGGCTTCTTTGCAGCTCCATCATCACTGTCATAAATGGTGATTTTTTCACCATTTAGAGTCACCGTTACTTTCAATGGAACTGTCATGGTGACAGGAAAAGCACTGTTAATCCCACATCTACCAGTAAACTACTTATTAACTCACAAGGTTCTGCTGTGTGTACGTGTGTGTGTGTGTGTGTGTGTGTGTGTGTGTGTGTGTGTGTGTGTGTGTGTGTGTGTGTGACAGGTGCCCAGGGGCAAGATATATAGTTTGTGCCCCTTAGGAAACAACAGCACAGACAAATTGAGAAAGTGGTGGGTTTGCAAAGTGACTTGAGTGTTGGTAAGCACCCATCTAAGACACTTTTGTTCTGTTTCTATATTGAATATATTATGGAAGTTTGTTCAAAGCAAATTGAATTTCATATTCTCATACACTAAAAAGCATTAACTTTAACCTAGATTAGACAACAACAAAAAAAGAGTGTATGTTATGAATCAGTGCTGGGCTGAATCAAGGAGTGCCAAAAATGCATAGCACATAACAACATGGCAAATTGAAAGCAAAAATAGAAAATTTGTCACCTCAAGAGATGAGTAGTCAGATACACTAGCTTCTGACCATTCGTCCTGAATGGGACAGGGTTCCAGTCCTGGGTGAAGAGTAGGTGTGGTGCATTTGTCTGATGGTGGATTTAATATTGTCTGATTTGTCTGATGGTGGATTTAATATAATCTCTTTCCTTTCCCTGGAACCAGTTGCACAAAAATTAGGGATGAGTAACTTCCCATAGCCCTTAGTTTCTCTTGGTTATCATAAAACTCCTGAAAAAAAAGTTGGGAATATTCAGTTGCAAGGAAATCTACATGTGAAAAGTGTGTTTCCATATTCTAAAATTATTTGCCATAGCACATTTTTCACCTTAACAGCAACATCATTCCAACCTTTTTGGTTCCCCCATAAATTGCCGCACTGGGGCAGCTGTCCCTCCTGTGCTTCTCTCGGTATGCCTCTAAGTTGTGTAAATGGCACAATGTTGAAAAGGTCAGTAAACGCATTTCTTTTCCCTAGAAATTCAGTGAGGTGATGGGCCAAACATTTGTCAGTGAGCAACAAATGTTTTTACAGTCATCATCAGGTTCAATTACTCTTAGTACTTGAATATCCCCAGTACAGAATGATTATGAAACCAATTTGTAAACTAAGTTTACATAAATTCTTTCAATGGCATAACAGTGAGCAGGTAATGTATAAATACTGAAAAACAAACATAAACTCTTTCTAATCACAACCAACTTATATTTCAGTATTTTAGATGAATTAGCTAAAGAAAAGATATGTATATATCTGTTAAAAGAATTATGTAGTCCAAAACTTATGTTTTCAAATTCACTAATATAATTTTCAACAGCCTTGTAAGTCTAAAGATGTTTGGAATAATTATTTCACAACCGTTTCCAAATTATATTGTGAACTTTTATTCACTCATGTGCATTTTTAGGTTGTTATTTCCTTCAATTTTGTAATTCCTGTTCTCTTGAATTCAGCAGTAGTTTGCACCTACTAGAATTCTCAGTGGTACTTTTTCCTCATTTTGTATCCTTTTTCTTTTCAGTTCAAACAAAAGTGCTTAAAATACTGTCCTGCATTTTTTTGAACATCTGTCAACTGTTACCACATGTGTTGTGGTATTTAATTATATATATATATATATATATATACACACCAATGAGCCATTACATTATGACCACCCCCAGCCTAGAGAAATGAGTGCTCTTGGAAACCGAACGGTGGTGCAGGTGAAGTTCACAGAGCAGTATGTATGCAACCTGAGGACCGGCTTTCGGTTAGTAGCAGTGTTTGGAGTCAGAATGGGAAAAGCTGATGATTTATCAGAGTTTGATAAAGGACAAATTGTGGTGGCACAGTGCCTTAGAACTACAATCTTGGGAAAGGCGCAGCTTGTGGGTTGTTCACGTGCCGCTGTAGTGAGTACGTAGCAAAAGTGGTGCACAGATGGTCAAACAACGAACCATCGTCCAGCCGTGTGTTTTCCACAGCTCATTGATGCCACAGGGAAGTGGATACTGTCGTGGATTTTTCACAGTGATCACAGTACAACAAATCACCCGCAGCTACAACAGTGGTGATCAGGGCAATGTGTCACAGTCTCGTGCAGTTCATCACAGCTTTCTACGCATGGGCCTGCGTAGCTGAAGAACCAGCCGGGTCTCCACGCTCACTGCACATCATCACCAACAATGCATGAAATGGGCCCAAGATCATTGAGATTTGACTGTGGATGACTGGGAGAAAGTGACCTAATCTGACGAATCAAGATTCCTGGTGCATCATGTAGACAGGTGAGCATTGATACATCGATTACCAACGGAGGCAATGGCACCTGGTTGCACTGTTGGGTGGAAACAGGCTGGCGGCGGTGGTGTTATGCTGTGGGCGAAGTTTTCTTGTGACACTTTAGACCCCATTATCCCATTCGCACAATCTTTGACAGCTGTCAGGTATCTGAACATCGTTGCAGGCTAAGTTCAAACATTCATAGCCACTGTGTTCCCTGCTGGTGATGGCCATTACCAACAGACTAATGCCCTGGCCTCCAAATTCACCTGACACGAACCCAATCGAACATTTGTGGTTCAACTTGGAAAAGCGAGTCCATGCTAAATTGGCACCACCCCGAAATGTATGGGAACTGGAGAACATGCTGTTGACATTATGGTACCAGATACCCCAACATACCTATCGCCACCTCATCGAATCGATGCCTCGCTGAGTGGCCACTGGTTTCCGGGCTAAAGGGCCTACAGCTTATGAGATAGGTGGTCATAATGTAATAGCTCATCGGAGATATATATATATACACATATCTTAAATTGTAAAATGCATTGAATAAGTTCTTACAACTTGTTTGTGTGGCACTATCTCAAATCTCAGAACAGAAAGTTAGTAGTAGTACCAGTACATAGTTCACAATATTTATACACAGAAAACAGTTTTGTCAGTTTATTTACTAATTGTGCAATATAAGTTTATGCACAAGTCGTATGTGTTCCAATGTATGACATTCATTCATTTACAGAAAACATACTAAATATTTTGGTGGCTTCCACAACAATCACAGAGTTATCAACTGGCTGTGGGACATCTTGGAAAAGGATTTCAACCCTGAGGAACATAGACTTTTCCTTAAGGTACATGATTGAACCATTTTGCACTAAAACTGTGGAATTATATTCATGCCATAATATGATTTTTAGGTTCTTTTCATTTTAAATATTGTATGCTGTGTTTTAGATCATCTTTGGTTTAAGTATATTTTTGTTCCTTTAATATGGTTCACTGTATTCACATATTTTAAATATAATTATAGTAGATGCTAGTAATTGTGATCATAATAAAAAATCATATTTTCATTCTATTAAATGGGTGTTGTAATAATTGTAAATGGCAAAAATAACATCTACAAATCGAAAAAATTACAGATATTTTACAGTATGTATGTACATCACATTTTTACCTTTTAAGTGTGTGGTGTAAAGAAGCAGGGTTACGCCTATGCAGCGAATCCAATGAATGTCATATTTTAACTTGATTACATTTGTGGTGCTTAATATTAAAAATAATCATTTATTGTAATTTCCTTTGAATTGCCTCCACAACATTTGTTAAGGTAATTTTTTGTTGGGGAACGGGGATTACAGTTTATACAGTGGGTTTCCTCACATTCTTCCAGCATTTTCATTGGAGTAATATAATGGCGTCTCAATGTTGTTAACTGGGAAAATGTTGATAATACAGTTCTGCTGCCTGACCATAGGATATACATTTTTCCAGGGTGTTTGAAGTGTTACATGAATTTCAAACTTAGTGTAAATAAGGAACTGATAACAATAAGTGGAAGATTACTCTATATGAATGAGTTTGTGTGCATAGGAGAGAGAACTGATTAAGGGATGAAATTAAAAGGCAAGTGAATTCAGCTTAAAATATCATTTGTGCTTTAGGGGATTTTGCAGGAGTGATGAGTTGTCAAAGATGTCAAGCATGGCTTTGTATAGTAATGAAGCATAGGTTTTACAAAAAAAAACAACAACAAAAACACTGAAATCACTTGTATTTTAAGAAAGGGGTTGCCTATGGAGGATTTATTGCAAGGGTCAGATCATGTCAGGAGATTTTGCAGGAGTGATGAGTTGTTAAAGATATCAAGAATGGCTTTGTATAGTAGTGAAACATAGGTTTTTACAAAAAAAGAAAAAAAGAAAAAAAAGCCACAGAAATCATCTGTATTTTAGAGTGGGTTTGCTTCATGGAGGATTTATTACAAGGGTCAGATCATGTTGTTCAGAGTGAAAATATCATGTAGATGTGCAATATGAAACAAAATGTCATTGGAGTGAAGACTAATATTCTAAAGCAGTTTGGTTTGTTGAAAAAATGAATGATGAAATACTAAGAAGAATTTTTCATCCCAAGTGACTGGAAAGAAAAAGAAAGTGTGGCCAAGAACTCATGGGTAAATCAGATTTAAGATCATCTAAGAGAGAAAAGATAATGAGAATTCAGTATAATAGGGTGTGATTCATGTATGTAAATTTTAGGTTACATGCCAAAATCACTGTTAATGGAGACATTTGATATATCTGCAGTAATTAATATCTGTTCAAGCTTCTTTCTTTGAGGAGCAAGTATTTGAACTGCAGAGAGCTGCATAACAGTTTCTTTCAGGGGCAAAGTGTGCCAGTTTGCCACTCACAACAGTTTTAAATAAATAATTATAATTTGTTCAAATGGGAAACAACAGTTCACTGTAAGTTATGAATGAAGTTGTTCATACCATACTGGCTTTTGAAAGACAACGGGCACCAGCCTACCTCATGAATCAGTACATGCCATAGACAAAGCACACATTACCACTTTTCACAGTGTTGACAAAAACACTGCCATCTCTGTGGAATGTGCCTGCTTGTAAGTGAGAAGGAAAACTGGAAAGATGAGCGACAGCAGCTCACCCTGCATTCCCTGAATGTCACTAGTTATGGTGCCATAGCATTTCTTAGGTTGTGAATCTTTGTTTATTTATTTCATTTCAGTGCTTGTGCTGTGTTTATTTTCTGAGTTACCTATAGCATATGGACACATGTTTTACTATTACCTAGGGGATTATTTTTATTTATTTCTATCTCCAAGCTATGTTTTAAACAAGCAGAATGAATAATAGATCTACATTGAACCCTCGTTTTGAATATTAGTGCCAAGATTGAGTGTCCCCACACATTTACAGGTTTGATGAATTTTCAGTTTTCTGCCTAAAATTATCATGAAGAAAAGAAAATAACACTAGTCAACATTTTTTAACTTTCAATAAAAAAATTTCATAACATGGTTGAAATATGGTGTTTTTAACAAATTTTGGGGTGCTAAATTCAAATATGACTGTAAAAGCTCTCCATCACTTACAGTTTTTTGTATATGAACATTTGCTATAATTCCAGATATGTATATACAATGCAAGATGTACACATTATAGCTTCACATTGTAATGTATTTCAGCTCCATATTGTAATGTATTACAGCATTTATGTGTCTTGTTAGCTATAGAATTAGTGTTACAAAGTATAAATGCCATATCCATATATCACTGCATGTGAGGCAGCAAAAGAAAAAAGAAATAGAGTAAACAATATTAACACAAATGTAAATGTATACACATATACTCGTACAAGTAGTTCATTTTTTTCCCTCTTATGTGTCATGTTGCCCTCCTCCTGCAAAAACCAGCAGTAATCACTTATAATTGAGGGATCCCACCTACCTTGATACCTCTCCTCCATCGTTTGGATATCTTGGTGAAACCTTTCTCCTTGTTCATCACTGACTCCTCCTAGGTTGTCAGAAAAAGAAGTCCAGATGTGAATGGAGGAAATGTATTTTCAATGACATCAGGTACCCAAGGTTTTTATAGTTCTTGAGAAGGTTGTAAATCAGCTGTTTGTAGTTGCCCTCTTTATGGTTACCCAGAAATCCCTTGACCACAGATGTGAAAGATTGCCATGCAGCAAGCTCCATGCTGTTTAGCTTTTCGGTAAAAACAGAATCATGCAGTAGTTTCCATATCTGAGGACCAACAAAGACGTCTTCTTTGAGTTTTACATCACTTAATTGCAGAAATGTTTGCTTTAAGTGCAAGAAACCTGGGCCAGATTTGTCCATAGCCTTTACAAAGTTTTTTCATCTGCCCCAGTTTGATATGAAGTGGTGGAAGCAGCACATCAGAGGGATTAACTAAGGGTTTGTGAGGAACGTTACTCCCTCCAGGAATGAAAACATCTCGTTTAGGCCAGTCTGTCTGTTCGTAGAGTTCTGCTGTGGCCCTGCTGTCCCACATACAAAGAAAACAACAAAATTTGGTGAAGCCACTTTGAAGCCAGAGAAAAAATGATATCACCTTCAGATCACCGCATATTGACCACCTGGACTGGTCAATATTGTATTGCAGTGAGAATTGTGTCCATGCTTTCATACGTCTCCTTTATTCCTGCAGCATGTGTTACTGGAATGGAAGGCTTCTGGTTTCCGTTGAACAAAAGGACAGCTGTTAAACTAACCTTGGACGAGTCTATAAATAGATGCCATTCCGTAGGATTGTGAGATATTCCTAATTCTGTCATTAGCCCCAGAATATCTGAACAAAAACACATACCATCCTGCATTTCATAGAAAGAGCATAGACCCAAATTTCTATTTCTGAACACAGACACACGTGTACTCTTTGCTAGCAGGTTCCACTCTTACAGTCGGGAAAGTTCAGCTTGTTGTTTCGAAAGATGTAGGTCTTGAACAAGATCATTCAGTTCATTTTGCTCAATCAAGTGGGGCTCATCTGAGTGTTTAGAAGTGTATGTGGGATCTGGATCTTCATGTACGTCCATATCTTCATTGAATGAATTTGAATTCATTCAAGTAATCTTCACAGTTCAGTGGATGTTTTGGTATAGGAAGGCCTTCACTATGTGGAACAGGCCTTAAGGCTGATGGCAAATTTGGATACTGTATTTTACTTTTATTCTTCTTTGAAAACCCACTCACTTTGGTTAAACAAAAATAACAATCTTCCATGTTATCAGTTGGCTTACACCAAATCATCGGAACTGCAAAAGGCATGGATTTCAGCTTACCTTTCAACCATTCACTCATGCCAACAAAGTAGGAATTTATGCATCAGACATGTGGAGCCCACAATTTATTTTGATCTCCAACATGACATCCTAAGTACAAATAGTAGGCTTCCTCACAGTCTTTGTCAATGGGCGACTGTGATTTTATAATATACTGTACGCTCATGTAGCAAAACTTATCTGGAATATTAATACATCCATGATGATCACTTTTCTCCATTTTGCCAACTTTTGCTCATAAACATGGAGCACGTGTTTTTCCTTCAATGTTAAAAACAGCAATGGTGGTTCAGTTGCAGTTACATATTCTCTACCTGTGAAAAAATCAGTGTTGCCACACATGGCAAAATATAACAATAAAAAATCTAGTGTCCTTTTACATGCCTACAAGTGCTAATATGGAACAGTAGTTTATATTTAATGCCCCATAACAAAAAAAATGTGATGTGGTGCCAAAGATTCTGAAAATAAAAGTAACTACTTTTTTAATAATGCGTTACAACATAAGCATTCAAAACATTCCCTAATCCCCCACTGACATGGATTTTTTTTTTTTTTTTTTTTTTTTTTGACACAAATGATAAAAATCCTTTTTTCTTCAATTTTATTATGGAGAATTTTCCTGCAAAGATTCACGACCATAAAGAAGTGAAATATGAGAATTAAGTTATATATAAAAATATATATTAGGGATATGCAAAAGTTTCCACCATTTTAAGGAAAAAGGAAACAAGAACAATCAGGAAACCAGTACACATTTATTCAACGAAATATTGGCAGTTAGCATCAATGACCTTTTGCCATTTTTCAGGCAACAAATCAAATGCCCCTGTTATAGAATGGCTCGGGTTTTGAGCTGAAGAATGCAGTGACGAAATTTTCCACCTCTGGAACTGTGGTGAACTGCTGTTGGACTAGGGAGTGTTGCATAGAGCGAAACAGGTGAAAGTCTGAGGGTGCAATGTCCGGGGAGTACGCCTGGTGTGGTAAAACCTCCCAGTGTAACTGTTCAAGGGTTGATTCCCTGGTGGCACCGACATGCGGTCTGGCATTAACGTGTAATAGGATGACTGGGTGGCATCTTTTACCTGTCCATGGGCGTTTTTCTCAATTGCAGCATTCAGTTTCATCAACTGATCACTATATCGTTGTGCAGCGTTTGATTTGCCCAGTTTCAACAATTCAAAGTACAGCACTCCGTGCATATCCCACCACACACACAGCAGCACCTTTCCCCCATGGATATCCTGTTTTGCAGTGGATGTTGATGGCTGGCCTGGGTCAACCCAGGATCACTTGCGTATGAAGTTGTTGCAATAGACCCATTTTTCATTCCCGGTGACAACCTTCCACAAGAAATTCTTCCCTTGAAACCTTTTCAGCAATGACATGCAGATGCCCAATCGTTGACCACTATTATGCTCCGTTAAAGTATGCGGAACCCACTTACCAATCTTCTTAATCTTACCCAAGGCCTGTAGACGCCGTACTACCATCGATTGAGCCACTTTCAAATGTTTCGCCAGTTGTGTGGTCGATTGTGTGGCATCCTCTTACAACAGCGATACCAGCTTCTTGTCTGCGAGTTCCTGCAGTCTACCTACATGTGGCTTGTCTTTCAAGCTTAGATCACCTTTCTTAAAACTGACAAACCATTCTCGACATGTCCGCTCACCCATAACCATTTCGCCACATGCCTGACATATTGAACCGTATGCTTCACTTGCACTTTTCCCTAAATTAAACATGAATAACAAACAGTGCTGCAAATGAACTTTATCGACTGGTATGCTTGGCTTCATGTATGAACTGACAGCACGGGTCACCGGCCAGTTAGACCTCTACAGCACCCAGAATATATATGCATCTTTCTCTCCTTTCATTTATTTGTCGACTTGAGTAATCTCTCTCTCTCTCTCTCTCTCTATCTCTCTCTCTCAAAAATATGTGGCTGTGTTCTACAAAGTTCTAGATGCAAAGTTTTGACAATAAAGGTGTGAGATTTATTGTACATTTGTTATTATTTATGACATTTCATTATGCATTACTTCATATACTTCCCAATGTAAGTTATCAAAAAAGTCATGTCTCACCTCTGTTTTCTTTACATGTGATATTTGTGTGTGACATTAAATTAAATACAAAAATAGCTGCTGAGTGGGTCTTATCAGAATTTTACTATTTTAAGTTTTGGCAAAACTGATTATCAAGCTATATGAATCTTATCAGTTTTGATAGAAATTTTCTAAGTTTTATCCGATGCAAATAAAATTAGTTTTGTGTTTATGCAAAGTGTGCAGTTACTTTCTATGGGTGTCTTCTTCAGATGTAAAAACTCATGTGGTGTAAGAATCTTCCCTAAAGTAGCAAAAACCTGTTCACTGTAAAGCTAATCATTTTATACATACATACATACATATGCACATGCTCACATACATAACATATACACATGCTCACATACATAACATATACTCATGCTCACATACACACATATATATATATATATATATATATATATATATATATATATATATATATATATATATATCGGGATGTAAGGTCAGGTGATGCGTAACATCACAGCCTCTCCTTGACAAATGTCAACCCCGCCTTCTCGTGGTACATCCTGTTCCCACTAAAGGGGCTCTGACGACCGCCAATAGCGGTATAACTATACCATCGGGATTAGAGGAAATTCTATCCCACACTCACCAACCCGCTTGGCCAGCGTGGTGAGTTATGGCCAAACCCCTCCAAAATGATTCCACAACTTAAATCTTGGCCCTCAGTCTCCGGCAGCTGGAATGTACCTGGCCAAGGCAGCGGCCAGTGCGACATGAAGGCAGAGGGTGCTAAGAATCCCCGGAGGACCGGACTAGGCTGCCATCTGATGCTGACCTTGGCTACGTACAATGGACGCTCCCTATCTTCTGATTCAAGGCTTCTTGAATTGGAAGAGGAACTACAAAGGATCAAGTGGGACATCGTGGGGCTAAGTGAGGTAAGGAGAAAAGGAGAAGATCTCATCGAACTGAAAAGTGGACATCTCTTCTACTATCGTGGGACAGATACTGGCAGAACTAGTGGTGTTGGATTTATAATAAACAAGAAACTGAAGGATAAAGTTGTAGAAGTTGAAAGTTCCTCTGACAGAGCTGCACGACTTGTTATCCAACTCTCGAAAAGATACCAGGCTCAGATTATTCAAACTTATGCACCCACCACAAGTCATCCTGAAGAAGAAATTGAAGAATTTTATGAGGAAATTTGTCATCTAAATAATAAAGGTAAGCAGCATTTGAAAATAATTATGGGAGATTTCAATGCAAAAATAGGGCAACGGCAACAGAATGAAACTTCAGTAGGTAAATTTGGTCACGGCAACAGAAACCATGTGAAAATACTCTCGTTGAGTTTGCAGAGGCAGAAGGGTTTCATCTTGAACTCCTTTTTCAAGAAAAAGCCACACAGGAAATGGACTTGGAGACATCCAAATGGGTCGACAAGTGAAATTGATTTTATTATGTGTAACAAAAATTCGGCCATAGAAGACTGCAGTGTGCTAAACAAGTTCAACACAGGTAGTGACCATAGATTGGTGAGATGTAAGATGCACCTCAACACTAAACTTGAACGTGGCAAGCTCATAAGACAAACAAAATCTATTGACATAACCAACCTTAAAAAACACCATAATACCTTCAAGTTGGAACTGAAGAACAGGTTCTCTGCTTTAGAAGGCCTAACATCAGAAGAAGTGGACATCTCTGAAGTTAACAGAAAAGTAACCAAAGCTCTTATGGAAACAGCAACAAAATTAGCTGGGTCTAAGAACAAGTTGCATGTAAATAAATTATCAGGAAAAACGAAAATGTTGATGCAAAAAAGAAGAGAGATGAGGACAACTAGAGAAGATGTGACTTCCAAAGTGGAATATATAGAGCTATGCAAGACAGTAAGAAAAAGTATCACTGAAGACGTAAGAAAATTCAACTGTGAACTAGTGAGGAAAGCAATTGAAAACAACCAAAGCCTAAAGATAGCAAAGGGACATCTCAGTAAGGGAAGAAAACAGATTATGGCACTGAGAAAAGAAGATGGTTCTGTAACAAGAAATAGAGGCAGAAATTTTGACAAGAGTGAAAGATTTCTACTCCAAATTATATGAAAGGACGATACATGCACTCCAGACATCATGAAAGATACCAGTACCAGAGTTCCTCCAGTCCTTCCAGCAGAAGTTGCACATGCAATCAAGAACATGAAGCGGGGAAAAGCTCCAGGAGAAGATGGAATTACTGTAGACATCATACAAGAAGCAAGTGGAGAAATCGAAACAGTACTCGCCCAAATTTTCACTCGATGCCTTAATGAAGGAAAGATTCCTGAGGATTGGAACACCGCTACAATGATCCTGCTACATAAGAAAGGTGACATTGAGGATCTCGGAAACTACAGACCTATCAGCCTCCTATCAGTAGTTTATAAAATCTTCACTAAAGTTCTTTCACACCGCTTAAAGGTAACACTGGACATGGCTCAACCCGAGAGAACAAGCTGGATTCAGGAGTGGCTACAGCACAATAGATCATATCCACGTGCTGAGAGAACTAATTGAAAGAGCAAGGGAATATGAACTTCCATTGTGCATGGCTTTTATCGATTATGAAAGCCTTTGATTCGGTGAAACCATCAGCAGTTGCAATGGCTCTGAAAACCTGCGGTATTGAAGATGCATACATTAATATTATTAATAACATCTATGAAAATGCAAGTGCAAAGATTAGGCTGTTTGAAAATACAACACACGTAAAAATTGGAAAGGGAGTGAGACAAGGTGACACCATATCTCCGAAGCTCTTTAATGCCACATTGGAGGGTGTTTTTCAGTCGCTGAGCTGGGAAAACAAGGGGATAAAGATTAATGGAGATTATCTAACCCACCTTCGTTTTGCTGATGACGTAGTCATTTTTGCAACTACCCCATCAGAGCTGCAGAGTATGATCCAGGAACTTGCTGACAAGAGTAAAGAAGTGGGATTAAAAATGAACTTTCAGAAGACAAAAGTGATGTTCAATGCTTTTACAAGAAATGAAGATTTATCGATTGATGGAGAAAAGCTGGAGATAACAGCCACGTACGTTTATCTTGGACAGCAGATATCAAGTGAGGGTCACATTGATGAAGAAATTAATCGGCGTACAAAACTTGCCTGGAGAGCTTTTGGAAGAAACAGCATAATTTTCAAGAGCAATATGCCATTATGTCTTAAAGAAAAGTGTTTGATCAATGCATCCTTCCAGTGCTTACGTATGGTGCAGAGACGTGGACCTTAACTAAAAGAGACATACAAAGGCTGCAGACAACTCAAAGAAGCATGGAGAGGTGCATACTTGGTGTAACCAGGAGAGATAAGAAAGAGGAACTCGTGGATCCGAAAAATGACAAAAGTGGAAGACATCATGATCAGAGTTAAATCCCTGAAATGGCAATGGGCTGGACATACTGCCAGAAGGACAGATCATCGATGGACAGCCGAAATTTTAGATTGGATTCCAAGGGACAGGAAAAGACCCAGAAGAAGACCACATGGGAGATGGGTGGATGAAATTCGAAAGTATGCAGGGGTGACATGGAGGAGACTGGCACAAGACAGACCGTTGTGGAGGAAACTTGGGGAGACCTTCGTCCAGCAGTGGATTGATAATGGTTGACAATGATGATGATGATGATATATATATCACTAAGCTGTTCTCTGAGATTCAGAGGTTAGCTCTGCAAGAAAGAGAAACTGTCAGATAAATATTTAACTGGTGGAACTAGAATTTACTTACTGTTGCTGTATCAAATGTCTCCATTTACAGTGATCTTAGTACACAGCTCAGGCTTCACTGACATTCATCACACGATGCACACAAGACCTGTACTTCACACTCAGTCTTTTTCTCATGTAGACATCCCTGAATCTGATCCTCCCATGATTTTCTTGGCATTCCTGTACCTTTCTTTCCTGCCACTTGGGCTGAATAAATTCTTTTAGTAAGCATCTCATCACTCATTCTTTCAACATGTCCAAACCACCGAAGCATATTATTCCCCACCTTGCTAACAACATTTTGCTTCACATTACACAACTGCAAAATATCTTCATTCCTCACATGATCCGAACGTGTCTTGCCACCCCCACCTCCCTAAATAACGCATTTCTCCAGCACACAAACGACTGCTATGCCTTTTCTGCAGTATCCAGGTTTCACTGCTGTACATCAGAGTTGGAACAGTTATACTTTCATACACAGCCATTTGGAACTCTCTTGAAAACCCCTCATTCCTGTGAAATCTTCCTAAAGCAGCTATGACTTTCAATGAAGAATTCACTTGTTTACTAATTTCACCATCCAATTTGTTTTCTTTGTCAAACATGCTTCCTAAATACACAAACTCATTCATCTGGTCAATCACTGTGCCATTTAGACTTATCTTGTGTTCAGTGTTAATAGTTCCTCACTCAAAAACCATAACTTTGGTTATTCCCTTATTTATACTCAGTTTGAATTTCATACAAACTTCATACACCTGGGACAACATATTCTGCAACTCACTTTTGCTCTCTGCCTGTTAACAGTAGTTAGTTTATACCTCTATCATTTAAATAATAAGTAAATAGATGGATGAGAAGACAGACTGCTTTTATTGTAGTCATTATTTTCTAAGATTTGGTTATCTTTTTTTGGAGTTTTGTTATTTTTGATTGTAAATTGTAAACTAAAACTGAAAAAAAAAAGAAAAATCATGTTATTCTTTTTATAATTTAAGTTTTTCTGTGTATCTTTTAATATATCATGTGTTTCTGGGAACATCTTTATAACCTCACTTTCCTGTTGATTGTAGTTTGTGACGAGCTGTTCGAAACCACCATTGCTGGGGTTTGCCCACTTAGAGCCTGCCTTTTCTATTCGTTGTGTCGAAGTGAGTGATGACCAGGTATGTGCTTATTTACTTAAATTTAAATTACTTTTATAAGACCATTCTACAAGGTCATATTCAACCCTTTTTTTTCTTCTGTTTTTAGCTTCTTCTTTCCATATAAATTTGTGAATGCTTATGTGCATAAGGATATTGTAAGTTCATTGCCTGAACTCAGGTCATTATGACTTTTCTCATTCTGTTTGCAAAGCAGTTTTCTCAAAATTTATCTATTGCATCTTTGACCCCTTTATTGTGATTTCCAGTTCCATTATTTTGACTCCCCAGAAAACCTTTTCCCCACTGTCTGGTTGTCACCACAATGCATAAGTCCTGGTAAAAGGAATCCACCTTTTCTGAACTCTATTGCCTTCAACTGGTGTATGTAGTATGACAGTTGTAAGTCATTCTATCCAGTTTAAAAATAGCAAATACAATGTGCTCTTGTACAGCTCCCCATAACCACCTGAAAGCCATTAATCTGTCAAAGGCTAAGGTTGTTCCAGGTCGTGCCGTACCCTTCTTTACACCCAAATAATTCACTCGTACCAAGCCTACCAGGAAGAATATGTTACATTCTTAGTTTTCCTGATACTGAGATTGATTTTTTTCTAATTCCTAAGTTAATTAGAAATACTTTTTGTCTGTGTAATTGTTGGCAGAAAGTAAATGTCACCATTCATTCATCTCTCAAGGAGATGGACAATTTTCACGAACTTCAAGAAATAAATAAAAGGAAAATTGGGCAGCAAATCATGAAAAGGTAATTTGCTCGAACTTATGGCATGGAAACATGGAGAATGAAAAATCTATAGAATTGGAGAAAATAAACTTGTTGGAGTAAATATATGTTGTCAAATCAATGTAAAAGAAGAAATAACAGAGAAAACAGTGGATGTAACAGTATAAATACATGTGCAAGTGTGCACCTCTCTGCTAATAGAAATAGTGTAACATCATTGTGAAAATAACTGTGGATTGCCTTCAACCATCAACAACAACCATGGATCCTGTGCCCATAGGCATCTTCTTCCTGCTTCACCAACTTTTTTCACATATCTGTCTCTATCCAGGGACATGTGACTCAGCTTCTGTAGGTCAACTGTACACCAGCCCACCAAATCATCATTCCATTCCCTGTGGGTTCTGCCTCTTTCCTTTGTCCCTTCCATTATTCCAAAAATCGGTGTCATAATTTTCTGGTCATCATTTCATTCTGCAGATGTGTTCAAACAGTTGTAATTTTTGTTGAATGCACCTCTGTAATAAATAGTCTCCATGTTGATATAATTTTTAACCTAGCTGCATCAAACAAATTCTAAGATTTTTTTCTGCAGTAACTGCTTTGGAATCTATGTATTCAGTTGTATGTGCAGTAAAACCCACTTACAGCGAGGAGCTCGGAACTAGTGGAAACCCTCGTCAAGTCTGGATGATCACTAATTCCGATTTTGGGTGAAAATTCTCACCATGTAGAAACATGCATATATTGCATGTTTATATTATATATCCATAACGGTTGGATATACTTGAAAGATTTAATTAATTTATTATAATATTACTATAATTGATTAGGTCTTTCAAGTACATTCAACTTGACAGCTGCACGAGACTGACTGCAGCAGCACAGCATGCATTTATCAAAAAGAGCACCGATCCTTCCAGTGCAATGCTCACTTGGAGGGTGAAAGGACAATGGGCACAATTCCATGAATTGTTTTGCTGACTGTCTTGGCACAGCGTTTGCTTCTGTGTCCAGCAGCAGCAGTTATCCTGCTTCATTCCAAGAGCTTCAGATGCGGCTTAAGAGGAAACGCATATTCTTCCACCCGTTTTTCTCGGAGGACTATAACAGCCCGTTGACAGTGGTGGAAGTGAAGATCTCTTTAAATCGGTCTAGACGAACATCAGTCAGACCAGATAATGTCCATTATGAAATGCTTAAGCATCTTTCTCCATCATCTCTTGACTGTCTACTAATCCTGTAATCCTGTTTAACAGGATTTGGCAAGAGCACGATCACCCCCCCCTCCTCGAGTCTTGGTGTACGGCTATTGTGATAACGGTCCTCAAGCCTGGTAAAGATCCAACAAACCCGTTCAACTACCGACCAATCGCTATGACCAGCTGCTTCTGCAAAGTTTCTGAACATATCAACAATTCTTGTCTCATCTTTTTTCTGAATTTTCATCCCCTTTTGTCACTTCGCCAGAGCATCTACCATTATTTTCCCTCTACCACTGATCACCACCTTCGACTTGAGACACCTCTCAGGGAGGCATTTGTTCGACGTCAGCACATGATCTCCGTGTTCTTTGACATGGAAAAGGCATGCTATTGCACTTGGAGATACAGCATTCTTCATGATCTGCACAACTGCAGATTACAGGGAAATTTACCAACTTTTCTTGCTGGTTTTCTCCATAACCAGATGTTCCACATGCACATCGGTTCAACCCTGTCTGCAATGTACTCCCAAGAGCAAGATGTCCCTCAGGGCACCATTTTATCAGTCACTCTCTTCATCCTTCGTGTCAATCATATTTTCACCATACTTCCTCCGATGGTTCGTGGGACAATGTATGTGAATGATCTTCAGATTTCCTGTGTCTCTGTCAACATGTGCACAATTGAGAGGCAGTTGCTGTCTGCCATTAATAAGAGCTCTTCCTGGACTTCTCATAATAGTTTCAGCTTCTCTTCCCAGAAAATTGTTTGTGTGCATTTTTGCAGCAAACGAGATCTTCACCTGGACCCTCACCTCCATCTGGGGAGTGCTACTATTCCTGTGGGTACAGAGGTTAAGTTTCTTGGATTAACCTTCCACTGCACACTCACCTTCCGACCTCACATTTTATCCTTAAAGTTGAAGTGCCTGCGCTCATTGAGTATGCTGCAGGTCCTCTCCAGTATGTTGTGGGGACTGACAGGTGCTCAATGCTTCGCATTTATCACTCTCTTGCCTGGTCAAGGTTGGACTATGGCTGTGTGATGTACGGATCAGCCCAGCCTTCTGTCTTAAAGTTTCTCAATCCCGTACATCACCAGGCTCTGCGCCTTTGCATTGGAGCCTTCTGTAGGTCTCCCATGCATACATAGTCTTTATGCCTAGTCTAACAAACTGCCGTTATGCCTTCACTGTCAGCATCTGTCTCTCCAGTTCTGTACCAAGCTGAAATTTCTACCTGATCATCCACTGCATTCTCCCGTCTTCCAGCCACAATGTGTTCGCTTATTTTCCAGCCGCCCTTCTTGTGTTCCCACTTTTGGGATTCGTCTGTCGAACATGATGCGTAATGCTGGCCTTGACCTGTCATTGATTTGTGTGACCAAGGCTTTTATTGATCCCCCTTGGGAGCCAGTTCAGGCACTTGCTGATCTTTCTGTGTGGCCCAAGTCTTCCACACCTGCACAAGTGTACCAGCAACATTTTGCCGAGCACGTTTTGCTCCATCCGGATTTCATGCCTGTCTTCACCAATGGCTCAAAATCTGGTGATGTAGTTTCATCATTTGTGTGTGGTGATGAGACCTGTGCTTGAGAGACTTGATTGGTGTGACCATGATGCTGGCCTTGACCTGTTGTTGATTGGTGTGACCATGATGCTGGCCTTGACCTGCTGTTGATTGGTGTAATTGATCCCCCTTGGCAGACAGTTCAGGCAATTGCTGATCTTTCTGTGTGGCCGAAGTCTTCCACACCTGCACAGGTGTACCAGCAATTTTTTGCCGAGCACGTTCTGCTCTATCCGGATTTCATGCCTGTCTTCACCAATGGCTCAAAATCTGGTGATGTAGGTTCAGCATTTGTGTGTGGTGATGAGACCTGTGCTGAGAGACTTGATTGGTGTGACCATGATGCTGGCCTTGACCTGTTGTTGATTGGTGTGATTTATCCCCCTTGGCTGCCAGTTCAGGCAATTGCTGATCTTTCTGTGTTGCCCAAGTCTTCCACGCCTGCACAAGTGTACCAGCAACTTTTTGCCAAGCACATTCTGCTCCATCCGGATTTCATGCCTGTCTTCACCAATGGCTCAAAATCTGGTGATGTAGGTTCAGCATTTGTATGTGGTGATGAGACCTGTGCTGAGAGGCTTCCTCTGGAAGTGACAGTCTTCTCGGCAGAGATATATGCAGTGCTTCTCACCTCGCGCCGCATCCAATCTGGACCCCATCGTCACACCATGCTTTGCGTTGATTTCTAGTCTGTCATCCAAGTTTTATCTTCACTGGTGGGCATTGATTCTCCAGTCACCAGAGATGAAACGCCTCCTACAGACTTTGTCTAGTGCTGGATTCCAGGTTCAATTCTGTTGGGTTCCTGGCCATGTTGGGACTCGGGGTGACAAGCTTGCAGATGCCTCTGCCAGATCCTTATCCTCCTTGCCAATCACTTGACTGCTACTATGTTTTCAAGATTTTTGTCCTGCCATTTGCACATTCATCATGGCTGCACGGAAGTCCCTCTGGTCTCAACAGATCAGGAACAAACTTCTCTCCATTAAACCACAATTCGGACTATGGCCATCTAGTTTGGGAACAAACCATCGTGAGGAAGTTGTTCTTGCATGTCTCCACATTGGTCATCGTACCCACCGCTTCTTGCTCCACATTGGTCATTGTCATTTCACCCACCGCTTCTTGCTCCACATTGGTCATTGTCATTTCACCCACCGCTTCTTGCTCCACATTGTCATTTCACCCACCGCTTCTTGCTCCACATTGGTCATTGTCATTTCACCCACCACTTCTTGCTGTGTGGTGACACTGCCCCGATGTGTGTGACTCACTGTTGCTCATATGTTATGTACTTTTGTTCGTTTTCATGATCATCGTTTTCACTTTTTTCATTCTCATTTGTTGAACGGTGGCACAGTTACGCTGCAGCAGCTCCTAAATGGCCACTGCGATACATTCGCAGTTTTTTTCATTTTTACAACAAATTAACTTTTTTAAACTTATCTAGATTTTACACTTTTCGTCATTCTCATTTTTCACTTTTCCTGAATCAGCCTGATTTTAGCCATTATACCACATTTTTCAAACTGTTTCTTTGACTGTCTTGTGTCTGGCGCTGTTTGGTCAAACATGGCCTTTACGCCATAAAAATCCACCAACCAACTAATCATGTTCTCTGTTGTTGTGTTCATTTCCATGCTCATTGCTTTTATCATTTCTCTTCCTATTTGTTAGACGACAGCACAGCCATGCTGCAGAGGAACTTAGGTGACTACTGTGATACATCCTCTGTCTTTTTCTTTTTAAAACACATTGCCTTTTTTAAACATTTCTAGCTTTTAAACTTTTCCTCATTTTCATTTTTTCACTTTTCCGACATCATACATTCACTTTTCTGACTCTTATACCACATTTTTAAATGTCTTTCTTTGATTGTCTTGTATCTGGCGCTTTTTGGCTAAACATGGCCTTTGCACCATAAAAATCAATCGACCAACCAACCATGTATTGTTATCTCATGTTTTCCTTTTCTATTACTCCTTTATCTCTCTCTGCAATTGTCACCCAGAAAACTACTTACATGTGCAAAATCCCAACCCATTCTCTTTTTGCCTAGGAATAAGTGGCCTATTTTCAACTCTGCTGGCACGATACACCCAGAGCTTTAGTGTGGGTGGTGGAGAAAGATTCTTACACAACTCGTTTGTTAAGCATCTGTTGTACTCCTGCCCCATTACTTTTCTATCAACATTCTTCCAGTAGCACACAAAAATCCTCCTGCATTGTTGTAAGTTCGTCCTGTATGCCACAATTTCTATTCCTCCATTCTAGGACAGTGTGCAGCAGATTTTATCTCTGTCTGTCTCGCTCTCATTCGTGCATTGGATCTGGAATATGATTAAATTTTGTTCATTAAAAGCAGGCAAATAGCTTTGAATTAACATTATACCAAACAAAAGTTCCTGTTTTGCTTATTAAATCTGAGATCTTGATAAATTTGGGCTCGTTTTAAGCAGATTCTACTGTACTTTGTTAACACCGATGTTTCACAGCCACATAATGTATAGCTGAATATACATGTATATATTCTGGGTGCTGATTTTCTTGTAGAGACTGATAATTTTGCTCTTCCAAATCTTATCTTAGCACCTACAAATTTGCCTTTGCTAACACTATTTGTTTTTCCTTTCCATTCAAGTTGTAAGTCACACAGCTTCCTAAATGTGTGGAGTGTTCCACATTTTCTCATTCATCTCCATCTATCATGATTTTTCTTTCCATTATGTTTGTTCTTCAGTATTCGTAATCAGACTATACCATTTTACTTCATCATTAAGTTTCTGCCCTGTTTTTTCAAATTTTTACTTGTCTTTCTCAAGAATTACTTCCGCAATTATCATTCATATATTTGGCAAATCTCAGATTATTATTTCTAATTCAGTGAAATGAAACTCCCTTGACTTCCTTAATTGGGTTCATGGATTTTTATTTATAAGTGTGCAATGAAAATATTTGGTGATATTGAATCTCCTTGCCTCATGCCTTTACTCATTTTGAACCATTTGCCTAGCTCTATGTTTACTCTCACAGCTGTCTCAGCACTGTCATTTAAATTTTTCAGTAGTTAAAGTAGTCAAATCAGTTTTCTGTCCATTCTGAATGATTCTAATACTGCCCATGTTACCATGTGGTCTATGCTGTCAAAAGTGTGCTGAAAGTCATTTAAGCAAATATGTTTGTTCTTGGTTTTCCATTGTGCTTTCTCTGTAATTAAAGATAGAATTTAAATTTGCTGTATGATATACTTCAGCCCTTCCTAGATCCTGCAGGCTCATCCATTAGATGTTCATCTGTCAAAGTTCTTAGTCTGTCTGTTAATATCATCAACACTTTTCTCAAATGGCTTGTTGAAGCAATGGTTCTATAGTATTTGCATTCCAGTCTGCTTCCTTTTTGTTTTATGTGACAAATGCTGATCTAGTCCGTTCCTTAAGAACTTGACTTCCTTTCCACCCAATGTTGCATAAGCAGTGGAGTTCTTGAATTAGAACTTTCCCCCACATCATGCCATTTTTCTTGTGATATTTTCGTGTCCTGTACAATAAATTAAAAAACTAAGTCTGGAGCCTCTTCAAAGTATTGGAAAGTTATAAATTCATCAGGAATCACTGAGAAGAAGTGCCAGTGAAACATAATCGAGATGAGCTGTTGATGCAACCAAAATCAAACAGGGGAACAGTCGCAAGCCAGAAAAGAATTGGGTACTTGATCTTCAAATTACAAAAGACTAGCAATTCAACAAAAATTCTTAATTTTAATGATATCTTTACTTATGATGAAATGAATATTCATATCAGCAGTGCAATGCAAACATTTCAACGAAAAATGCTGTTAGGTGGAAAGGTCAGCTGCTGCCACAAGAAAGAAGTCAAGATGGACTGAGAAAAAAGTTCTCTAAAAATTTCTTGATCTCACATCTGATATGACTTCCAAGTTATCAAGACAAGTAAAAACATTTGCTGTTAATAACAGTGCATTTTCATTCACATTTATGGGAGCTTAATTTTAGTGATGTACCTGGAAAAGACCCATGCTGTTTTAAAGTTTGTGAGCAGATTTACTGTCATACATCACATTTACATCTCCTGAGAATGAGAAACTTTTAATTATATCTGGCCTCAAAAAAATTGTATTTGAAGCAGCATTAGATCTGTTATACAAGAATTGCATCAAAATTTCATTACATTTTCTTGGTTACCACAAGTTCAGACTGTGATTTGCTTGTCTTTTGAATGAGAACTTATTCAGTGCTGTGCAATTCTTAATCATTATTCATTCATAAGAGATAACAGGTTCTAGTCGTTTTTGCTTTTCCCATTACAGGAAGTATTTGAATAACAAGGACAAATCCTTCAACATGGTGCCCTGTAGTAGGAGGATCTGTCCTCCCTCTCTGTGAACAGTTGTTGTTTTTTTCAGCATGGAAAAAGACAGTTAAGGTTTTCACAAAACACAATTTTCAGATAAGTTGCCTCTTGCCAGGTGCTGTGCATCAAGATATTTTTCTTTGATTGAAAAGAACAAAAACTAAATTCTACAAGTTTTGACTTTTGTGTAAAATTAACTTTCATTATATGTACTTCACTGAAAATTTAACTATCCACTTCAGCCCACCATTTTTTTATCAGTGAAAAATATTAATTATCAAAGCAAAAAGTAACAAATATTCTTCATTTTGATAAGAACATTGTTGACAGATGTCAAATTTATTGTTATCCATTAGGAACTATCTAATAGTGAGGTTTGACACATCCATCATCAATCAATGACAAAAAGCAAGATTTCACATTCCTTTTGATGAAAGCTAATCTTTGATGGAATATGATGTGTAAGTTTATATATACCATAAGCACTACCAAACACTGATATTATTCATCATACAGAATCGATGTATCTTTGATGCCCATCAGCTAAATGCATTAATCTGGATAATATTCTAGGTCTTTCTGTCTTACAAATAAACAGTTGTTGAGGAATAATACTTCAGTTCTTCCTTGTGTTTTGCTATCAATCTGAGAAAGCTGTATAAATGAGAAAGCTGTGCGTTGTGCACTATACTGCTTTCTCATTTTTGTCATTCTCATCTATTAAAATGAATTTTAAAAGTGTACAAATGCATACCTTCCAAGTTTATTGGTTTAGCCAGAAAATTTATGGAAATTCTACTTGTTTTGTGGTTATTTTATGAACAATTTCTGGGAGGTTTTCTTGTTGTTGTTTTGTTTTTTCCATGCTAGGACAATTTGAGGGGAGAATAAGAGTCCCCAAAGACCACAGAGCCTATATATTCTGATTCATATCATCATATTTACTCTGACTTCTATGTCCCCCTTCCCTTTCTGCTTGCAACCTAGTCAGAAAGACTCAGTAAAAATGCTTCTGTTGGATAAAGATTGGCACTTACTGCTGGATGGGGGGGTGGAGGGGTAAAAAATATCAGCCTCACATAAGACTTGAAATTGTTTTTTTTCTAAAGGTATTCTAACATGTTGGCACAAAAATTTAAGGTGAAAACCTCAATTAAGTTAAAGTAAAAATGTACTGCAATATGTCACAATAGTTTTGCAGTTACAAATGAAATTTTTATCTGTGAATGTATAGCATAACAACATTGTAATTATGTATAAATTTCATTTTAATCGCTTGAAGCATGAAATAGTGCCAAATATCTTAATTATAGCATGTGAAATCGATTACAATCGACAAATCATTTGCATTATGAATCAGTTTTAATCAATATGTTCGATGCATGATTCAGTTGAACATATCGGTTAAATGTACTAATGAAATAATTATGTATCGATTGCATTTGAATTGCTGTAAGCATAAAAGTGCCAAATAATTTAATTATAGCATATGAAATTGATTAAATGAATTGATTAGCATATGAAATTGATTAAATGAAATGATTGGCATATGAAATTGATTTATTTTCATAGTATATCAACTTTTAATCAGTGTTTAATCAATACATTTGATACATATGTCAGTCAAACGTATTGATTAAATGTTTGCTGAAAATGTTTTGTGGATTTCAGTTCTTGAAAGTTGGCAGGTCTACAAATGTAATAGAATATATATATAAAAAAAAAAATGATGTTTGGAATGCTTTTTCACTATTAAAGTGAAAGTACATTTGGAAGTAAGTGTAATCCTGTTGCAGTGTATTTCTATCCATGTTAAATGTGTGGCCATAAAATTCACATATCTGTGGTGTATAGTTATTATTCCAACACTGTATCTTGTTCATAATAAACAGGTTCCACATACTTAGTTACTGGCCATTGTGTCTTTCCCTGATGCTGTAATTTTTGGGTTCACAAAAGGGTGGATAGTGCTTCATGCATATTCATGTTTTGGGCATACTTTGAGTGGCCAATTTGTTAAACTATTTTATTTAAATGAGGTATGCCATTCTCTGTCATGCCACTAAGGCTACATAATCAAGTGACCGGGTCCACTCTGAGTAGTAGTTTGGAATATGCTACTGAATTTCTGTAGCAATGGCTACCTTACCCAATGGACTTCGAGTGTGGAATGATAGTGGGTGTTTGGAAGCATGGTGTGAATATCTCTGATGCACTTGGGGAATGTGGAAGAATAACAGTATGTACAGAATGGTTGGCTCTGCAAGAAAACAATAGCAAGCACTGAGCTTGTGGTTCAAGAAACTAGTTAACATCTGAGGTGACCACGTAATGGTGTGGTTTGCATGTGCAGACAAATGTGTAAACAATGTGTCAAATAGCAGATATTTTAAATTATGGACAATTCCAAACAGCCTGCATTACAACTGCAGATGACCTGTCTATACACCATTGATGTCTGCAGTGAACGAAATGCCTCCAGTGGGCTCAGGAGCCTTGAAGATGTTTTGTTTTTTTCGATGAACCTCAAGTAATTAAAAAAGGGCCATGTGGTCTGAGGGACTGCATTTCAACTGAACTGTGCAGCTAGGTGGTTGATAATTTGAAAACAGTAGAGCATGGATCCATCCAGCATGGGCGCAATTCACACTGGTAAAAGCAGTGTAATGCTGTGGGCAATGTTTTCATAGGAGACTTCGGCCCCTTGATTCAAGTGGACACACACCAGAATGCCCAAGCATATATGAACAGTGTTACTGATAAGTTCATCCAACCATTGTGACCTTCTACCCCTGTGATGATTGATATTTCCAATTAGGCAGTGCATCATGCCACAATATCTACATTGTCTCAGAGTGGTTTCAGAGACATATATATCATTAAGCCACTCTCTGAGATTCAGCGGTTAGCTCCTCAAAGAAAGTTTATTTGCCAGATTAAAGTTCAAAACTGATGGTGCTAGATTTCACTTACTGTTGATGTATCAAATGTTTCCATTTACAGTGATCTTGGCATACTGCTCAAGTTTCACTAACATCTACCACAAGACCTTTTGTACTTCATAATCATTATCTTACTCTTGTGCAGACATTCCTGAATCTGATCCTCCCATGATTTCCATGGCCTTCCTCTACCTTTCTTTTCTGCCACTTGGCCTGAATAAATCGTCTTAGTAAGCATCTCACCATTTATTCTTTCAACATGGCCAGACCACCTCAGAATATTTTCCCCAATCTTACTAACAACATTTTATCTGCAACACATCTCCATTCCTCACATGATCAGAACGTGTCTTACCACAAGCCCCCCCCCATAATTAACTCATCTCTCTAGTGCAGAAATGACTCCTATGGCTCTTTAGCAGTACTCAGGTTTCACTGTCATACATCAAAGTAGGAACAGTTGCACTTTCCTACTAAGGGGGGACCTCTTAGAGAAACTATCATTCATGTGAAATCCTTGCAATGCTATGAGCTTCCAGGTTACATTCACTCAGCTACTCTTACCTTCAGCATCTAATTTTTTTTTTCTGTCAAACATATATACATACATACATACATATTACTAAGCTATTCTCTGAGATTCAGAGGTTAGCTCCACATAGAAAAAACAAACTACCAGATAACTTTTAACTGATTATTTTTTTACTGTTGCCATATCAAACTTCTCCATTTACAGCTATCTTGACCAACAACTCGGGCTTCACTTACATCCATCACACGACGCACAGAAGATCTTCTCTCTCTCTCTCTCTCTGTCAAACATACTTCTAAATATTCAAATTCAGAGCTGCCAACTATTACAAATTTTCTGTAATTATTACAGATTTTCTGTTGACTGTAAAGAATTACAAATCATACCTAAAAAATTATGGAAAGTTACTTGCTAGTCAGTTTTCAGCACAATTTGTGAAAACCTCTTAACTTTTGATCAATACTAGGGCTGGGGGATGTAACTGTATATCGCAAAAAACTGGTTTCAATGTCATGGCGGTGTTCTGATTTTTTGATGAGGAGTACTATAATACCTCGTGATCGCTATATGTCATGAAGGCCAATGTGGGCATTGAAGTACCGCTGCTCAAAAATCCAAGAAGCTGACACATGCTGCGAACTTCGGAGATTCGTGTGTATTGTGAAACAGACGCTGTGTTAAAATCGGTTCTGATTGATCTATTGTGCTGTGCATCAGTGATGCTACACATTCATGGTTATCTCCAATTTTGCAGCTCCTGCCATTGTTTTACAGCTGTTCAGGAAGTAGGTGGCTGGTAAAAAAATGTTCTTTTCGTTTTTCGGAAAAGTATAAGAGATATATTGGTATTTAAAGTTATATCTATGTATAATTTTCTGAATGTCCGTCACTGTCCTTTCCGCTTTTGGAGACCTTTCAATAAAATTTAGGCATGAAAATTGGTGCACGTATAGTAATAGTCCAATACAAACGTGGGAAAAAGAAAAGAAAAAAAAATTACAAAAATATGAAAGGGGGGAGGAGGCTTGAAAATTGCAATTTGTCAGTTTCCGCACTTGGTTTTTTTTTTTTTTTTTTTTTTTTTAATTCTGGCGTGGAAAAAATCGGTTCACTCAGACTATAAGTAGTCACCAAAATGTTAAATTCCCCAAAATACTGTTTTTTACGTCATGTAATCCGCAGATTGTATGTGAAAAAATATTTCTATTTCTTTGGACTGCTGGGTATTCCATGAATTGTGACTTTTGTATGTGAAATTACTGTTCAGGATCAACATCGCGGGTATGTCATGGCCTACTGATTATGTGCTGCTGTGGATTATACAAAGGAATTTTATCTCTTTTCCTGAATCTCACTGTCTGCCAATTATATGAAGAAAAATACAGTATATATCAGGCCTAAGAGAGATGCTAGGCAAAGGTCTAATCACATGCTTGGGTACTTTTGGATGGAATTTTCCCATGAAAATCTATACACATACAGTGCGAGTAGAATACAAACCTGGAAAAATAACGGATGTAAAAAAGTCATTTTCACCATGCTTGATATACTGTTATAAGGTGAGTGTGCTAGTTTTACTTTGTAATACAGTAATCATTAGTGTGAAACTTTGAAAAACCGTGCGACGCAGCGCACATGCTTCTTTAAATTCCGAATGATTTCTGATAGACACCTCAAAAAATTCATTCATCTGGTTTATCTCTTTACCATTTAGACTGATCTTATATTCAATAATAACAGTTCTCACTTAAAAAACATAACTTTGTTTTTCTTATTTGTACTCAGTTTGGATTTCATACAAACTGCATACATCTGGGACAACATGCTCTGCAACACATTTTTGCTGTCCCCCAACAAGACTGTGTCATCAGCATAGAGCAATCATCACACATGGGAATTCCCAGTACAGAAATCAGTATTGTTTGTTTTTGGCATCATACATGCATGCATCCATAAATATATTGTACAGCCGTGTTGGCCTTGCACAAGCGTGCCTGATTCCTGCACCAATAGAAAACCATTTCAGTAAAACACTTTCACTCGTACACATGCTCTGCTTGCCAGCATACATAGCTGTTACACTATTAAACCGATTCCCAGCTATACTATAATTATTTAAGACCTTTCACAAAAGCATCCTGTTTATACGGTGATAAGCTTTCTCAAGATCTACAAAGGTAGCAAAAACTTCACCAACAAATGCTTTTCAATCATCATACATAATACGAAGATTTGGTTAGTGCAGTTTTAACCAAGAATAAAACTACTCTGTATACCTCACACTTCTCTGATGTAAGACCTCATTGATAATGGCCTTCCCAAACACTTTTGATAGAGTGATGAGATTGAACAGGATAGCAGATGTCTCCACTGCCATCCAGTCCAAGTGAATTGGGAGATGTTATTTCACTGGAACATTGCTAAAACTTATTCAAAGCAGTGCTGAGGCAAAGGTAGCCCAACACTTTAATAGGTAAGTTTTTCATATAAGTTGGCCGATCACAGATAGAAACACATCATGATTTCATGTTTCTTACACATATTTTGTGAAGCTACTTGCATAGCAAGTAATAATAAGGTAAGTGATAATAATAGCAAAATAAAAAATTGAAGACTTTTCATAGGAAATTTAAATTCACATAGTCATGTATGATTTCCTTTCTATATGTTGCTCAGATTTCATCCTTTGAATGTATTGGGTAACCAAAAACGTTTGTGTCTTTTGCATGTGCAAACAGAGAAGGTGACGTATGTGCAGAATAAGAGAAAGTAGGCTCTATTGTTCCACATGCTGCAAGGTTAAAAGGTGGTCATTAATAGGATAGGTGGCATGTGTCTGTACATTACTGTGGAAACAGTGTGTAAAGTGGAGCTTTCCCAGACAGTAATAAGGAGATGTAAGCTCTGCCAAGTATAAATTGGGCACAAATGCAGCACGTGTAACAAAAGAGAGATGCTCAGCATTTGAGTATAATGTGGTAAGTGAGAGAATCACCAGAAAGTGGTCCCAATCATTTTTCTGTGAGTGATTAATCTGCAGATAATGCCTCAAACAGTGAATGACCACAGGTGCTTGATGATGTGCACTGCCATTGAGAAAAACACCATGCAAATGTATCACCAGCTTTCCATAAGAATCATTACAAGTGCTGAAACCATTTCATAATGATTGGGGAATACATACTGACTATGCTTCTGGGTACAACATTTGTCAGATTACATCAAGCAGCAGCAGTTAGCTGTATGCATGTCATTTCTCTTGTGTCAGCACAAGAACCCCTTTTTCAACTGACATGGTTCATATGCTCCTTGAAAACCTTGAAAAGTCATTGAATAAAAAGTTCATTTTCAAGTCCTTGAAAGTATTTGAAAAAGTTTGATGCTGTGTAAATAGTACTTGAAGTTTTGTTTTGTTTTTTAAGTAATGATATGAAAGAGCATGTGTTAAATAATTGTTTGTGCTAAAAAGATGTGTAGGAGATTTCTGTGTAATTCTGATAAAAACACGAAGCTGGTCAAATAGCACAGAACTTGTGTTCAACCCAGGGGAGTTGTGGACAGCTGGTGCCTTGGCTATGATATCACTACAGAGTAAAGCATAAGCCATGGGAGTAAAATAAGTCGCAAATCGTGATCTGTTTACTAGGGTTGGGGACGTCCTCTCGCCGGAGGGTGGAACTTACAGGAATTACTTGTGCTTCTTGCGTGGACCCTTTGTCTCCTGGCTGCATCAAAAATAAAAAGTTAAAGTAAACAAATAAGTGTCATACCAGCAGATGCATACGAAAATAATGTACCCTTTCAAAATATTCCACAAAATTAAATGATTTCAAAAAACACCAAAACAGAGGGGCAATTCAAAGTTAATAAAATAAACCAACAGGAAGTGTCAGGGGGTAACATTTTGTATGCTCCTTGAAAACCTTGAAAAGTCCTTGAATAAAAAAAGTTCATTTTCAAGTCCTTGAAAGTACTTGAAAAGGTTTAAGGGTCTGTAAATAGTACTTGATGTTTTTAAATTAATGATATTAAACAGCATGTGTTAAATAATTGTTTGTGCTAAAAATATGTATAGGAGATTTCTGCGTAGTTGTAATAAAAACACCAAGCTGATCAAATAGCGCAGAACTTGCATTCAGCCCAGGGGAGTGTGTGGACAGCTTCGGTGTCCTGGCTATGATATCACTACAGAGTAAAGCATCAGCCATGGGTGTAAAATAAGTGGAATGATATATTCGCAAATTGTGATGGGCTTCTGTTTATTGGTGTTAGGGATGCGTTCTTGCGGATGGTGGAACTTCCAGGAATTGCTTGTGCTTCATACGTGAACCCTTCGTCTCCTGTCTGCATCAAAAGGCGCATCAAAGTCATGCATGAAAAAAAAAAGTTAAATCAAACAATAAGTGTCATACCAGCAGATGAATACGAAAATAATGTAGCCTTTAAAAATATTCTACAAAATAAAATGATTTCAAAAATCACCAAAACAGAGGAGCAATTCAAAGTTAATAAAATAAACCTGCTGGGGGCAAGGGGTAACAGGCAGGTAATTGAAGATGTGCCCGCTCCAGCTAAGATTAATGGGCTGTACTTACTAAATACCTACCTACTGATCAACCGACAGTACATACATATAATAATTCGGGTTTAAAAAGTCCTTGAAAAGTGCTTGAATTTATTTTGCTTGGAACCTTGGATAACAGGCAGGTCATTGAAGGAAAATGTGCCCACCCCAGCTAAGGTTAATGGTATGAACTTACTAAAATACCTACCTACTAACCGACTGACAGTACACACACATGATAATTCGGCTTTAAAAAGTCCTTGAAATGTGCTTGAATTTATTTTGCTTGGATGAGTGCAAACCTTGACTGTGTGCAATCTGTGATGAGAAGTGTGTTCAATATCATACTCTGAAACATACTTGGCATTGGTTGTCAGGAAATGAACCCATACCATGTACTAGTAAGCCACTTCTGCACTCAATAAGGTTTTGTATTGTATGTATGTGTGTGGTGGATTGTCAAGAGTAAATGCATTATGAACTCCCATGTGGAAAAATCGTCAGAGCAGAACTGTACTCCTGTAGTGGGTTTAGGATATACTGATTCACAAGGATACTGCATTGGTTAATTGCGAAGGTATGCTGTTCCTGCAGTACAATGCCAGACCACACATAGCAAGCAGGACTCTTGGAAACTGTAAAGCATCATTGCTTGGAAATGTTGTGTCATCGTCATTTTCTCCTGATATTTCCTCCCTCAAATTACCACCTTTTTTTATGCATTAGACAACCACTTCCAAGGGCAGGAGTTCCAAACTGAACAAAACCAAAGAGTACTGGATCCTCTTTTTGTATTAAAGGACATGGTGTTTTACCATCAAGGCATCTACATGCTGGTTTCCCATTAGGGAAAGGTTGTGGCCACGTATTGGAACCACTTTGCAGGTGAAGGTCCATTTTTCTGTTATTTACAAGTCTCATACAATGGCCTGGGCTTCTTTGGTTACCCAATTGTTTAAACACATCTGTTCCTAATACAAGAGAGGAAGTCATTATGTTGATTTTATTTTAAATTATTGTTTTATTGCTTTGAAGTACTGACAAGTTTAATCAAAATGGTACACTCACAAAATGATTGTATGACATGCATGTCAATATTTAAACTATACACTTTGCTGCACCAAATTACATAAAAGGTATGGTTTCATTGTAGGACACAGGTGATACTGTTGGTAGTGTCTTAAGAGGCTTTTTCACCATTCGGAAGAAAGACCCAGTGAACCGTCTTCCGACCTCATCTACATGCTTCAACCTATTGAAACTTCCAAATTATCAAAAGAAGAGCACACTACGTGAAAAATTACGATATGCAATCACTAGCAACACTGGATTTGAACTGTCGTGATGCAATCCCTACAAGTTTGTTTTTATTCTGCTCCCACTCTATGTAACTGCCCACACACACACACACACACAAACACACAAACACACACACACTGAGACAGAACTTCAGACTACATTTCTAATCATAAAAAATTGTAGAACCGTGATGCTGTATTTTGATAATGGTGCTTGCAAGAAGTGCAAACATATTTTCAATAAACTCTGGAAATAGAGCATTCAGAATGTACAGATATAAATGTCTATAATTTAAGAAACATGTGTGTGCTACTATACAGAAATAATTTATTGTAAAACTGTCTTCTCATAATCTGTACATAAAATCAATTTATAGTTGTAAAGTTATTTACTTTATTTATGCCAGGTTGTGTACATAATGAGATTAAAGCTTTAAATCAGATATGTATATGAAATATTTTGGTTATTGTAAAAACAGTTGTTGTATGTGTGATGATTTTATGCCAATTTTTATTTTAAAATTTAATTAGTAAGTGCTGTAGTCAGTGTCTGTGATTACTTTGTAAAATATGTTGTTTTTTTTTTTTTTTTTTTTTTTCTGAATGTGAATACTTAACATTTATTCTGCAAACATATCTGTCTACATTGTGGTTGTCTTTGGTCTTATAATTTCCATTTAGTTGAATATGTAGATTTCTTCCCATGAGATCTGTTAATTTAATGCCACAGGAATATTTAGTTGGACTGACATTGTTATCACAATTAATCCCACCTATTTTTTTTTATTTTTTTATTCATTTTGTGTCATTGTAACTCAATAAAACAAATTGTCTATTTTGATTTTAGTATAAATTATTTTCTGCGAAATCATAAATATGGCAAAAAGGGAGAGATATTTTAGTTTATTATTATTTAATAGCCATTTTATTCTGTGCTAAATGCAACCTGTAATGTAGAAATTAACTTATGGTGTTTTACTTATATATGAAATTATTACTGCAGATGTTTCATACCAGATGTCAGAAGCTATTAAAGCTCAGATTTTTCATATTTATTGTACCTGTTTGTTTGTTTTCTTCTTTCTTATATGCATAAACTATATGGTGATTTATAGATCACTGATCACATGGGAGTTGAAGTTAAACAGAATTTTCTTTCTGTGTGTTGTATAAATGTGGCAAAAATTGATAAATTCATTTCAAACTTTTGTAACACATTTAAGAAAAGCAGCAAAGATGTAGAATCAGCTGTATGCAATTGTGTTAAGCCATTGTATGTTTCATTTATCTGTACTAAGCATGACTACCTAATATGGTACCTTGAGTGTATGCTATAATGTAGACTTTCGCTTGATATTATTTCTAGAATCAAAACATTCTAAAAGTGTTGTTTACTGGAATCTAATGCATTGGAATCTTGTGTATAGCTACTTGATTTGATTATCATCTAGTGGCTGTTTTCTTACAGCTTAAGTACAGTCAACCCATAATGTACCACCACTGTTTGTTACATTGCATTGTGATGTTATGTAGGCTATTCGGATATCAAACTCCTGTGGCTGAAGAAAACAAGCAATGAGAACAAAATAATTTTGTGTATACAAAACATACTTATCGGCCTAGGCTACTTCTCAACATAGTCATCCCCTAAATTAAGACACTTATCGTATCAGAGTGCAAGCTTTTGTATCCTTGCATCAAAAAAGGTTGCTGCCCTAGGAGCTCAGCCATGATTGCATGTCATTCTTCAACTCCTCATTGTCACTGAAGCACTGTGATCCCAACCCAGTTTTTATGTGGTCGAAGAGGTGATAGTCACTCTGTGCCAGGTCTGTGCTATACGGAGGGTGGTCGAACACTTCCCAACCAAACTTCTCCAGCAGTGCTTCTGTGTGTGCAGCCTTGTGTGGTCGTGAGTTGTCATGGAAGAGCACAACGCCTGCCCGACATCAGCATTCTTCTCCTTTTATTCTGAATTGTCCTGCACAATTTTCTTAGTGTTTTATAGTACCTCTCTGCCATTGTTGTGGTTCCTGGTTCCATGAAGTCAGTCAGAAGCACTCCTTTCCAATCCCAGAAAATGGTTGCCATCAGTTTTTTTTTTTTTTTTTTTTTTTGTGGAAATGTTTGTTTGCGCATTTTGGACTTGTTTGGTGAATGTGTGTGCATCCACTGCTTTGTCTACTCTTTGCATTCAACATTCACATACTGAACCCATGTTTCATCACCTGTCACGATATGGTCAATAAATGCATCCTTAGCTTTGCTGTAATGTTGCAAGAGTGTCAAAGATGGTCTCATGTTCTGCATTTCATTCACATCAGTAAGCATTTTTGGCACCCATCTGGCACAGAACTTATGGTATTCTAGCCTACCTGTAATAATTTCGTACAGAGCAGTTCGAGAAATTTGGGAAAAATCACATGACAGCTCTGATATTGTGAAGCAACGTCTTGCACTTTTTGGTCAACACATTGAACAAGTTCATCAGTCACCATGGATCGCCAACCTTGACTCCCTTCATCATGCATGTCTGTTTGCCCATTTCTATATTTTTTGCACCACTCTCTCACACACCCCACATTCATAAAGTTTGAGACATGCACTAATTGCTCTCTACTCATTCTCTGATGAATTTCTGCTGCACTTTTCCCTTTAGTGTGAAAAATATGGATGACAGCTTGAATTTCACGACTGGTAGGAGCATTAACTGCAGCACACATGTTTACTCATCTGCACAACATGAACTAATGCCAGTTGGCCAATCATGTGGCATGTGGAGAGGGCTAGCAAGAATCAAGTGATGCTGTGGCGCATGCATGAACTGACTGCTGTGCTTACATCGCATGGTACTTTGCCATGGAGGTTGAAATCTGAATAGTCCTCGTATATCAAATTACTTTAAAGTAACTCGCATCAAAAATCATAATTAGCATTAAATTAAAAGCATGTTAAGTGGATGGGGGGGGGATGCAGTTATATGTTGTGTACTTAGTGTGAACTGTAGTTCATAATGTCCATTTTCATCTTGGAAGCTTCTAGCATCCATTAAATTTGGAAATTTACTTTGCACAGTAGGAAAACAAAGTTAACAATTCAATCATGAGGAAAGTAATGAAAAAATCACGTTATAACTAAAACTTTATCAAGTGAAAATTAATAGCATTACACAAAATCATTTTACATACCTTAGTTTCTTTTTAAAAAAACTTTTTTATTTACATTTGTGCTTTAGATTACAACCCAGTTATATTCAGAGCACAATCTAATTCAACAAGTCCATTTAAAATATTGCCATCCTGCAAGCTTGCTTTAAAATATCTTCTGATTGTCAAAAGAAACAGATTTGCCTTTGATTGAATCAGTATCTTTAACATTAAGAATTGCCACAACTGTATCATGATTGGAAATTTTCACACATACTTGAGATTTGTTTGCAGATTCACAAAATTCTGCTTTTATTTTTTTAT
The DNA here is from genome assembly GCA_039090855.1 of Macrothele yani. Classification (NCBI taxonomy): domain Eukaryota; kingdom Metazoa; phylum Arthropoda; class Arachnida; order Araneae; family Macrothelidae; genus Macrothele; species Macrothele yani. Next base: position 101,536,057 of record CM077028.1, read on the forward strand.
TTTTATTTTGTCATTATTCTGGTCATTCTTGAGGTCAGTGCAAAACTGAAGAGAAATTTTTGGCAGTTAGTTGGGAGAAGGAATGGGGGTGTTTCCCATTTGTGGATGGTGAATCTTTTAAAACTTTCTAAAACTGAACTTAACTGGAGTGAAGCTTTTTCCTGCAATAGCAATTTTTTCTTGGGATGTTGACTGTCTAGTATTGTTGTTAAATGTTTGTATTTCAGCTTGAAACTGTAGGCAACAATTTCCAAAAATGGAAGTTAGGCAGCGTGAAAATTTCCCTGTAATCTTCAGGCATAAGATTTGTCCGTGGATTCGAGGAATTTCAAATTTTCCGTTATCATTTGGGCCATTCTCGAGATAGACGTGCAACCGAACAGAAATCTGAGGGTTCAGGAGGTCATTTTCCATCTGAGGACAGAATTCCGTGTTTCCAACTTTTCGAAAACAGAAGATAGTGTAAATTTCTTCCGTAATCATGGGTTTTTTTTCTCACACGATGTTCCTTCTACCCAGTATTGTTGTTAAGTAGCATTTTATTCCTTGTGTATTCCAACTTGAAAATGGTGGGAAATTTCCAAAAACGGAAATACGTTTTTTCCATAATCATAATTTATTTTTTTCCACAATGTTCCCATCATCGTATGAACAAAGTTATGGGGTTAAATAACATTTAGCATCAACACTGTAAATAATGTTTAACAGTAATATTGTTAAATGTTATCTAATCCCAAAAATGTTTGCATTGAAGCTTGATAAGTAAGGAAGTTGGAAAGTTTGTAAGAATTGACATGTGATCTTCAAAAGTATTTGCATTCTCCAAGTTACACCATTTATCAAAAATAGGGAAAGCTTTAATACTTCAGGGTGAAAGTTCTTTCAGCATGATTGATGAAATTATTGTCATTTGAAGGCACAAAAAAGTGGCAAAGAAGAAATATGAAGGGAAAGATATCAGCAGAAAGAAAAATTACAGTGAATGCTCTGCAACTGCCAAGTCAACAGAAAAAAATATAGCTGTAGCACTTACTGAGAAAAAAAGCAAGGCTTGTTCTAAAGAAGAAACTTGAGTGGATGTTCTAGCAAGTACAATTGACAAAACAAAACAAGAAAAAAAAACTGTTTGAAGCCATGTCTTTCAAAACTTTGTTTTAAATTCAGTAATTTTATATTGTGAATACAGTGATGTGAAGCATGTTAAATGTGTACATAAATAATTTGCAGTGAAAAATTCAATCTTGCTCACTCTGCATTATATTCACACTTTCTTGCCACACAGTCTGATTTTTCATGTAATTAAAAGTTCAACTTTTTTTTTTCTTCGTTAATCTTATGTATGCTTACACATCTTGCAAGTGTCTGTACATCAAGTATGCTTTGTGTTGGGATAGACTGGTTAGTGCAGTAATATGTATTGGCAGTTGGTGGATGCCAAAGGTGTTGCAGTAAATCAAGAAATGTTTTCTGATCCAAGGGGTGGCAGTACATAGAAGATTAACTGTTCTTCCTTTCCACTTCTACTTAATCTAAGAATAGGCCACATCCGAGATTTTTGTGCAGCTTTTCCTTGCAGTGTTCTTCAACACTGCCAATAATGTCTGTTTACTTCTCTTTACATTGCATAAGCAAATATCATTCCTCCTGAAAATGGTTAGGCTTTGACCTGGTAAGTACAGAAGCAAAGGCAATGTGCGTCTTACCAGGAATTCAGGTACCATAAGCAAACAAAGATGTTTTAAAATTAATTGAAGGCAAGTTTTGAGAATAGGAGTAAAAATGTAGCCACCTGTGAATTTTATTGTTTCGGATGGCAACAGCAATTCAAAGTTTCATATTTCTTTGTTATATTGTGATAAAAAAACTTCTAAATAACTAAGAAATTGAAATAGCATCAAATTTTTAAGAGCTAACTAGCCAAAATAGTTTCAGAATCAGTGATCATGTTTTGCTGTCATACTGGTTTTGTGAAGAACTGAGAAGTGGTCTTGAGTCACACAAGAGGCTGCAAATATCTCCTTTTTAATAAAATTGCTGGAATGGAGAGAAATATAATTCTCTTATGATACGAATTTTGTAAGTATCTGTTACTGAGTAAAAGTTAGAATTTTGGAAAAACATGATTGTGTGCTAAGTTTTGACATTCTTTCAGCATATCTAACATAAGAATTCAGAGGTGCTCAAGACTGAGATTGGGTGTTGGTGGTTATGCAAAATTAAGGCACTATATTTTCTTTTTAAAAATTCAGAAACACATCTCCATGTTTAAATTGATAGATTGGACTCTATCACCAAGCTTCATCTATCAGGTTTTAACATTTGTTTGAAGATAATTCGTCACGTACTCATTGAGAGTATGTATCTGTACCATTTCCTGAACACATGACCTCGAACATATGTGACCTCGCATGTGAAAACATGGTACTGTACATCCAAGTTATGTGTGCTGCAGTAAGTATTTTACAAATTCTAGAATTTTTACTTGAGCAGTGTTAAGTATGCTTCTCAAACTAATGCATTTGAGCCATCTAGGAGCAACCAGCCAATTCTAGAATTTTTGCTTGAACAGTGTAAAAGCATGTTTGTAAATCATTCAATAATATAACGAATCTGGCCATGTACTTATGGCAAGTTTATGGACATAGTATCATTATACTCTAGTACATTAACCAATGAAGCTGTATCCGTGATCAATAGGAAATTAGAAGAGCATAATGTACCATATACTGAAATAAATGGCATCATTACTGTGCTGAATTACTTTAATAACAGCAATTTCTTTGTATTTGATAAAACAATGTATAAACGACTTAAAGGCATCCTGCTGGAGTACCCCCGTTATAGATTGCTAGCTAAAGTTATTCTGCAAGAGATCGAAAGGCAGTTGTTATCTGGCACTCAAGGAAAACGTCTCGAAATTTTCATCAAATATGTTATAATATGGAAACATTCAGTCATGATTAAAGAAGTTCTCAACAAAGTTTACTGATATTTTCCCATCCATTGTATTAACACAAGAATTAGAAGAAATAAATCGTCAACTAACATATTTGGACCACCAGCGTAGTGCAGTTGGTTAACTCGCTGTGCCAGTGTGGGAGGCAGACATTTCTGACTGGTGTTGGAATCCCGGTGCTGCCAGCCATCTAGTCTGCGGTTTTTCCACAGACTCCCCGTGCTTGGGGAAGCAAATGCGTGGATGGTTCCCTATAAAAGTCAGTTCCGGATGCGTTTTATCCTTGGTCCCCTTCTTTGTGCGTGGATGGTTCCCTATAAACGTCAGCTCCGTATGCGTTTTATCCTTCGTCCCTCTTCCCTGTGCGTGAATGGTTCCCTATAAAAGTCAGCTCTGGATGTGTTTTATCCTTGGTCCCCCTTCCCTGGACAACAGGGTTTGCCAAATGAGTGTCGATGCGCTGGGAGTACAACAATAAAAGACAATTGAAATCTGATGCCATTTGGCACCAGACACCTACAGGAATCTTTCCCATGGTTGTTGATGATGACGACGACCATATTTGGACCTATTTACTCACAAGTGATAAGATAAGCAATCTATCAGCTATGAGATATATAGAAAACCATCACATATACCCAATATCATGTCATCTAATTCAAACCATCCTAACAAATGTAAATTAGTTTCTGATTATTTATCCATAGAGTGCTCACACGCTCATCCAATAAGATCACGCTAAACAAGGAAATGACGTGGATTAACAACTTAGCATCAAAATATAGCTAGTGTACAATAGTCACAACCATCTAACACAAGAGATTCAACAAAAAATATCACTCGCCAAAAACAGTAAAGATGAATAGACAAAGTAATTGCTCTTTCCACATTTTCCTTTAATTAACACACGGCAACCGAAAAATTGTGTTTTGGCACTGCTGGGATCGAACCCCAGATCTCTTGATAACTAGCCGAGTGTGTTCACCTTACGTTATGGTGCCAACAATCCACAGTGCTATGTGTGCTTATCTGTCAGCATCTGACTTCACAAATCCGTAGGGATGGGCTCAGCAACTGAGACGTCTCCATCTGGTGGGGCTTAATGGCACAAGCTATTTAATTATAGCTAATAAATCCAAAGGGCGAGAGTAACTGGTGAAAATCTTCCAAATATGTGGAGACAATGCAAATAGACAAAGTCATCGCTCTTTACGTGTTTTTCTTTAATTAACACATAGCAACCGAAAAATTGCATTGTAAAGAGCGATGACTTTTTGTCTACATTGTCTCCACGTATTTGGAAGATTTTCAACAATAAAGATGAACTTAAATACTGTGGGAAAATTGTATTCTGCAATCTGATCTCAAACATCTTGTAAAGGAAATGCCAACAAGCAGGTCTGACAATTGCTGACTCTATTCGTGACATTACAAGTATTCTTCTCCAGAATCAAAATCGATACTCAACAGACAAGGCATTTATGAACTCCCAATCGGAATAGAAGGGAATACAAACCATTGTGTTTATTTAGATAGTACTAAAAGAAATGTGTGAACATGATTGTTTGAGCACCTAAAGAATTGGAATCTCAGAAGAATGTGTGCATCTGTAGTTCAATATTGTTATGAAAAATGGACTTCACCTGAATAGGAGAATATTAAATTAATATGTAGCCATAACAAACATTTATAAATATTAATAACTAATAGCTGAAGCCTTGGCAATCGAACAAACTAAAACTTATAACTGTAACACCAGTACACCATATGAACTTCCATATGATGGAGATATGTGAGAAAGTAGCAAAAATACATTGAGCAACCTATGTTTCAGCAGTATGCAGACAACCTGCTCATTATGCACATTCTCAAATGATCAACACCGGAGGGAGTGACTGTGATAATGAAGGACCCACTTGATCCTTGACAACAGCAACGTTAGGTGCAAAGCAAAAATAACACCAACAATGATTACTGATGATAGCTCCGAATGTATGTCAATCGAAATTCATCTAGAATGCATAGCTGGGAAAATATAATCATCTGCTTTTATTTAATTTTAGCAAGATTCAAGTTATTTTAACTTTAATTTTCATCCTTCCATTAATTTTATGATATCGTGATTTATTACTTATATAATTTTATCTGAATTCAACCAATTCATTTCGATTCACTTTTGTGCAGGTTTCTTGTTTTTTTGTTTAACTGTCTATTAAGATAATTCACATAATCTGTTACAAGTATCATTCACTTCACTGCACTGTATGCAATAGCAGGAAGAACAAAGGACTCTACGACTTTAGCCTAAGTAGGAATGTATTGTGAATTTCCTTTTGTTGTCTCTTTGTATTATGTTTGGTAGTATTGCAGCATCTGTAAGCTGTGTATTATGATATTTACACATGAGAAACAAAAAGTAACAGTAGTACATTATGTTTTTACTCTTTCTATATAACCTAGTATTACGTGAAAAAAGTATGCTATTTGTGACAGCTGTTGCAGTTTTCAGTACAATATACATTTAAGATTAATTTTTCAGTTCAGAAGTGCAACAAAAGAATTTTTAAAGTAACAGAAATTGCTCTTGTAGTTTTTAATGTTGTCAAAAGTGGTTAAGGATTGCAGTGATGAATTTATTTTCTGTTGCTTCCAAAAAATGTTTTTAATTTCCATAGAACATTGTTTTGAAAGAGTTAACAAACGTGTTACTTAATGTAGCAAAATGTGATGATGCAATTTTAATTAAGTTAATGTTCCAATTTTTATTAAGTTAATGCTGTTTCTCATCGGGGAGAGAGAGGTTGCTTTTTTCCCCCTTACAACTTGAATACTTTTGTGCCAACATCAAACTTTGCTTCCATGTCACTTCCATGCTGTTTTTTTCCATATGGTTTCAGAGAAAAGCAGTGACTTCTAAAAGCTCTGTTCAAATAGTTCAAACACTTACTGTGTTTCTGAAGCGTAATTTTTTTACTGTGTTGCTAAGTGCTACACTAGATGGCCAGAACGAATGTGAACCGGAATTAAAATACCCATAGTTCCATCACAATCAATGACATAGAATTGGACACATTGAATCTAGTAGATGGATGGACTTTTGGGATTTTTCGGTGCCATATTGGAAGCAACAATGTCCTCACAGAAGTGCTGACGATGGCTGCGAAAGAAGCAGCTCGAAACTAGTCTGCAGAAGTTTTAGTGGTGGTTGACATTAGTATGTTGGGATAAGGGAGAAACGTTTTAATTGATTGTGGAATAACTCTTTTACGGGTCTTATAGAGGTTATTTTTCTTCAAAGTTGGTTGTCAAATTTTCGAACTAAAGCCTAGTTCGTCATCAGGACTATGTCACTGGAGTAGTTGCTGCCACTCAATTGGAAGAGTCCATCCGCAATTATCGTTAATTGTGGTACTTCTTCTTCTTGCTATTTCGATCCCTTCTTCTAGTTTCCTCTTTACTAAGTTTGACTGGTGGGCGATTATTTTCACTGAGTCCCAATTTATGGAGTGTCCACTTGCTTGTATATGTCTGTCTAGCCCTGTTTTGTTCCCAATGTTCCTAATAGCTGCTTGGTGTTCTTTCATTCGGACCTTAATACTTCTCCCTGTTTCTCTTATATAGCTGAGTCCGCAGTTACAGTCGATGCAGTAAATTACTCCTTCCTGCAATTGGATGTCCAATTCTTTCTGCTTTAAAGCTGGCAGGAATTTCTTTATTTTGTTATTAAGATCTGGAGCTAGCCTGATATTATATTTTGCTCCGATCCTTTTCAGTTTCTCGAAAAGTCCCTTGTGGTACGTAATTTTGCTGGTGAATTTGAAGTTGGTTTTCTCCTGCTTCTTTTTTGGCACTTGTTTAAATATTTTCTCAACATATGGGGAGGGGTAATTGTTTTCTGCCAATATTTCCTTTAATTCTTCTTTGTGAAGATCTTTCTGAGTAGCTGAAGAGACCAGGATTTCAATCTTTTCCAAAAATTGTCTCGCCGTATTCGATTTAATATAATCAGGGTGGAATGAGCAGAAGTCTAACATCTTCCCTGTGTTGGTGGGTTTTCTAAAAAGTTGAGTGAATATTTTTCCCTCTCTTGAGGTCAAGGTTAAATCTAGGTAATTGATGCTATGGTCTCTTTCCTGTTCTAGGGTATACTGCAAGGTATTCTCTAGTAAGTTAAATTCTTCCAGAATCTGAGAGGGTAGAGATTGGTCCACAGTATCTACTATAATTAGGACATCATCCATGTACCTTACATAGAGAGCAAACAAGGAGGGTTGTATAAGGATTTTTGCCTCTAGTTTACTTATATAATAATTTGCTAGCAGAGGTGCTAGTGGAGAACCCATTGCAAGTCCTGAAGTTTGTCTGTAATATTTCTTTCCAAACTGGAAGAAATTATTCTTGAAGGAAAATAGGAGCAGTTCATATATGCCAAGTAGTATTTCTCTATTGTGATTATGGAATACTATTTTTTCCGCAAGGTCATCTGCAATGAATTCCAGGAGGAGGTCCAGGTTAATGTTGGTATACATAGAGACTATATCCAGGCTTGCCATTACTGGATGAATTAATTCTGGCAAGTTGTCCAGTTTTCCTTTTAGCTGCATGGAATTTTTTAGTAGGTAGGGAGGAGAAGGGAACATATCTCTGAGGTGACCAAGTAAATAATAATTAATGTTGGAGAGTGGCGAATTTCTAGTGTCTATTATAGGTCTTACTGGATGGCCTTCTTTGTGAACTTTTATCGTACCATAGATCTGTGGAATTCTTGACTGTATTTTGGAGAAGTTTTTGAAGAGCTCATTAAGCTGTTTTTTATTTCTTAAAGAGCTGATTAATTTCTTAAGATTTTTGACAGTTTGATCTATAGGGTTACCATTGAGTTCTTCATAATAAGGCTTGCTCAATTCAGCTTCCATTTTATTGTAATACTTCTCTTTTTCTACCAATACCAAAACTTTGCTCTTATCTGCCATCCAGTAAGACCTATAATAGACACTAGAAATTTGCCACTCTCCAACATTAATTATTATTTACTTGGTCACCTCAGAGATATTTTCCCTTCTCCTCCCTACCTACTAAAAAATTCCATGCAGCTAAAAGGAAAACTGGACAACTTGCCAGAATTAATTCATCCAGTAATGGCAAGCCTGGATATAGTCTCTATGTATACCAACATTAACCTGGACCTCCTCCTGGAATTCATTGCAGATGACCTTGCGGAAAAAATAGTATTCCATAATCACAATAGAGAAATACTACTTGGCATATATGAACTGCTCCTATTTTCCTTCAAGAATAATTTCTTCCAGTTTGGAAAGAAATATTACAGACAAACTTCAGGACTTGCAATGGGTTCTCCACTAGCACCTCTGCTAGCAAATTATTATATAAGTAAACTAGAGGCAAAAATCCTTATACAACCCTCCTTGTTTGCTCTCTATGTAAGGTACATGGATGATGTCCTAATTATAGTAGATACTGTGGACCAATCTCTACCCTCTCAGATTCTGGAAGAATTTAACTTACTAGAGAATACCTTGCAGTATACCCTAGAACAGGAAAGAGACCATAGCATCAATTACCTAGATTTAACCTTGACCTCAAGAGAGGGAAAAATATTCACTCAACTTTTTAGAAAACCCACCAACACAGGGAAGATGTTAGACTTCTGCTCATTCCACCCTGATTATATTAAATCGAATACGGCGAGACAATTTTTGGAAAAGATTGAAATCCTGGTCTCTTCAGCTACTCAGAAAGATCTTCACAAAGAAGAATTAAAGGAAATATTGGCAGAAAACAATTACCCCTCCCCATATGTTGAGAAAATATTTAAACAAGTGCCAAAAAAGAAGCAGGAGAAAACCAACTTCAAATTCACCAGCAAAATTACGTACCACAAGGGACTTTTCGAGAAACTGAAAAGGATCGGAGCAAAATATAATATCAGGCTAGCTCCAGATCTTAATAACAAAATAAAGAAATTCCTGCCAGCTTTAAAGCAGAAAGAATTGGACATCCAATTGCAGGAAGGAGTAATTTACTGCATCGACTGTAACTGCGGACTCAGCTATATAGGAGAAACAGGGAGAAGTATTAAGGTCCGAATGAAAGAACACCAAGCAGCTATTAGGAACATTGGGAACAAAACAGGGCTAGACAGACATATACAAGCAAGTGGACACTCCATAAATTGGGACTCAGTGAAAATAATCGCCCACCAGTCAAACTTAGTAAAGAGGAAACTAGAAGAAGGGATCGAAATAGCAAGAAGAAGAAGTACCACAATTAACGATAATTGCGGATGGACTCTTCCAATTGAGTGGCAGCAACTACTCCAGTGACATAGTCCTGATGACGAACTAGGCTTTAGTTCGAAAATTTGACAACCAACTTTGAAGAAAAATAACCTCTATAAGACCCGTAAAAGAGTTATTCCACAATCACTATGAATAGAGGTGCCATAAATGCATTTACAACTAGGTTTTAATTGATGCTGGATTTTTTATGACACTCTATATCTATTTTCTTTTAAAGTTTTAATTTGAACTATAATGGACGACGAGTCTTCAGAAGATATCTCTAATTTTATCATAATGTTTATGAAGTACTGATAATGACTATTTTTTCATGTTATCTTCTTGCATATATTGTTCTTCACCACTATCAATTGTTCTATTGACCAGCTGAACTTCTAACAACATTTTGCAGAAAAAATGGTGACTTTTACTATATTTTATTTCCCCGATATGTTTCTTTCCACTGAATTTACATGATACATTTTTCATTCATTATATGCTCAGCAGTTGGTGCAATTTCCTTTGAACTGTATGTACCACAGGTCTGCAAAATGTGACAAACAGTAATTAAGAGCATTTATGCATTCTATTGGTTTAAATGTATCAAGCCATGTAATAAATTTGTTATAGTTGCTTACTGATCAAATCCAACGAATGCCTATGTTTGGCTGCACAACTGACCACTTTTCTCATTCATTGTTGCACATTGAAAATGTTAGCAGTGAATCAGTTAAATAAAACCTTAGTCAGGTTTGTTAGGTACTGTTGTCGGCTATCCATTCACAGTTATAATTTACTAGAACATTTATTGTGTCATTCTTACATTTCTGTTTCACTATGTATAGTCAGGACCTCATCAGCATGTCATGATACACAATGTAATCAAAAGTATTTGAACAACACAAAGTTTTGGAGCAAAGGGCTTTATTATCGCAATTACTAGTTAGTCGGTCCACTTTTTGTTTGTAAATCAACCAATTTTCAGTACGTCTCGACAAGACTGGGGCTTGCCATTCATTCTGCAAAGCTGCTGCCAGAATGTAGAGTGAAGATGGTTGTTGTGGTCAATTTCATATCCGTTGCTTCAGTTCATCCTAAAGGTGTGTTCTGTGGGATTAAGATCAAGACTCTTAGCAGGCCAGTTGAAGGATTCCACCTCATTTTCAAGAAACCAGTCCTGCTCACACCGTGCAGTGTGGCAGAAGGTCGATCACATTGGAAGAGACGAGTCATTTTCATGTTACTGCCATGTTGTTGGTAGGGCAGAATTATCCAGAATGTTGATGTACACTTCAGAGTTCATGGTTTGTGGTATAATAACCAACAGACCGAGTCCCATCCACGAAAAACGACTCCATACCATGATGGATCCTGCGCTGAATTTAACAGTTGGAAAAGCACAGTCCAGTGAATATCATTCGCCGGGCTGTCACCAGATCCAAACAAACCCATCAGATTGGAAGAGTGAAAAGTGTGACTTATCATTCCAAAGAACAGCTTTCCAGTCCCCTGCAGTCCAGAAACGAAGGAAGACCCACCTCTCCAAACGGCACTCCGCATTACGGTAGTAATGTGTTACTTGTGTGACCCACACAGCCACAATGGAACGATAGAGGAAGAACGGGATTTCTTAACATTTCTTACCATGGCTCTTCTGTCATGTTCAAGCAGTTTGTGCTGCCTTCCTGAACGTTGCTTTTTTTTTTTTTTTTTTTTTCACTGTCCTGCTTCCATCTCATTACGATATGACTTACAGTCAATTTTAATGTGTTTAGTTTAGCTGCAATGTTCTGTATGGAAACGTTACTTAAATGACATCCAATGACTCGCCCACTTTGGACTCGGAAAGTTCACATCCACGCTGCATATCCGCTTCAAAGTTGAATAACATGACAGAACATCCCGGCTTTATTTATTTACCTCACCACTCACAGTGCACCTTCCTGTGCAACCTTTCTTTGCACTTACGCAAATATATGGTAGTGTCCTAATACTGATGAAAATATAGTGTGCATCTCAAATCCTTGATTGTTTTGCAGTCTCACTCCTATACAGATTGTGGTGACCATCCTTCACTTAGTGTGATTATACACCTATTTTGTTGCCTGCATGAAGCTGATTTTCATATTCCGTTCTGCTGGATTCCCAACCATGTTTGGATCCAGAGGAATAAGTCAGCCGATGCTGCTATGAGGTCTGTTTTCTCATTGGTGGTTACACCCTTACCACTGTTTCACAGGGATGTGTGATTTTTGTTTAAGAGTACATCAGGCAGATGTGGTAGGGTCTTTGGGATCAAGAGTTGAGCAACAAACTGTATCTTATCAATCCAGTTCTGGGATCTTGGACTTCATATTTGTGGCGGAACCATAGCAAGGAAGTTGTCCTGGCACATGTTTGAATCGCGCAAATTCGTTTTACTCACCGCCATTTGCTGTGTGGTGACACTGCTTCTATGTGTGAGACATGCAATTCACCTCTGTCTGTTAGCCATATTTTGTGTTCATGTTGTCTTTTTCTTTGTGAATGTGCGTGTCTGTTGGTTTTACCCACTCTATCTGACAACTCAGAGACCCTGAGTCGCTTTTTAAATTATCATTGTGATGTGTTTTCTGTGTTCTCTTTTTTTGCATTGCGTCAGTGTTTTTCATTTTATGTAGTCCTTTTGTCAGCTTTTTGTACTGCTTCTTGTCTTTCTTATGAGATCTCTTTTTATGTTTTGATGTTGTTTTCATTGTTGTCTTAAACCATGTTACATGGTGCTCTTTAGCCCTTCAAGGCCCTCATGTCAATAAACGCTAACCAACCAATTTTCAAGTCACATATGTTTAAATTCACTAGGGGCTGCGCCTCTAGGCTCACTACGCTCGTTTCCAGAGTAGCGCTCAGGCCCTGCAGCCCGATCTATCACATGAAATAGAAACTGGAAAATTCATATAAATTTCAATTTTTATTGCATGTCTAAGCAAAATAAGGCTTGTTATTCTGAAGTTTCAGAGTTTTTACTGTCGTTAATTTTTTGGAAGGTAGGACTTTTGTCATTTGAACTTAAAGCACTTACTAAATTTACCACTAAGGAAAACAAAAGTGGTCCAAAAAGTATTTCCATAAACCGTTAAGATGGACGTCAAGTAATTTTGCTTCCTATACTTCCAATGGAAAAACTTTTGTACACATTTCCTTCACAATTAGTGTCCCAGGGATGAAAATTTGTACATGGATTAAAATAACTTCATATTATAACTTATAATACTTCATATTTTCTAAAACATAACCATAATTATATTAAAAATTAATAACTTTTACTTTGGTGGTGTTGGAACCAAAAAAAGATGGCGCGACCTGTACTTCGATGACGTCAGTAGACAAACAAATGTTGGATTGCATAATTATGGTTATTTTTTAGAAAATATTAAATATTCCAAGTTATAAAATGAAGCCATTTTAATCGATGCTCAAATTTTCATCCTTGGGAATGCGGTAATTGTGAAGAAAATGTGTACAGAAAGTTTTCCATTGAAAATATAGGAAGCAAAATTACTTGACGTCCACCTTAAGCAACTGAGATAGCTTTACCAACAAAACATATGCATAACAAATTCTCTGCATCACTATGGCAGCAGGTCACGGGACCAGAACTTTCCTCTGTGGTTATCGTGAAGACAGACAATTTGTTTGTTTCTTTCTTTTGCGTCTTTAAAAAATGCTTAAAAATTAGAAAATTACTTTTTCTTAAATTCTTTTTTTGTAAAAAAGGGATGATAGTTGTAAGTTTATGCTGTAAAAATTACAATGTGTTATGATTTATAGTTTGCCATATATCCGTTTTTTGAAATGGATCTCATCATGAAATAGAGAATTTTGTGAAATTTAATTTCTCGTAAATAAATCAAAATTAAAAAAAAAAGGGTGATGAGGTGCAAAAATTCTGTCATGGCACTACATGCCTACAAAGTTCCGTGGTTCTGTTGCTGTTAGTGTGTCCGGAATGCGACCTGATAGCACTTTTTTGCTTACCTTAAGTTTGAAATACAATAGCTCTTGAAGTATCGCCAGAATCGAGAAACAGTTTATTTCAGCGTGTTCTCCAAACAATTATCTACAAACGATGTAAATTTCATATTTTTGTGTTCAATACGTTTTGCTAAAACAGTGGCAGCAGCAGCAGTTACTTTTTTTTAGAATAGAGAAAAAAATTTTAAATTAACATTAAAAACTTAATTCCCCAATCAAAGGTGAACATTTGGTAATGCATGTGTTTATCACCAACATTCTCCTACAATCTGGTTCATTTGTTAAAAACTTTAAATTAACCATTCAATAAATCAACTAAATTATATAGCCTAGAGAGTGTTCACGATAAACATGTACATTAGCAAATATTTTCCTTCCATTGGTGAATAAAGTAAATTTTTAATATCAACTTACAAATTTTGATTTGCTGTTACAGCATGTTTTTCCAAATATTTATAGCTCTGTATTATAGGTTCTTGAGCTGTTTTTGTCTTGTGTAGCTGTGCAGGGCCAAGGTATGGTTAAAGTAACCATGAAATTTATTCTATTAGCTGGCCTTTTTCAAATGCTTCCATCTGTTGTCCAGAATGCTCTATGTCCAGTGTCCATATTTGCACTGTGTTTATTTAGTACAGTTCAGATTTTTGTACATGTATGTTGTCTTTAATGCATACGGTTGAACATGTCAGAGCAGCATTAACAAATTTTATGACAGGCAAACCTTTGAGATTTTTGTTGTTTTAAACCTCTTATAAAGTGTTACATGTGTTTTGACATATTTCTTGTCATTTAAAGCAAAGACCAAATAAAAAGGGAAGACAAAAGGTAAAAAAAGCTGGTGTAAAAAAAAAGTGAAAAAAAACAACTTGAATGAAGTAAACATCAATGAATTCTGGAGAATAGATGAAGCATTTGAAGAAAGTGAGTTAATGGAAGTAATTTCACATTTGAAATTACATTATTTATCAATAACAGGTACATGACAAAAACAGCTTGAGGACCAGGCATTTAAATGGGAACAGAAAGTGTAAGAACAGTACCATAAATATTCTAGTGAACAATAACTAACAAACCTCATGATTTATGAAGCAGCTTGTGAACTTATTAGATGAGACCAGTATTGTGTTACACCTTGTATACACCTCCAATGACATAGCTGTTGTCAGTCAGTGATTAGAAATTGGCTGGCCCTGGTTCTTCTTTTTCACTTGGCTTCAGATATAATCTATGGTTGTTGATCAGAAGTGTTCAGTTTCTGTTCAAAGTAATGAGCCTCAAAGCTCATCAAGTATTTGCATGTGGAAACATACTACCAAAGGCCAGTGTTTCCATATGACATTCCACATGATTAGTTTAAAAAGTTGTTTCATATTGTTTATCAGTAGAGTCCAATTTTATGCTGTCATCTATAATTTCATTCTGGACATGAAATGGCTACAGTGAGAACAAACATTCAATTTCTTATAATTTAAACCATGAAATTTAATTTCTGAATAATGCTGATTCTATTTCATTTTTTAAAATTTATCAATAAGTGAAATTGAAAAATTCATTTTTAATTTTTGAGCTGGAGCAGTTTCACTTTTTTGATAAATTTAACATTTCAGCATGTATGTATTGCTCCATAGTCAGTTATATTTCTGTGCATAATTATACAAATGCAGAAATTAATTCCATAATAAGATTTGCTATTGTTGTACTGTAGAGTTTTTTACTTATCTTTGCTTGTATGTTCCCCATATCCTCAAAAGTAGTGACCTTAAATTATAATCTGACAACTTCTAGCCATCAAAAAAGCCCAGAAACCCACAACTATCACTCTTTCCCAGATACAAATAGTCATTGTAAACATTTCAATACTTCTACTCATGACAAAGGAAGAAAAAATCCTGGCCGCCCCGGTGGCGCAGTGGTCTAAGGCGCTGGCCTTTGATCATTCGTCCGTAAGGGGTCCGGGTTCGAATCCCGGTCAGGCATGGATGTTGTGTTTGTCTTACGGCACTGGCTCTCTCCCTTCCCTGGAACCAGTGACCCTAAATTAGGGACGGGCAACTGCTTATAGCCCGTTGAGTTGCTCACGTTGGTCGTTAAACCTCCAATCAAAAAAAAAAAAAAAATCCTGTGAATAATTGAATGTTGTCACAACCAAGAAAAAGAAATATTAAGGCCTGAAAATGTCTGGGTTTTTTTTTTTTTATAGAAGTTTCTATCAAAATATGTATAGTTAATATTTCAGTTAAAACACTTTTTAGCATATTTTGACCTGTTTTATGTGTTAGAAATATGCATGTTTTTAATATCAGGTGGCATGTGTTGTTTTATAATTTGTTTATGTATGCATACATATCATTTATAAAGGTAAGGAATTTTTTTAAGGAGATCTACTGTACAGAATTATATTAAAATATATTAAATTTAATGTTTTTATACTTGTGATGTTTCTGAAATTTAATTTATACTTTGTTTTTATGGCATTAAATAATGAGATGTTTGATTATCACAACTGTAGACTTGAAGTTTAAATTTCAATTTTCCTCCCATACCCCATCATTTGGGATCAGGCCTAATTAATCACAATGCCAAAAGTTGAGAGAAAAAAAAAATTGATTCTGAAAACACAAAAAAGTCTGTCTTAACAAAGTGAAGTTTCACTTTGACCAGGATTTTTTTTAAATAGGAGATCACAGCACATGAGTTTATTATGCTTGTGGCTGAAATCCATGCCTGCAGAAATAATTTTGATGCTTTGCTGAATTTAATTTTATAAATGTGTGAAGGCAGTATCACAAGAGCAATCTCAAATCATGGCATCCCGGTTTGTTTGCTACAACTTACAAATAAATTGGAGATATGCTTTTGCTCCTCCAATGGGGGCACAAACAGATTTTTTATGTGTTGATTATTTTCTTAGTACATAAAAATAACAGTAGTATCTCCTGTTCCCTTCCCAAGCAGCTTTTGACATATTATAAATCACTATATTATCCTATCCCACAGTACTGTTCTGCCATTTGGAGTGATATCCCCCAAATAACCTCCAAATTTTGTCATATCATGTAGCATGTTATGAAACTTGCAACCTGCTTTCAGGTAATATTACTTATAGTTTACATGGCATAGTCATAATTTAATTTGTCCGCATTACGTAAAAGTTCACTAGTTTCCAAAGAAAGAATTGCTGAAAACTTATTACAGTTTGATAAGGGCAATAATTACTTTCTTTGAAATGAAGGAACAAGATTCTGCCATGATAAAAAGCATTAAATGGATTCAGTATCTCACCTTTTTAGTTGAAATCACAAGACTGAATTTTAAATTAAATGAGTGGAACATAAAGTTCAGTATAAAGGAAACTGATATTGTCCTTGTGTGTTGGCATGAAAACTTGTAAAGCAAAATCCCAGCTCTGAGAAATTCTGATGAAAAGTAGTAACTTGATGAACTTTTAAATCTGAGTAGTTAAAATTGATGAATTTTTATAATGATGAATTTTAATTATTGAGTAAATTTTTAAATCTGAGTGGTTAAAATTAAGAGTTTCAGAAAGTAGACTGGCAGGAGAACTTATTCCAAGGTCTTGTCATCAATACAGAGAGTATTATCAGTACAGAAATTTAGGTTTAATTAACTGCAAATTGACTGTCAGAAAAAACTTTCAGCTTGTAAAAGTAATACATTAAAAAATTAGTTAAAATTTAAAATAAAAGTAATTAAATATTTTTTATTAATCATTGCTGAAGTTAGTAGTGTTGTCAAAAAAACATAAAATTCATTATAAATATGATTCTGGAATGTCAAACAACCTGAAAATAATTTTCTTCAAATTTGAACTCTGAGTGATATAAATTAAATGAAAGAGGATTGTATTAAAGAGTGAACAAATTTTTATCTGTTAAAATGAATTAAATCAAGGACCTTAACCAAAGCAATATGTGGCCCAATTCAAAGATTTATGTGAGTGTAGCCCTGACCCCATCTTTAGTTTGACATGTCTATGATCCAGAAAAGGACAGCCAGTCACATAATAAATGCATCTTCCCAAGCTTATTAATTCATATCAGTTCCTTTGGCATAAGAATCATGTGGCAACTTGTGTATGATTTAGAGCTTGATTTGGAGGATTTCTTTCTATATCAGTGTTAAAACCAAATTTTCACCACTTGCTGTGTTTTACTGAAAGCACAGTCACTCTGAACATAAAGATTGTGCCCAGCTAAATGCATGTCATTTACCACTTTGCCTATTCATTAATTTCAACAAATCACAACTTTGAAATTTACTCATAGCTACAATTCTCTGTGAGCATTGATTGGTCTTGATATATTAAAATTAAAGCCAGATTACCATATAGAAAATGCACTGACTATTTCTTTTGTAATGAATTCCCTATTGATGAAAATGCATGTATTAATGTGTAATTTGTTTTGCATGAACAAAATCAGAGATTTCAGCTGATTACACTTGTATATACAAAAACCTCTGAAGTTTTTCTAAGTAATAAGTGGCTAATTATGACATTTAGTTGTAATTATTTATAGTGGCTAATAATGACAAATAGTTTTAATAAATTCTGTAATTTCTTCATGGAACTCCCAAGATTGTATGTACACAAAGAAGTAATGTGTAGAGTAAAACGAAAATTGTTGTTGGAATCAATCTTGGTTAAAGTAATCAATCTCTTATAGTAGTCCCACCCCTCCTTCCTCATTGCATTGGTATTTGCTTTAGATACATTATTTGCTGTGTTACTTTACATAACATCAACAAATGCACTGCACACATCTTTGAGATATCTTATTTGTGTTATACATTAAAACACATTGCATTGTCTTTTTAATGACATGTTAATTGTTGTTTTATGTTTTTTTTATTTCTTTATCTCCTTTTTGTACTTCTATTTTCTGAGTTTTACACTTCAAGTAAAATTCTCACAGATGTATTATATAAGTTTATCAGGTGTATGCTGTTGTTTCTTATAGAGAAGTGTTGATAAGCCACTTGTGCTGGTTTAGCGGCCTTGTGTAAATAACTTGTTGTTTTATGCATTTAAATAAAAGAATAAAGTTTTATTGTGTTAAGCCCTGTTGTCTGACTCCTCTTTTTGGGGTGATTCAGACTTAATATGTAAGCATAAGCTTCAAAGTAGTTTATAATATAGCAAATTTATTTTCATCCAAAGACAGCTTTTTAAGTTCATTGGTCACATGGTTAAAGAGCTAACTTTATGTATAACACAGATTAGGTTTGTGCCGTGGGTAAGGTACAGATGACATATGCATTCTGTTCTTCTGATTTTCTGATTTTCATATCGCTGTTCAGCCAAAATTAAGAATGTTTCTGGGAATTGTTAAAGTGGAAGAAAATCAAATTGTGTTTGCATGAAAGAAAGAGAAAGATATGTATATATATACACAGTGTGTATATAGGCCAAGATATCGTATACACTAAAATAGTGTAAGCCTAAAACACGAAAGCAAACCTAACACCATGCAAATTCTGACCTATTAGGCATCCCATTCAACATATTATGCAACCTGTGAACACTTGTATTGTGGATCAAAATTCATCTGCTTCCAAGTTGTTATAGTTTATGTTTCCCAAACTTAGTCAGAACTAAAATGCATTAGTACAAATTGCTGGTGCTCATTTTACCTGTGCATGAATTTTACTAATTCATGTTTTAAAAATAGAGATAAATCATGATATCTCTTTTTCAAAAGCATGAATTATAAATCATAAAAATAAATTATAATCATAAAATATAAATCAGCATGAATTTTAATCATTTACTAATTCTAAGCTTTGGAATAGAGGTAAATCATGATATAGTATATTACCACTGTTACGAGTTCAATGTGCTAAGTTATGAATTATTAGAATTATTAATCTGAATTATTAGATTAGCAATCACACATCTCTGAATTATGTGTTTTTTACTGCTTCTCACGTAACGTTAGTCACATGAGAAAACTTGAAAATTGCATTATCCTGGAACCGGAACTGAATCTATATCTCCCGCTTTCCGTTCGAGCATGCTATCCATTACATGATGAGTTATGTATGACAGTTGTTGATTTGTAGTTATTGTGATTGCTTTATGAGCTTTTGGTTATCTTATATATTAACATATCAGTAATAAAAGGCTTTAGAATTTTGTTGATTGATATGAGATGTGTTCTTAATAATAAGAAGAAAAGGTTTAATTTATTAAACCAGTGTTTGAAAATACATGTATTTTAGGCATGATTTTGCTTGATGTGTATAATTTAACAAGTTAGTAAAATCATGCAATGCATTGATTACTATACGCTTTCCAACATACCAGAAATCATTACTCAAGTTATGAAGATAATGACTGTGGAATAAATCTCGCTCCTGTGTCCTGACCTTTGATCCCATTTTGATGATATTAAGCAGAATTGGTTCAGTATACCTCCGGAACAACATGATAAAGTTTTGTCAGAGTCGAAACATTTTTAGGTAAGTCATGGCGCATAAAGGCAATGGAATGGATCCTGCTGCTGTGTCCTGACCTTTGACCCCATTTCGCCCATTTTCAATAGGCTTCGTCCCCAGGTTGTCCCCTACCACACTAAAATTTCATCGAAATCGAACCATTTTTACACAAGTTACGATGCATAAGGGCAATGGAGTGGATCCCTCTCCTATGTCCTGACTTTTGACCATTTTCAATAGGGTTTGTCCCCAGGTGGTCCTCTACCACATACTAAAATTTCATCGAAATCGAACCATTTTTATGCGAGTTATCGTGTGGGCGGACAGACAAAGCTGGAGCATATACGCTTCTTCAACTTACGGTTGGAAAGCGTAAAAAAGATAAAAGGAAGTAACTATGAATATTAATTAATTTCATATCAGGCACTTTAAATCCTTTGGAGCAGTTGATTGCTCTTCAGTACATTATACATATTCATGATCATTTGAGTTATTCATACAAAAGAAAACAGGAAGAAAAGCACTGTTTTGTGACAGAGCAGATTTCATATAACCAAAATGCATTGTTTGTTTTTAAGTGTGTTTCTCTCTCTTACCTGAAGCATGTAACCCAAGCATATGAAGGCATGTAACCATTTTATGATTCACAAGTCTGCAGCTATTTCAAAAGAAGGCATTGTCGCACACCTGTGTAGCAGTTTGGTGTTCTGGCATGTTCTTGGCACAGACCGACCACTTAAAAAAAAAAATCTGATTCTGCACGAACTTCCCCTGTTACTTCCTTTCCATTGCAAGATTTTAATACATCTACCTTGTTGCATCCTCAGTGGCTCGTGTCATACCTTCAATCCACCTTGTTTGTAGGCCAATAGTTTAGGCCTTGTACCACCATATGTAATGCCTGTCTAGGTCAGGTGTTCGCAACCTACAGCATGTGTATCATATGTGATGAACTTGAAAAGGACATGTAGCTCAGAGATTAATTTTATTGTTTGCATTTTTATGTAAAATAAAAAAATTATAGAACGTAAGTTAGTGAATATGCTGGGATGCAAGTACTTGCTGTCACACAAGTGCTTGCATCGGACAGTAGTTGTTACAAAGAGAGATTGAAATCTATATTTAGAAGCCCTATATTCTTACAACTAATTTTGCTGCCATTTTGGCCAAGAGGTCAGAGGCGTTGTTTTCCAGCTGGGTTTGGATTCTAGTCTTGGGTGAGGCACGGATGGTATGTCTGTATGATGAAGCATGTGTCCCTTCCCTGGAACCACTGGCCCACAAATTAGGGATGTGGCGACTGTTTATAGCCCTTAGAGTTGCTCGTAGTGGTAATTAAACAACAAAATGAAAAATAAAATTAAAAAAATACTGATTTCTGGGTATAGTGGGGATTAACACTCCCTAGTCCATTTTGGCATGCAGTATTCTACCAATGAGTGAAACTGGTGTGCCAATACTGAAAGGTTGCTGACCCTTGGTCTAGACAATCTACCATCTCTTACGTAACACAAACAAACAAACAAACTATCTCAATATATTTTCAGTTAGCTTCTACTATAGGAATTTCCAGATCAGTTTTGATGTCTGCATTTGTTATTTTTGTAATTAAACCCACTTTACTTTTCACCAGTGTTGTTCTAATTACTCTACCAGCAGCTTCTAACCTCCTGGAGAACCAATCATATCAGTTGTTTCTTTAGAAGCTGTATAAAGCTTTTAAAGACACAAATGATGTCATTGGTTCAGCAGTACCAGAGTCTTTATCAATGGTCATGGATGCTTTTTACCTAACTACTGCTGTCATGAAAGAAGGTACTTCTTAACACTGGTACAGTCCTGAAAAAGATGTGGTTTGGCGCTCCGATGACCGTCCCAGATGTCATCGACTCCAGCAGGTATATTGGGATGGGAGCAAGAAACATTTGATATCAAATACATATATTTTGGTGCAGTCCTAAAAAAAGTACCCTAGCAGTCTCCTACATCTGGTGTCTGGCACTGTCAACCTCTGCCAAATTACAGGAGGGAGTGCGAAGTTAGTTGGAACACTGGGGTCAAATGCACAGTTAGGTAAAAAGTAGCTTGGTGCCACCAGGCCTTGAAAAGAAGTGGCCTGACAGCACCAGGCCTCTACTGCACTCCTGCTTCTTAATACTTAATACTGGATTGCACCCCTAATTCTCTGGATATCTCAGTGAAAATATTTTGATACTGATAAAGGGACTTTCCCTGCATTGCTGATTTTACTGACTCCTTATCAAACTTTTTAGACTCACCAATAATTACACCCAAATAAATGCAATGTATTATCTGTCATAGCTTCCTTCCTAAACTACAGAACTTATTAATTTTGGAGTTCAGTGAAAAACTATTGATGTAGGTTTTCGAACATTTAACTTATCTGAAATTTTCCTCATGTCCCACTCAACTGGTTGGAGTTACGCTATTGCTTGTTTGCACTCATATTGTTTATTAACCCTTGAAGTGGTAAATGTACCTGAACCAAATGGAAGTCAATTATTTTCTGCGCTCCTCAAACAGAAATGTTCACATAACGGCCGGGTTTTACGAAAGCTACAGCAAAGCAATTCGTTTGCCTTTCTCATCTCAGCAGTATCGACTATAAATATTTCGCTGGTGGTAGGTGCTCCCTTAAAATCCTTAGTCCACAGTCTGATTCCCATATAGACCTTTGTTCTCTGCTGCACGACCAAAGGAATGATTGAGAACGGCTAGTCCCCTTGACAGAGACATCATGGCAGTAGGTGAGAACAAGTTACTCAAACTTCTTTTCTCTTCTTTTTTAGGCACCATTTTTATAGCATTTTTAGTGAAGAAGGTTATTAGACAGAAAGCATTGATGGCAATCATTCCCCTTAAATGACCACTTTGAATGAAAATCAACGATTTCTGATGCACAGGTACACTCATTCCAACTGCATTCGGCCTACTTCTTAGGCAACGAATATAATCGTTTGGGCTAATTTTTGCCCATTTTGCTAACCCCAAGTTAATTCATTCCATCCGGTTAAAGGGTTAAGTATATAAATGCCATATGTAATGGTTATCATACAGTCAACCCCTCAGAATATCTATTATTGTGATGTACACTCTTGGGAATTAGCACCAGCATGCAGCTTACAACCAATATTTGAATTACCTTCTTCAGCATCTGGTACTAAGGTATTTTCTATAAGTGGTTTATCTATATAAATCACAAGCAGAAATGGGGATAGTCTATATTTCTGTTGTACAGCCTAGTTAGTTTCAAACCATTTATGAATATTTATTTTCACACATACTGTTGCAGAATTCTAGGTGTATAGGTGTGTGGCTTTCATCTGTAGCTTATCTTTTTCAGTTACCTAAAAAATTAACATTTTAGCTCACTAACTACTTGTTCTTGGTTTCCAATCGGTAGCCTTTATAACTCATTAAACACTATAAACATAAAATTCTTTGGAAAGCTGCCCCGAGAGCAAATATTATAGTATTCAAGCATCCCAGACTGGTTTTCTTTTGTGGCGAATCTACAATAAAGCTGCCTTGATCAAAGAGAAACTGCATAAACATTTTAAGAAATGTAAAGTGTATGAACTCTCTCTACAAAGTGACAATAAAAAAACAACTTTTTTCAGTGGAGAAAATGTGTTGAGCATGTTTCAGCCAAAAAATCTGAAAAGGAAGGTTCAGTTTTCTCATATGATCTGAATATGGATTAAATAGAGAAAAAAATATGCATATATTACATCATACTGCATTTAGTGTAGTACGATTTGATAGAACATCTTAACTGTTGTAGGTAAAAAAGGTTCAAGATCATATGCTTTGTTGTTCAATAATATATAATCCAAAGTTGTGACATTATTGTAGTAAAAAGGATGCGATGCTCATTCATTATTGCTGAATGTATCTCACATTAGTGGATATGGGAAATGTGGATCTAGTGTGCTGAATATTTAGTGTGTACGACAGTTTTAATACTCAGCATAGGAACTGAAAACAGTAACGTTCAATTCAGGGGTCCAGCCACAGAGCTTGAGCCCCCCCTCCAGGAGCATTATTTTGCACCCCTCTTCATTCATAAAATTGATCAGACTTAGTGCCGAGTGGGGCAATTGAAAATTTACCCATTATATATATATTTTTTTAATTATCAGTATATATTTATACCTAATTTATGGTTTGTTCTCTCTCTAACAGCCCCCCCCCATTGGTGCTTATTGCTGTAGGGCTCTCATGCAGTTGTTTTACGTAAGCCAAATAAGAATGAAAAAAATAATAAAGCTGTAAAATCTTGCTGCTATTCTATAAAACAGAAGTGAACATCTTCCCATTTGCAGGATAACAATTACTAATCTAAAACAACTATTATGGAAATTTTACTAGGAAATTTTTTCATTTAAATTGCAAATTTTCGGAGAAAACTGTTCTCCTTCTTCAGGCTGTCTTGTTGTTGTCACTTATTCCTGTCACTATCGTGGTTACGGTTAACCTTGATGGTTTAGTTATTTTTCAACAAATCCTTCCAGATGTTAGGCAGGGAAAATCCTTTGCAGTCATTGATGATGGAGTTTTTATTTTTCTCAATCTATATTCCTTCTTTCAGCTTTCTTTTTTGAAAATTGCTTTGGAAACTGATGACTTTAAGGGAATTCCAATCCATGCTGTGCCCAGTTTCTCTAACATGTCTATCTAATCCAGTCTTGTTGGAGCCATTCTTTATAGCTGCTTTATGCTCTGCTATATGAGTTTCTAGTCTGCGACCTGTTTCACCTATGTAAGATAGTCCACAACTACATTTTACTTCATGGACTACTCCTTGCATTTTTTAAATATCTTCTTCTCTTTGAACTATTTTAGGGAAAAATTTTTTAACTTTGTTCTCTAAACTTGGAGCTAGCCTAATATTGTACTTCTTACTAATTCTCTTTAAAGACTAAATAAACCTTTCTGATAAGAAATTTTTATAGTGAATTTTACTTGTTGCTTTTGCGGGTTTTTCGTACAATTCAAATTCAGAAGCTACTCAATTTCTTCTTTAGGAT
Organism: Macrothele yani; assembly: GCA_039090855.1. NCBI lineage: Eukaryota > Metazoa > Arthropoda > Arachnida > Araneae > Macrothelidae > Macrothele > Macrothele yani. Next base: position 101,560,833 of record CM077028.1, read on the forward strand.
AGTTATTCTCTGCAAGTATAACTTTAAGTTCTTTTTTATGGGCTTCTTTTTTATCTGCTGTAGAAACTATTTTATTAATTTTTCTAAAAACTGACTTGCTACATTTTTCTTAAGGATAACAAGTTTATAAGCTTCTGCAGGATTCAGTTAGGGCTGAATTCATTGGTTGTTGTTTGTAGAGTGTTTCAATTTACTTCAATGGATGAACAATGGGGTTCATCATTTTATTGTTTTCAATCAATATATGTGTGCTAACAAGTCAAAAACTTATAAAGTAACTTCAGAAGTTTTGGTTATTTCCCTCAGTAGTTGCACTGGGAGCATATGCAGGAGAAGTACACTGCCAGACAATTGCTAAGGACGGATGACAATAGCAACGATAGCAACCATAAAATGGAAGGCAGGAAAATGTGGAAATTAGCATAAGTGTGGGATACAGTAAGACGTGTTGTGCGTATGCAAATTTTGGATTGCCGAACTTGTTCGTGACGTCATAGTGCTGATAAGAGATATAAAGGATTTGACGCGTATTGACCGTTGTTGTTCAAACACAAAGTTGAAAGGGAAAGAATCAATTGACGAACTTGCAATTTTCAGTATGTCTTCCCGACATCACCTAGATGATTTTACGCATGGCCGTATTATTGGCAAGATTGAAGAAGGGTGGAAAATAACAGATGTTGCCAGGGAGTTCGACGTCGGCCACATTGTTGTTTCAAGGCTTTGGAAATCATTTCAAACAAATGGAGAGTGTAGCAAACGTCATGGGGGAGGTCGTGTTCACAGTACGACACCTGCAGAAGATCGGTACATAGTGCTATCAACAAAAAGACACCGGCGCAGCACAGCTAGTGAGGTAGCAAATCAGTTTATGGCTGCTACTGGCAAGCGGATCTCCCGAAAAACTGTCGCCAGACATTTGCATGAAGGAGGACGACTATACACCCGCCGTCCTGTTGTGTGCACCCCGTTGTCCAGCCATCACCGTACCGCCCGTTTGCAATGGTGCCATCAACATCGCAATTGGACTGATAACGACTGGTCTGCTGTCCTCTTCTCAGATGAGAGTAGATACAGTCAATCGTCTGATTGTCGACGACAACTGATCTGGCGTGATAGTGGTACTGCATATTGTCCAGCAAACATACAGGAAAGGGACCGATATCCGACATGTAGTGTCATGGTATGGGCTGGCATCATGATCAATGGCCGTACGTTCCTCTATGTGCTTCAAACTGGGACTATGACTGGCCAACGATAGATTAATGATGTTCTGCTACCTCATGTTTGCATGTTCCGTGGTGCTGTCGGTGATAGATTCATTTTCATGGATGACAACGCAACATGTCATCGAACAGTCGCTGTCCAGGAGTGTCTTGAGAGCGAGGATATTCAACGCCTCGTATGGCCACCACGTTCTCCAGATCTGAATCCCATTGAAAATGTGTGGGATGCTTTGGGGAGGAGTTTTGCTGGTCGCCAATGCCCTCCAATAAACAAGGACACCCTCATCCGTGCACTGACAGAGGAATGAGATAAATTACCCCAACAGCTGCTTGATAATGTTGTGCAAAGCATGACACGACGTGTGAAATCTTGCATCGCCCTCCATGGTGGCTATATCTCGTATTGACATCTTACGCCGGAACGCCTGCGGACGGTAATTGCATTTTTTTTTCAAGTTTATGTATTCTGCACAAAATGGCCTGTTTGTCCCTTGAACACGTTCCAAAGCCTTCTGGATTTCAGAGCACAATAAATTGTCTTTCTTGTAATGTCCTGGCATTCTGACATTATTTTATTTCACTTGGCATCCAACCACACTTACTTTTTTATGCACTATATAGCCGTTTATGATCCATCCTTAGCAATTGTCCAGCAGTGTATAAGGCTGCTGTGAATTCTTCCTTTGATTCTCGTTCTGCTTTTGAAAAGAAACTATTTCTATTTCAGTTCCATATTTGTTTTTATTTTCCCGGACAATTAAAAGGAAAACTGCAAATGAAATGGCACCATACCCTTACAAGAAAAATATTTTACTATATGCATCCTCCATGATTTTTGAGGTACAAGTGCATAATAGAGTGCAAAGTAAGAGAGTTTAAATAAATGTAATGTTATGTAGTCTAGTATGACTAAAATGGAGTACAAAATATCTCAAGATATTTAAGATTTTGTCTTTGCTTCCAGTTTTAGTAATAATTTTTCTCTTAATATTAACAATAATAATAATATGCTATTGTTTGTTGTCTGCTTCAATTGTAATCAAGCTTCCCATCTGACGCACTAGCTCTCCACCCACGAAGCACTGTGGCTGTGTCCCTAGTTCAGTCATTGATAATGGTTGGCACTGTTTGAGGGTTTACTTCGCAAAATGTCAGTGGACGTACATTGTATAGCTTGTCCACATATTACAATTTTTTTAATATTCTGGCGAATTTTGTGCTAGAAAAAAAAATCTAAGCAGAGTAGAAATGCTGCTGTGATATTGTCATCTACGTAATATAGGTTTCAGTAAAAATAAAGATCAGTGAAATTGTGTTTTCACTAATAATCAATCTAATGTTTGAAGAAGATTTTACTTTGTGCTTGTGTTGGTGATTTGAAAGGGAAAATTTGTGTAAGTATCCAAGTCAAGTCATATGTGCCCTAAAAGTTACTAAATATAAATTAGCACAAAAAAATAAAGAATTTAAATGAAAGGCAGGAAATAAACTATTCACTTTCTGATGAGCTGAGTAGTAAAAAATACAAAAGCAGCACACTGGTGTGTTGGACTTTGCAATAAAAACAGCCCACTATCATTATTTTTCACATGGCACCAAAAGAGGTTTCCATCACCATTATTTTATTGTGTAGTAAGAATAATTTTTGTGGCATACTAAATTCCATTAAAATATAAACATTTGTTGTTTTCAAACTGTAAGCATAAAACTTGCTATTTTTGCATATGTTAAACAGCATAAAAGAATTTTTTAACACAATTTTTCTTAAATGTTTTACATTGTGCTGTGGTTAATACTATGGTATTTGTATCAGAAAAGGATGTTGTTGATTTTCTTTCATGCAGTATCATTAAGATTTTATACATGGCATTTTTAAAGTTAATAACATTCTAGAATATTGTATTACATCAGTAAGTACCTAATGAAGAAGACAGTTTGAAAATTTACTCGTAAATAATAACAGTACTCGAGATTTAAAAGTATATATGAACATATCATCCTCAATGATTCTCAGTTAGCTGGATGAAGGTCTCCCCGAGTCTTTTCCACAACTCTATGTCTTGAGCAGTTCTCTTCCATATTACTCCTGCATGCTTTCAAGTTTCATCCACCCATCTCTCATGCAGTCTTCTGGATCTTTTCCTGTCCCTTGGTATCCAATCTAGTATTTCAATCGTCAGTGGTGGTCGGTTCTTCTAGCAATATGTCCATCCCCATTGGCACCTTTCATCATTATGTCATCTATGCTTGGCATTTTCAGAATCCAAGAATTCCTTTTCTTAGTTACACCAAGAATGCATCACTCCATGCTTCTTTGAGTTGTCCACAGCCTCTGTATGTCATTATTAGCTAGGATCCATGTATCTGATTCATAAGTAAGAACTGGAAGGATGCATTGATTAAACGCTTTTCGTTTAACTGATCACTGGCCATGCTGTGAGCATTTCTCTCACACTTTGCATATAAAGAGCACCATTTATTCGGAAGTGACCCTAGGGGCACCAACCCCGCTCTAGCCGACATTTAGAATCTTCTCGACAATCTGTTCTGGTAAAGATTGGCATGTCTTTGACCTTCAAACAGTCTGCTCTTTGCTCCCGTGTGCTTCGCTCTCAAGAACACTTTGTAACAATGGAACCCATAAGACTCTGTAAGAATTCTAAATGCATAGTATTCACCCCAATTTACAAAATATAAAACAAAGCACTGTAGTTTTAGTAAAACAGTAAGCTCCTGGAATTTTTTTATGAAATCTTGGAAAAGTTCTGGAATTTATTTTCTGTAAATGTGTACAAACCCTGTGTACAATATAAGTGGTAATTCCACCTTCCTCTGGAGACATTTTAGGGCTTGTATATTTCTTTACACCTGTAATAAATATACCATCCCCATGATATGAGTTCCGTGTAGAACCCTTTAACCCCTCAAAATTCTGCTTCTGTTTTTTGTTACAGTACCATTGTCTTTTCTAGGTGACATAATCTGTTTTCTTCCAGTACTGAAATAACCTTTTCTTTTCTTCAGCCTTTGGCTGTTCTCAATTGCTTTTTACGTTAGTTTACAATTGAATTTCTTTATGTCTGATGTGATACTTTTTTGCACTGAGTTGCATGATTCTTTGTATCCCACTTTGGAAGTTATGTTTTCTTTAATTATCTTCACATCCCTTCTTTTTCATATCAGCATTTTTGTTTGTTATGATAACTTCTTTATGCAGTTTTTGTTCTTAGTACCACCTATTTGTGCTGCTGTTTCCATAAGGACGTTGGCAGTAGCAGATTCAGGGAGGAAGGGCGACTGGGGTGATCATCCCTCTAAAACAGGCTTTTTCATTTTAAATTGCCAAATTTGTAAGTAGCTAATGTATTTCTTTTTGTGAAATTGTAGTAATAAATGCATAGACTTTTGTGAAAGTTTTTATAACAATTAAAATTTGCTGTGAATTTGGGGATAAAATTTTCTGTTCCTAGCTTCAGAGAGACAGAGACAACAGAAAGAAAAAACTAAAGTTTCAGAAACAGGGAAACTTAGAGTGGAGGAGAAAAGATATTTTGGCTCATCATGAAAAGCAATGGATGTGCGTTGTTTAATGTAATATTTTCAGAAACTTTCGAGTAGAAATTGTTAGTAAGACAATGAATGGTGCAAGAATGACGTTATGAAGTGAAGTACGTGAATTGTTTTTTAAAAAAACTGGAAATCGTGCTTTGGGAAAGATTAAACGAATATTTTAAAGAGGAATTGCCAGTTATATTGCTTACCAATGATTTGATGATTAAACCTGGAAATTTTCCATTCAATTAAGCCATCTAAATAGGAGGCATCAAATTTATTTTGAAAGATTCTGTCAAGACCTGATATTTAAAAAGCATAGAGCTTATTTCTCCACAAAGCAAGCAATTGAATGCCTGGAAAATAATGATTCTAAGTTTATTTCCCCTACTTTTTGATTTGAAAATTGCACAATTGATTTGATGGAAATAGTTTAAAAGCTTTGCAATAGGCAGCTCTGCTACCAGTGTGTGTGTGAGCTTTCCACAAAGTCTCTCTATTAGTCTTTTTTTTAGACCGGCACTCTCTCCCTCCCTCACCCACCCACCCCCTCAAGGTAAGCCTTTGAGCCTGCTCTTAGGCCTGGGTACTTTTTCTCTTTTGGAGATGTCCACTTCTCTCTCTTTCAGTTGTTACACCCTCCACGGCAGAGAATTAGTCATTCAGCTCCAATTTGAAAATTTTATCATGTCTTTTAAGATTTGTCATGTCAATAGCTTTCATTTGCTCTATGAGCTTGCATCATTCAAGTTTTGTGAAAAGATACACTTTACATTTCACCATTCTGTGGTCACTTTCTGTGATTTGTTATTATACACAATAAGATCAATTTCCCTTGTTACTGCATTTAGGTGCCTTCTTATGCTTTTTTTTTTTTTTTTTTTTTTTGTTAAAAAGAGTTTGTGATGAAAATCTTTTCTGCCGCTGCAACTCTGTATGAGTTACATTCTGTTGCTTTGCTGTTGCCCTTGTTATTTAGGTGTTGAAGTTCTGTATAAAGTTCTTCAGTTTCTTAATCAGAATGACTTGTAGGAAATAAAAGGTTCTTGAATAACATTTGTGTAACTACTTTAGGTTCAGCAAATAACTTTAAATTTTAAAAAATCACTGTCTCACACATTTGAAAGTTTCAAGCCATGAGCCACAGTTTTTTTTTGTTTTTTTTTATAAAAAAACAGCAGTGAAAAAAGTATGTAATGTTGTAAGAAATACCACAAAAATTTGACTGTGTTGTGTTTTAAATCCACTTTAGCCCCCTCCTCTCCCTTTTTTTTTAAACCCACTTTTCAGGAAAGATGGGCTGACTGTAACTAAACTAAAACGATATACTTTATAAAAAAAAAATTGTGTCTCTTTTGACTGAACTGTTATTTCCTTTGCATTTCATAAAAGCTCCAGTTACACCCATATTTGAATACAGCTGCCATATCAGATTTGTTTCTTCTGTCTACAAGAAGAAAAAAAATGCAGGATTATTATCTCCATGACTATTGCTTAAATGTGGTTATTTGTTTTCATTGTTGTTTGTAGATTCAACATTTGTTTGTTTTCTGTCGTACCTACATTTGAATTTTAATGTTTGCAACACAGAATTTCTTTTATTTTGTGTATAACCCATCAGTGTTGCACTGCATATTTATGTACAGAAAAATTTCTAGTTGTAAAATGAAGGTTATATTTTTATTACTGCACATTTTTCACGTTTCTAGTCAGCACCTTACTGTAAGTTGTTGCTGCATTGTATTGTAAGTATGTAATAAACATCAATATCATAAATGTTTGATGTTTATTTTACCTGTACACTGTAACTTTTCATGTACATACCGCAGATATTATACGGGTGATTCTGTCTACAGGCCTGTCATTGGTATTGTGGGACCTGCAGCCAACTAAGCCTTAAATTTAAAGATATTTTAATTTGAAAAAAAGGTAAATTGCGTATAAATATAGAAAATTTGTGTTGTTCTTTCTCAGTGGAATAAGATCCCAGTTGATGCTTTTCTTTAAAAGTTTTTTGGGATGGAACCCAGCTGGTGTGGTAACTGTTTGTATATCTAACTAGGGAATTTATCCAGAGAGTGTTAGTAATAACTGTACAGCTTTATTTTGGCACTTAAATAGTGTTCATAATCGTCAAAATAGGTGTTCTTAATTTTAAACATTTCTTGAAACCTTAGTTGGATTGCTGAAATTCATAGTGGTACAATTAGAACCGACATGCATTAGTAATCTTGTTCTAACACATCATCTGCACTTTCCTCACTATGGGCCAAAAAGAAAAAAAAAGTAAAATATTGTTACACTCCGAAGATGACCACATCATAATAAATGCGCATTTAACGAAATTTGAAGGGTAGCTCGCCGGGCGATGGCTACGTCCCGGGGATGAGCATTAAAAACTTAGAATATGAAAATTATTAACACTGGGGGTTCTTTCTCGCCGAAACCTTATGGTGCGAGAGAATTTCTCTTAACTGAAACTTATTAACCAATAGGAGAAAACACATTTCACGGCCACTCAGAATGACTCAATCAACTGCAGCGGGCCGCCCCGGTGGCGCAGTGGTCTAAGGCGCTGGCCTCTGATCATTCGTCCGTAAGGGGTCCGGGTTCGAATCCCGGTCAGGCATGGATGTTGTGTTTGTCTTACAGCACTGGCTCTCTCCTTTCCGTGGAACCAGTGACCCTAAATTAGGGGCGGGCGACTGCTTATAGCCCATTGAGTTGCTCACGGTGGTCGTTAAACCTCCAATCAAAAAAAAAAAAAACTGCAGCGGTTGGCACAAGACAGACATTTAATTTAAGCTGACGAAAAAGTTAAACTACGTAAACATACATCGATCAGCCTCCATTTCTGCAGCAAACTGATCTCAGTTTATCACCGTTTAGCCTGCAAATTGCGTAACTACTGACTGACAGCATAATAATAATAATATTTATTAATTCAGTTTAGTCAGTAAGCTCTCTTAGGCATGAGTCTTACATTCAGAGTTATTTTTTCTTTTAACCGGTGATAGCCGCCCTGGTGGCGCAGTGGTCTAAGCGATGGCCTCTGATCATTCGTCCGAAAGGGGTCCGGGTTCGAATCCCGGTGAGGCATGGATGTTGTTTTTGTCTTACGGCACTGGCTCTCTCCCTTCTCTGGAACCAGTGGCCCTAAATTAGGGACGGGCGACTGCTTATAGCCCATTGAGTTGCTCACGGTGGTCGTTAAACCTTCAATCAAAAAAAAATAATAATAACCGGTGATAGTCGAAATAATAAAAGTTACTGTACGTACAGTTTGTTACGGGTGATTAAGCCCAACGCTGTAATGCCCGGGCTCTAATTCAGAGCGCAGAGTTGACTTACGCCGAATCTCTAACCACAACACACTAACACGTCGGTGGGTCACACTTGGCTTCCACACGATGACACTCGCAGGATGCGGACGCATTGTTTGATGAAGTTGGGCGGTGTTTAACCCAGTCTGTCGTTTCGGGATAGATCGCCTCCCTTAGTCGGATGGGGAACGGGGAGGCTACCTCTCTTCTTCCAAGACGGTTCGCTGATGCTGACACGAGTTCAGATGTACGCTCCGGTTTCTCTTCTGCCAACAGCGTTCGAGACCCCGATTTCTCTTCCAGTTCTTAGTTCCTTTTTCTGGTGGTCCAGTAACACCTCCGTTAAGTGGGCGTGCAGATGAGTTTCAATCGATCTATGACTTTCTGCGAAGAAATGTAGCCTTTAACGTCAGGAACCCACTAGCCCCACCTTCTAAAAAGATATCATCATAGGGCAGGCCACATATTTTTCCTTTTCTCTGACAGGATGGTTCAATTCCTCCTGTCTTGTTAGCGCGGAGACAGATAGACCTGTCGGCTTTCAGCAATGGAGCCGACCGCGAATCTCTAAGCCGCGCGGTTTCTATCTAATCGGACTCTTCTCGCTCCTAGATCGGGACTCTGCATATTGCATGTACTAAAAGCCTTCTGACATAAATTAGGCTCGTGTAAATGGTAGAAGCCATCACAGGTAGGATTGTTTCTGCCAGAACTGAGGGTCAAACGCAGTCCAATTTCACTTTGTGTAAAAAAAGGGTGCCTTCCTGGTGCCGCAGTGGTTTAAGCGCTGGCTTCCGACCATTCGTCTGAGTCCGGGTTCGAATCTTTGTGAGGCATGGATATTGTGTTAATCTTATGGCACTGGCTCCCTCCCTTCCATGGAACCAGTGGCCCTAAATTGGGGCGGGCGTCCATCAAGATGCTCATGGTGGTCGTAAAACCTTCGATTAAAAAAATGGTTCATTTCTTTACACGCAGGCCGTATATTTTGCGGCCGCTCAGGGACATCTCCCTAGTCTGCCAGACTTCTCAGACTCCCGTAAAAATCATGCAGGGTCACGCTAAGGCCTGCAACTGAATCTTCTGACCTCTTTTAGAGCTTTTCCAAGACTGCCTTTTTTTTTTTTTTTTTTTTTTTTTTTTTTTAGATTGGAGGTTTAACGACCACCGTGAGCAACTCAATGGGCTATAAGCAGTCGCCCGTCCCTAATTTAGGGTCACTGGTTCCAGGGAAGGGAGAGAACCAGTGCCGTAAGACAAACACAACATCCATGCCTGACCGGGATTCGAACCCGGACCCCTTACGGACGAACGATCAGAGGCCAACGCCTTAGACCACTGCGCCACCGGGGCGGCCCTGCCTCTTTTCAGTGCATCTTACCTTACACGAGCCTAATTTATGTCAGAAGGTTTTTAGTACAAATGCAATATGCAGAGACCGCGCACGCCGTTTTGGGGACACTTTGTGTCTGAACCCTTTTAGCCGAAATCACATAAACTAACTTCGAGAACCCTTTGTAGTGTCATTGATAAGTGCCTTGTTTCTGGCAAAACTGAAGGTCAATGGCCTCCGTATCGCCACTATTTAATCCGCAGAGCGAGAACAGCTTTCTCTTAAGGACTGATAGCCACCGCCCGTACGTTTAACTTTCGAAGATAGGCTTTTAATGGTCTCAGTTTTTCTTTCTCGTCGGTAAGACGTTCTGTCTCCCCTCTTCTCAAGAGTTCAAGTTATTACCTCGGAATGCTGGCTGCATTTACCATCACCCACTACGCAGACGTATTTTCCCCCCTTCGTGTTTCTTGGGCTATTTAGCTAACATTTTATTTTGGTTTCCGAAATGTTCTAACAATTGATCCTCTTAGTCAATTTAGCACAATTTACATAATTAATTCACTTGATCTACAGTATTTACACTTATTTACGTACCTGATTTAGAAGCACCACCTTAAGGTTAATTAATTTAATAACCCCCAAAATTATGCATCAATATACTCGTTCTGGTGTCGAACCAGACAGATTCAAAAAGTACACCCAGTGGTTTGGAAATCTGACCTATCCACGTTGACACAGCCTTCCTCTGCCAACTATTTCCATCTATCCTATGTTATAGAATTAATTTTTCTAAGCTGTCATAATTTCATGTCATTATACATGTATCGCGTAAGTCAAAATTCTTTTGTTATCAAAGTCAGAATCTTTAATGTTTAATTATTTCTCAATACTTTTGTTGGTTAAAGAGGCACTTACTCTTCCAACACCAGTTCTTGTTCTTACTGTTTTTTTTTGTTATGTGGCACGAGTGCCGTGGATTTTGAGAGCTGCAAAAGACAATGAAAAAAGCATTAATTGATCATAGTTAGCTGGGAAATATTCCTGTTTTTTGTGTTTGTTTGTTATTTAATTTTTTTCATTTGAAATCTACACCTAAGTAAATAAAATGGTCAATTTCTTCAGTATCGGAAATCATGTCACTTTTGGTTATTTTCACAAATTTTGTTTTATTAGACCATTTTTTGGATTCCTCCTACCAGATATTTTTAAGAGCTTCTTTTCCTTCATTAGCATATCTCACACACAGACTGATTTATTCTGCCTCCAATTGTTAAACCACCATTCAAATCCTTTGCGATTTTTCTCGTACTTTTTTACCATAGAGATTCTGGTGATCAGGATAGTAAATGCATTCTTGTCTTACTGAGTCATTCCGCTAGTAACGGAATGACATTTTGATGAATATTATAACACATTATTATGGTCTGTGCATTAATTTGAATCCACTTGACCATTATTATGGTCAAGTGGATTCAAATTATGAAAACAAAAGTTCGCTAACTTTTTCAGCACCTCAACCAGGGTCAACTAGGACCTTTGTCACCCGGGCCAAACTAAGATTCGCGGAGATACTGAGTTTTCAAATTCTAATTCCATTTTTAATATTCTTTATTTTTTTAATTTAAGCCTCAAAAGAGGATTTTAAAGCCATATTTCATTCCAAATGCGTTGTTTATTTTAATCTTAGTTTTAAATATTTTATTTTTTGTTTAAAATAAAATGTATTTTAAACTGAATTACTTAAAGTTTTTAGAAGTAAATAACGTTATACTAATTAATTTAATTACTATCAAAGAAATACAGAGGAGAAAATTGTCGGTCACACTTATGCGTCAAAATCTGGTACAACATTGTCTACATAATACGAATATGTACGTTTATTATATATAAAATGTCCACAAAATCATACAACGTTTCAAGCTTGAACAAAATTTTCAAAGCATCGCTTTGTGAGCTTTTTTTTTTTTGCAGCTAATATTTTTATTACATCATCGTAACAAAGTGAGGCTGCTCACTTATTCTCTATTGAGATTATGTTCAAATTTGTCAGCCTTTTTTGCCCCATGGTACTCGTTAAGAAATGTTTTATGTTTTAGTTTACTGAAACTTCTTTCACCAGAGGCAACAGAGACTGGAAGGATGAGAAATGTTCTTAACGCTTTGTGTTGTCACGTTTGGATATGCCTCTTGGAGCCTATTTTTATAAATCAGGCTCAAGATGGTCGTTGTCGGAACGGGTTTCTATTCTTTGTTAAATTCTTAAGCATGGTACTAAAAGTTTTCCATTTCCTGTACAAACTCTTCTTCGTTGATATCATTGTAAATCTCTGCCAGTTCCTTTGCCTTAATCTTGAGATCTTTAATTTCCATTTTCTGGATATCAGCACCATTGGCGCACCACGGAGGTGGCTTAAGCCTCCTCCAAGGAGATTAAGAACGACGTACGTCACAAATTAAACATTCAAAATTATTATTTTACGTGTTCAAAAAGTTACATAGTGTCTGACTATTACATGGTGTCTTCTTCCCAGAGCCCCAAAGAGATAAAGAGCGACGTAAGTGACAAATTAAACATTCAAAAAATTACATAGTATCTTTTATTACATGTCTTCTTCCCAAAGAGATTAAGAGCGACGTACGTCACAAATTAAACATTCAAAAATATTATTTTACATGTTCAAAAAATTACATAGTGTTTTCTATTACATAGTGTCTTCTTCCTAAAGAGATTAAGAGCGACGTACGTTACAAATTAAACATTCAAAAATATTAGTTTGCATGTTCAAAAAATTACATAGTGTCTTCTTCCCAAAGCCCCAAAGAGATTAAAAGCGACGTACGTCACAACCGTGTATAAACTATAGGCGTACACTATATATACGTACACAAATTGTGTACTTATACTATATACATGTACATATATACAGCCAATTCCAACAAGAATTCCTGGGTGCGCCACTGATCAGCACCATGCCGAAAGCTAAACTGTTCACTTATTTTTTCCAACGCCTGGAACCTGGTTTCCAGCTTATGATTCCGTCAAGGATTTCCAATAACGAAAACCTAAACAAATCCTCCCGTGAGTCTGAAATATCATCTTGACAATCTTCATCAAACATCTTTATTTTTCTTCTTTTTTTTTTTCGAAGTCAGTTGCTAGATGGTTATTCTGGGCTATAACTTTGGCCTCCGTGACAGCTTTATATGCGGCACTGTCTCTCGTGGATTGCAATAAATTTAAAAGGACATGAATATTTCTCACTGACTTATCAATCGTGATATCATCTCTCTGAAGAAATTGGTTGACACGGTTGATCTACTTCAGTACTTTATACCACAAACAGTCTACAGCAACAAACTCAAATTTGCTACGGTTAAATAACCTTATCAAAGTAGTAATTGTGCAACTTAATTCTCAGCCCCTAACCGCAAGCGATCGTAGAAAGTCGGCAAATGCAAATAGCTCTGTGCGATAATGGCTGCAGCGCCATCCAACAGCTTTCCAGGTAACCGTTCACAGCTGTAGTGACCAAGGAGGATAGAATAAGGGGAGGGAGCATAACAAGCAAGCCCTAGGCCGCGGGTGGCACAGTGGGCAACGTTCGTGACTGCCACGGAAAGGACCTCAGGTTCGATCCACTAAATATCCGCCGTGCGTCGGATGGGCACGTTAAGCCGTCGGACCCCGGGTACTGGCACGCCGGTAATAAATAAGGTCGTCTTCCTCCCCTTTCTACTTCGCTTCCGTGTCACTTTCCTATTGAGCATTCTAGCCTAGATCTCCTAGCTTCCAATTTCTAAGGGTTGTTTAAGACCTGGGGTCAGACACTCCCTTCCTAAAATCCTCTACATTAAAATAAAAAAAAACAAAACAAGCCAACCCTACGTAAAGCTCTGAAGCCGACGATCTGAGCGGTAGCCATCTTATGTTACCCTTCTGATTGCGTTCCCATCAAATTACGTACCTAACAATATAGGCAGGCTAACATTTTTAAAGCCTTTTTGCGAAAAGAAAAAATATCATGTACATTTATGGATGTAGTCTATAATATCACCACTGTTTTCTTTTCTTTCCTTTCAAAGCACTGCTAAGTCACGTTTTACTGCTGCGTACGACAAAAATCCCTTTAACTCGTCGCACGAAAAGTACATGCTGTTTAAAGTAATGCATGAAGCCGTTCACAAACTCTAAAGTGAAAACGAAAACCCTGATTTATTTCATGTGATCGAGTGAATGTTCCTGAAGACAGAAACGCAACGAAATGTTACCTTAGAAACAATAGTTCGTGCTAAACTTTGATAATTTACAAAATTTTAAAGAGGAGTACTCGGAATATGCAAATTGAAAAACGTTTTTAGCGCACAATAAAATCCTAATAAGAAATATAATGTACTAATAAGAAATGCGATAATTTACGAATTTAAAATAACAAAAAAAAAAAACCCACAAAAACACGGATTTTATTGTGCGCGAGAAACGAATGCTTTTTACAAAGTTTTAATAAAACGTTTTCGGGAACGTGATCTTTGACCAGGAGTTATTGAAAACTGGACAAATTTCTAATTCGTACTAGAAATGTTTAGTTATTCCATCATAAGTTTTGGATCCGCAAATACAATAGATCTCTCTTCAGCTTTTAATGTTAGTTGAACTTCAAATGAACAATTCCATAAATCAGTCATAAGCAAACGCCCTTCTCACACGAAATAAAAAACTGAAATTTTCCTTAACTTACAAGGCAAAAATGAGCAACTGAGGGTAATGTAACATGGCGGCCACGCAACTTAGCTGGCTTCAATGGTGAGAGCACATGCTCTCTCCCCTTATTCTATACTCCTTGGTAGTGACAGAAGGGACGAAGTTGACGGTGAAAAAAATGTCGTTCGAGAAGCAAAATTTGAGGCACTGCCTGCTGTTCGCGTTTCAGCTGAAAAAAGTGCCGCGGAAGCCCAACAAATGATCTGTGCTGCTTTGAGCGAGGCTTCTGTGTCCTACAGTACGTGTAAGAAGTGGTTCCGGTGATTTAAGCAGGGAAATTTCGATCTCCGTGATGCAGAACCTCCGGGACAGCCATGAAAAGTTGACGATTAGGGAATGGAACAACTGTTGGACGCGGATCCTTGTCGCACACAGTCAGAGCTCGCCCAGGAACTCGGAGTAACACGGCAAGCCATTTCAAAGCGCCTGCACAAGCCTGGACGGATTCACAAGGAGGGCCGTTGGGTGCCCCACCAACTCACAGCTGCGACCAAGTCTAGGTGCTACGATCTTGCTGTGTCCTTGCTCTCCAGATTCAAGAAGGATTTCCTCCCCAAGATTTTGACCTGATGAGAAGTGGATCCTGTACGATAATCCTAAGCGGCGCAAATCGTGGGTTTATCCAGGTCAGCCTACCACCAGTACCGCCAAACCGAATATCCATGCCAGGAAGTTGTTGCTGTGCATATGGTGGGATCAGCGCGGTGTCGTACACTATGAGTTGCTCAAACCTGGTGAAACGGTCAATGCTGAACGTTATTGTCAGCAACTCTTTCGTGTGAGTGACGCAATGGAGGCGAAAAGGCCATACACCGGCAAGGGCAGAAGGTCGGTCCTGTTGCTTCAGGATAACGCGCGTCCTCACACCGCGAAAACGACTTCAAACACGAACACCAACCTGGGATGAAGATTTTGTCCCACCCGGCGTATTCTCCAGACTTCGCCCCGTCGGATTATCACCTCTTTCGCTCCCTGCAACATCACCTGAGTGATGCGCACTTCACTTCTCTCGAGGAGGTCCACACAAGAATTGATGACTTTATCAACTCGAAACAGCCCTCTTTTTTCCGCAGTGGCATTCGGCAGCTTCCTGGCCGATGGATCAAACGCACAATAAGACGGGAATTATTATCCTGTTTAGATACGTATTGGATTTGCTATAATTTGCTGTCAACGTGTCGTGCCTGTGGCCGAGAATTAAGTTGCACACCTGATAGCTTCATTTGACTAATAAAAAAAATAATCCTCTGCAGCGAAGCATGTTGTAGGCGACATCGCCAAGCAGCCACGACATCATCGTCGTTTGCACCGAATGTCGCGGTCTGCATGAGCCATAATTCGGGAAAACTAGCCTATCCGATTTCAAACGTACCAGATATAGCCTTGCCTGTTAATTCTTTAAATCTGCTGCCCAGCCCGTTGATTAATGAACGCGTTGAGTTCGTGTTGCACGTAGACGACTTCCGATTCACTAGGTGACCTTTGTCGCCCCTACACTTTTTTAAAGGTGATTATAGAAAACAGAAAAAATCTCAAAACTGAGGACAAAATTTCATTCCAACGTTTCGAACTTCAGTTTTTCAGTTGAGTGGAAACAGTGACACGTATAGTGGTGATGGCTAAGAGAAAGACTAACATTTCTATTGAAATATCTAAATGGAATTTTTCTTCAGTTACAACTATTTCGATGAAATAGACTTTCAAGTGAAATTACAGATTTTTCTTTTTCGAAATAAAATTAGGTTTCATTTTGTTTGCTAATGTCAATCAGTAGCATGGGAAAGTAATGTTAAGTACAACTGATTGCGTCACCTATTTTGCCAGACAACATGTGTTTTACCTTGATCCAGCAGCGAAATATTAAAACTTTTAGCTCAGACTCCACTCGGCCGTAGACCGAATCTTTTCTTTTCATTGACGGAAAAAAAAGCCCATGCCTGTCTGGGAGACGGGTTGGACTCTGGATTTACGAACCGGCTGAGCCCCGTGAAGAACTCTAGTGGAGCGCGCTATCACCTGCACCATCAGGCCGTCACAACTTCATCATTCTGCAGAGCCCAGCGCGCTGTCACCATCATCAGTGGGCTGCTACAACACCATTATTGTCAGCAGCCAAGCGCGCTGTCTCCGGTACTGTCAGGCTGCCATATCATCATTCTCTATAGCCGAGCGTGCTCTTGCCGGCATCATCATAATCACCATTCTCCACAATCGAGCGTGCTCTTGCCGGCATCATTAGGCTTCAAAATCATAATTCTCGACTGCCAAGCGTGATCACGCCGGCATTCCCAGGATGCCACCAGCACGTTTAGTATTTTGCTGCAGGTTTAAAGAAAAGCCTGTTAGATGGCAAAATGTGTGATGACTTCCAATGTGTTCAGTTGTCTCTTATATTATCTCCCTAAACTAATGATTCAAATTAGCAAATGAAATAAACTCACATTTGATTTCCTGAAAGACAAAATGAAATTTAATTTACACTCGAAAATTGATTTCCTCGAAATGCATGTATTTAAAGGAACATATCATTAACATTTTTTAGCAGAAATTCCATCGTCTTACAGTCTCTCTCTTCCCAATCACCACCAACCACACCCCTGTTATTGTCCAATTAAAAAACTGAACACTGAAATGAAATCTTGTTTTGATTGTACGATATTTTCCGTTGGTTTTGTTGCGCATCTGGCCAGAAATCTCGTTAAAAATGCTTATTAGACCATTTTGAACCAACACCAAACACGAGACAGCAAATGAGCTTGCACCACTAGAACACGTATAATCACGAAGCTAACAGCACACAAATGACAATTCAGTTTTTTATTGCACAAACACCCCATATTCAATTCATTCCAAAGACTTACTCGTGATATATACATAACACCCCATATTCTTATATGTATATACACGGTTGAGTCACATTATTGTGACCACCAGCTAATATGCAGAGTAACCGCCGTGTGCAGCGCGGACAGCAGCTAGAGGAGCTGGGAGTGACTCAATAAGGTGCTGGAAGGTGGAACCATGCATGACTGCAGTGCATCTGACAGCTGCTGGAGGGTGCGTGGTGGAGGACCCACAGAGCGAACAACACGATCGAGGTGGTCCCACAGATGCTCAATTGGGTTTAAGTCTAAGGAATTAGGGGAGCAGGGAAGTACTTCAAAGTTTTCATCGAGCTCTTCCAACAACGCTCGGACATTTCTAGTTGTGTGACACGTCGCACTGTCGTGCTAAAAGATCCTATCCGCCCCAGGAAAGACAATCCGCATGTGTGGGTGTACGTGGTCTGCAAGGATGGATACATAACGAATTTGCTCCATAGTGCCTTCCGCAGGTATCAGTGGACCCAGGGAATGACACGAAAACATTCCCCAGATCATAACGCTGCCTCCACCAGCTTGTGTTCTTCCAGCAATGGTTGAAGAGTGTTTGTTCTCCGATGTTTTTTGCCTTATAAGCCAACCTCCATTCCGTTAGATGAAGCAGAAAAGTGACACATTGGAGAAGGCAATCCTTTGCTAATCAGCGGAGGTCCAATTTCGATACTGCTGGGCAAATGTAAGCTTTCGCTGAACTGTCGTTTTAGACACACTTTCGGTAGTTTCCTAGTCCACTCTGCCAGTAAGTTGCTCCACTGTAGCTTGTCGATCGGCCCTCACGAACCTTCGGAGCCGACGTCGACCTCTCACATCAATGGCACGTGGTGCTCCTCAGTTTCCACGTCGCTTATTCGCAACGGTGCCATTTTTTCAATCACAATACACTGTAACCACAGTAGCACACGAACAGTTCACAAACTGAGCTGTTTCAGGAGTACTTTCTGAGCTGTTTCAGAAGTATTAACAGCATAACCGTTTAATTGGCCCGAAAGCCGATAATCTTCCCTTTTTGCAAATCTTATAAATAGCTCGTTTTATTCATGACAGCAACGAGTGATATGTTTTCAGAATGCCTACAGCACATATGTATATACAGGGTGCATACGAAAGTCCCTTTAGTCTGAAATAACTTGCAAACGGAGAGAGGTACAGTTATGCAAGTGAGATAACAGTATAGTAAAGCGACTACGCCCGATCAAATGCAACCAATAGCAGCGCCCCTAGTGCAGAAATGCGGAAGTTAGCCATTGCAAATCAAAAAAGAAAAGAGATAGAGCAAAATTTCCAATTACAAAGTTGTAGAGCATCAATTAATTATTACAAAACGACATTTGTTTCACACGGATAAGATAGATTGTCGCCTGAATACCCTAAAATGTCCGAAATCTATGCTCGACCTTTTGTGTGAACCTTTGAAGGGAACAGGCATAGGTATGAGTAAATAGTTATTGTATAAAAGCGTACTTATGTCAATACAGTTTGATGACGTCAGACAAAACAAAAACGGCAAACTGGTGCACAGTGATAAAAAGTTAATGTCGAGTATGTTTGAAGAGTTCGCCATTGCCCACGATACACATTTGTATTCGTGAAAGTAACGGCGGAACACTGCCTCGTCCGACCAAAGAATGTTGGATAAAAAATCTGTCACTTTCAATATTAATCAACACCCAGTTGCACCAATCAAATCGACGCTCATTGTCCCGTGGTAACAGTTCTTGCTGCGGAGTGACACGATAGGGGTGTGCACCTTGATCATGCAGTATTTGCCATACACGGCCCCGTGTTAAGCCACTCGCCCTGCTGATATCTCTTGTACTGCTTTGTGGATGGGCTAGTGCATATGCCAAAATATCCTCTGCCATTATACGCATACCTGCACCAACTGGTCTGCCAGTACGAGAACGACTTTTAGTGCTTCCTGTCTCCCTGAGCCGTCTCACTACACTTACGATGGTAACCGCACTTGGATGTGACCCAGCTGGAAAACGAACGGCGTATTCCCGTGCAGCTAGCGCCGCGTTTCGTTGACATTCGCCATAAATAAGCACCATCTCGCAATATTGGGAGTGAGTGAAGCTCGCCATTCTCACACAGCGTACGTAAACCTAAACTTCTGATCATGGTACATCCTGCTACTGGATTTTATATCGTAGGCACGGTACAACGTCACAATCTGTATTTGCACACTGCTACATTTGCGAAATGTGATATGCAGATTCGAATCGTCGCGCATCGATTTCGGACATTTTAGGGTATTCATGCGACAATTTATCTTATCCGCATGAAACAAATGTCGTTTTGTACTAATTAATTGATGCTCTACAACTTTGGAAATTTTGCTCTATCTCTTTCCGTTTTCGATTTCCAATGGCTAACTTCTGCATTTAGCCACTAGGGGCGCTGCTATCGGTTGCATTCGATTGGGCGTAGTCGCTTTACTATACCGTTATCTCACTTGCATAACTGTACCTCTCTCCGTTCGCAAGTTATTTCAGGCTAAAGGGACTTTCCTATGCACCCTGTATATAATTATATTGTATATACATACGGTATGCACGAGATATACACGTGATGTATCATTTATGTAACTCATTATTGTTGAACTGTTTACAATAATTAAGAATTCTCAAACACTGATGTTACACTTCACGCAAAGACAAAACCATGCAGCCGGCGTTAAAAAAAAATAAAAAAAAAAATGAGAAACCAGAACGCATGGAATCGAGATTATGTGCTTTCAGAGTACAAATGTTCTCATTAAGTAACATCTGACAACTGCCGGTAATTTAAAGTATAACAACTTCGTCGTATTCTAGTCGTTTTCATGAAGGTAAACAAATCGTCTCGCTGACAGCATAACCGTTTAATTACCCGTAAGATCTAACAGTTACGGAAATCACAAAGTGAAACAGAAAACATGAAAGCGTATCACGAGCTGAGCGCGTTCTTTAATTTTAACTGAAATTAATAGTCCGACTACATTTTGAAAGTCTTAAAAGGATAAAACTACAATATAAATTGAATATCTTAAACCTCCTGGCCGGACTATGAATTTGAAATTCTGAAACGTTCCAGACAAGGTAAGGGCTGAAAACGTTCGATTGCGGAAAGCACCGGGCTTTCCAAGTAAAGATCCGTACAAATCTCTTAACAGTCGCACTTCTTGCAATGAATGGCATCTGTTAGACATGTCAAACAGACATGCGCTCTAGACAAATCTTACATTCTTTTCGCAAGAGGACTTTCCCAAAATGGCCTATTTTAACGCCTGACTGCGGCAATCTTCCGCATCTGCACTTTCATTTGGCGTCATGATTTTACTTTTCACGTCGTACCTGAATTTCGTGCATTTTTTTTTCTGGCTATAAGGGTTCGCCAGTACGTAATTTGAAGTCGCTAGCTCCATAGCGGAAAGGGAGCTAGCAGTGAAAGGACAAACCATAAAGGAAGGATCTATAGAGTGGAAACAGACATAGGAGCCCATCGAAACTCCTCCCATAGAAAGTGGCGCCCCCACGGACCTAAAACAGAAGCAAAATGTGACGTGACCCCGTGACGTCGGCAATAGTTGCTACGGCAACCCAGCGCAGGCGACAGCAGCGCCACCGCACCATCTTGGAAGACATGCCTTTACTTCAGAAATAACAAAAAAATTACGAAGATGGAAAACAATTTTCACAAATGTTGGCCAATTATGGAAATACAGGCTACACAAATGCCGAGTAAACAAAAGATAAGCCAAAAAGCTAACGAAGCCAATAACGTAGATGTCGAAGCAGATGACAATCGAATACAAATTAGAATTGAAAGTGAAGCAGAGTGTGTATGGAAGAAACAATCAAATGAACAACAGACACGTAAAAAACCAAAAGTTATGAATTCTGTAAGGAAAAGTATACGATCAGTAAGTAATAAGCAAAATAATACCACTTATTAGAACGCTAGAGGAAATGAAAACCAAAAAGAATCTTCAACACTGCCGGATAGCAAGCCAAAGTCAACAATCAAAGTAAAAAACATGACATTAACGGACAAAAATCACGTGGTTCGTGGGTGTTCCCTGGGAAACCAATCAACTGTAGTTCTGTTTTAGGTCACTGGTCGCTGCAGTCGACTTCATGAAGTCATGAGTTTCAGCTTAATACACCCACAGTGTCTTCTCTATATATCCTTTCTTAATGGGACAAACACAACATCAATGTCATTCCTCAGAATTTGAACCCAGTCCATAAGTGAAAGACGTCAGAATCCCGAGCTTCTGATCACTTGACAACTGGATGAATCGCACACCTCTCGTAAGAGTTTTAAGATATCTCTTTATTTCTTTTAAGTTGTTTCTTCACTTACCGGAGCTACAATCCGTTTTAAGTGACATGAGCTAAAAAGTCATTAAGCTAGACAACACCGATGTCCAAATGAATACGTACACCTATCTTGAAAACAGGACATGGTAATTGAAATTACCTTATCACCTCACGCGTGCTCGAACAATACACCCGGGCAACCCGTCCCCATAGGGTTTGGCTAGTCGACGAATATCGAAGAGTGAGAACATTCATAGGACGAAATGACCAGCGAGATCTCCGGACCTGAAACCGGTAGAGCATGTCTGAGATGCCCTGGGAATAGCAATTACAAGCCGGCAGCAGGTTCCCAGAACACTCCCGGGACGCGTATTTCATAAGTGTACATACGGAATTGCGATTACGGTCATTTCGACTACCCGATTGGTTTGGAGCTGTTTTGGTGATTGCGTGTAGGCGACGCCTGGGAGGAGAGTCACGTGACGGAAACACGTACATTCTAAGATGGGAAATTCTGCTTAATAAGTTCACTGTGAGGTCACTTAACATAGAGTTCTAAATGATGGTATTCAATATTTTACTGCCGAGTAATACGTTATCATAAGCAATACTTGTACCTGCTCAGATAAATGCAAGTGCGAAATCTGCCTGAAACCAGGGACGACTTCAAAAAATGACAAATAAATACCAAATACTCTGCATTGCCCAATAGATGTCAGCAAGTCAGCTGTGCATCGATTTTGGATTGAAGGTTTAACGACCACCGTGTGCAACTCAATGGGCTATAAGCAGTAGCCCGTCTCTAATTTAGGGCCACTGGTTCCAGGCAAGGGAGAGAGCTAGTGCCGTAAGACAAACACAACATTCATGCTGAACCCATCTCGGACGAGTGATCAGAAGCCATCGCTTAAACCACTGCACCGCCGGGGCGGCGTGCATCGATTGCGATTAGTTTTGTTTTGGAAACGAAATGCAGAATTTTGGCTGCCCCTTAAAAGATCCTTTAGCAACGAAAACTATTCCCACGGGGCCGCGGGTGGCCTAGTGGGCAATGTTCGTTACTGCCACGGAGAGGACCTCAGGCTCGATCCACTAAATATCCGCCGTGCGTCGGATGGGCACGTTAAACCGTCGGACACCGGATACTGGCACCCCGGTAATAAATAAGTGCGTCTTCCTCCCCTTTTCTACTTCGCTTTCGTGTCACTTTCCTATCGGGCAATCTAGCCCAAATCTCCTAGCTTCCTATTTCTAAGGGTTGTTTAAGACCTGGGGTCAGACACTCCCTTCCTAAAATCCTCTACGTACATATGATCATTTGATCAAAACTATTCCCACAACAAAATATTAATTCTGACGTTAAAGTTTTGTAATTATAAATACACCACACTGCGAATACTGAAGAGACGCATATAAGTGTAAATCGGTTTATTTTTTTTTACTGGAGGTTTAACGACCACCGTGAGCAACTCAATGGGCTATAAGCAGTTGCCCGTCCCTAATTTAGGGTCACTGGTTCCAGGGAAGAGAGAGAGCCAGTGCCGTAAGACAAACACAACATCCATGCCTTACAGGGATTCGAACCCGGACCCCGTTCGGACGAATGATTTTTTTTTTTTTTTTGATTGGAGGTTTAACGACCACCGTGAGCAACTCAATGGGCTACGAGCAGTCGCCCGTCCCTAATTTAGGGTCACTGGTTCCAGGGAAGGGAGAGAGCCAGTGCCGTAAGACAAACACAACATCCATGCCTCACCGGGATTCGAACCCGGACCCCCTTCGGACGAATGATCAGAGGCCAACGCCTTAGACCACTGCGCCACCGGGGCGGCTCTGTTTATTTTTGTGGCATAGTAAGTACAAAGATACGCCCAGCTTTCGCACTCCACTGGGAGGCTTTTTCAAGGCAATGGTAGACATAAAAATGCATGACTACCATTGCCTTGAAAAAGCCTAACAATGGAGTCGGAAGCTTGGTGAATCTTTGTTTACTACACCCCAAAAATAAAGGGATTTAATACACTATATGCGCTTCTTGAGTTAAAGATTTTGTTTCATGAATGTGAAGATGTCTATTTAAAGAACAAAATCAACTACGTAGATTGATTTTTGCCAGGGAATAGTGCCTAATGATGCTGAGAGCAGTGCCAAATATTCCAGAATTCTGTCTGCTCTGCCATGCATTGTGTCCGATTAAATAGTAAGTAGTCAGTCATACACTATCTACCAATAAGTAATTGGACACCTGTGAAAGCAAAGGAAAACGAAGTTTATTCACCTTTAATAGTTGGTGGAACCTCCACGAGCGGCGATTACAGCTGCGACCCTCCGGGTCATACTCTCAACCAGGCGTTGTACGACGGCTAGCGGTATTTTCTTCCACTCGGCTTGAAGAAGACAGGTCAGTTCCTTCACCGATTTCGGACGGTGGGGGCAACCCTCAAGTCGACGCTCCAACTCGTCCCAGAGGTACTCGAAAGGGTTAAAGTCCGAGCTCTGCGCAGGCCAGTCCATTCGATTAACCCCATGGTCACCATACCAAGCCATGGTGGACCTCGCAACATGACAGGGGGCATTGTCATCCTGAAAGTAACATGGGTCCACCCCGTAAAACTGCCACAACGCAAGCGCATGGTCATCCAAAATGGTGCAGTAGCTCTCGGCGTTGAGTCTACCAGGAATTGCGACCAAGGGTCCCGTGCCATACCAGGAGAAACACCACCATAGCATAATTCCACCGCCGCCGAACTTCATACTTGGCACAATACATTCCGGCAGGAGGCGCTCTCAATGCAGACGCCAAACCAGACCCTGCCATCCGAACGGTAGAGGGTGAACCTTGATTCTTCGCTCGAGAGAACTTGTTTCCACTATTCAACGGTCCGCTGTCGACGTTCTTTGCACCACGTTAGCCGAGCAGCGCTATTGGACTTGGTGATCAAAGGCTTGTGGGCGGCAGCACGTCCATCGAAAGAACACTCCCGGATGCCTGTTGAAACTCCTCGCGGATGTGGCCCATCGTTTTGGTGCGGTTCTTCCGAATTTATCTGGGCCGCCCCGGTGGCGCAGTGGTCTAGGCGATGGCCTCTGATCATTCGTCCGAACGGGATCCGGGTTCGAATCCCGGTGAGGCATGGATGTTCTGTTTGTCTTACGGCACTGGTTATCTCACTTACCTGGAACCAGTCACCCTAAATTAGGGACGGGCGACTACTTATAGCCCATTGAGTTGCTCACGGTGGTCGTTAAACCTCCAATCAAAAAAAAAATTATCTGGCCAGCACCCGTCGGTCTCTAACTCCCAGTTTTGTGGGTCTGCCGGGTCGGGGCACATTCCGACAGTCACTTCTCATCTTCCACTTGCCAATCACGTAGGCTACTGTCGATTTTGGGTACTTCAACTAGCTGGATATGTCACGTATGGATCGGCCATTTCTGTGATACATGACGATTACACCTTTCTCGAAATCACAGAGCTCCGAACTAAGTGGCATCTTACATGCGACTGGTTGCGTTGTTGTTTCCCACACGATATTTAACGGCGGCGGCCGTGACGTGTATCAGGACCGCAGATATCGTCGATTGCAGGGATGTCCAATTACTTGTTGGAAGATAGTGTACATTGTTTCTAGGAAATTTCTCAAAATTCTCGTACCTACCAACTTCATAATAAAAAACAAACAAAAAAAAAAAAACCGCTTCCAGTCCCACATCTGAACTTCCTCCGCCTTCCTGTAGCGGAATTACTGCTAAGAAGTTTGGTACTGGAAACCCATAAGTTGTTTCAACGGTGTTTTCTATGGGGAGCGGTTAAAATGTGACATTGGAAATGTTTTTTTTTTTCACGAAGTGGAAGGCACGAGAATTTTCAAAATATCAAAACACAACACACGTTGATTTGAAAGAACGAAACAGAAACTATATCAGGCTACGCTGTCGAATGAGGCAATTCAGCGGATATTGGAGCCATCTAGCATCGCTTTTGGTACAGCAGTGACTTCTATAAATATGTTTATATTTTGTTTATCTACGCTTAACCAAAAAACGTGTATGAAGTTATATTCGAACATTTTTTTTTTTTTTAATTTTTATAATTATTAATTTTTGCCTAATGTTTTATGTGATTTATCGCTGCTACATTTTTGAATTTTTTTCCATTTCCTACCAATTTACTTTGTGTGATCAAATAATAAAAAAATTTAATCAACTGAACTAAAAAGTTTTCCGTCAGCCATCTTATGCAGAACACTAATGGCTACTTATCACCGCTTCATCACACATCTGACAATAGCTTTTTCCAATCAGAAATCGCCTCAAACATTGTTATACAGTAGATTCTGATTAACTGCGACACCTCGGGGCTAGAACACTTAGGCCCGATTAAATGGCTGCTCCATTTGTGTGAAGTTTTATCCCTAACAGCTAATTTGGGATGTTCTTTAAGACTGTCCCAAGTAAACGGCAGGCCCGATTACCCGATGGCTTCATTGACCAGAATCTACTGTATTCCTAAAAAGTTTTAGAATTCTTTTGAATACATATAAGCTAGAAATTTGTTAGCAGAAATGCAAAGAATGCAATGAGTCTAATGTTCATTAGTAAAGCCTACTTTGAGATAATGCACGAATTCCAAATGTTCCTTTTGCAAAGACGCCATTGTTATAACAAAACATAGCTAGACGATTTCGCTTGCAATGGTGTTCTGTCCGATTCACGGCGGACTCTCTTGATCATACCATACAGTCACGTTCAGCAATTCTCTCTCTCTCTATCTAGTCCACCCATGGCGGGTTGAGTTCCACAAAGACGACAATGCGCCCTTGAGGATTACTGGCAAATTAATGCAGCCGGCTTGCCATTCCTTTACTCCATACGGATAAGGGACAAAGTGCGTCCGGGGCCGACTTCGCAGGGAACCATCTACACATTCGCGGCGTCCCCAAACATAGGGAGTCTGCAGAAACGTTCTGCAATTGGAGTTTTATATTAGAGGTCAAAACTGATGAAATTAATTTTTAAAGGATTGAATGCAAAAATTAGTTAATAAGATCAATTGTTCCATGAGCAGGAAGTGCACCAACTGTTTGTGTGAATAGTAATGCTCCTTAATGGCAATGCTTCACACTGAAACCATACACATATTGCAGCAGCATTGTGGCAGTTCAAAATGCTGATTAAGCTGGAATGTTTGCCTCATAAGAAAAATCCATGGTGAAATACAGTTTTTGCTAGCTAAGAGTTTTTTCCACAGCTTACTGAAAAACACAGAGAATGTGAAATGTTGTGCCAACATGCTGACAAATGGCATCAGAAGTTTGCTACTGTTACAGAAGCTGAAAACTATGACAATTGATTTCAGAGACTATCCATGCAGCTCCTGAATTGAAATCAAGACTACAAGAGCTGAAGAAGTGATTCAGGGTGATTGATTATATTAACCACAAAGTGAAAGTTGGATCAAAACACGGCGGCATCAGCAACAGAAACAAGAACTTTATGCACAAGGGATAAACAAGCTCATGGCACACAGCAACAAATATGAGTGACTTTTTTAAAATACAATGCAAAAATGGGTATTTTATTTTGTACATTTTGCTCAATGCTTTAAGTATATCAAAATACGGGCCTTGTAAATGCTCCTTCTGATCAACCAATGTAGAACTGAACTACCTGCCAAGTTGACTAAGTGATTAATATTTGCATATTATTGGAAAAATCAGTATTTAAATGTGCACTGACAGTTATGGAAACGAAAGTTTAAATAGCACACAAAAAATTGTGTGCATTTCAACCAAAATTTAACATTATTATTATTACACAGATTTAAATTCTCACAATTTTCCTATTTATTTCACTATCTCACTTTAATCAAGTTTAACCATTTGCTCAGTTTGTTACCCAAATTACCATTCCAGTCTGTCATCATTAGATCACAGACTGGAATGGTAATTTGGGTAACAATTTTTCTTTTCCTCCCCAGGCATGCAGATGCACCTACAGGGTTTTCACAAAAGGAGTGACTATTTTAATTTAAAATTTTATAAAATAAAGAATTATTATAAATCCTTTACACAGGGTGTTTAAAAAATACACGGCAAAACTACAGGAATGAGTTCCTCGTAGGTAGATAAGAAATAAAGTTTATATCAACATAGGTCCGGAAATGCTTGGATTCCGAGTTATGAAGTCTATGACACTTAAATGTTTACATTACCTTATAGTAATTGTTCAAAATGTCCACCTTCTGCCTCAATACAGGCCTCACATCAATGTCTCATGGACCCGGGAACACGCTGCCACCTTCTTGGTATGTGTCTTATTGTTTCACAACCTGCCACAATTCGATTGCGGAGAGTTACCAAATCTGCTACTGGAGTCGAATTCACCAACAATTTTAAATGGCCCCACAAGAAGAAATCTAGAGGTTTTAAATCTGGTAGGCATGGAGGCAAGGCTGATGGTCCACCTCTACGTATCCACCAATTAGAAAACTTTCAATTCAAGTAAATGCGAGCTATGTGGCTAAAACGCGCGGGAGCACCATCATGTATAAAGTGTGCTTGTTGACGAATGATCAGTGGCGTGGCGTTCAAGAAATCGAGCGTGTTGTCTTCCAGAAAGATGTGGTATGCCCGCCCCGTGAGTTTGGGAAGTACATGGGTCCCAAATAACCTTATCACCAAAAACACCCGCCCAGATGTTTAGGCTGAACCGCTGTTGGTCATGTGATGGAAGAATTGCATGGGGTTTTTTCCTCGGACCATACATGCTGATCGTGAAAGTTTAGGATTCAGTCGCGTGTGTTCTGTGCTTTATCGGTAAATATCACTAAGGCAGGAAAGTTATGAGTTGTACATACCACACTGCTGCAAGAACCACTGGCAGAACATTACTCACGCAGGGTAATCTGTTGGTGACAAGGACTGTACCCGCTGCAGATGGTACGGATACAGGTGTTCTCACAACACTCTCCAGATAGTCAAACAGTGAACAGGCAGTTGCATTGCTAATCTGCGTGTGCTGATTCCAGGAATCGCATGCACAACATCCAAAATCTCCACCTCTACTTCAGGAGTCGTAGATCTTGGTCGTCCTCTGTGGGCAGCACGAGATGTAAAGGTCCCGTGTTCACACAGGCGGCGATGAATACTTTAAAACGTTTTCCTGTCTGGACATCTTCGTCCAAGGGAACCTTTTGTGGTACAAATGACTAGCCTCCAGAGCATTGCCATCTGCCAAATCATACATAAAGTGCATATCCGCTTGCTCCTGGTTTGAGTACGTGGTCGGAAAGGAAAACCAACAGATTATGTCAATACCTTGTGATGAAGGAATTCACATGCAGGAGATAAATCATTCCGGTGAATAACTGGGAAACCAAGACAGACCTGAGTCAGGTAATGTGAACAGTTAAGTGTCATAGGCAGACTTTCATAACTCGGAAACCAAGCATTTCCAGACCTATATTGATATAAACTTTTTTTTAATCTACCTATAAGGAACTCATTCCTGTAGTTTTGCCATGTATTTTTGAGACACCCTGTATAATCAATTCTTTATTTTAAAAATTCTTTTTCTTTGAAGTCTTTCTCTGTACATTTCTGACACTTGGCACACCCACTTCAAGGAAAGCTCGGAATTATTTTGTTCTATAGCAATTCCTTCCAAAACAAAGTTGTACAATATACAGCTGAAAGTCTTTCTTTTAAAGACGTTTTATGACTAGAGACAGAGAAAAAAATTCTGCACCGCAAGTACAGAGAAATTTGTGGTATCTTTTGAGGCAACCACGCAATGCCTTGTTTGGAACAAAGAATAAAATGTCAGATGGGATTTAAAGATATTTCAATATGAGATGGCTTTCTCCAACATCGAATGATAATGATCTAGTTTGTTTGATGATCATGATTGATGGACTGTTGCCCATTTATTAATTTTTTTGAAAGCAATTCTTGTACCCCAAACAATATTTAGCTCACAGATGAGGCTCATTTTTATCTCAATAGAAATGTTAACAAATGAATCAGTAAACAGAAAATCCTACCTTAACGTTATGATGATTCACATCATCCCCAAAAGCGTACAATTTGGTATGCTTTGTCATTGACTGGTATTATGATTTGTAATGTTAATCACATAATCACATCTGGAAAGCAACTGTGTATTTTTTTTTATTTTTTTTTTGTAAGAACATTCTTTCAATTTGATGGTGCACAATCATACACTGCTAATGCAATTTTGAAACTTCTGAATGCTCATTTCCATTAGTGAGTGATTTCAAATCATTATCCTGGGCGACTTGGAGTAAAGTGGGTTTATTTCCAACCTTTGTGATAAATTTTTTGTGGAATTTCTGAAAGGCAATTAAAGTACATAAATTGTCCACAACATATTGCAGAATGCAACAGCGGAAGATGTAAAGTCATACAAAATATTGGTATTGATGTTTAGTTGCAAACAGTAGGGCATTTTATGATGCTTCTGCATCACAATCTTCAAATAGACAGCACACATTCCAGGTGGGAGATATACTAGACTGAACAACAAAACTCCTACGTTTCACGTAAATGTGGTTTTCCTTTTGTCACCAATTTAGATCAAATAAAAACCAGAATTGCCACTCATACTGGCTTTAAAAATTCTGAGTTTTCCAGAAGATAATTTCACAGGGAATTTCAGATAAAATTCAGAGATTATGTACAACTCCGTGAACATATGCACATCAAATGCCACATCTATAATGCAATATATAATATTCAACATAAGGAGCAAAAAATGTATCATTATACCTTTCAATTAATTGCTGGCTACATCAGTTCGTAGTGCAATTTTTTTTTTCACAGCACCCCAAAATTAAGCTACTTGCATAAAGTACAAAATTATGTCATAGTATATTACAGCTTGCACCTGGATCATATAAACTACAAAGGAACATCTTTATTTATTTGCTGCTTAACCCATTTCAAAAACATTTATCAGTTGTAACTCTCACTCCTTTTTCATGGGCTTGCCTCTCCACATTCAACAATTACATCAGATTTTTTTCCCCTTCACTGCTAGCAGGGGAATGCTAACTGCATACACATTATTCAAAATATCATTAGTTTATTTTTCTCTGATTTTTCCCAGTTTTTGCTAAAAATATTATTTCTCTCTATTTTTTGCCTTAATTTCGGATTACCCGAGTTTTCCTGGTCACCTCAAAAAATTGCAAAATATTAGAGAGTCATTCTTTTCGTGAAGACCCAGTATTTAATGCACATGCACCAAGAAAAGTCCATGAGTTGATTTTTCATTGCTTTTCCTCTTTGAGAGCTTTCCTATTCAGGTACACTGTTTCTACTTCTATCTTTCCCTCCATTCAAAAGACTAAGAGAGTTGAAGATTATTGGGACTGAGACTGTTTGAAGGTTTTCAAGTCTGTTTCTCAAGCTCCAGGTGTTCCACAGGCTGTAATTTATCATATTCTCGAACATATCAAGACTGGGTATAAATACCTGTGGCGAAAAAACAGCCTGGTGCTATAGAAAAGAATCCCAAATTGTATCCTAAGTGAGAGAAAAGAACTATGAAGTTGTAAATTAATCCTATACATTGTGCAAATAATAGTAACAAGAAAGATGACACTGAATTTTCGAGTGTAATAAGCACGTCTTTTGAATCCGTTCTGACGCAAATTAAATTTATCAAAGCTATTCAAAGTCAATGGAACCGGTATGGAAAACAATAGTATCTAACGGAAGAAAGAAGTTTTTCAATAGGGTCTTTAATCCCTCAGATATAGCTGTAAACGGAATCGTGAGCTTGCGAACTCTTAGAAACAGAGTTATCGACAAAAATAAGATGTGACTTTACGTCCCTTGGTGGGAAAACCATGCATTATTTTAGGAAGAAAGTATTCACAAAAGGTTTATCCATATGAGCGGTATTGGTCCAAGAAAGAAAATTTTAGTAGAGTTTTCAGGAGCCCATATTTTGCTAAAAATACATCAGAAGTAGAAATTAACACTTATGACCCCTGGTGGCCAAACCATTCTTTACCAAACATTAGAAATTACGTGAAAAATATTTTCCATCAGGTCTTGTATCCGATACAGGAAGAATGTTTCAAATCGGAGTTTTAGGAGCAGAAAATGCAATTTACCATTGTCCACCCTAGCGGAAAGTCTATGATTTACTTGAAAATTTTGAATTTACAAGAAAAACATTTCGCATCAGAAACACTATCCAACAAAGAAGGAATTTTTCAAATCGGACTTTTAGAAGTAGAGATATTGACAAAAATAAGATATACATCTACGCCCTCTGGCGTAGAAACCGTGCACCATTTCAAGAAGAAAATGTTTCTAAAAGGTTTGTCGACATGAGTAATATCGGTCTACAAACGATGTTATTTTCAATCGAGAATTTAGAAGCTCATATTTTGCTGCAAATACATCAGAAGCGGAAATTAAGGTTTACGCCCCCTGGTGGTCAAAACATTTTTTTACAAAAATTAGAAATTATGTGCAAACGATTTCCCATCAGGAGCTGTATCGGGTGCAGAAAGAATTTTTCAGATCGGAGATTTAGAAGCAGATATATAGGGGAACAAGTCATAAGTCATCCTGAAGAAGAAATTGAAGAATTTTATGAGGAAATTCGTCATCTAAATAATAAAGGTAAGCAGCACTTGAAGATAATTATGGGAGATTTCAATGCAAAAATAGGGCAACGACAACAGAATGAAACTTCAGTAGGTAAATTCGGTTACGGCAACAGAAACCAGCGTGGAAATACTCTCGTTGAGTTTGCAGAGGCAGAAGGATTTTTCATCTTGAACTCCTTTTTCAAGAAAAAGCCACACAGGAAATGGACATGGAGACATCCAATTGGGACGACAAGTGAAATTGATTTTATTATGTGTAACAAAAAATTCGTCATCGAAGACTGCAGTGTGCTGAACAAGTTCAACACAGGTAGTGACCATAGATTGGTGAGATGTAAGATGCACCTCAACACTAAACTGGAACGTGGCAAGCTCATAAGACAAACAAAATGTATTGACATAACCAACCTTAAAAAACACCATAATACTTCCAAGTTGGAACTGAAGAACAGATTCTCTGCTTTAGAAGGCCTAACATCGGAAGAAGTGGATATTTCGGAAGTTAACAGAAAAGTAACCAAAGCTCTTATGGAAACAGCAACAAAATTAGCTGGGTCTAAGAACAAGTTGCATGTGAACAAATTATCAGGAAAAACCAAAATGTTGATGCAAATAAGAAGAGTGATGAGGACAACTAAAGAAGATGTGACTTCCAAAGTGGAATATATAGAGCTATGCAAGACAACACGAAAAAGTATCACTGAAGACGTAAGGAAATTCAACTGTGAGCTAGTGAGGAAAGCAATTGAAAACAACCAAAGCCTTAAGATAGCAAAGGGACATCTCAGTAAGGGAAGAAAACAGATTATGGCTCTGAGAAAAGAAGATGGTTCTATAACAAGAAATAGAGGCGAAATTTTGACAAGAGTGAAAGATTTCTACTCCAAATTATATGAAAGGGATGATACATGTACTCCAGACATCATGAAAGGTACCAGAGTTCTTCCAGTCCTCCCAGCAGAAGTTGCTCATGCAATCAAGAACATGAAGCGGGGGAAAGCTCCAGGAGAAGATGGAATTACTATAGACATCATACAAGAAGCAAGTGGAGAAATTGAAACAGTACTCGCCCAAATTTTCACTCGATGCCTTAATGAAGGGAAGATTCCTGAGGATTGGAACAATGCTACAATGATCCTGCTACATAAAAAAGGTGACATTGAGGATCTCAGGAACTACAGACCTATCAGCCTCCTATCAGTGGTTTATAAAATCTTCACTAAAGTTCTTTCACACCGCTTGAAGGTAACACTGGACATGGCTCAACCGAGAGAACAAGCTGGATTCAGGAGTGGCTACAGCACAATAGATCATATCCACGTACTGAGAGAACTAATTGAAAGAGCGAGGGAATATGAACTTCCATTGTGCATGGCTTTTATCGATTATGAAAAAGCCTTTGATTCGGTGAAACCATCAGCAGTTACCACGGCTCTGAAATCCTGCGGTATTGAAGATGCATACATTAATATTATTAATAACATCTATGAAAATGCAAGTGCAAAGATTCGGCTGTTTGAAAATACAACACACATAAAAATTGGAAAGGGAGTGAGACAAGGTGACACCATATCTCCGAAGCTCTTTAATGCCACATTGGAAAATGTCTTTCAATCACTGAACTGGGAAAACAAAGGGATAAGGATTAATGGAGATTATCTAACCCACCTTCATTTTGCTGATGACATAGTCATTTTTGCAACTACCCCATCAGAGCTGCAGAGTATGATCCAGGAACTTGCTGACAAGAGTAAAGAAGTGGGATTAAAAATGAACTTTCAGAAGACAAAAGTGATGTTCAATGCTTTTACAAGAAATGAAGATTTATCGATTGATGGAGAAAAACTGGAGATAACAGACACGTACGTTTATCTTGGACAGCAGATATCAAGTGAGGGTCACATTGATGAAGAAATTAATCGGCGTACAAAACTTGCCTGGAGAGCTTTTGGAAGAAACAGCATAATTTTCAAGAGCAATATGCCATTATGTCTTAAAAGAAAAGTGTTTGATCAATGCATCCTTCCAGTGCTTACGTATGGTGCAGAGACGTGGACCTTAACTAAAAGAGACATACAAAGGCTGCAGACAACTCAAAGAAGCATGGAGAGGTGCATGCTTGGTATAACCAAGAGAGATAAGAAGAGGAACTCGTGGATCCGAAAAATGACGAGAGTGGAAGACATCATGATCAGAGTTAAATCCCTGAAATGGCAATGGGCTGGACATACTGCCAGAAGGACAGACCATAGATGGACAGCCGAAATTTTAGATTGGATTCCAAGGGACAGGAAAAGACCCAGAAAAAGACCACATGGGAGATGGGTGGATGAAATTCGTAAATATGCGGGAGTGACATGGAGGAGACTGGCACAAGACAGACCGTTGTGGAGGAAACTTGGGGAGACCTTCATCCAGCAGTGGATTGATAGTGGTTGACAATGATGATGATGATGATATAGGGGAAAACGCAATTTACCTTTACGCCCCCTAGCAGAAAGTCTATGAATTACGTGAAAATTTTGAAATTATATGAAAAACATGCAACACAGAAAACACTATCCAACAAAGAAGAAATTTTTCAAATCTGACTCCTAGAAGTCGAGATATTGACAAAAATAAGATACACATCTATGCCCCCTGGTGGAGAAACTGGAATATTTTCGGAAGAAAATATTCCGAAAAGGTTTATCGATGTGAGTGGCATCAGTCCACGAAAGAATTTTTTCAATCGATATTTTAGATGCTCAGATTTTATGGCAAATACATCAGAAGCGAAAATTAACACTTACGCCCCCTGGTGGCCAAAGTATTCTTTACCAAAAATTTGAAATTATATGCAAAAGATTGTGCATCAGGAGATGTATCCACTGACATTTTTTTTTTTCAAATCGGAGTTTTAGAAGAAGGGTTATCGGGAAAAATGCAATTTACTTTTACGCCCCCTAGCAGAAAATCTATGCATAATTTGAAACAGAAACTATATCCAAAATACTCTTCAACATAAATGAAATCGAAAGATAAAAGATTTTTTTCAATCGGATGTTTAGAAGCAAATATGTGGAATAAAACGTATTTTTGAATTCGACATTATCTGCATTTACGCTCTCTAGCGGCGAAATTGTACATCGTAAAAAAAAAAAAAAACGAAATAAAGGATCATCATTCGCATATTTCAAGCTTTCGAATGCAAAAAGAATTTTTCAAATCGGACAAATAGTTGCAGAGATACCATGGAGACTGACGGACGGACAGACAAACCGATAACATAAGCATGATTTTTTTTTTACAAAAGACGTGCTAAAAATAGTTTTCACACAGTCCATTGTGCTTGGAAAACTTCCACTTGTCAGTGATCATAGAAAAAATCATTACCACAATTTTAACTAAACCATATGCAAATGATATGATGAATTTGATAAGCAAAGCCTCACCAGGCTTTTTAAACTTAAAATCCCAGATATCAATACTGAAAACTTCAAGAGCAGGGTTGCACGACAGTTATAACCTATTCAAATTTAAGAAAACAGCATAACTGGTGTGGGAACTTGGTAGTAAACAACAGCATTGGGAGGGGGCAGAGTGATGTAAGTAAAACAAGGAATACAAAAATCATCAACAATAAAATGCTTTGAGTAGGTTTTATAAGACTCATCATACAGCTTAACTCCAAGGTAGGGAAACGCATTCAATAAGAGAGAGGTCACTTGTCTACTTTCTGAACTTTCAACTGCCCGTCAATATATCGGTTATTTTTTATTCAGGGTTCCCACTCAAAAGTAGAAAAAAAATTCCCTGACTTTTCCAGGTTTTCCAGGTGGTTCTGAGAGTTTTTCCAGAGCGGCAAATCAAATAACATTGCGACAAATTGTTGCATTTCCTTACATTCTTGCGTTCCTTACGAAAGCATACATTTGTTAATTCTTTAAATAACTGTTCTTTATACAATTACCTGCTTTTTATGAATAACAATTAAATGCATGAGGCATATTATTTTTGGTATTATAATTCCATGATCTTTTCTGAACCTAAGTGGTATACTGCCCATGTACAATTTGTTAATACATTCCCGTAGAAACAGTTCATATGTAAGAAAAAATCTGTATGTTGAATAGTTTGTTTTCCTTTCTTCTATAGCACAGTGTAGATAAGCTTAATGACCGAATGGGCTCCTGCTCAGAGAAATGTCGAAAGAGAATCAACCAACAAAGGGCTTTGATCCATTGTTTAAGTGGTTCTCTTGTGATGTGTTTCTCCAAGCAAGAGTGTATAAGGCCACTGTGCCTAATTGTTCCATGTTACAAAATATGAAGCAAACTATCTGCAGAAATCGAATAAAACCGTAATGTCTACAGGCAATTTTTTAAATTCAGTTTTGATAATTTTTAGAGAACTAAGGAATAATGTAATGTATTGAAAGCAAGATTTATCAAATTCTAGACAGGCTGTAATTGCAAATAATTGCTTACCTGAAATTAATACTGATAATGTTATGTTCATCTCACACATGAGGGAGAATTAAAAGACGCCACATAATGAACGTCCCGATTATACAGTCCATAAAGATAAACAGAAAATATGGAATATAAAGGATAAATAACTTTCATTTTCCCTAATTACTTTATAGTTACAAAAATTAGTGTATTTAACATAAATTTTACATAATATTTAACAAAATCATGTCTTATTTTTTTGTTTCAGGTTTAACGACCACCATAAGCAACTTGTTGGGCTATATCAGTCCATCCCTAATTTAGGACCTTTGGCTTCACGAAGAAGGAGAGCCAGTGCCGTAAGATAAACACACCACCCATACCTCATCTGGGACTTGAATCCAGGCTCACTTGGACGAATAGTCAGAAACCAGAGCTTAGACCACTGGACCACCGAGGTGGCAAGCCATGTATTTACATGTTTTAAAGAATATTTGAACTAAGACTTAATTTAAATTCTACATATAATGAAATATTTCAATCGATTAGGTGAAATTATGTAACTGATTTATCTGTATTTTAAGTGCACACAAGTATATAAATAATATTTTAAACGACTCACAACATTTAGAGTTCCAGTTAGGTTTAAAAATGCAAGCTGGGAGAATGAGACTGAATAGAATAAATTGCCGTTAAATGATACAATGCTGAAGCTTTAAATCCTTTAAGTGCTTATTTTACATAAGTATCAAAGAACACGGAAACTTTTGCTGAAATTGAAGTCTAATGGGAATGATAAAATGGAGAGTGTCTGACAGAGTCTCTTAACATTTTGTTAGAGCGGTTATATCAAATCGATCTAACAATTTGTATTTTCTATTGGAATTCACTTAGAATCTTTAAAGACAAAGCAAACTAAAACAGCTATTAAAAAATAAAAAAAAAAAAGAAGAGAGAGAGAACGGAAATCATGACAGCATTTCTGCGTCTGAGGAAAAACGTGTGCCAGTACCATCCCAACAATTCTAGCAATCAGGGAAAATACTGCTGACATTTAAAAATCAAAATTGTAATTATTTTAGCTAAAGTTAGTTCTTGCACTTGGCAATGAGAACATCGAATCTATGCTATTTCAAAGGTGCCAACCTCTAGCAGAACATATCAGTAATCAATAGGGGAATTTTCAGTAATGTTTCAATAATGTAACACAAACTTTCA
The DNA here is from genome assembly GCA_039090855.1 of Macrothele yani. NCBI lineage: Eukaryota > Metazoa > Arthropoda > Arachnida > Araneae > Macrothelidae > Macrothele > Macrothele yani. Next base: position 101,598,514 of record CM077028.1, read on the forward strand.
GTAATGTAACACACCATTTTTTTTTTAAAGTTAAGGACAATATTATAGTATTACTGTGTAACCTGTAATACTTGTATGAGGTGCCTATCGGTAATCACCATACGTCGTTAACGCGTGGAATGGGTATTTCATGAGAAATTAATGCATGAAATATGTAATAACTTTGCATGTTTACACTATCCTCACAAAAAAAATATGAAATTAAATTATCAATATTGTACTTACCTCATGTCATTGCTGACATAAAAACTCCCTTGTTGCTTGTTTTGCAGTGGTATATTCTTTTTCAGAAAACTTTTTATAACACAGCTCACCTGAGGAAAATGCTTTACTTTTCTGTACAAGAAGGGCACTTAATGTTTTGGTGCTCATTGTTGGGCAAAAGTACGTGAGGTATTTCCTTACTATACTAAATATTCTATACGTAGAGGAACTGCTGTGAGGGATAGTCAATATTACCAACATTAGTTTAGGCAATGTGGAATACTTGGGAAGGCCAGATGAATCCTTTGTCTTAGATATTTCATTCCATGCCACATATGCTCAAGGATATCCAGCTTCATCAATATCAGTCTGGGAACATAGCATGAAAGAAGCGACCAGCATGATCACAGCTTGCTATAGGTAGGTTATGCTCCACAACGATTGTAGTAAACAGCAATTCAGCGTTTATCACGCTATTTTCATTCTTTTTTGCAAAAAAATTATCCAAAGGCTTTGATCGAGTCTTTAATTTTACACAATCCTGGTATTTGTTTTGACTGGATATGCCTTCGGCAATCATCTCGTCCTACATGGGCTACTGATTACTCTCATATTAGAAGGCACGCAAGGAAACCTTTATTTCAGCATTTGTAACATTTTCCATTTCCTTGCTCAAGATTTGGGAGAAAGATTTGGATGTTCCTGGAGAAACCTCTTTGCATATTTATTTGTTTCAGAAACGATAATTCCAAGGATGAAATTGGTAAAAAACAAGTAAAAAATATGCAATAGGTGCCACATCAGTTGCTGGAGCATGTTTGGGCCCCTGCATTTCATGTTAATAAAAAAAGATGCTGAGGTTGTTCATCACTTCTCTCTATTAACATCCTCCCATTCACTTTCAGAACTTTCATGATCTGAAGATTCACTATGAAGATCTTCACCTTCTGAAGAAGATATGGTGTGCGTGGCACGGTGGCTAGTTTTTTGGCTTGATGTTGCTAGGCCAATATCACTCTCAGATGATTCAAAATCATCACCATCACTTGGCAAACTTTCACTCTCACTACAAGCCACTTCAAATAACCTTAGAAAACAATTTCACGCAGTGGGAAAAAGCACGTCTCCTAGTCTGAGGAACAAGCTGTCAATAAAATCATCCTGTGCTAACACGAGTTTGGAAAAAGATGGGGATTCGTAATTCACGGAGTTTTGCGATTGTGTCTGTTTGTTTGGGAAAAAGAAATGAATAATGTGAAGAGCTTCTAGTAATAAAACACTGCACTTCGTTCTCCCGCGCGGCGAAAGTCCGCAAGAAATATAAACATCCGTCATCACGGGACCACGCGTTGCGACGAATTGATCGTTATTGCACTTCGAACGGGGCTCGAAAAAGTGATTTCCGACAGTACGACGTCTTATAATTCACCAACAATGCAAAGCGAACAGCACTGCCTCAACTGCAGCAGGAAAAGTTTTGACTAAAGTAACCTTTCTCCTGTCACACGGAAAAGTGCGTGGGGAACCGATACGATAGCAAGCGCAAACTCTTTTACGATGACACTTACGGCATATTACCTGTAATTTTAGTCGTATTATCCGCAGACCACGAAATTCATAATGTTTGCAACGCAAGAAAAAGAATTTACGATTACAAGAAAATTTCTACCCCGTCTAACTTTTGTTCTCGCAAATTTTTTTCCCTATGTATAAGCTGAAACCTTAGGAAAAATTACGAGAGAATGATGAATTTTATATTTCTTATTCTAAATAACGGAGATATTTGCGTTTTTACGGAAAACGGTTCCACTATGCACAAAAATTCAAAAAATAATATCTTCTAATCTATCAGAAACAAAAAAAGTTGAAACTTTTAGGGGTTTTTTTATAACTTGGAGGCAGCTACCCGTAAGAATCGGAGATGTGTTGGTGGAAAATTATTTCAATATCAGACGATTTTGCGTGGAATGACCCAGATATGAAAATCTATGGTTCCGGGCGTCGGACTACCCTATTTTTCGCAACCAGCCAGCTCTTGCAGTAATCGGAATATCGCCAAAATAGCTATAAATTAATTTCTTCATGCATTATGAAATAGAAATAAGACAGAATCAAGAAAAATCTCTTTCCGGCCGTAAAACAACGAATCTAGAAAACGGCCGTGAAATCTGGGAAATTTGGTAGGTATGCAATAGTACCGGCTTCATTGCATGGTATTTTTCATACAAAATACTCGTAAGTACTATGAAAAAATTAATCTTTCCCCCTCTTTGAAGAATCTTCCTATTTCATATCTTCCCTGTTCAAACATTTGAAGGTACATACTTTTCCAACTATACCAACTCTGCTACAGAATTACGAAAGTGAAGCTTTAGTTCGTAAGTGATACGAACTTTTTTCAAAAAATAAATTGTGCCCTCAATTTGCAACATTCATCCACACTGCTCTTGAAGGGGGAAGGGGGGACGAATTTATTAGGATAACCACCATCCGGCAAAATAAAATGTTTTTGTACGGTTTGATAAAAGACAAGTGAAACATGCAAAAAGAAAGGGGGGGGAAAGCGCAACTTCTAAAGTTTCCGATGAATTTCGGCGAAATTTAAAATGGAACGTTATTTTCATATATCTTGCCCACTGTAAAAATTTCAGTCGGTTATTTAAAAAATTGAGGAAATAGCTTTTTCATAATTTTTTTCCCAGTCTACACAGAGAACCGGCGCCTACTTAGGAACAAGTGACTGCCTCTGCGCGAACGCAGCAGATAAGAGCCTGCGAAGTGGGGGTGTGATTAATGGCTTTCTCTCACGCTTTGACGTGTCCGTTTGTTCGGTTGAAGTTTAGAGCATCTGGAGATGGGGGAAACCGCGAAGAGACGCACTCCCCAGCACAGCTGCACTTTAATCGGTGGGTGGGTTGCCTTGAAGGATAAAACAACTCGGAATTATTTTAAAACTTAGCAATACAGAAATATATTCTACAAAAGTCTGAAAGAAAATATCTTTTTGGCAAAATAAAAAATTCCCTGACTTTTCAGTTCCCTGATAAGAAATTCCCTGATTTTTACGGAAAAACACGATTTTCCCTGAGTTTTCCCTGATTTTTTGAACAATTTTCAAATTCCCTGAGAATTCCCGGTTTTCCCGGTTTTCCAGGTGGCGTGGGAACCCTGTTATTCTAAGCTTTGCTCAATCTTTTTTGTTTTGTTTGTTTGGGGGTTTAACGACTACCATGAATAATTCAGTTGGGCTGTAAGCAGTTACCTGCCCCGAATTTAAGGCCACTAGCTCCAGCGGAAGGAGAGATCCAGTGCCATAAGTCAAACACTACATCTATGCCTCACTAGGATTTAAACCCGGATTCATGTTGTGCAAATGGTCAGATTGCTTAATCTTCAAATCCTATGATTATAGGATTGCAGTTAAGCCACCTTTGTAACTTTTTAATCTTACTCTTAACAACAGATTCAAATAAACCTCTTGACTCACCAGGTGCTCATTCCATTTCCTTGCAACACCTCAGCAGGTGTTATGGAAGTACTTCCAAAGTATTACATGTATCCTTCCACCAGAGTTGTCAGTCAGTTTGTTTACATTTCAGAACGTGGTTCTCCGTGCGTCACTATGCAATATAATAGTTCCACAATGAAACGCAAAACAGGGTTGGATTTTTTAAATATATATATATATCATCATCATCATCATCATTGTCAACCATTATCAATCCACTGCTGGACGAAGGTCTCCCCAAGTTTCCTCAACAATGGTCTGTCTTGTGCCAGTCTCCTCCATGTCACTCCCGCATACTTTCGAATTTCATCCACCCATCTTCCATGTGGTCTTCTTCTGGGTCTTTTCCTGTCCCTTGGAATCCAATCTAAAATTTCGGCTGTCCATCGATGGTCTGTTCTTCTGGCAGTATGTCCAGCCCATTGCCATTTCAGGGATTTAACTCTGATCATGATGTCTTCCACTCTTGTCATTTTTCGGATCCACGTGTTCCTCTTCTTATCTCTCCTGGTTACACCAAGCATGCACCTCTCCATGCTTCTTTGAGTTGTCTGCAGCCTTTGTATGTCTCTTTTAGCTAAGGTCCACGTCTCTGCACCATACGTAAGCACTGGAAGGATGCATTGATCAAACACTTTTCTTTTAAGACATAATGGCATATTGCTCTTAAAAAATTATGCTGTTTCTTCCAAAAGCTCTCCAGGCAAGTTTTGTACGCCGATTAATTTCTTCACCAATGTGACCCTCACTTGATATCTGCTGTCCAAGATAAACGTACGTGTCTGTTATCTCCAGCTTTTCTCCATCAATCGATAAATCTTCATTTCTTGTAAAAGCATTGTACATCACTTTTGTCTTCTGAAAGTTCATTTTTAATCCCACTTCTTTACTCTTGTCAGCAAGTTCCTGGATCATACTCTGCAGCTCTGATGGGGTAGTTGCAAAAATGACTATGTCATCAGCAAAACGAAGGTGGGTTAGATAATCTCCATTAATCTTTATCCCTTTGTTTTCCCAGTTCAGTGATTGAAAGACATTTTCCAATGTGGCATTAAAGAGCTTCGGAGATATGGTGTCACCTTGTCTCACTCCTTTTCCAATTTTTATGTGTGTTGTATTTTCAAACAGCCGAATCTTTGCACTTGCATTTTCATAGATGTTATTAATAATATTAATGTATGCATCTTCAATACCGCAGGATTTCAGAGCCATTGCAACTGCTGATGGTTTCACCGAATCAAAGGCTTTTTCATAATCGATAAAAGCCATGCACAATGGAAGTTCATATTCCCTCGCTCTTTCAATTAGTTCTCTCAGTACGTGGATATGATCTATTGTGCTGTAGCCACTCCTGAATCCAGCTTGTTCTCTTGGTTGAACCATGTCCAGTGTCACCTTCAAGCGGTGTGAAAGAACTTTAGTGAAGATTTTATAAACCACTGATAGGAGGCTGATAGGTCTGTAGTTCCTGAGATCCTCAATGTCACCTTTTTTATGTAGCAAGATCATTGTAGCGTTGTTCCAATCCTCAGGAGTTTTCCCTTCATTAAGGCATCGAGTGAAAATTTGGGCGAGTACTGTTTCGATTTCTCCACTTGCTTCTTGTATGATGTCTACAGTAATTCCATCTTCTCCTGGAGCTTTTCCCCACTTCATGTTCTTGATTGCATGTGCAACTTCTGCTGGAAGGACTGGAAGAACTCTGGTACTGGTACCTTTCATGATGTCTGGAGTTACATGTATCATCCCTTTCATATAATTTGGAGTAGAAATCTTTCACTCTTGTCAAAATTTCGCCTCTATTTCTTGTTACAGAACCATTTTCTTTTCTCAGTGCCATAATCTGTTTTTTTCCCCTTACTGAGATGTCCCTTTGCTATATACAGGGTGTCCGAGAATTATTGGACACATTACAAAATTATATAAAACAAAACATTAAACAAATAGAAAGAAACTGACTGTACTAACTTACAATGTAACTACGCAAGTTAATAAATTTCGATGTGAGGTCTCTCGGTTGCTCGTAGTACGTCCAAGCGATACTCGATTTCATGCCATGTATTGGCAAGCATCGGAGGAGTTATGGAATTAATAGCAGCTGTGATACACTGCTTCAGTTCCTGCAAAACAGTACAAGGCATCTGATAGACACTATCCTTCACATAACCCCACATGAAATAATCAAATGGACACACCAAAATAACTGAATGCTGTCTAGACACGGTACCAAACAATGGAGATAATTGCAGATTAAAAGATTACTTTTATTTACAACTTAAAACCATATATACATGCGAGATCTTTTAGACCCACTATGGGTCCATCATCAGGCTAAAGATTAAAATTAGCGGTCGCCACGTGGCGACTGGATAAAATAAAATGTCCAGTAGAAAAAATAACTTTAGTCGCCACCCTCAAAAATTTGCCTTTTTTCATTGTTAAAGAATTAATTTGCATTTTTAAAGCACTCCTGTTATACGAAATGCATTTTCAAATCATACAAATCGTGAGCGGTGAAAAACAGCCCTTTCCTCTGCAAATAAATGGGTACGACCTATTTATAGATTCACTCTTCAAAAACGGGGCCGGCTGTTTGTTTTCCCACTTAAGTCGGTGCACAAAGTAACCATATCGGGAATGGACACCTGTGGCTTTAGATGGAACTGTGGCATCACAACTCGTCTTCAGCAGCTCATTTTTTAAAGTTTGGTTTCTCTGAAAATGCACGATTTTCCATTGCTTAGGCACTTCTTGCTTATCATAAAATAAAATGGGCAAGCATTTTCTCTCTTGTGTACAAAAAGAAATCAAAGGTAGAAAATCGGGACTTCACTTTCCTCACCGTCTTTCATTCCACGCAGAGTCGCGTTTCCTTTGCACGTGTGAAGTTGGCTTTAAACAAAAAAAACAAAAAAACTCTTGCCTGCCCCTTAATACAGTAAAATGTTACTAAGGAATGGGTAAACACAAGTTTTTTTAGCGAATTTATACATCAAAAATAAGTACTGTATTGTTCACTCTGCCGTGATAGTCTGATAGTCATTTTTACGGGTCACGGAAAAGGTCGATTCCATCACGGGCGGAATAAGTACCTATTTTGAAATTTAATTTAGCTTTATAAAAGCGGAAAAGAAAAAAAAACTTTCGAAGAATAGGCTGTTAGAAATAACAAAAACTGCGCTTCACTAGAAAAAAAAATTAAAATACGAAGGTGTTCTTTTTCACTATTACTGAAGCTATTAAAAACGAGAAACATAATCAGAAAATATATAACATAAGAATATAACCGGAAAGTGAAAAGAAAGTGCATCTTGAGGTAAGAAAATTTCGAAATTTAGAAAACTACGAAACATTTTCATCCGTGCTAAAACAATCATTTTCAGGCGACGAACGGCATGAAAGTTGCTCAAATTATATCGGACAAATGTCGCGACATTAAAAACATCCAATAAACAGTCCCAAAAATGTTTGATGAATATTAGAATTTTGAAAACATGAAAATAAACTTTGAACAAATGATTAAATAACATTATTTCATAGATTTTTTATTTCCGTAGGATATTCGATGTTTCCCGTACTCCGCAGCGATCGACGATTTCCGCAGCGACTGTGAAGAATTCGTAGCTTTTGAAAGGTCTGAGGTTGGCAAACAGGAAAAAATGACAAATCATTAAAATTTTACCAAAACAACGTTTTTGAAGGGGGGGGGGGACCCGACAACCAGATTTTTTATTTCTGTAGTATATTTGTTTGATGTTTCCCGTACTCCGTAGTGACCGATGATTTTCGTAATGACTATGGGGATTTCGTAGTATTTGGAAGGTCTGTGGTGGGCAAACAGAAAAATATGACAAATTATTAAAAATCTACCAAAACTGAATGTTTTCCGGAAAAAAAAAAAAAAAAAGCTGACACTGTTTTCGAAAACCAGACAGAATCTGATGGAATCAGGATACTCTGCAAGTGTTCTTATTTCGTCATGACTATTTTTTCAACACTTGTGAAAGGTTCATCAATGTTTTTAATGTAATATTTATTAGAACAACCCAGGAAATTACTGAATATTTTCTGTTAGAAGTCAGGAATCATTGCAAGTCTGTAAAATAAAGTGACCAGGTTGGTATCACATTTCTCCCAATCTCATCTGTACCAAAAAATGATTCTGCTATAAGATATGAAATTCATTTTTGAAAGTTATACAGCCAGTTTTCATTTTGACACCAAGAAACCAAAAATAAATGGAATGAAAAGAAAAATTTAGCAGAATGGAAGCAGCTTCGAAACATGTCTGAACATGTTTGACCATCAATAACTCACTAAAAACTGCTAGAGAAACTAAAAACAAGCAATTTTTAGTACATGAAGGTCATAGCACAAATTGTTGAAATACTCAATACTGCTGACTGTTATGCCAAGCAATGCAGAAGTTAAGAGAATGCAAGGATTGTGGGCAATGTTCTTGATGACAAGACAATGCTCATGCAAATAATGACTTAGAAAATACAGCAAATTAAATAAAGTAAGCAAAAGTAAGTACTGCTTGAAAATTTTGACCCATCCACTGCTATCAATTTATGGTGGAGAGATCGAGAGATTTTTTTTTTTTTTGTGAACATAGCGAGAGACCAAATAAAAATGATTAAATTATCTTTCCAATAAAAACTGTCTTGAAAATTTGGTTGATGTGGTTGAAGAAAAATATAACTTTTAAGATTATATTTATTCATTTAATTGCACTGGAAAATAGACAGTGTGTCCTTGTAACTACTAAGCTTAAATTTAACTATGTCTAAATAAATGAAAGGTATTCAGTTCAGTGATAAAACGCGTATACAACACGAAATAGCCGTAAGGAAAGTGGCCACTAGATTTTGGCCACTTGAAAAAAATCACCAATTTTAATCTTTACATCAGGCACCGCAGAGGGGTGGTTCCGGGATTATAAAGTCGGAAAAAAAACCCCACAATGCATTGGCATGGAGGGCTTAAGCCCACGCATGCGCACTTGTTAAATGTATAAACATGCAAATATTATAAAAGTACAAGAAACACAATTATGGATTACGATGATATATACAATGATGTAACATAAAATGTCTCCATGATGAGGGTAATATCGACGGCATGTCATCATTACAACACTGGTTAGCAAATAGAGTTATACATAACTCTATTTGTAATATTTGCATGTTTACATATTTAACAAGTGCGCATGCGTGGGCTTAACAGCGGCACCTCCATGCCAATGCATTGGGGGGGGGGGGTCTGACTTTATAATCCAGGAACCACCATCCCTCTGCAGTGCCTGATGATGGACCCATAGTGGGTCTGAAAGATCTCGCATATATATATGGTTTTAAGTTGTAAGTAAAAGTTCATCTTTTAATCTGCAATTATCTGAATCTCCATTGTTTGGTACTGTGTCTAGACAGCATTCAGTTATTTTGGTGTATTTAGTTGGCACGAATAGCACAGACGTTTGGATAATCCAATGGAGTTAGATCTGGAGAGCGAGGAGGCCACGGAATGGGACCACCCCGCCCAATCCATCTGTTGGGGAAAGGCTCATTTAGGCACTTACGTACACACGTTGACCAATGCTGAGGCATGGGTCACAGTTCTCTGCTGGCATTATGAACGAATTTCCTGGGGCTTCGTCGGAAACTTTCATTAACTTGGTCAACCATCTCACCGCTGACGCTAGGCCTACAGACTCCTCCACGATGTTCCACACTGACAGTTTCTTTAAACTGTTTCACATCTACTGCTTAATTAAATTTGAATTCGTTGACGGAGGATTACAACCATACTCTAAACGGCACCGTCTTTTAACTTTAATGACAGACTTTAATTCCGCAAGCCATAACACGCACATTGCCTTCTGCTGTGTGGATGACTTGACTATTAATTGCGCATTTCTCATACATTCCTCATCAGGCCACACCTAGCGCCATCTATTGGATTCTGGGAATAACAATTCTGCAGAACAAAAATTTAGAAACCGTGTTAGTAATACGTGACATAGAAAAACAGGCAATGCTCATAGGTTTTTTTGTACACAATTTTGTAATGTGTCCAATAATTCTTGAACACCCTGTGTATATATATGTGTATATACAGAGATGCCAACAACTACGGAAAAAGCTCTTGTACTACGGAATACGGAAAAGTGCGATTTTTCTACGGAAAATTAACAGAAGTTACAAATTTTTTATTTTGCTTCTCCTTCCTCAATGCAATGGCGGGCACTTGACGATCCGTCATTCGTCTTGCGTGCGATGCTACCTGCAGCTCCCGTTCCAGCTGACAAGGTTGCTCGGATTTTAGTGTGAGCGACCGGCACCCGACGAGTGGCTTTACGCCGAGTCAAATGAAAACCCTCCCTCCCCAGCATGCACCAGTCTGCGGATGTTGAGTGCAGCTCGCATTGGTGGACGTGGGCAGAGTTTGAGTCAGAACCGTCACAGTGATCTCCTGAATGCGCTTGCGCAGTGCAGTGCAGCAACGAGCTCTTGAAAATCGTTTGGGGCAGAACGTGAGTGTCATTGCCAGGCATCAGAGGTTTTTTTTTATGCGTGCATCAGCCATTCATGTCAGTATTTAATATTTTAAAGGTTTTTTTTTCCTGCGCTGCAAAAAAAGTGAAGGCATATTTCAGGTTATTGTTTTGTTTTTGTTTTTTTGATTGGAGGTTTAACGACCACCGTGAGCAATTCAATGGGCTATAAGCAGTCGCCCGTCCCTAATTTAGGGTCACTGGTTCCAGTGAAGGGAGAGAGCCAGTGCCGTAAGACAAACACAACATCCATGCCTCACCGGGACTCGAACCCGGACCCCTTACGGACAAACGATCGGAGGCCAGCGCCTTATACCACTGCGCCACCGGGGCAGCTATTTCAGGTTATAAATACTGAATTTCAGAAGAAAGAATTGAAGTGGGAGAAGTGTATTAGCTTTTCAGCAGATAATGCAAACAAATACAATGATGGGGAAAAAAAAAAGGAGTTTCATCATTTCTATTAAAAAGAAAATCCATCAATGATAATTAGAGGTTGTCCTTGCCTCATGATACACATTGCTGCAAAAAAAGCTACATCAGTATTCGATGAAAATGTGGAGTTACTCTTAATTGACATCTTTTATTTTCTAGATAAAAGCTCCAAGCGTAAAAGCAGCTTTAAATTGCAACAACAGATTTATAGCCAGGAGATGAAGCCTCATCAAATTTTGAAATATGCCAGTACAAGATGGTTGTCACTAGCGAATTGTGTTGACCGTATCCTGGAGCAGTGGGAACCATTAAGAGCTTACTTTGTAGAAGATGAAAGTCATAATTTTCAAAATAAACATTTTCAACATATAAGATCATCTTTGAAAAAACCTAGCACAAAATTAAATCTTTTATTCCTTCATAGTGTTTTACTGTTATTCACAAAAATTAATCTTTTGCTCCAGCAAGATGCTCCATACATTCATAAGTTAAGAAGAACCATTGTGCAGTTCTTCATGGATCTTTTGGTTAGATTTGTGAAGCCTACTGCCATAGCTGATGTTGAGTTTAATTTTTCAAATAACAGTTTTTCAAAAAAGAAAAATCAGAAGGAAGACACAGAACTGGTAATTGGGGTAAAAACAAGAATGTATTTAAGTAAAATCATTTTAAACGAAAATGAACTTTCTAAATTCTATACATCTGTCAGAAAATTTTATGTTGAAGGATGTTCTTATATTCAAGAAAAGATACTGATCTATGATGAATTCTTAAAACATGCAGAAGTAGCAGATCCTTTACTTAGACACAGAACATCATTTACTTTTGTATTATACATAGTCAAGCGCTTTCCATTTATAATAACCGAAAGTGAACTTGATATACTGGAAGTGGAATTTGCCTGTTATCAAGCTGACAAATTAGAGACAATAGCTGAAACAGACAGAATAGATGTCACTTGGTTAGAAATCTCAAAATTAAGAGGTTGTAATGGAGCTGTTCAGTATGCTATTCTCCCGAAAGTAATGTTTGCAATACTTGTAGTTCCACACTCGAATGCTGCGAGTGAGAGAGTTTTTAGTTTAGTTCGAAAAAATCAAACCCATTTCCGACCTAATTTAGGTTTAGAAACTATAGAAGCACTTCTTATTGCAAAAATGAATATGTTCTCCTCTGGACAAGTGTTATGAAAAAATATTTTCTGCTGAGGAACTCAAATCTCCAAAACAATGTACAGCCAAATCACTAAAGAAAGCTGTTTAATCAATTTTTTTGTTTGTAAAAATTTTTTTTTCAGTCATGATGTTATATTGTTTTTCCATGTGAAAAATTTGAAATATTTTGATACAGATTGTCATGTATATAAATGAATAGGTAAGTAAAAAAATATTAATTAAATAAAATGAGTAATTCCACAGTTAAAATTATTCTTTTTGGTATGACTACTGAAAATTTGTATGAGTACTACTGAAAATATCTGAAACAAGGTGGCAACTCTGTATATATATACTGATAAAACACAAGTAAATGAAATAGAATGAAATGTGAAAAAACTCTAAAATTGTAATTTTCTTTTTACTTCTTCAGTGTGAAACCAATGTCTCCTGCAATCCATGTAACTCCACTGGCTGATAAGAGTGATATTTATCTATAATATATTGAAATAATCATGCATGCCAGTTACTATCCATAGCTGTGCACCACCCCTTCCCTTCCCTCCCCCACAACACAGCTGAGGATATAACTAACAGAAGATCGGAAAAATATTGCATAGTGACACATGAGCAGCTGTGGTCTAAAGCGTAAACATACGTATCTGTATCGGCAAATGCAGTGGGAGAATTTGCATAATACTTCGGAAGTCCAGCAGGTGTTATGATGGAAACACAAACCATAGTATTAATTGTATCTTGTAGAACACATTTACAATATAAAAAAAGGGGTCCCACCATCTTCACTTTCATTAATAATCATAATTTATTTCATGAAGTTACAATATGATTTGAGATTTGTGTGGCACTATTTGAGATGCAAGTTTTACTGCTACGGGGAAAAAGTGGGCCTTTGTTTTTTTTTAAGATAATAAGCATTTTTAGTGCGGTAGTTTTGAGAAGGTCAGAAAACAATTGCACAATAACACGTGGAAAGCTGTTCTGCCGCGGTTTAAAACGCAAACAAATCCGTCGGCAAATTCCACTGGATAATTCACAGAAGTTTTTTTATTGGTCCACGCATAGCCGATCCCTCAACTCTGAAAGCAGGATTTCCTCAAAAAAACTTTTGACTTATACACGGGTATATTCAGTATTTCCATGACTTGTTCTGTATCAGCATTTTCATCATTGGCAAGGTATAATGCAATACTCTGGAGCTGTATTAGCATGATCTATTGATGCCATGCTCTTTATTTGTCCAGAGATTAAAATATGAAAAATTAACCTTTAAAAATGAATTTCTTCATTTAATAATTTTTTTTTTTTTCTTACTTCTTCGGACTCCAGGGCATTACGTGACCGACTTTTCTGACGGAAATTCCACTTCCAGTTCAACATCTATGATGAGCGGATTATACAGTAAATTTTTTTCCTGAATGTCACAGTCTGCAGATTATATGACAGTGTGGATTATACAAAGGAAAAAAAAAAAAATTATGTGAATTTTGCGGTCTGCGGATTATATGCCGGTGCGGATAATAGACGAAAATTACAGGAATCCTGTTACAAAGAAATCAAGTTTTAATGCTCTTTCTAGAGACAAAACAAAAAATGATAAATTTTGAACCCTTCATCAGCAGATTGCTTTAAGATGCAAAGTTTGCTATGTCTCAGTTTTCTGCTTGTAAAATAGCCACTGCAGCACAACTGGATGATTACCGTCTCAGCAGAGCCACGGATGATGTAGCGGCAGTGCTAGGGGAGGCTTGCCACAGTGTTTGTTTACAGCCTCACACTTGCAGGAGAGTTTTACAGCAAACAATTTTGTCAACATGTAGATTATCGTGCAAAATTCAGGGAAGAAAAATTTCTAAAAACTGCGACATACATCCTTTTTGAAATCAAAAGTGTTCAAGAAAAAAAAAATGCTTAATGATAGTCATTTTCAAAAAGTTTATGCAAAATTTACCTATCTAAGTAGGGCGTGGGAATGTAGTAAGCGGTGACGATGATGCTCGGTTGCCCGGGGAGAGCCGTGTCGTTTGGGACGGGCACGAGTGCCGGTGACTGATGCAGATAGACACTGCAAAAGATTAATGTTTTGGTACAGCCACCAGCTCGTCTGAGCCAGATGCCATTGCTCTTCTCTATTGTCGCTGACAGAAACAGCAACACAAGGACTGTTCACCTACCAACATTGAAAAGAAAAAAAAAATTGAATAAATAAACAAATTTTGCCACCAATTTGGGGCCCCTGTTTGGGTTGGGGGCCTGGTGGCATAACCGTTAAGCCATCATTGCCGAAGACAGAAAATACACAGAAGATCGAGGTTTCACCCGATATTATAAAAACATCGATGTTTCTCACTGAAGTACAAATTCCCGAAATAAATCACTGAAGAATTAGAAATATTATAAAGTAAAAGGCAGAGGCCCTCCCATTGGCTGTGAAAGCAAAGCCTGCCTGTATTGCTGCATGTGTTTCATGGCTAAGTATCCTTCCATGCCCAACATGCAGTTAACCTAGCTTGCGGTCGCGCTGCACGGCTGGGCGTGATCTGTTTTCTGCGTTTTGCATAGATACGTACATTTTACGTAAAAAAAAATAATTAAAAAAGTGTTATTTGTTATTAACGAATTTTTTTTTTATTTTAAATCATTTTTGATTTCAAGAAGGATGTACATCACAGTTTTGTGAAATTTTTCGTTCCTGAATTTCACACCGTAATCTACACGTTAACCAAATTTTTTTTTAAATGCACTGTAAAGCTGAATTTTTTTTCACAATTTTCTATGAAATTACATACTTTAATTTTTTTTTTTTTTAAATTTTAGTTGGAGGTTTAACGACCACCGTGAGCAACTCAATGGGCTATAAGCAGTCGCCCGTCCCTAATTTAGGGTCACTGGTTCCAGGGAAGGGAGAGAGCTAGTGCCGTAAGACAAACACAACATCCATGCCTCACCGGGATTCGAACCCGGACCCCGTTCGGACGAATGATCAGAGGTCATCGCTTAGACCACTGCGCCACCGGGGCGCCGGCTACTTTAAATTATGTATATAATTTTTTCTCGTAAGTTTTAGCTAAATAATTTAGGACACCAAACTACATCTTTACCGTGTTTGGTTAGTCTTCTGATTGTCCATTCATTAAGTAGTTCTGTACATTTCACGCAAATTTTTATTTGCATTGTTATGCTAATAAGTAGAATTCTGCAAAAAAAAAAAAAAAAAAAAAAAAAGATTTGTTTGTCGAAATGAAATATTGAATAATAAAAAGACATTATTTCTAGTTTCTTTGCCCTGTTAACAGTACTTCACGATAATTTCTTTACATTTCATGAGGATTTTTACTTGAATTGGGACACTAATAAGTAGAATTCTGTAAAGATAAGATTTATTTTGTAGAATTTTTTTATTTTTTTTATTTGTGGTTTAACAACCACCGCAAGCAACTTAGTGGACTATACAGTCGCGGGTGGCCTAGTGGGCAACTTTCGTGACTGCCACGGAAAGGACCTCAGCTTCGATCCCAGGAAGGTATGAACACTCAATCCACTAAATATCCACCGTGCGTCGGATGGGCACGTTAAGCCGTCAGACCCCGGGTACTAGCCCTCGGTAATAAATAAGGGCGTCTTCCTCCCCTTTCTGCTTTGCTTCCGTGTCACTTTTCTATCGGGCACTCTAGCCCAAATCTCCTAGCTCCCTATTTCTTAGAGTTGTTTAAGACCTGGGGTCAGACACACCCTTCCTAAAATCCTCTACATATGATCATTTGATCAGTGGGCTAGAAGCAGATCATTGGCTAGAAGCAGATCATTTGATCAGTGGGCTAGAATCTCACTGGGTCCCATCGCGGACGAATGATCATAAACCATCACTTAGACCACTGCACCAGCTTTTGTAGAAATGAAATGTTGAATAATTGATAGCAATTATTTCTAGGTATTAAAAACTACACAAAATTTTGATGGCTTATAACATATATATGTCTACCCAGCCAATTCAGTTCCAATAAATTTTCTGGCACTACACATTTCCATCAGAGGAACCATATTTTGAAACTTACTCAATGATTTTTTTCTCAATCAGTCAAACATTTTGTCACATGGTAACTGCTTTTACTAAATACAGTAAGCACACAACATACTTAGAAAAATCACATCTGCAATCGTGTACTATCCTGCACAAAAGACTTACGTTTAGGTAGAACCAAGAATATAGTTTCAGTATTTGACAAAAACTTTGCTGCTAAATAAAATAAAATTGGCACAGCACCAAGCGACGCAGTGACAACAAACATTGCATATCCAACATCAGTGTCGAATAATTTACACTTGAATTGGTCACTCCAAAGGTGATGGGTTACATTCATGGCATCAGCAATATCAGCACACACAGTTAAGCCTGGCTGATTATCTGTCAGTTCCTTTACAATTCTCTTGTACATGGTACTAAGATGTTCATAAACAGCCTTGCACTGTATGCAGGTACTATTTGCAATATCATCCTCAACCTGAATTTCATTAAAACAATCAATTACCTGCTTCATGGCCTGAAAGAAATTAATAGTTTGGTTTGACAAAACTGATAAATCTGTGGCACCACCAGCACTTTCATAGCAGGTATCACAGTTTGCTTCAGACCAAAGGCTTAATACATTTCCATACATGGTTTTGGCTACCTCCAATTTATCCTTGCCAAAAAAAACATCTTTACACTTGGTTATATTTTCTGAAGCCTCCATCAACTGCTGGTATGCAAACAATGTATCATTGTAAGATGAAACACAATACTGGCACAAAGTAATGGGGCGTGCATTCATTACTGCACAGGTAGTAAAATCTGCAGCACTTCTTGCCAACTCTGTCTGAAGATCACGACATGATAATGCTGGGAAAGTCAAAGGAAGCACTGAAACTTCAGCTACATCATTATTTGTAGATCCAGTAACGTCTTTATTTCTTATATGTTGAAATGTGTGACTGACATTTTGAAATTCCACATCGTTGTCAAACACTCTTAAGTTTCTATGGGATTCATCAGGAATAATTTCACGCCTATTCCTATTTAACGCAAGAGATTGTAAGTCACCATCTAGCCCTTTGCTAGACACTAAAACTGAATCTTCGTCGGACGCGATAGAAGACCTTGTCACAACTGAATATAACAGCACCAGAAAGTAAAATCTGTCATAACACTTTCCCGCCATTAAATAACGCTGTTTCAATATATAGTTAGCGACAAAAATGATACTCTACGAGAAAACTCTTACTCTTTAAATTTCCACTCTTGTCGACACATGGGGCACAATTGATGCACTTGTTGGGAATTCAGCCACTTCATAATACAATGAATATGAAAGCAATGAGAACACTGGCCCCACACTAAAGGGCAATCATCGCCAGGCATTTTACAGTCCGGACAACAACCATCAAAAGGCATTCGACATATTCCGCAATTGTCATCATTGGCTATCCATCTCCATGTAGCCACACCAAAATACTCCTTAACCTTTATTTTCATTTCTCACTTGCCGAGATTAAAGCAACGACATAAATAGATTAGAAATGTTATCTACGTTTCATGTACCAAGATCATCTACGGCGTTTACAAAATATCACACTATAATCTGCTAAAATTTCATTTCGAAATTACTCACACCAAACGTTGAAATCACATGAGTTTGACTAATATAAGTCACATGATCTATCAAGCTCGATGCAAAGAATATAAACGCTTCGCGTGAAGAAGCTCAACTCTCGTAAAGATAATGTAAAACAGGCGACAGCAGCGCCACCATATAATGCGGCCGTAGATGCTCTGCGGGAAAGTTAACATTCAGGCGCAAAAAGCGCAATTTCCCAGTAGTAGCCATAATAATAAAAAAGAAAAAAAAAAAGACAACCGCAGTTTCCAAAGCTACAATTTTTTCTCTACCCTTCCGAAGTTGGTAAATTAAACGCCCTGCGCTGGGGAAATTTTCTCAACAGATCTGAAAAACATCCGTTCGTATCTGAATAGGTTCGAACCTGGGCCGTTGGCGCGATAGCTAAACTCTCTACCGACCGGACTAATTCGTCACGTTCGAGTATATGCTTAAAGCTGTCTGTTTGGTATGCAATGTGTAATTGAATGCTTCCCTCTTTCATTTTACAATATTACGAGGTATTTTTCATAAAAGTCAGTTTCATATAATTGATAAATTAATTTTTTCAACGTAACGATAGCTTTTTTTCAGCAAACGTTGTTTTAATGGTTTTCCAGGATATTTGTTTCAAACGGTTTCAAATTTGTTCTTGTTATTCATCCACTCCATTCCATGAATTGTTATTCATCGGAATGGAGTGGGTGTATTTCATGGCTGTAATATAAACGCAGATCTAGATGAGAACAACAAAACCTTTGAATAAAACGCCAACACAAACAAGCGTTTATATTCTTTGAACACAAACACGCATGCTCAGTCTAACTCAGTCTGCTCGGCATCCTGCGGCATCAGCCTGTAATGTTGGCTTCTGTGTAGTAATTCTTTGCCGCATAATATAGTGGCGCTAGTTACGTCTCGCTGAGCCTTACCTTCTTATCAGTTAGATATTCTTTGCTCGATGTGTAGGACCATTGGCAATCTCCGCGGCCCGCTCTTCCTCTAGCGGCGAAAGGAAGAATTGCTATAGTACGGACATGGTACGGATAACATTCTTAGCTGTTCTTAGATCGTTGCTTAGGTTCGGTTGGCTTGTTTTGAGGTATTCTGGAAATACATTCTGTAATTAGAGAGTAGTGTAATAGAGAATTCCGCAAAAAGAACAATTCATATTGTTGCGTCCCGCAGTATCGTTCCCAAGGTTCCAGCTATGTTTTTCACAAGCTAGCATAAACGTTTGTGCCTTGCATTTGAAATCCTTCCAGTGAGATCCTACTAACCTAGTAACGTGTTTGAATGAATAATAAACAAGAGAACATGGTTTTATTGCATAGTAATAATTTAAAATTCCATATTTCTGCATGCTCTTGAAAACAAGTATTTCCTGTTATCCGTATAAATTTAAACTCCATGAAGGAACAAGATTTGCAATGTTCTGTCAACAGTCACTCTGACTTTACAGATGCATTTGTTTTGTCTAATTTACAGACGGAAAAGCAAAACTAATCTGCCAGTATACCTACTAAAAGTGTGGCGGGTGTATGGGGGCACCAAAATGTGACTTTCCCAGAGTCCTACTAATTCTTGCTATACCCCTGTAGGTATTGCTATATCACTTGTCTAAAAATGTAAAAATAACCTGTTACAGTAAAGCATTACTACTACACAGTGTTTACACGCCCCACTTCCGCCTGCTTTACATGAGCACTCAAAAGACTACAGAAATTTCAATTATTTCTGTCTAAAACCCCGTTGATCGAATAAGGCGACGCGACGATGTTACTGCAGTTGATTGAATGCAATGCGAAACTATGTGGATTTCTTTTCTATCTTCCTTCTTAATTCCACATGAAATTATATGACCTCTATTAAGAATCACTTCCCCTTCTTTGATGCATCGTGAATTTTTCGTAGCGCACACAAAGTTCATTATCTCAAGGACTGAGAGTGTTAAACCAGCCATTCCTACATACAACTTTAAGGAAACACGTGCAACGTTATCCGTACTAAAAGAAGTTTGTTTATGTTTGCGCAGCGCCTCCTATAGTTCATTTAGGTTCCCAATCGTGCAGGACTGGCAGGACTCATGTTTCTGTAAGAAAAGCAAAATTTTCCAGACTCATTTTCAGAAATTCCCCACGCAACCAGCCTCTTGAACCAAAGGGCTAGGTATAATCTTTTGCAGTTGTGGGACACTACTTGATCACCGCCCTACTCGATTGAGCAAGCGGTAACGCTTCGCTTTCAGCGGCCTGTCGTATCGGAAAAAAAGCAGGAATCATCTGATAGTTCCCATTCTTTCCGCAGAGACGGTGGGGCGCTGGAACCCTCCTGTTCACTCGCGTTTTCTTTCTTTTTTTTTTTTTTTTTTTTTGATTGGAGGTTTAACGACCACCGTGAGCAACTCAATGGGCTATAAGCAGTCGCCCGTCCCTAATTTAGGGTCACTGGTTCCAGGGAAGGGAGAGAGCTAGTGCCGTAAGACAAACACAACATCCATGCCTCACCGGGATTCGAACCCGGAACCCTTACGGACGAATGATCAGAGGCCAGAGCCTTAGACCACTGCGCCACCGGGGCGGCTCACTCGCGTTTTCCACAGTTGTTATGCATTACGTCAGGTAGAAAGGAAATCATGAGCTAAATAAAAATTAATATTGGCATTGTTTCTGAAGGGAATTTTTTGGGGTTAGGATTAAAACACCCACATATACGATACATACATCCAGCGAAAAAAAAATGTACTACATATTATAACAGCAAAGCTGCATACCAAAATATACGATTATTCAGTTATGACTTATGAGCAAACACCGTGTACTCGTTCAGATTGGTAAATAGTATGTTTATCTATCTGGTACCACCATTTAAATGTCAATAAAGAAAAGCTATCCCTTACTAAAAACTTTTATCAAGTTAAAGTAGCTCATACAATGTAACAACGACTAAAAAATTGCATTGCAAAATAAATCGCAATTATTGACAGAAAAAAAACGTAATATAACAAAACAATTTTTTTTAATCAAAGATAAAAAAAGGGGGGGGGTGAAATATCCGAACGATGATCACATGAATACAGTTTTACTGCACAAATATTTTCCATTTTTATCATCTATGGTGGTTGGTTGTTTTTGATTATTAACCAACATCGCAACATTGAGCACTATTTATGCTACTTTAAGGATAAACCCCGAATGATGGGGGTTAGACCAACGCCCCCTGAAACAAGGTCGCAGCACCAGTTCTGGACGTCATCATAGGAAGACCTTGCCGTAACCGCCCAACCTAGTGGAGGTGCTATCTAACGTAACGGTGATCTCCCGTACTTATAGATGTTTACGAAACTATAACAGTTGAAACTATGTTCTTTCCAACTATTTGAAACAAGTATTTGCGATGTTAAAAAAAGGTATTTGTACTGAGTAAATAGAACAAGATCTGTAAATTCAGTATTTTAAGTTTTTTATTTATGAATTTTATTTGGAGGGCGGGTTTTTTCGAAAGCCAGTGATACAATACGTTCATTCTATTAGTGAAAAACAAATGCAATGAAACTTGGGCGGGGGGGGGGGGGGGTTAGTAACTCGATTTTAAGCTATCTTGATAGCTAAATAAAAACGGAAATTCCGTTTTAATTTTGCCACTTGCAATGGAAAGACTCCCAGAAGAAAGTTAATAAATAAGACAACCTCGGTGCATTGAGTTGCCAGATCTTGTTCTATTTATTCATCACAAATTATTTTTCTTCTGTTTCTTTAATTTGTTGTTGTTGTTGTTATGTTATGTCCGACTCTAACAAAAGGCCGACGCATGATAAGGACTGTTAAGAAATCTATTAATCTCTTACCTTATTTGTCCATTCAGAAACGCATTCATTCATTCTTTTAGTAAACTAAGATGTTTAATAGATACTTTGTTTTAACTTTTGAAATTTTGTTTAACTTCAAGTAAGGATCCTTTTAAGGTGGACGTCAAGTAATTCTGCTACCTATACTTTCAATGGAAAAACTTTTATACACATTTCCTTCACAATCAGTGTGTTCCTATTTTTAAAACTTAACCATAATTATATTAAAAAACAATAACGTTTCCTTTAGTGGTGTTGAAACCAGGAAAAAGATGGCGCGACTTGTACTTTGATGACGTCAGTAGACAAAAAAATGTCGGATTGCATAATTATGGTTATGTTTTAGAAAATATTAAGTATTCCAAGTTATAAAATGAAGCTATTTTAATCGATGTTCAAATTTTCATCCTTAGGAACGAATTAATTGTGTAGAAAATGTGTACAGAAGTTTTTCCATTGGAAGTATAGGAAGCAAAACTACTTGACGTCCACCTTAAAAATGCCATTTTCACTTCCTTCCACACAGATCAGACAACCAACTGAGAGGGTGGGAGCCTGCGCAAGAGTTTCGGCTTGCAACAGGAAGTATTCAATTTATTTAAAAATCACCTTCTAGAACACTCTATATATACTTAGTAAGAGGTTCATGATAAAGGTTTTTAAAATTAAAAAATTAGACTAAACAAAATAACTTTTTAAATTATGAAAAAAATAGGAAAGTAGTGTAACACGATAGTACGAAAAGATGAAAAAATATAAATGGATTCATTTTTTTTACTTTAATAGTGCCAAATGCTTTATTTTTAATTTATGATGTTCCGTAATCATTAAATAGATCACTGACTACATTATAATATTGTTAGTAAGTTGTTGAAATCTTTCATATATAGGCAAAATCGAATTAAGTATTATATTTTAACTTTTGTAATAAAATACCAACAAAATCATGATATCGATATATGTTTTAGTTTTTATTTGACGCATTTATAATTTTCAGTTTTATTTGTTTCACATTCACAAATACTTTTTTCTTACTATCTCTAATATTTACCCTTGCTCCAAAGTTGCAGCACTATCTAGGCATTCAAGTTAAGCAAAAGTTTTTCTAAATATGTTAGATGAAAAAGTGGTTTATCTTCAGTTAAGAAATCTTTTTGCACCGTCAATTTAATAGTTCGAAGTGTTCTCATTTTTGGTCCAACAGTGTGCCATAAGTAGTAGCATTACCTTAGGGAATTAAAGATGAAAAGTAATAAAACTTAGTTTTAACACCCTGTTGGTGGGTGCTAAAACTAGGTTTTTTATTATATATCACGGTGTATGATAGTCAGGGCATACGACTCTGGAAACAAAAATTGCCCGTTAATGTCACTTGCCACTAGATGGCGCGACGAACGTGTGGGCCTATGATTTGATACAACCTATGGTTTCTTATATAAGGAAGCGGCACAAACATTCTTATTTTACGGATCCTATTTTGCTTGGAATTAAAAAAACAATAACCTGGAACGCTTCGCAAACATGCATTTTTGTGCCTATCACATGGAATTCGTTAAATAAGCGTTATATATATAATTTTTTTTTTTTTTGGCCACAGAGCGAGTACTATAACGTAAAGATTGAGCAGACAACGCTGAGTTTTTTACTGACGCAATAGAGAATAGACCCTTTATCGTAAAAAAATTGTACTTCTTGTAAAATGAGATGGTGCTGTACATTCGGAGGAGCAATTTTAACACGGAGTATCAGTTTTTGTGTAAGTCATTGGAGCATCGTTAACGGAAACTGCTGATTTTAAAAACTTACCGAAATTTTCGAAAAAAATAATTTTGATTAATCTTTAGCTCGAGAAATCATTCACTATTCATGTTTTCATTTAGTAATAAACAATATATCTTACACACTTGTTTTATTTTTGTACCTAATCATACTAATGAATAAGGCGCTCCCTCCATCTGTGCTGGTGATAACGGCAGAGAAAGTGTATCGTGACAAAATGGCTATTTTTTCTCGGCGGAGATTTCCCCGACTTGCGTGCATATAGTCAAGATATAGTACGATGAACGTATTTGATGTCAAGGGATAAAATTTGTGATCCTACACTTAAACAACGGTTAATGCTCTTAACGTAAAATTTGTCCACATTGTAAGCTGTGGAAAAATGCATCACATCCTAATGCTTCCCGCCATTTTTCCAACTCTGTTGGTGTTACGTACTAAGCCATAATAAGAGACACGAACTTACTTTTAAGCAATGACAAACTTAATTCGAGAACATAAATTTTTATTTCGTATCAAAAATCATTCGTCCGCCTCATAACTCCGCCATTACCATTCATACCTCCTTGCCACAACCCCCCAACCACGTCCCTAGTAATTCTTTATAATGTTACAGTTGAGTCAATAAAGGTTGATACAAGTTCTTTATATGCTGCATAACTTGTCCGATAAACTATAGTTCCGTACAAAACACTTTCGCCCATACCTAAAACAGAACTGAACAGATTCTAGTCCGACATTTAGCTACACAATAAACTTGTATCCCGTTACGTAAAAGCATAATAGACGTACTTTACGTTCTGTATAGAAACTTCAAGTTTTCTGGAACTCCGTACAATATAATTACCCAAAGTAATAAAAAAATACTCAAGATAAATACTGTTTTTGCACTGATGAAAGCATAAGCACCATGTAATCCTATGATGGTTAGCGTGAACGTTCGGCCCACAACTCCTGAACGCCCCTGGCGAGCTGTGACATTAACAGTCCGTTTTTCAAGCTGTTGACAGCACGGAGAGTCGTATAATCTGACTTGATCATAAATGATCATATGTAGAGGATTTTAGGAAGGGAGTGTCTGACCCTAGATCTTAAACAACCCTTAGAAATAGGAAACTAAGAGATTTGGGCTAGAGCGCCCGATAGGAAAGTGACACGGACGCAAAGTAGAAAGGAGGAGCAAGACGCCCTTATTTATTACCGGGGGCCGGTACCCGGTGTCCGACGGCTTAACGTACCCATCCGACGCACGGCGGGTATTTAGTGGATCGAGCGTTCGTACCTGCCTGGGATCGAACCTGAGGCCCTTCCCGTGGCAGTCACGAACGCTGCCCACTCGGCCACCCGCGGCCGTATCATCTGACTTATCATACACCGTGCTATATATACACTGCTGGTCACCCACAATGCAACACCAAGAAGGAAGCATCCGATTGGCCTGAAATTCGCAGCATGCGTCGCCCGCGAGAAGACATGCAAACGATTGGCATTGCAGGGCATATGCAAATCATGGACGCCCGGCACACCACCGAGAAACACTATAAGAAGGGTGCTGAAAAGGCGGGGTGTAAGTAGTGGAAGTGTGTTGTGCTGCCGGACCTGTGCCGTGGGAAGCTTTCTGATGCCTCGTTACAGAATGCAGCAGTCATTCCAGCACGTTTCGGATTTCGACAGAGGACGAATAGTGGCTTACCGTGACACGTTTTATTGTACCGAGACATCGGCGTCCGTGTGGGACGATATCCAGCCATAGTGAAGCGAGTATGAATTCGGTGAGTGCAGGAGGGACGGACGGACCGACGTGAGCAATTGCCGCAGCCGCGACACACCACCGAACGAGAAAACTGGCATGTTGTGCGGCGGGCATTGGCGGCTCGCAACGCCACATCACGAACGTTAGCGCAGGAATTAGGGTGTGTTGCGCAACAACCTGTGTCAGCACGTACCGTCCGACGTCGTCTGCAGGAGCGAAGACTTGTCGCACGGCGCCCATTGCTGCGATTACCATTGACGTTACACCACCGGCGAGTGCGGCGGCAGTGGGCCGTTGAACGCCGCACCTGGACTACGGAAGAGCACAACATTGTCTTTACCGACGAATCCTGTTTCTGCCTGCAACACCACGACAGTGGGATCCTCGTGTGGCGGCACCGCGGCGAGAGACTGTATGACGCCTGCATTATGCATCGCCATACCGGTCCGTCGCCTGGCGTTATGATTTGGGGCGCAATTGGATATGACATCCGCACCCCTCTGGTACGCATCGCCGGTACACTCAACAGCCACCGCACCATCTCCGACGTTTTGGAGCCTGTTGTCCTTCCTTACCTGCTGGACCTGCCAGCGTCCACGTTTCAACAGGACAATGAGCGCCCGCACGTGGCACGCATCGTGCAACAATTCTTCACGGCCTACCAGGTGTCACTGCTGCCGTGGCCCGCCTGTTCTCGTGATATGTCGTCCATCGAAAGCGACTGATTGCTGATCAGCAACCGAGTGGCTCGGCAAAAACCACCCACGGCTACGCCTGATGAACTGTGGCAATGTGTGGAAGTAGTCTGGTCAGACATACCCCAAGCCTACGCCTGATGAACTGTGGCAATGTGTGGAAGTAGTCTGGTCAGACATACCCCAAGCCTACATCCAAAGCCCTTTCGTTCGATGCCGCGGCGTGTAGCGGTCGTTAATGCCAGCCATGGGGACACACAAACTATTGATGTCTGCGTGTTCCGCAAGTCGCACGGGCCTGTAAGCTCAATCGTTTCATCTTTGTATCTGTTGTTATGTGTCCAGTAAATCTGGCTTTGCTATCTCGTGTCCTTCTTGGTTTTGCATTTTGGGTGGCCAGCAGTGTATATGTTTTGCCACACATGGTAATTTGCTTTCGTGCACTTTGAAATTTAACCTGACATAATTATTTCATTGAATATCACTTATACACATCTAAAAAAAGCAGTGCAGTTCATTGCAAGGAACACTTTATTTCCTGAAGACACTTAACAAACAATTTCTAAAAAAAAAAGCTTTAAACGCAGGACTGGAAGAAATGTTTGGCAAATTAACTTGCTTGTTAGTTTACCGTGATCCTTTTAATGGCATTTTAAAACTGGGTATTTTTCCAGTTTTGGAAGAATATATGTCGATAAGTTTTGCATGAAACAGTTTTATGGCAAATATGGAAGAGATTTTTTAACAAAATATTGTATGATAGAAAGGATCATAATAAATGCTGATGTTGGGTAAGTCAGTCCTCCACGGTCTTGATTTGCGATTAAATTAAGAATGGGTGCCATGCAATTAGAGTTAGCTAATTTTTTCTGAGCACGAGGGGCAGTCTATTCTTTCATCAATAACTTTCACTAAACATCCAGCCACAAAAGCTAAACTTGCAAACTTTAAGCTGACTCTTGGGGTTTCTTGTTAAGGGGAGAAATACTACTCTACAACCAAAAGTAATGCCACAGAAGTACAGTATTTCAAATAAAATGAAACTGAAGAGGAGTCAAATTGAATTGAATAAAGACTGTTACTGATTAGGAATAGGGAAGAAGGGGTGGGGGTGGGTACTTGCATTTCGCTAAAAGTGTGTTTATGTTTATTCACTATCAGCCCCTGCGAAACTGCTGAAATTTCTACTAGCTACATTGGCTAGTAGAATTTCCAAAATTGTGCAGGTAGAAGTATTGTTATTTATTTTTTTAAATTTCCTCACTCCGCGATTTTTGGGGTGACGTTGCTCGCGCATATATATATATATATATATATATATATATATCTGATGCTGACCTTGGCTACATACAATGGACGCTCCCTATCTTCTGATTCAAGGCTTCTTGAATTGGAAGAGGAACTACAAAGGATCAAGTGGGACATCGTGGGGCTAAGTGAGGTAAGGAGAAAAGGAGAAGATCTCATCGAACTGAAAAGTGGACATCTCTTCTACTATCGTGGGACAGATACTGGCAGAACTAGTGGTGTTGGATTTATAATAAACAAGAAACTGAAGGATAAAGTTGTAGAAATTGAAAGTTCCTCTGACAGAGCTGCACGACTTGTTATCCAACTCTCGAAAAGATACCAGGCTCAGATTATTCAAACTTATGCACCCACCACAAGTCATCCTGAAGAAGAAATTGAAGAATTTTATGAGGAAATTTGTCATCTAAATAATAAAGGTAAGCAGCACTTGAAAATAATTATGGGAGATTTCAATGCAAAAATAGGGCAACGGCAACAGAATGAAACTTCAGTAGGTAAATTCGGTCACGGCAACAGAAACCAGCGTGGAAATACTCTCGTTGAGTTTGCAGAGGCAGAAGGGTTTTTCATATTGAACTCCTTCTTCAAGAAAAAGCCACACAGGAAATGGACATGGAGACATCCAAATGGGACGACAAGTGAAATTGATTTTATTATGTGTAACAAAAAATTCGTCATAGAAGACTGCAGTGTGCTAAACAAGTTCAACACAGGTAGTGACCATAGATTGGTGAGATGTAAGATGCACCTCAACACTAAACTTGAACGTGGCAAGCTCATAAGACAAACAAAATCTATTGACATAACCAACCTTAAAAAACACCATAATACCTTCAAGTTGGAACTGAAGAACAGGTTCTCTGCTTTAGAAGGCCTAACATCGGAAGAAGTGGACATCTCTGAAGTTAACAGAAAAGTAACCAAAGCTCTTATGGAAACAGCAACAAAATTAGCTGGGTCTAAGAACAAGTTGCATGTAAACAAATTATCAGGAAAAACGAAAATGTTGATGCAAAAAAGAAGAGAGATGAGGACAACTAAAGAAGATGTGACTTCCAAAGTGGAATATATAGAGCTATGCAAGACAGTAAGAAAAAGTATCACTGAAGACGTAAGAAAATTCAACTGTGAACTAGTGAGGAAAGCAATTGAAAACAACCAAAGCCTAAAGATAGCAAAGGGACATCTCAGTAAGGGAAGAAAACAGATTATGGCACTGAGAAAAGAAGATGGTTCTGTAACAAGAAATAAAGGCGAAATTTTGACAAGAGTGAAAGATTTCTACTCCAAATTATATGAAAGGGATGATACATGCACTCCAGACATCATGAAAGATACCAGTACCAGAGTTCCTCCAGTCCTTCCAGCAGAAGTTGCACATGCGATCAAGAACATGAAGCGGGGAAAAGCTCCAGGAGAAGATGGAATTACTGTAGACATCATACAAGAAGCAAGTGGAGAAATCGAAACAGTACTCGCCCAAATTTTCACTCGATGCCTTAATGAAGGAAAGGTTCCTGAGGATTGGAACACCGCTACAATGATCCTGCTACATAAGAAAGGTGACATTGAGGATCTCGGAAACTACAGACCTATCAGCCTCCTATCAGTAGTTTATAAAATCTTCACTAAAGTTCTTTCACACCGCTTGAAGGTAACACTGGACATGGCTCAACCGAGAGAACAAGCTGGATTCAGGAGTGGCTACAGCACAATAGATCATATCCACGTGCTGAGAGAACTAATTGAAAGAGCGAGGGAATATGAACTTCCATTGTGCATGGCTTTTATCGATTATGAAAAAGCCTTTGATTCTGTGAAACCATCAGCAGTTACAATGGCTCTGAAAACCTGCGGTATTGAAGATGCATACATTAATATTATTAATAACATCTATGAAAATGCAAGTGCAAAGATTCGGCTGTTTGAAAATACAACACACGTAAAAATTGGAAAGGGAGTGAGACAAGGTGACACCATATCTCCGAAGCTCTTTAATGCCACATTGGAGGGTGTTTTTCAGTCGCTGAGCTGGGAAAACAAGGGGATAAAGATTAATGGAGATTATCTAACCCACCTACGTTTTGCTGATGATGTAGTCATTTTTGCAACTACCCCATCAGAGCTGCAGAGTATGATCCAGGAACTTGCTGACAAGAGTAAAGAAGTGGGATTAAAAATGAACTTTCAGAAGACAAAAGTGATGTTCAATGCTTTTACAAGAAATGAAGATTTATCGATTGATGGAGAAAAGCTGGAGATAACAGACACGTACGTTTATCTTGGACAGCAGATATCAAGTGAGGGTCACATTGATGAAGAAATTAATCGGCGTACAAAACTTGCCTGGAGAGCTTTTGGAAGAAACAGCATAATTTTCAAGAGCAATATGCCATTATGTTTTAAAAGAAAAGTGTTTGATCAATGCATCCTTCCAGTGCTTACGTATGGTGCAGAGACGTGGACCTTAACTAAAAGAGACATACAAAGGCTGCAGACAACTCAAAGCAGCATGGAGAGGTGCATACTTGGTGTAACCAGGAGAGATAAGAAGAGGAACTCGTGGATCCGAAAAATGACAGGAGTGGAAGACATCATGATCAGAGTTAAATCCCTGAAATGGCAATGGGCTGGACATACTGCCAGAAGGACAGATCATCGATGGACAGCCGAAATTTTAGATTGGATTCCAAGGGACAGGAAAAGACCCAGAAGAAGACCACATGGGAGATGGGTGGATGAAATTCGAAAGTATGTAGGGGTGACATGGAGGAGACTGGCACAAGACAGACCGTTGTGGAGGAAACTTGGGGAGACCTTCGTCCAGCAGTGGATTGATAATGGTTGACAATGATGATGATGATGATATATATATATATATATATATATTCTATAAAGAAGATACCTAAGCAAAAAAATACATATATAATTTTGACTCACACCTAGTACAACATAGAAAAGGTTATGTATCTACCTGTGTGAGTAAAAGGAGAAAAGATAAAAAATAAAATAAAACAACTGAATGTAGAAGGTGTCGAGAATACTGAGCCTTGGCTTTATCAAGGACCAGCAAAAACTCTGCATTTTCTCACTTCCACAAAGACCTAGTTGGAAATGGGTTTCTGCAAGGCCATAGATGCAAGTAACATTCCCACCTAAAATAGTTTAAAAAATATATATAAGTCATGTCCTCCGTAGAGTTGCATGACCTAGCACTAGTTAACAATTTCGCTTGCATCCATTAACCTTCCTGGCCAGACCCATGCTCTTCATCTGTTACTATTAAACAGAGAGAAGAAGATTAAAGAGAACTCAAGCTGTGAGAGTGACATAATAATTAGAAATGATTTTCAGCCATAACGAAATTCCAAGTTCGTTTGAGAGAGAATTTTTGCAACCTTCGTTTTAAATTCTAAAGTTTTTCCTTAGTCTTCAGTTTTGCTCTTAAGTATATATATATATATATAGGTCTCCCCAAGTTTCCTCCACAACGGTCTGTCTTGTGCCAGTCTCCTCCATGTCACTCCCGCATACTTTCGAATTGTCCACCCATCTCCCAGGTGGTCTTCTTCTGGGTCTTTTCCTGTCCTTTGAAATCCAATCTAAAATTTCGGCTGCCCATCGATGGTCTGTCCTTCTGGCAGTATGTCCAGCCCATTGCCATTTCAGGGATTTAACTATGATCATGATATCTTCCACTCTTGTCATTTTTCGGATCCACGAGTTCCTCTTCTTATCTCTCCTGGTTACACCAAGCATGCACCTCTCCATGCAGCTTTGAGTTGTCTGCAGCCTTTCTATGTCTCTTTTAGTTAAGGTCCATGTCTCTGCACCATATGTAAGCACTGGAAGGATGCATTGATCAAACACTTTTATTTTAAGACATAATGGCATATTGCACTTGAAAATTATGATGTTTCTTCCAAAAGCTCTCCAGGCAAAAATCTCCAGGCATTAAGTTCTTCATCAATGTGACCGTCAC
This sequence comes from Macrothele yani, assembly GCA_039090855.1. Taxonomy (NCBI): domain Eukaryota; kingdom Metazoa; phylum Arthropoda; class Arachnida; order Araneae; family Macrothelidae; genus Macrothele; species Macrothele yani. The sequence goes on from CM077028.1 coordinate 101,629,389, forward strand.
TTGATATCTGCTGTCCAAGATAAACGTACGTGTCTGTTTTCTCCAGCTTTTCTCCATCAATCGATAAATCTTCATTTCTTGTAAAAACATTGAACATCACTTTTGTCTTCTGAAAGTTCATTTTTAATCCCACTTCTTTACTCTTGTCAGCAAGTTCCTTGAAGCTCTGATGGGGTAGTTGCAAAAATGACTACGTCATCAGCAAAACGAAGGTGGGTTAGATAATCTCCATTAATCTTTATCCCTTTGTTTTCCCAGTTCAGTGATTGAAAGACATTAGGAATAGAATAATTGCCGTACTCCTAATAAATTTATAATAAGGAATAGGTTAAAACTTTTGGTGAAAAGTCTTTATTAGACTTTCCACTTAAAGTTTTAAACTTGCTCTCGGATTTTCAACAGAGGCAAAATATTGTCACACAGACCCACCCTTAAAAAAGTCTGAATAAGCGTCAAGCGCCTGTTGGAATTTGCATCATACCAATGCGAATTCCTCACACAACCCACAATCAATATCCCCATGATCTTACAACTGAATTCAAAATACTTTTATGTGAAACAAGCCAATGGCACATTCCCCCAAAATATCCAATATCTGTCAAAAATGATTTTTAAAATGGACTTACATTTATTGATTCTGCACCCGTCTCACGTTTTCCTTTGCTTTTAAGTTTCTCCATTCAGCCTTCAAAGATCAAAATTCTTCTCTGATCACGAAAACACTAAAAAAAATTGCACTTTTGTAAGCACGCATAAAGCACGGAAGTAAAACTGGTGAAGTATCTGAACTAGAGATGAGCTCGGGCCCAGCCCGGGCTCGGAATTACACATCTTGAATTTCATTACTGTAATTAATTCAACACGTGTAATTCCGAGCCCGGTTGAATTACACGTGTTGAATTTCATTGTGCATTTGTTACCATGGTGGAAGGATTTTCAATTGCCTAAGCTAGCTGCCATTGCAAGACAAATTTTGCTTAGCAAGACTTGCATTATGCATTGTCCAAAGCTATGGCCCAAGCAAGGATTAGTTTAAGGAGGTCTGGTTTCGAAAAACTGGGAAAAAAAATCACATTCCCATTTTTTGTATTTTATTAAAAATCAAGAATCTTATCTTTAAAATGATGTATTAATTTCCAAAATTGTGCAGGTAGAAGTATGGTTATTTATTTTTTAAAATTTCCTCACTCCGCAATTTTTGGGGTAACGTTGGTTTTTAGTGCAACAGGTCGAGTTTTAGAGAAAAGAAGATTAAGTTGAAGCGCTGAGGCATTAGATGCAATTCTCTCTCTCTCTCTTTTCATGATGAACTTGATCTGGAAACTGCACACACATATGATAATATTGTGATTATTATACTATTAAGCGCAAAGCTTTGTTAATGTTACAAAATGCAGAATAATCTGGTCTGGAATGCTTTTACGTTCTTTTTTTTTATTTTGGAAATTTCCCTACATGCTTTTTTTTATAATCTACTACATGACTCTAAACTACCTTTACCAATTAGTATATATGGAAATTATTTTGCAAAGATTAGTTTTCTAGAGTCAAAATTTCAAACACTTGCAACTGTCTGTACGGCGTTGTACGTTTTATAATGCAATTTATTCAAAATAAAGTAAATTTAGAAATCAAATATAAATAACGAATGGAATTTTTTGTTCCTAAACGATTTTCTTTCTTTTTTTTTTTTTTTTTTTTTTTTTTTGATTGGAGGTTTAACGACCACCGTGAGCAACTCAATGGGCTATAAGCAGTCGCCCGTCCCTAATTTAGGGTCACTGGTTCCAGGGAAGGGAGAGAGCCAGTGCCGTAAGACAAACACAACATCCACGCCTGACCGGGATTCGAACCCGGACCCCTTACGGACGAATGATCATAGGCCAGCGCCTTAGACCACTGCGCCACCGGGGCGGCAACGATTTTCTTTCTTCAGCTTTTACCAAAATTACTTGTTCCCCTGATACGGTCGAAGGGCACGTTGATTATTTATTTATTTTCAAATACACATTTTAGAACATTTGGCTTTATGCGTAGTATTTCTAAAAAACATATTAATATTGTGAAGTGGATTAACTGAACTAAACTTTTTAAACTAATGATTTTTAAACTAATGATTTTTAAACTAATTCTTGCTTGGGCCATATCTATGGCCAGTGTATAATGCATAAATGCAAGCCTTGATAAGCAAAATTTTCCAAGAATCCGGGCCCGGGCTCAGCAGACACATGTAATCAAAGAAGGTCTAGGCCTTTGGACCCGGGCTCCTAAAATTGTGTCCGAAGTCCGAACTCATCTCTGATCTGAACCCCGGCTACACAGTCGCAGCGCGAATACGACGATGGACATGAAGATTGGGGTAAAGCATTTCCCTTCCCCCCGACCACCCACAAACTACAATGAAGATTGTTTCCTTCATGATTCCCAGCCCATAGGATAGGAAACCCAGATGGGGTAGGACGCGGGCGCGGCAGTGATGAAAGGTCTTTACACTGAAAAAAAACCCAGCTCAAGGCCCCACCCAGAGTCCCAGAAAGTGTCTCCAGTTATGCCACACTTCAGACTATTGTTTTCGGCAGAAACGCACTTGCCGTCTGGTCTTGTCGATTGATGGATTGAGCTAAGAAAAGCGGGATGTTTGATAGGCGATAATACAACACTAATTGTTCAAGAACTAGATAAACACGAACCCCCTACCCCATTGGGAATATACGCATAGAACGGATTTCAAAATCACTTGAATGCAAAAGGAAAAATGGAGTGGACTGTCCCTGACCCCTCTACACACATTCACACAATTATTTGTTGTTGTATTTGTGTAGGATCATTCTCCCTCACTCTTCCCACCCCCACCCATTAACCAGTCGTAGAACAGAGCAGAAAAAATCAGGAGCACAGGGTAGGTTCTTTTCCGAGTACTATTTATTTTATTTAATTTTTCTTTTCCTTACCATAAAGGTAAAAATGCTAATTAAAAACTGCTAAAACGCTGTAAAAATCACTAGCATTTCGTTTGTTTTTTTAAACAATGTGAAAGCTTTTTTTCTGTTAAATTAAATGAACTTATATTTTGGGTGCTAAAACTGAAGGGGCAAAACATACAGTCTGCCCCTCCACTTAGATCTCGGGGGGGGGCAGTTGTCCTCCTGTTGGCACGTCTCTGTTCTAATGAGAGATCCCTCTCCTATTTACTTCATAAAAACAGATGCAGAGCAGTTACTGCACAGAAACATTAGACTGATTACAAATATTTCATATGCTTTTGTTCCAAAATGATTTTTTGACAATTTATTTTCAGTGCTGTAATATCATTACTATCTTAATTTACACGTACATAATTTATTTTCGAGAGACAATTGAAGTTAGATGTCTAATTTCTTTAATAATATTTAAAACAAAGAGACAAAAGCTAGAATATATATACATAAAGTGGCACTAATAATGTTGATACAGTTTACCGCTGATATGTAGGCACGGTGTCTGGTCTTCCCATCAGGTGTATCTGCCCACCACAATCAAATAGCATTTTGAGGATCAAAATCTTCAAATTGAAGGGTCATTGCTTAAGTAATTTAAAGTGTCACTATTCAGACATGCCCGATTACTCGATTTGAGATTCATTGCTGAAAGCTAAGAAAAGCGGGATGGAGCAGTACAAGGAGCAGTACTGCATGACATTAGATGTAGCACATTGCCATAACAGTTTGTTTCTTTTGTCCACTCATTTTTCCATGCTCAGATGTGCAAAAAGGAAATCAGCAGTAAACCATAATGCTTCTAACAAGAAAAATGAAAAGAATTCACACACACGAAACTAAAAAATAATCACAAATGAGTAAGTAAACCTCCACGTGTATTAGAAATTACTTACGAATCACGTACGGTAGATGAGAATAACAGTAGGGTTTCAGCGCCTCCAGACGTCAATGGTTAGAACTGGAAAAGTGGGCGTGATTCCTGACGAACCATTGTTCTTTTGCGCATGCGGCAGGCCACTAAGTTTGATCGAGTTGGGCCGTGACTTGGTAATCGCATATACGGTCCCTTATGTGACGTCTCCCATCCGACCAATGAGAAGCGTTGTTAGAAAATTATCTCCTTCCACTGTGATTTCTTGTACACTGACGAGAAGGTGGTCGTTTGTTGACAATTTTACAGCCTTATTCAGTGTTTTAGCTCCTAATACTTCTTATTTTCAATTATTACTGTTAGGAATTCTGATTCAACAATTCTCAGTGTTGTTTAATTATACCAGAAAGATGCTTGTTATTGTATGGCTTCATTCATCAATATCTTTAACTGTGCTTTATTTACTGAGTTTGTCAACAGCATTTCGCACTTAGGCAGATATCCGAACACCTCCATTGGTGGATGAAAACAGCTTCATAAAAATTTATCATGAGTGCCTAAAACGTGCGCGTGATTTTGAACATCGTTATTAATGGAATTCTCACGAGAGACAAGCATGAAATCGGGTAGGGAAAAATCCGTTTAACATTTCTTTCAGTTGGATTTCTGCTGTACAATTAACTTTGTTGTTGTTGTTGTTGTTTGAACTTTGCTTTTACACACGAGTAGTCATGATCATGGATTGCTTTTAACTTACTTTTGTTCAATGAACGACCCTGATGACATTCTGATGTACAGTGATCAATGAAAATAAATAATATGCCATCAAATGGCATCCTGCTTTCAACATTGGAAATTTTTTTCCCTTTGAACATAACATCCTTCTTCACATTTTTAATATCGCTTAACTGGGCTTGACCAAGATTGTGAACTACACCACGTTTTTGAATATAATGTGTATTAGTAGAAATCTCGAAGTTTTTGATAACGTTTAAAGCACTTCTAACGAAAAAACGTATCCAAAAATAATCATTAATAGAATGACGAAAAAAAAAATCGTTTTAACAGTTATTTTTAACATCTAAATTGAGTTAATAATCAGCTCAAACCACGCACGCACTAACTTACAACAAAAAGAGAACTTCAGGAGTAAATCGTACAAGACATCACCGTGGAAGGAGATACCTTTTCTAACAACGCTTCTCATTGGTCGAATGGGAGACGTCACATAAGGGACTGTATATGCGATACCAAGTAGTGTCTCTGAACGGCAAAACATTATACATGACCCAGCCAAAAACCATCGAGCCAAAGTCCTTGGAGAGAATAGACCATCAAGCTTGTATTAGAAAATCGATGGAATAGACTGGCAAATACCCAAGGTTAATGGACAGTAAGGTTTGCTCATCCTGCCACCCTCGCAGCGGACCTCACTGGTCCCTTACCATAGCCCACTGGAATCAAGAGGCCCTGAAACGATCTCAATTTCCATGCTCCGAACTGCAGGTGAAGTCCATTAGTCCGTTAGTATGTTGCAGTGAAGTATTATTTTGATTTATTATTGTGATTTTCTTTCCAAAAAAAACAAATTAACACTTGTAATAACACATGCATAACGTTCATTTACCACTACAACAGAAAAAAATGGTGCGTTATTACTTCTACATGCTGGTTCCTTCTGTTACTGATATACAAAATTCCTTTTCTGTCTTAAGTAATATAACGTGCAAAGTTTAGATATTTATATATACATTGAAAAAAGAATTTGTTACTCATATGTTTTGTTGGTAAAGCTATCTCAGTTGTTTAACGGTTTAACATTTTTTCAGCGTGTTTTGCACTGCTTTTGTTTTCCTTAGTGGTAGATTTACTATGTGCTATAAGTTCAAACGACAAAAGTCCGCCTTTCCAAAAAATAACAACAGTAAAAAAAACTCTGAAAATATGTTCACGTCAAGCAAAAGAAATACAAAAAGTAAGTAGGTTTCCTTTCTTTAGTAATCCATGAATAAGGAACACACTGACACCGCACACCGGTAATGTTAACATTACAGGTATAGGACGAAACCAAAAATACTGACGCAGAAACTTCGGCAATGGCGGCGGAGCAAAGTCCTTTAATAAAAATAGAAGGAAATTGAAAACAGTTCCGCAAAAATTCAACAGGGAGTTCCTCAGGAGCGAAACAAAAATTGCAAACAAGCCGCCATTTTGGAATTGATACAGATATATGCCATCAAAAACATTAAAATGTTCGCATTTCGTGCCACAACTTTTTAAATAATTTGTCAACAAAACAACAGCAGATTTCATTTATTTTGTGCGGCAAATTTCAAAGTTCCCATCAGCTGGAATTCTAAGCGAAAACTTCGAAAATGCGTACTTTGTCAGTTTCGTTAAAACATCAGCATTTCTTTCATTTTGTCTAAAACTCTCAAAGTAATTTGTGTACTAAATTCTAGCACATTTTATACATATTGCAACACAATCTTCGAAGTTTCCATCAGCTCACGTTTTATGAAATTCTCCCAGTATTCTCTCAGCCCATCAGCACATTACTCATAGCTAAGACGACGCACACACGGTAGTGAGATTAAAAGCTAGGACTAAGTTGGTCACATGACCTCAGTGGCAGCCGTTCGTTTCAGATCCTCTTGTTTCCAGTGGACTATGGTCCCTTACGTAGTGACGTCAGTGTACCACACAACGCGGCCATCAGGACGGGTAAACTGTTGATACAATTAAAGCACTCGCGGGAGAAATGTCAACAACTTTTTACTCAAATACCCTTTGAATCTGAAAGCTTGCAACCAAGATGTAATGCAAAAGCACATCTGTAATATACGCAGGAAAAACGGACATTCATGTGAATATTTTATTCAGAGTAAACCGAGAATTTGAAGAAACTTAATATGCATTTTTTTCACTTTTTTAAAAATCTGTTTAATATAAATAGGATATTGACATGGCACTAAGGAAGAGTGCAGAAACAGTGATCATACCTTCTACTTTATTTATATGCAACTGTAATATTGTCTTTAAAAAAATTCAAAAGAAGGAAAAAAACAACTTAATGATATTCCACTAGAATCTCATGAAGAAATACTTTAATGCGGGACAAATAAAAGCTTGAGTAGCATTCCACGAACTTGCTTAATTAAAAAGTTGGAAATTAATTTCACTAAATGCTCTGTTATTATTTGTAACTAATCGCTAAACAGAAAAGTAAAAATCATGGATCTTTGCATTTTTTGCTTCTTTAATCATATTTTAATCGCTAAATTTTGAGAACTGCAAGAATCGGGACATTATTTAACGTAAATAAATCATTTCTTCACTTACCTTTGTCATGTTCCTTAGGTAACTGTTTAAACCAGTTTTCTCTTCTTGGATTGGCAAGATATTTTTTGCTGAGCGTTAATTTGGCGCATACAGATCATAATTCGAGTTTTCATGAACAGTTTGATGGCAGGGTGCACATTTGAAAGGAACTGATGGGCTGAGCTTCCACTGCGGTGCGAACGTAATTCTCCTAACTTTCCTTAAATTATTTTCCCCATGTAGTTTTAAAAAAAATTCTTCTAGTTGAATAACCATGCTCATCCACTCATCTGTTAGATGTTGCAAGCAGCCTCTGCTTATGACGCTAATCCAGTCGCAAAGAATTCCTTTTTCTTGCACTAGGTCCAGAGGAGCATTTTTATCCCCCAGCCCAGAACACGTTGTTTGGCATTTAAAAGCAGCACATATCCAGCAAGGTATCGTAAAGCTTGGTACGATATGCTGTCACTAGAAGACATAATTGTAGTTGTGGGTTCTTTGCGAAGATGCAGCCGTAATTTCATTTTCACTTGTGTGGGCTGTTTGATCATTGCAGGATGTATCACTATGTAAGACACGGGAAGACGAGATCATGGAGACCGTTAAATAATGTTCTGACTCAGGCAAAACGTTAGATTTGTGGTAGTTCCAGACTACTTTCCCAAGTACCAGCAGTCTGAGACGATTTTGAAATTCCAGTGGTGAAGGGTGATCATAGGTATTCCCTGCTGCACGTATCTGTGAGAAAAATTTTCTAGGACATCTTGATAAGCTTTGTGAGTTCAAAAACATTTCAGCTCATATTTCTCGCTTAGAATCTTGTGGACAGCCATTACGGATCTAATACTGACCAGAAGACCTTGTTGAAATGGTAGGGTGTTTTTCTTCCAACAACGCACATCTGCGAAAAAATCTTGTGCGCCTCATTCAGAAGTTGAAAGTGAAACACACCAGTTGGAAATTAATATGAATTATGGATTCAAAAATTTTAATCATATTTAGAATTAAGTTGCCAGAAACTTGGCGAAAAACATACGGAAACTTTCTCCGCTGCTTTCGACAGTGTATCAACAACGTTCATTGAACATTTCAAAGTTCGACTCCCCTCGGAAGCTAGAAATACACAGCAATTGTAACCCCTGAAATCTAATTCTTATGTGACGTGCAAGATTCTTTGGTTTAATAACCCAGTATGTCAGGTATGTAAACCCATGTAATATGGTTATCAAGTAACGCTGAGCCACTGCTCAATATCAAGGTGCTAATGTGTTAACAGAACAATTTCAAATGGAAGGTGTGCTCATATCAAAGTGTCAGGTGGTCATGTAATTCTCATTTTATTCCATTACAGCTGGATGAAGTGAATTTTGTGTTGCATAACAACCAGAACAATTTCAGATGGAAGATGTGTTCATGTCAAATTGTCACAAAATTCTCATTTTATTCGATCACAGCTGGGTGAAATGAATATTCTGTATTTTCACCCATTCAGTTTGCTGTGATTGTGATAAACACAGCTATTCTGTGCTTGCTTACAGCATATAATCGTTGAATACAAGGTGCCAATGGGTAACAGCTTGGCGAAGTGAATTCTGTCAAATATTGCTACACAATCGCTGCACACAAGGTGTACGATTGAAAATAACTCAGCACATTCTCAGATTGGCTATCGAGAGACACATCCTACAATCTCATCAGTAAAAGTTACACTCATGGGGATCGGCGTATTCCGTGCTGAGTGGGTTAAAACATCATTTGATTACAGAACAGTTTGTTGACATTCGGTTCATATTAAAGCTAGCATTTGACTAAATCATAATTGCAGGGAGAAAAAAACAAAGCTTGTTTACCACTATTTCAGTGCCTAGCTTGTGCTATGTTCTCCTTTTCCTATCTTTTAGAACAGAATTAAAAAAAATGTTTATATAGTAATATTTTCTTATAAAAACAAAACAAAAAACAAAATAGTTCACACAGGTCTGCAGTCAAAGAAAAAATAAGGTAAGAAAAGGATTTTTGTATGCACGAATCAGTTAGAGGGAGTGATGTATTAATTGTTCATTTGCATCATAAGAACGTATAGTGTTTACTGAGGCATAGAAGTGCTTGGTTAAAAAATTAAATGAGATAAAGTGCTGTGTTATTCTTTCAAATTATACGTAGGAAAAGCTTTCAAAATTAGTTTATTGAGTATGAATACAGCATTGCAATTAATAATAGATATAGAGAACTCTTCATGTCTGAGGAAATGCAGTGATGGTTTTGTAAACATGATATCTGTAGACCCCCTTTTTTGTTTTATGCGCTATTCATAATTCATGAGCACATGTGGTAAAAATATTTTTCAATAAAACAATTTGAGGAATAAAATCGGCTGATTAAGGGTAATATGAAGGAACGATAATGCACTTTGTTTAAATTCGTATTGCTGCAACTTCACGTATCAGGTGTTCGTTGTATGTACCGTAAGGTGACCAGATATTGGAACACTGATTTGAGGACAAAATGGCGTAGTGTCCCCAAATCAACAGATCATTTGGGGAGACATACATACCCAAAATAAATATGCAGATGTTCTTGGCATAAAACTATATTGTTTCTATAAGTGTGATATTACATATGAAAATTCATGTCCTAAAAGGATATATCTTGTATAATGTAATTTTTACTGACAAAGCCGAGCTATGATGGCGAGAACATACTAGCAAAAGTGAAATGCTTTACCTTAGGTATATGTGCTGAATTAAAATCAAACTGCACACTAATGAAGTAATGGCATGGCAAATTTTTCATTTTGCCAAAGTTTTTGGAGGAACTCAGAATAAGTACAGTCGAAATTTGGCAGCCCCAGTGGCGCAGTGCTCTTAGTGCTGGTCACTGACCATTTGTAGAATTGGTACGGGTTCGAGTACTGAATGAGGCATGAGTGGTGTATTTGTCTTACAGCACTTGCTCCCTCTCTTCCCTAGAACGAATACTCCCAAATTAAGGACAAGTAACTGCTCATAGTCTTTAGAGTCGCTCACGGGGGTCGTTAAACTTGAAAAAAAAAACAGTTAAAATTTGTTTTAACAAAAAGTACGTTGGAAAATTAGTACAACAAAAACTAATTTTAAGAACATTTTTCATTAGATATCTAATGAGGAAGTGTAAATTCGAGGACACTTGAGGACAAACATCAAAATTTGAGGACAATTTGCGTCCCCAAAGGCATCAGACGTTTTTGGGGACAGTAAACTAAATTCTCCGTGATGATCGTTCTTCAGATAAGTACACTGCCGGACAATTGCTAAGGACGGATGACAATAGCAACGATAGCAACCATAAAATGGAAGGCAGAAAAATGTGGAAATTAGCATAAGTGCGGTATACAGTAAGACGTGTTGTGCGTATGCAAATTTTGGATTGCCGAACTTGTTCGTGACGTCATAGCGCTGATAAGAGATATAAAGGATTTGACGCGTATTGACCGTTGTTGTTCAAACGGAAAGTTGAAAGGGAAAGAATCAATTGACGAACTTGCAATTTTCAGTATGTCTTCCCGACATCACTTAGATGATTTTACGCGTGGCCGTATTATTGGCAAGATTGAGGAAGGGCGAAAAATAACAGATGTTGCCAGGGAGTTCGACGTCAGCCACAGTGTTGTTTCAAGGCTTTGGAAATCATTTCATACAAATGGAGAGTGTAGCAAACGTCACGCGTAAGTCGTGTTCGCAGTACGACACCTGCAGAAGATCGGTACATAGTGCTATCAACAAAAAGACACCGGCGCAGCACAGCTAGTGAGGTAGCAAATCAGTTTATGGCTGCTACTGGCAAGCGGATCTCCCGAAAAACTTTCGCCAGACGTTTGCATGAAGGAGGACTATACGCCCGACGTCCTGTTGTGTGCATCCCATTGTCCAGACGTCACCGTACCGCCCGTTTGCAATGGTGCTATCAACATCGCAATTGGACTGATAACGACTGGTCTGCTGTCCTCTTCTCAGATGAGAGTAGATACAGTCTATCGTCTGATTGTCGACGACAACTTATCTGGCGTGATAGTGGTACTGCATATTGTCCAGCAAACATACAGGAAAGGGACCGATATCCGACATGTAGTGTCATGGTATGGGCTAGCATCATGATCAATGGCCGTACGTCCCTCTATGTGCTTCCAACTGGGACTATGACTGGCCAACGACACACTAATGATGTTCTGCTACCTCATGTTCGCATGTTCCGTGGTGCTGTCGGTGATAGATTCATTTTCATGGACGACAACGCAACATGTCATCGAACAGTCGCTGTCCAGGAGTGTCTTGAGAGCGAGGATATTCAACGCCTCTTATGGCCAGCACGTTCTCCAGATCTGAATCCCATTGAAAATGTGTGGGATGCTTTGGGGAGGAGTCTTGCTGGTCGCCAATGCCCTCCAATAAACAAGGACACCCTCATCCGTGCACTGACAGAGGAATGAGATAAATTACCCCAACAGCTGCTTGAAAATGTTGTGCAAAGCATGACACAACGCGTGGAATCTTGCATCGCCCTCCATGGTGGCTATATCCCGTATTGACATCTTACGCCGGAACGCCTGCGGACGGTAATTGCATTTTTTTCACGTTTACGTATTCTGCACAAAATGGCCTGTTTGTACCTTGAACACGTTCCAAAGCCTTCTGGATTTCAAAGCACAATAAATTGTCCTTCTTGTAATGTCATGGCATTCTGACATTATTTTATTTCACTTGGCATCCAACCACACTTACTTTTTTATGCGCTATATAGCCGTTTATGATCCGTCCTTAGCAATTGTCCAGCAGTGTATAAGTATTACAATCCTGCTCTTAAGTGTGCTTTTGTCAATTGCCTTTGAAAACATGAGCAAAGGGCCGACCCGGCCTGGGACCGTGCAGCCCTCTAGTTCAGATACCTAGGGATTGTGCTATTGTGATAACGGAGCCTCAAGTGACCCAACAAGTCCCGGGCCCGTGCAAACCTCTAGTTCAGATACCTAGGGATTGTGCTATTGCGATAATGGGGCCTCAAGTGACCCAACCCGGCCCTGGCCCGTGCAGACCTCTAGTTCAGATACTGAGGGATTGTGCTATTGCGATAATGGAGCCTCAAGTGACACAACCCGGCTCAGGCCCGTGCAGACCTCCAGTTCCGATGCCTAGGGATTGTGCTATTGCGATAATGGGGCCTCAAGTGACCCAACCCGGCCCGGGCCCATGCAGACCTCTAGTTCAGATACCTAGGGATTGTGCTATTGCGATAATGGAGCCTCAAGTGACCCAATCAGGCCCGGGCCCATGCAGACCTCTAGTTCAGATCCCGAGTGATTGAGCTATTGCGATAATAGAGCCTCAAGTGACCCAACCCGGCCTGGGCCCGTGCAGACCTCTAGTTCAGATACCGAGGGATTGTGCTATCGCGATAATGGAGCCTCAAGTGACCCAATCCGGCCCATGCCCGTGCAGACCTCTAGTTCAGATACCGAGGGATTGTGCTATTGCAATAATGGAGCCTCAAGTGACCCAACCCGGCCCGTGCCCGTGCCCGTGCAGACCTCTAGTTCAGATACCTAGGGATTGTGCTATCGCGATAATGGAGCCTCAAGTGACCCAATCCGGCCCGGGCCCGTGCAGACCTCTAGTTCAGATCCCGAGGGATTGTGCTATTGTGATAATGGGGCCTTAAGTGACCGAACCCGGCCCGGGCCCTTACAGACCTCTAGTTCAGATCCCGAGGGATTGTGCTATTGCGATAATGGAGCCTCAAGTGACCCAACCCGGCCCATGCCCGTGCAGACCTCTAGTTCAGAGACCGAGGGATTGTGCTATTGCGGTAATGGAGCCTCAAGTGACCCAACCCGGCCCGGCCCCGCGTAGACCTCGAGTTCAGATACCGAGGGATTGTGCTATTGCGATAATGGAGCCTCAAGTGACCCAACCTGGCCCGGGCCCGTGCAGACCTCTAGTTCAGAGACCGAGGGATTGTGCTATTGCGGTAATGGAGCCTCAAGTGACCCAACCCGGCCCGGCCCCGCGTAGACCTCTAGTTCAGATACCGAGGGATTGTGCTATTGCGATAATGGAGTCTCAAATGACCCAACCCGGCCCGGGCCAGTGCAGACCTCTAGTTTAGATACCTAGGGATTGTGCTATTGCGATAATGGAGCCTCAAGTGACCCAACCCGGCCCGGGTCAGTGCAGACCTCTAGTTCAGATACCTAGGAAATGTGCTATTGCGATAATGGAGCCTCAAGTAACCCAACCCGGAACGGGCCCGAGCAGTCCTCTAGTTCAGATCCCAAGGGATTGTGCTATTGCGATAATGGGGCCTCAAGTGACCCAAGAAAGCATCGCCCACAGCATGACACCGTCGCCGCCGCGCGCCAGCGTGTTTCCGTCCAACAGTGCATCCAGGTGCCATGGCTTCCGTTGGTAATCGGCCTATCTGCGCACGGCCGTCTACGTGATGCACCAGGAATCTTGATTCGCCAGACCAAGCCACTTTCTTTCAATCATCCACTGTTCAATGTCGGTGATCTTGGGCCCATTTCATGCGTTGTTGGCGATGACGTGCAGTGAGCATGGGGACCCGGCAGAGTCTTCGGCTACGCAGGCCCGTGCGTAGAAGACTGCGATGAACTGTGTGCTGTGACACATTGCCCGGATCACCAATGTTGTAGCTGCAGGTGAGTTGTCGCACTGCGTCCCTGCGGTCGCTGTGAACAATGCGCGACAGTCCCCGCTCACTTCTGGCATCAGTAAGCTGCGGACGACACACGGCTGGACGATGGTTCGTCATTTGGTCATCTGTGCACACTTTTGATACACAGTCGCTATAGCGGCACGTGAACAACCCACAATCCGCGCCGTTTCCGAGGTCGTAGTTCCGCGTCGCCGTGACATCAAAATTTGTCCTTTATCAAACTCCGATAAATCGGCAGCTTTTCCCATTCTGACCCCGAACACACTACTAACTGAAAGCTGGTCCTCGGGTTGTATATATACTGCCCTGTGAACTTCACCTACGCCACCGTTCGGTCTCCAGGCGCGCTTATTTCTCTAGGCCGGTGGTGGTCATAATGTAATGTCTCATCGATGTATCTGTTTATATATTTGGAGATGGAGGCTGGTTTGTTTATTTTGATACTTAAATGTGGAAGAGGAAATGCGTTTACATTTGTAACAGAAGCAAGTAGTCAGGTACAAACTTCATCTGCGAGAGGAATTCCTGCGAGAAATGGCACGTCTCTCTGCATCCCATTCTGTTTACTGCTGAAGTAAGGTGTGTCCCAAAATGATAGAGCTACAGAAGAAAATCGATAAATAACAAAATATAATTCAATCAAGTGATTGTTCATGAGTGCATATAAGTATTCATGCAGTGAGACATATCTGTGCACCAAAATAAAAGTGAAATAAGAAAACGTGTACCTGTTTGAGGGTTCCAAACAAATATGTTGAACTGGGGACTGTCCCAAAAAGATAGAACCGCTGTCACAAATGTGTGTCAAATCAGATTTTTAACTGCCAATAAGACTTCCATATTGCTGAATGACATCAAACACACGTTTTGGCAAATAGTTCATTAGTTTCTGACACTGCTGTAGGGAAATATCGTCCCAAGCTTTCAAAATTGCACGCTGAAGGTCCGAAACACTGTTAAATTGCTTCCCATGTGCATATATATTCCTTACGTGCGGCAGCTGCCTACATGTTTTTCATAGGATTCAGATCTGGAGGACGTGCAGGCCAATCTATGACATGGAATTCTATTGGCAAGAAACCACTCCCAGGTCGAGTTCGCAGTGTGAGGGCGTGCATTATCCTGTTGAAACTTAGCTTCAGAGTGATTTAATGATTCAAAATTCGGCACGAGAGGCTCATTCAAAAGCTGCTGGTAGCTCACAGCATTCAAGTGTCCAGTTAGAACTGATAATGGTGACGGTTATACCTCCACCATCATGTTGGCGCTTGGAGTAACTCAATTCTCCCTTTCGAAGGTCGTGCCAATAATACTTCTACCCATCCGGATCATCCAAATTAAAATTCATCACTTCCAATAACTTTGTGGCATTGTTGAGTCCATGACATATGGTATTCAGCCCAGTTACGTCTTTTCTGTTTATGTGTTTCAGTTAGCTTGCGGCGGCAGCATTGCCTTTTCCGATGACGGATGAATGGACACTTCTTTAGGGCACGATGTACTGTCGATTTCGATACGTTTATGTACACAGCAGAGAGACTTGCCTGATACTGGATGTTGAGTTACTCATCCGATTGTTGAGTTAATCAACCTTTTCTGAAGTGAAGTAAAAACTGAAGGACGGCCAGTAGATTTCTTGCTGCCGTACAATCCATCTGATGTCAAATAATGTGCAACCACATGATGGGAACGATTAATACACCTTGCAATACCTCGAATGGACAGTTTATTCCGGTATAATGCATCAATTTTCCGTTGATCGGGCGCCGTCAATGACTTTCCACTGCCCTTGTCGCATAAACTTTCGGTTGCTGTTAACGAGCTCCAACTACGCAGTTCTAACGTAAAAAAACGTAACGTAAACGATTGGCATTTCTTGCGCCTGCAGTCCCGCAGCAACAATCTGCTGCGTAGCTGCGGTAACATTTGCATTACACGACAGTGTGCACGGGTGGTTCTATCATTTTGGGACACGTATCTCTAACGTCAATATTTTTATAATTCTCATACTCATTTATTTGTATGGCATTTGCTACCATTATTCATGTACAACACCGCAACACCTATTTGAAATGCCTATCTCTGCCATATTGTCTGATTTCAATCATTGGGTCCGAAACTTTACAGCCATTCTAGTGGCTCTATGATTTTGGGACACACCTTACTTCAGTTCAGAAGAGGAGCTTTGTTTCTCAAGGGGAAGCCTTGCGTTATTTGGAATAAGTGACTACGAATGCTGGATGAAAGTCTAAAACGTCTCAGCAGTAAACTGGAAAGTCTGAACCCGGCCTTCCAAAGTTCAGGATCTGACTGGGCCTTTCTGAATTAAGAACCTCTATTTTAAGTATCCATAGCAAGTCCTCAGCTTATAGTTTGTTGGTACGAAGATATCGCGTTCCTTTCTTTGGCTTTTTATTATCAGTTATGGAAAATTAGACATTTATGCAACATTTTATTGTTGACTGATTATCCCCATTGTTGAGTATCTCAATCAGAATTTAATTTTCTTCACTCCTCATGAGGCGGGACTTACTTTAACTAGCGCGAAAAGTTTTAGTATATAAGCAAATTCACCACTTAGTTCCTTGCTCTTAAGAAAATGGAAATCATCGATGAACTATACATCACACTTTGCCAGTTGTGGACTAGTTTTTACTTGTTCGTAAGCACGTACGTTTTAACAAATATTTTCATCATGATTACTGCTTTCAGTTTATTCTTTCTTATAATAACCCTTATTGCTTCCCACGTTTTGCGTTACACGATGGTCGGCGCGCTGCTAAGACTTCGTGATTGCAAGAATCCAGAAGAAGCAAGGAACATTATTAGCACTATGTTGGAAATCTACCAAGTATTCCAGCCCATTACAATCGAAGAAACTTCGTGTGAGATCATGAAGTTCATTGTACTTAAAGAACTTCCCTACGAATGTTTTCTCCGAAACCTTAGTGACACGAACACCATAATCCGAATTCTAAAATGCTGCCAGGCGATCCAGCAAGTAGAGAGACATGATAATAATTGGAGTCCATTCTTCGCTCTGGAAAGGAGACAGCTGAAGTCAGAGACTCTTGGAAAGACTGTTTATGAGTATTTTAGTTACATACTGCTCCACGCCAGGAACGGAAAGATGACATTCAAGGGTCGTAGGCTAGCAGATGACTTGCTGATGTTTAGGATCACTGGAGATATGACACACGATAAAGTGACGTTGCTCTTCTATTACATTGTGCAAGGCGAACCGGAAGCCGTACTTGCTCTTATGCAGTACGGAGCATGGTTAGCATTCGTTTATATACTCTTATTTTTAAAATACATAATCTGATCAAAAGTACTCGGACACTTACCTATCCACAAACTCCCTGTAATAGGAAAATAATTAATATCGAGTTGGTCCACCATTTCCCTTTGCTGCTATCACAGCCTCCACTCTGCTGAGAAGGCTTAGATATACATTATATGATCAAGTATCGGGCACTTGCCTATCTACGAACTCCCTGTAACAGGAAAGGAATTAAAATCGAGTTGGTCCACCCTTAGCTGCTATCAAAGCCTCCACTCTGCTGGAAGGCTTTCCACTAGGTTTTGGTACGTTACTGAGGGAACCGCTTTCCATTCTGCCACAAAAGCATTAGTCAGGTTGCTCACCATTGTTGGCCGTTTCGGTTGGATCGCAGTCCTTATTCCAATTCAACCCAAAGGTGTTCCATTGAGTTGAGAGCGGGTCTCTGTCAAGGACTGTCAAGTTCTTCTACAATCATCTCATCAAACCATACCTGCACGAACTTCCCTTTGTATACAAGAAGATTGTCCTCTTTGTAAAGGAAAGGCCTTCACTAAAAAGGTTGCCATAACCTTGGAAGTACAGAATTGTCAAGCATGTCATTTTAGGCAGCAGTGTTAAGATTCCAGGGCACTGGGACACGGGGGTAGCCAAAATCATCAAAAAACAGCCCCAGAGCACGATGCTTCCTGCATCAAACTTCGCAGCTGGTACAACACAGTCTGCTAGGTAGTCTACCAGGTAGCGATTGCGCTGTTGTGGGTCCTAGTCATCCTCCACACTCAGACCCGTCTGCTGGGTCTGTGGTGAAGATGGTGAAGCGTGATTCATCACTCCAGATAATACGTTTCCACTGCTACGTAGTCTACTGACCCAGAGAGTTGCACAATTCCAAACGAAGTTCGGCGTTGATCTTACTGTTGTTAGGCTTGTGTGCGGCTGCTGTGCCATGGCAACCCATTTCCTTCAGCTTTGGACGAATCGTTATGGTGCTGGCTTTGCTTCCGTAGGCGTTTTGGAACTCGGTGGTGAGTGTTGCGACCGAGGACAGACGATTTTGCCGCTCCACCCGCTTCAGCACCCATTCGGTGGTCCCGCGGTGTCATTTTCCGTGTCCTACCAGGTAGAAATTGCGCTATTGTTGATCCTAGGTGTTTGCACTTCACAATGGCATCACTTATAGTTGATTAGGAAGCTGCAGAAGGGAGGAATTCTGCAAACTGACTTGTTGATAAGACGGCATTCTCTGAATATGCCACATTAAAAGTCTGCCGTTCTGCCCATTCTAGTATTCGTGCTCGTTTATGATGTTTTCCAAGCCACGTGTGTCTTTTTATACATGTATGGGACATGGCTTTGACGTATATTGGCAAATCCACTACTCGAAAGGGGCGTCCGGATACTTTTGGTCATATAGTGTATGCATGAATAATGTGTCACGTAATTATCTTACCTCATCACCTAATCGCTTCTGTTTGTCCTCTATTACCTTACTTTTGGCTTTGCACAAAGGACTTGTCATTGAATGCAAAGCGTGTGTTGCATGGCCGACAGCCAGGTTTGTTTTGAAATTATACCGAAAGCGCTCGTTCTTTGCCATTGTGATAAACGTTCCCAACACTGGCAAAAACGGCATGATGATTTCTTTTTTATTTAGAGTTTATTTATTACCATGAACAACTGTAAGGGTTATAAGTAGTCGCTCGTCTCTAATTTGGAAACGCCACTTCTAGAGAGGTGAGAAGGCTAGCGTTGTAGGACAAACATGCAATCATGTCTCATCCAAGACTTGAGTCCCGGCCCAGTTTGGACCACTAGCCAGAACCAAACGCATCTGGCCACTCGACTACCAGAAAAGCTGCTACGTGGTGATGTTGGTAAGAGGATTCTTAATACAATTCCAAAAATGTTGGAGAAAGCATCTACAATAAGAAAATCTGCCGATTGTCTGATCGATTACGACGAGCTTCGTCATAATCAAACAGAAATTCTTCTGAAGAGAGCGGATGATGGTGTGCAAATCGTAGAGGTTACTATACCATAAGCTAATGGACATGAAGAATTTAGGTACGCACATAACAATAAAACTGAAAAGCTCATGTCTGTTGTCGAACATCTCAACATCAAGGATTGAGATTTGCCCAGTTGCAGAGGTTGCTTGGGTACTTGAAACCCTAGCATGATCAAAATCTTGAAAGATAAGATATCTCGTGAATGTACATTAAGGTTATAAAAAAAAGTGTGTCCAGTGTTATTAACTTCATTGGGAATACATGTGCTCAGCATCTCACAGACAGAAGACAAGAACAATGTGGTACGTTGAATGAGTGCGCACGACATATTGTGTCTTAGGGCTTTTTAAAGTGCCATTATGTGCAAAGTAACTTAACGTGTGTGTAAAGAAAAGTCCTTTCGCTGGTGGTGGGATTCGAACTCAGGCTTCCTCGCTCCACCCTCAGTTGTTCTGCCAACTAAACTACACCCACGAAGGTTATCGCTGCAGCTTTGCTGTCTTGACATGTACGTCACCTCTGAGGTAGGTACGTCTCATGTGCATCATCGTTTCATAGAGGTAGGTATTTTTCGTGACATAGATTATGTCTTAATTAAACTATACTGGTTTCCGTAAATTAAGCAACAAATGGAAAAATGATAACTCAAAAAGTATGCAACCAATTCGGATAAAATTTGGTGGTAAGCTTTATCAGACCAAATGCAAGAACCCCCCTCCCCCCCCCCCAAAAAAACCCTGTAAGAATATACACTATCTACCAAAAAGTAATTGGACACCTGTGATAGCAAAGGAAAACGAAGTTTATTCGCTTTCTATAGTTGGTGGAGCCTCCACGAGCGGCGATTACAGCTGCGACCCTCCGGGTCATACTCTCAACCAGACGTTGTACGACGGCTAGCGGTATTTTCTTCCAATCGGCTTGGAGAAGACAGGTCAGTTCCTTCACCGATTTTGGACGGTGGGAGCACCCCTTAAGTCGACGCTCCAACTCGTCCCAGAGGTGCTCGATAGGGTTAAGGTCGGGGCTCTGCGCAGGCCAGTCCATTCGATTAACCCCATTGACACGATGCCAAGCCAGGGTGGACTTCGCAACATGAGAGGTGGCATTGCCATCCTGAAAGAAACATGAGTCCACCCCATAAAACTGCCACAACGTAGGAAGCTCATGGTCATCCAAAATAGTGCAGTAGGTCTCGGCGTTGAGTCAACCAGGATTTGCGACCAAGGGTCCAGTGCCATACCAGGAAAAACACCCCCGTAGCATAATTCCACCGCTGCCGAACTTCACAGTTGGCACAATACATTCCGGCAGGAGGCGTTCTCCAGGCAGACGCCAAACCCAGACCCTACCATCTCAATGGTAGAGGGTGAACGTTGATTCGTCGCTCCAGAGAACCTGTTTCCACTGTTCAACGGTCCACTGTCGACGTTCTTTGCACCACGTTAGCCGAGCAGCGCTATTGAACTTGGTGATCAAAGGATTGCGGGCGGCAGCACATTAATAATAACCGAGCAGATGGGCTTCCTTACGGATGGTATTCATTGAAAGAACACTCCCGGATGCCTGTTGAAACTCCTCGCGGATGTGGCCCATCGATTTGGTGCGGTTCTTCCGAATTTCTCTGGCCAGCACCAGTCGGTCTCTAACTCCCAGTTTTGTGGGTCTGCCGGATCGGGGGCACATTCCGACAGTCACCTCTCATCTTCCACTTGCCAATCACGTAGGCCACTGTCGATTTTGGGTACTTCAACTCGCTGGATATGTCACGTATGGATCGGCCATTTCTGTGATACCCGACGATTACATCTTTCTCGAAATCAGAGAGCTCCGAACTGCGTGGCATCTTGCATGCGACTGATTGCGTTGTTGTTTCCCACACGATATTTAACGGCGGCGGCCGTGACGTGTATTAGGACCGCAGATATCGTCGATTGCAGGGGTGTCCAATTACTTGTTGGTAGATAGTGTATGATACAAAGCATTTACATTTTGTATCAGTGACGCAAATATGGAAATACAGAAGTATAGGTATCAAGATGAAATAGGAAAAGGTACTTCAATATGGAGTGTGGTTACCCCAAACAGCTATACAGGCCCGACAGCGATGTTCTATGCTGTTAATTATGGTGTGCCGCTCCGGTGGCACAGTGATCTAAGTGATGGCTCCTGATGATTCGTCCGAGATGTGTCCGGGCTTGAATCCCGGTAAGGCATGGGTGTTGTATTTGTCTTACGGCCCTTCCCTGGAGTAAGTGACCCTAAATTAGGGACGGGCGACTTCTTACAGCCCATTGAGTTGCTAATGGTGGTCGTTAAACCCACAATAAAGAAATTATGGTATCGAGTAGTCCCGTGGGTAACTGTGTGCATTGCTCGAGCAAAGTAGTGTAGAGCCCCTTCAGGGTTCGGGGAGGGCGCTGAAGGCCAGAAACACGCCTACCGAGAGCATCCCAGACATGCTTAATGGGATATAGATCGGGATAGTGTGCTGGCCACTCCATACGGCCTATAATTTCTTGTTCAAGGTACTGGTGCACGAGGCGAGCTGCGTGAGGGCGGGCGTTATCCGTATGCAGTAGAAATGTATCGCCAATTGCAGTCGCATACAGACGAACCATAGGGTCCAGGATGTCGTCTCTATACCTCTAAACATTGAGGTTTCCATGTGGCAACACATAGAGGTCGGTACGGCCGCCTAACGATATGCCTGCCCACACCAGAACACTACCACTACCATAGGTGTCCCTTTCCTGGATATTAGAGGGAAGGTAGCGAGTACCGGCCTTTCTCCAGATGTAAACTCGGCGAGAATCACTCTGTAAACAGTATCGCGACTCATAAGAAAACAGAACGGATCTCCACTATTTTGAGTCCAGTTCACATGCATTCGTGCCCAAGTGAAACGTTCCCTCCAGTGGCTCGGGGTGAAGGGCACGCATGATACCAGTCGCCGAGCATACAGTCCTCCTGCATGTAACCTTCTGCGTATCGTCGAAGCTGATATCGTCAGTGTGGTGTCTGCGGCAAACACAGATCTGAGATGAGTCGGTGTAGCCGTCCTGTTCCGCCGTGCCGAAAGCCGCAAATACCGGCCATACGCGGAGGTCGTCGCCCTAGGCCTACCTTCGCTGTACCTTCGGGAAGCTGCACCGGTGGTTTGGAACTGCTGCCACATTCTGCTGACCACAGAACGGTCGACGTCGAGCCATCTTACGAAGTTCGCCTGCTGCTGCTGCCCTGCTTTGAGTCGCCTATCGCTCTGTAGCGTAACTCCGTTGGTAAATGAGGTCTCGAAGTCATGTTAAAAAACTCTTTGAGTCGCCTATCGCTCTGTATAACTCCGCTGGTAAATGACGTCTCGAAGCCATGTTAAAAAAGTCTTTGAGTCGCCTATCGCTCTGTATCACTCCGCTGGTAAATAACGTCTCGAAGCCATGTTAAAAAACTCTTTGAGTCGCCTATCGCTCTGTATAACTCCGCTGGTAAATAACGTCTCGAAGCCATGTTAAAAAACTCTTTGAGTCGCCTATCGCTCTGTATAACTCCGCTGGTAAATGTCGTCTCGAAGCCATGTTAAAAAACTCTTTGAGTCGCCTATCGCTCTGTACAACTCCGCTGGTATGTTCAAAAAAGTCTTTCCTATCGCTCTGTATAACTCCGCTGGTAAATGACGTCTCGAAGCCATGTTAAAAAACTCTTTGAGTCGCCTATCGCTCTGTATAACTCCGCTGGTAAATGACGTCTCGAAGCCATGTTCAAAAAGTCTTTGAGACGCCTATCGCTCTGTATTACTCCGCTGGTAAATGACGTCTCGAAGCCATGTTAAAAAACTCTTTGAGTCGCCTATCGCTCTGTATAACTCCGCTGGTAAATGACGTCTCGAAGCCATGTTAAAAAACTCTTCGAGTCGCCTATCGCTCTGTATAACTCCGCTGGTAAATGGCGTTTAGAAGCCATGTTAAAAAACTCTTTGAGACGCTTATCGCTCTGTATAACTCCGCTTGTAAATGACGTCTCGAAGCCATGTTCAAAAAGTCTTTGAGACGCCTATCGCTCTGTATAACTCCGCTGGTAAATGAACGTCTCGAAGCCATGTTAAAAAACTCTTTGAGACGCCTATCGCTCTGTATAACTCCGCTGGTAAATGACGTCACGAAGCCATGTTCAAAAAGTCTTTCCTATTGCTCTGTGTAACTCCACTGGTAAATGACGTCTCGAAGCCATGTTAAAAAACTCTTTGAGTCGCCTATCGCTCTGTACAACTCCGCTGGTAAATGACGTCTCGAAGACATGTTCAAAAATTCTTTGAGACGCCTATCGCTCTGTATAACTCCCCTGGTAAATGACGTCTCGAAGCCATGTTAAAAAACTCTTTGAGTCGCCTATCGCTCTGTATAACTCCGCTGGTAAATGACGTCTCGAAGCCATGTTAAAAAAGTCTTTGAGTCGCCTATCGCTCTGTATAACTCCGCTTGTAAATGACGTCTCGAAGCCATGTTAAAAAAGTCTTTGAGTCGCCTATCGCTCTGTATAACTCCGCTTGTAAATGACGTCTCGAAGCCATGTTAAAAAACTCTTTGAGTCGCCTATCGCTCTGTATAATTCCGATGATAAATGGCGTCTCGAAGCCATGTTAAAAAACTCTTTGAGTCGCTTATCGATCTGTATAACTCCGCTGGTAAATGACGTCTCGAAGCCATGTTAAAAAGTCTTTGAGTCGCCTATCGCTTTGTATAACTCCGCTGGTAAATAACGTCTCGAAGCCATGTTAAAAAACTCTCTGAGTCGCCTATCGCTCTGTATAACTCCGCTGGTAAATGACGTTTAGAAGCCATGTTAAAAAAGTGTTTGAGTCGCCTATCGCTCTGTATAACTCCGCTGGTAAATGACGTCTCGAAGCTATGCTAAAAAACTCTTTGAGTCGCCTATCGCTCTGTATAACTCCGCTAGTAAATAACGTCTCGAAGCCATGTTAAAAAACTCTTTGAGTCGCCTATCGCTCTGTACAACTCCGCTGGTAAATGACGTCTCGAAGACATGTTCAAAAATTCTTTGAGACTCCTATCGCTCTGTATAACTCCCCTGGTAAATGACGTCTCGAAGCCATGTTAAAAAACTCTTTGAGTCGCCTATCGCTCTGTATAACTCCGCTGGTAAATGACGTCTCGAAGCCATGTTAAAAAAGTCTTTGAGTCGCCTATCGCTCTGTATAACTCCGCTTGTAAATGACGTCTCGAAGCCATGTTAAAAAAGTCTTTGAGTCGCCTATCGCTCTGTATAACTCCGCTTGTAAATGACGTCTCGAAGCCATGTTAAAAAACTCTTTGAGTCGCCTATCGCTCTGTATAATTCCGATGATAAATGGCGTCTCGAAGCCATGTTAAAAAACTCTTTGAGTCGCCTATCGCTCTGTATAACTCCGCTGGTAAATGACGTCTCGAAGCCATGTTAAAAAAGTCTTTGAGTCGCCTATCGCTCTGTATAACTCCGCTGGTAAATGACGTCTCGAAGCTATGTTAAAAAACTCTTTGAGTCGCCTATCGCTCTGTATAACTCCGCTGGTAAATGACGTTTAGAAGCCATGTTAAAAAAGTGTTTGAGTCGCCTATCGCTCTGTATAACTCCGCTGGTAAATAACGTCTCGAAGCCATGTTAAAAAACTCTTTGAGTCACCTATCGCTCTGTACAACTCCGCTGGTAAATGACGTCTCGAAGACATGTTAAAAAAGTCTTTGAGTCGCCTATCGCTCTGTATAACTCCGCTGGTAAATGGCGTTCAGAAGCCAAGTTAAAAAACTCTTTGAGTCGCCTATCACTCTGTATAACTCCGCCGGTAAATGACGTCTCGAAGCCATGTTCAAAAACTCTTTGAGTCGCCTATCGCTCTGTATAACTCCGCTGGTAAATGACGTCTCGAAGCCATGTTAAAAAACTCTTTGAGTCGCCTATCGCTCTGTACAACTCCGCTGGTAAATGACGTCTCGAAGCCATGTTAAAAAAGTCTTTGAGTCGCCTATCGCTCTGTATAACTCCGCTGGTAAATAACGTCTCGAAGCCATGTTAAAAAACTCTTTGAGTCGCCTATCGCTCTGTATAACTCCGCTGGTAAATGACGTTTAGAAGCCATGTTAAAAAACTCGCTATCTCGAAATCTTGTTATTCACCTACGCACATGAATTGGCGACTCCCTCCGAAAGAGCAGGTTTTAAGGTCTTGCGCATTTGCATAAAGCGCTGACAGAGAAGGCATACAGCATCGATGCCGTATGCCTTCGCCCGTAACACACGCAAATTTCGTGCAATTTGAAGTATACGTATTTCGCTCTGTTATCGCGATTTTTCGGTTCGTTGCTTAATTTATGGAAACCAGTTTGTATTGTAGTAGGTGTATCGGTACTTGTGTGAGTAGGATGTTTTGGTCGTTTTGTGTTATTACTTTGGGTATTTGGTTTGCATACGAACTCCAGTCGCATTTTGATGTTTTAAGAAATACTGAGATTATGACAGTAGAATATTTTGTGCTGAATTTAATAAACTGCTCTGGGGTTTTTTCTTGTTCTGTAATGATTTAGAATCAGATTTGTCCACTAACTGTTCAGTTGATTGAAAACAGATAATTTTATTGCATGCATGGTACGTTCCGTTTACCCTGTTCAGAGGAATTTCATATTTATCTTTCAGGTACAGAAAATTGAGTAAAAATGTTGGCTATACTACTTCATTCAGTGGTTTGATGGGTAAATTACGCATTAGTAAAGGGTTTTATGAAATATCATCGACAAACCTGTTAGACACTTTCTGTATATATTGTAAATTAATTTCAATAACCGGATGTAATTATTTAAATATAATATATGTTTGCCACACTGGTAACACTGGACATGGCTCAACCGAGAGAACAAGCTGGATTCAGGAGTGGCTACAGCACAATAGATCATATCCACGTGCTGAGAGAACTAATTGAAAGAGCGAGGGAATATGAACTTCCATTGTGCATGGCTTTTATCGATTATGAAAAAGCCTTTGATTCGGTGAAACCATCAGCAGTTACAATGGCTCTGAAAACCTGCGGTATTGAAGATGCATACATTAATATTATTAATAACATCTATGAAAATGCAAGTGCAAAGATTAGGCTGTTTGAAAATACAACACACGTAAAAATTGGAAAGGGAGTGAGACAAGGTGACACCATATCTCCGAAGCTCTTTAATGCCACATTGGAGGGTGTTTTTCAGTCACTGAGCTGGGAAAACAAGGGGATAAAGATTAATGGAGATTATCTAACCCACCTTCGTTTTGCTGATGACGTAGTCATTTTTGCAACTACCCCATCAGAGCTGCAGAGTATGATCCAGGAACTTGCTGACAAGAGTAAAGAAGTGGGATTAAAAATGAACTTTCAGAAGACAAAAGTGATGTTCAATGCTTTTACAAGAAATGAAGATTTATCGATTGATGGAGAAAAGCTGGAGATAACAGACACGTACGTTTATCTTGGACAGCAGATATCAAGTGAGGGTCACATTGATGAAGAAATTAATCGGCGTACAAAACTTGCCTGGAGAGCTTTTGGAAGAAACAGCATAATTTTCAAGAGCAATATGCCATTATGTCTTAAAAGAAAAGTGTTTGATCAATGCATCCTTCCAGTGCTTACGTATGGTGCGGAGACGTGGACCTTAACTAAAAGAGACATACAAAGGCTGCAGACAACTCAAAGAAGCATGGAGAGGTGCATGCTTGGTGTAACCAGGAGAGATAAGAAGAGGAACTCGTGGATCCGAAAAATGACAAGAGTGGAAGACATCATGATCAGAGTTAAATCCCTGAAATGGCAATGGGCTGGACATACTGCCAGAAGGACAGATCATCGATGGACAGCTGAAATTTTAGATTGGATTCCAAGGGACAGGAAAAGACCCAGAAGAAGACCACATGGGAGATGGGTGGATGAAATTCGAAAGTATGCAGGGGTGACATGGAGGAGACTGGCACAAGACAGACCGTTGTGGAGGAAACTTGGGGAGACCTTCGTCCAGCAGTGGATTGATAATGGTTGACAATGATGATGATGATGATATGTTTGCCATCAAAATTGTGATTGGCCGTTCATCCTGTACATGTAAATACCATAACAGTAGGCGTAATATTAGGGCTTATTAATTAATGCCTATCGCCCAGGTGGCGCAGTTATCTAAGCGATGGCTTCTGATCATTCGTCCGAGATGGGTCCGCGTTCGGGTCCCGGTGAGGCATGGATGTTGTGTTTGTCTTACGGCACTGGCTCTCTCCCTTCCCTGGAATCAGTGACCCTAAACTAGGGACGGGCGACTGCTTATAGCCCATTGAGTTGCTCACGGTGGCCGTTAAAACTCCAATAAAAAAAAATTAATGCCTTGTGATATTAGTGAATTCATGTGCAACAAAATTCGGCATTTAAATATAAGCAGGGCCGCCTTAAGGGTGTGTGTGGAGCTCCGTGCAATTATTTTCGCTGGGCCCCTGTCTACTTAAACATTTTGATTAAAAATATATTACAAAATTCATATGCGCGTGTGAGGTATAATGGTCTATCGATGAAGATCTAGAATAATGTATAGAGAAGAAGTACAGAGGATGTCCACACATCTTTAGCACGTTTTTGATAAGAAATTACAGAAAACAAAAAAGTTCAATGATTGAAACTGGCAACAGCGTGTTAGAGGAACACGAAAAAACATCTGCTGCAGTTAAATATCATCTGCTAAGAAAATGTCGCACCTAAACCAGCTGTAGACAGAAGGTTATGCTTTTTACGCTTTCCAACCGTAGGTTGAAGAAGCGTATATGCTCCAGCTTTGTCCGTCTGTCTGTTTCTCTGTCCGTCCGCACGATAACTCACGTAAAAATGGTTCGATTTCGATGAGATTTTAGTATGTATTAGGGGATCACCTGGGGACGAACCCTATAAAAAATGGACGAAATGGGGTCAAAGGTCAGGACATAGGAGTGGGATCCATTCCATTCCATTGCCCTTATGTGTCATAACTTGCGTAAAAATGGTTCGATTTCGATGAAAGTTTAATTTGTGGTAAGTGACCACCCGGGGACAAATACTGTTGAGAATGGGTGAAATGGAGTCAAAAGACAGGACATAAGAGCGGGATTCATTCCATCGCTCTTATGGGTCATAACTTACGTAAAAATGCATCGATTGCAACAAAACTTTATTGTGTTGTACCGGAGGCACACTGAACCAATTCTGTTTAATATCATCGAAATGGGGTGAAAGAC
Source organism: Macrothele yani (assembly GCA_039090855.1). Classification (NCBI taxonomy): domain Eukaryota; kingdom Metazoa; phylum Arthropoda; class Arachnida; order Araneae; family Macrothelidae; genus Macrothele; species Macrothele yani. Next base: position 101,657,840 of record CM077028.1, read on the forward strand.
CAGGACACAGGATAGAGATTTATTCCAAGCCATTATCGTCATAACTTGAGTAATAAGTTGAGTAATGATTTCTAGTATATTGGAAAGCGTATCATAATCAATGCATTGCATGATTTTACCCAACTTGTTGGTCTTTACGAAGAGAAATATTCATATTCTGCAATTACAAAACGCTGTGAAAATCATGGAGTTATCATAAAGAAAAAATCATGCATTGCTTTTAGCAGGAGGAAAGAACACCAAAAGAATATCTAAAGAAGGTACGTAGTTTTACGACTATTTCAAAAGTAAGGTCTCTGGTCTTAAAAGAAAATCCACCGACCCGAAGAGCAATCGCTAAGTCCTTTAAAATGTCTGTATCAACTGTAAACAAGGTGATAAACAAAGATTTGAATCTAAAAAAAAAAAAAAAAAAAAAAGAACCATGATGTTCGCTGCCTTTTGCCTAGGCACGTGGCTGAGCGCAGAACACGGTGTAGACTGCTTCATGAGAATCACTTAGATGGAAATTTATTATGGCTGTTGATGAAGCATGGATCTACCTACACGACTGTAACAACAAATTAGTAAAATCATGCAACGCATTGATTATGATACGCTTTTCAACATACCAGAAATCATTACTCAAGTTATGAGGATAATGGCTGTAGAATTAATCTCGCTCCTGTGTCCTGACCTTTGACTCTATTTCGACTATATATTAAACATAACCGGTTCAGTATACCTCCGGAACAATATACTAAAGTTTTGTTGCAATAGAAGCATTTTTACCTAAGTTATAGCGCATAAGGGCGATGGAATGGATCCCGCTCCTATGTCCTGACCTTTGACCCCATTTATATGATATTAAATATTATTAGTTCAGTATACCTCCGGAACAACATACTAAAGTTTGGTCGCAATAGAAGCATTTTTAGTAAAGTTATGAGGATAATGGCTGTGGGATAAATCTCCCTCCTGTGTCCTGACTTTTGATCCCATTTCGATGGTATTCAACAGAACCGGTACAGTATACCTGCAGAGCAACATGATAAAGGTATGTCGCAAGCGAAGCATTTTACGTAAGTTATGACGCATAAGGGTAATGGAATAGATCCCGCTCCTATGACCTGACCTTTCACCCCATTTCGCCCATTTTCAATAGGGTTCGTCCTCAGGTTGTCCCTTACCACATACACTATCTACCAACAAGTAATTGGACACCCCTGCAATCGGCGATATCTGCGGTCCTGAAACACGTCACGGCCGCCGCCGTTAAATATCGTGTGGGAAACAACAACGCAACCAGTCGCATGCAAGATGCCACGCAGTTCGGAGCTCTCTGATTTCAAGAAAGGTGTAATCGTCGGGTATCACAGAAATGGCCGATCCATACGTGACATATCCAGCGAGTTGAAGTACCCAAAATCGACAGTGGCCTACGTGATTGCAAAGTGGAAGAAGAGAGGTGACTGTCGGAATGTGCCCCGACCCGGCAGACCCAAAAAACTGAGAGTTAGAGACCGACGGGTGCTGGCCAGAGAAATTCGGAAGAACCGCACCAAATCGATGGGCCACATCCGCGAGGAGTTTCAACAGGCATCCGGGAGTGTTCTTTTGATGAATACCATCTGTAAGAAAGCCTATCTGCTCGGCTATCATGGACGTGCTGCCGCCCACAAGCCTTTGATCACCAAGCCCAATAGCGCTACTCGGCTAACGTGGTGCAAAGAACGTCGACAGTGGACCGTTGAACAGTGGAAACAGGTTCTCTGGAGCGACGAATCAAGGTTCACCCTCTACCGTTCGGATGGCAGGGTTTGGGTTTGGCATCTGCCCGGAGAACGCCTCCTACCGAAATGTATTGTGCCAACCGTGAAGTTCGGCGGCGGTGGAAATATGCTATGGGGGTGTTTCTCCTGGTATGGCACGGGACCCTCGGTCGCAATTTCTGGTAGACTCAACGCCGAGACCTACTGCACCATTTTGGATGACCATGCGCTTCCTACGTTGTGTCAGTTTTACGGGGTGGACCCATGTTTCTTTCAGGATGACAATACCAGCTACCATGTTGCAAGGTCCACCATGGCTTGGTATGGTGACACTGGAGTTAATCGAATTGACTGGCCTGCGCCGAGCCCTGACCTTAACCCTATCGTGCACCTCTGGGACGAGTTGGAGCGTCGACTCGGTGAAGGAACTGACCTGTCTTTTCCAAGCCGAGTGGAAGAAAATACCGCTAGCCGTCGTACAATGCCTGGTTGAGAGTATGCGCCGGAGGGTCGCAGCTTGAATCGCCGCTCGTGGAGGCTCCACCAACTATTGAAGGTGAATAAACTTCGTTTTCCTTTGCTATCACAGGTGTCCAATTACTTGTTGTTAGATAGTGTACTAAAATTTTATCGAAATCGAACTGTTTTTATGCGAGTTATCGTGCGGACAGACAGACTGACGGACAAAACTGGATCATATACGCTCCTTCAACCTTCTGTTGGAAAGCGTAAAAAAAAGGTAGATTTAGTATCGCAAAAAGCAAAAAAAGACATACAAACTTGGCTCCAGGAATCCAAAGAAAGTTTCAGTAAAGGATTCATGATTATTGTTGTTTTCTCGTACAATGGGAAATTGAAGTTAAGAAAAGTTGAAAAGAATGTTAAAATCACATATTACCAAAATAATGTTTTATCTCTTATATTTCAAGAAGAAATACTACTCCTTTATCCACACAGACTTCAAGGAGTAGAACTCCATCAAGATTTAAGGCTACCAGTCACACATCCAAATCTACCACTCTGTTTCTTGAAAAACTGAAACAAGTTAGTAAAATCATGGAATGCATTGATTATAATACGCTTTCCAACATACCAGGAATCATTACTCAAGTTACTACTCAAGTTATTAAGATAATGGCTGTGGAATGAACTTCGCTCCTGTGTCCTGACCTTTGACCCCATTCCTATGATATTAAACAGATTTGGTTCAGTATACCTCCGGAACAACATACTAAAGTTTAGTCGCAATAGAAGTATTTTTTAAGTTATGAGCATAATGGCTGTGGGATAAATCTCGCTCCTGTGTCCTGACCTTTGATCCCATTTCGATAATATTCAACAGAACCGTTCAGAATATCTGCGGAACAACATGATAAATTTTTGTCGCAATCGAAGCATTTTTACGTAAGTTATGACGCATAAGGGCAATCGAATGGATTCCGCTCCTATGTCCTGACCTTTGATCCCATTTCGCCCATTTGCAACGAGGTTCGTCCCCCGGTGGTCCCCTACCACATACTAAAAGTTCATCGAAACCGAACCATTTTTACGTGAGTTATCGTGCGGACAGACAGACGGACAAAGCTGGAGCATGTACTCTTATTCAACCTACGGTTGGAAAGCGTTAAAGAGAGACAGGTATTAAGTGTTACACTTTTTGCTCATGTTCCATTAAAGTCGCTGATTTGTCACCAATGGACTATTGTGCCTTCGCACCGTTAAAAAGAGCGATCAGACCTAAAACAACGATTGGTCTGTGGAAAGCAGTTGAAGAGGAATGGAATAAAATAACACTACCAATTTTAAGAAACGCCCTGTTATCTTGGAAATCAAGATGTACGGCCATAGTATAGAGAAAGCGCTGTCAGGTAGAACATTTAAGAAAAAAATAATTTTATTTTAAAGATTGATTATATTGCTGGAAAATCGTTCTAAAAATGTGTGAACACTCTTTGTGCTTTACAGAGGTTTATCACTATAGTATTAATACCGACTGCAACTGGCGTACGCACAAACGCGCAGTATGCAAATTACAAGGAACATGCAACCACCAGTGGGACATGTATAAAAGTGTGCAGTATGACAGCAGTCGCATGTTAAACAGCTAGTGTGAAGTAATAGTCGACAATGTCCGATCTCAGTGACCTTGATAAAAACGCATAGCCATTAGTGCGCATCTTCCAGGAGATTCAGTAACTACACTGCTGGCCACCCAAAATGCAACACCAAGAAGGAAGTATCCGATTGGCCTGAAAATTTTCAGCATGTGTCGCCCGCGAGAGGGCATGCAAAGGATTAGCATTGCAGGGCATATGCAAATCATGTGCGCCCGGCACGCCACAGAGAAGCACTTTAAGAAGGGTGTACAGAAGGCGGGAACCTGTGCGTGCGAAGCTTCCTGATGCCTCGTCGCAGAATACGGCAGTCATTCCAGCACGTTTCGGCGTTCGATAGAGGACGAATAGTGGCTTATCGCGACAGCAGTTTATCGTACCGAGACATCGGCGCCCGTGTGGAACGACATCCAGCCACAGTGAGGCGAGTATGGACTCGGTGTGTGCAGGAGGGACGGACGGACAGACGTCAGCTATTGCCGCAGCCGCGGCACACCACCGGACGAGAGGACCGGCTTGTTGTGCGGCGGGCATTGACGGCTCGCACCGCACATCACGAACGTTAACGCAGAAATTAAGGTGTGTTGCGCAACAATCCGTGTCACCACGTACCGTTCGACGTCGTCCGCAAGAGTGGGAACTTGTCTCACGGCGCCCATTGCTACGATTACCATTGTCGTTACACCACCGACGAGTGCGGAGGGAGTGGGTCGTTGAACGCCGCACCTGGACTACGGAATGGCACTACATTGTCTTCTCCGACGAATCCCACTTCTGCCTGCAATACCACGATGGTCGGATCCGCATGTGGCGGTACCGCGGCGAGAGACTGTATGACGCCTGCATTATGCACTGCGATACCGGTCCGTCGCCTGGCGTTATGGTATGGGGCGCAATTAGATATGACACCCGCACCCCTCTGGTACGCATCACCGGTACACTCAGCAACCACCGCACCAACTCCGACGTTTTGGAGCTTGTAGTCCTCCCTTACCTGCAGGACCTGCCAGCGGCCACGTTTCAACAGAACAATGCGCGCCCGCACATGGCACGCATCGTGCAACAATTTTTCACGTCCCACCAAGTGTCACTGCTGCCGTGGCCCGCCTGTTCTCCCGATATGTCGCCCATCGAACACGTCTGGTCGCTGATCGGCAACCGAGTGGCCCGGCAAGCACCACCCGTGGCTACGCCTGAGGAACTGTAGCTACGTTTGGAAGCAGCCTGGACCGACATACCCCAAGCCCACATACAAGGCCTCTTTCGTTCGATGCCGCGGCGTGTAGCGGCCGTTATTGCTAGCCATGGGGGCACACGAACTATTGATGTTTGCGTGTTCCGCAAGTCGCAAGGACCTATAAGCTCAATCGTTTCATTTTTGTATCTGTTGGTATGTGTCCAGTAAATCTGGCTTTGCTGTCTCGTGTTCTTCTTGGTGTTGCATTTTGGGTGGCCAGCAGTGTAGAATGGCAGAAATAGTAAACGCAGCACGAGGAACTGTATCGAAATTTATGACTACCTACCAAAAAGGTCGCGGCGTTGTCTCCAAACGTTTAACTTGGGGGCGCCATAATAGGGATGTACGAACGTTGGCACAAGACCACATCACATTAAATTTTCCGTCGTAACAGTTCGTCGGAACTCCATCGTGCCGGTATTTATGGTCGACACGACCCACAAACATCTGATTACCAACATCAATGTAACAAAACGTGTAAGCTGGTGCTAAGCACATAAAAACTGGGGTGCTTTGGACTGGCAACGTGTCATCTGGTCTAATGCATCGTTGTTTACATTGTTCCCACCACTGGCAGAGTGAACGTCGGGCGAAAACCTGCAGTACGTGTCATCTGGTCTGATGCATCGTTCTTTACCTTGTTCCCACCACTGGCAGAATGTACGTCGGGCGAAAACCTGCAGAACGTGTCATCTGGTCTGACACATCGTTCTTTACATTGTTCCCACCACTGGCAGAGTGTACGTAGGGCGAAAACCTGCAGTACGTGTCATCTGGTCTGACACATCGTTCTTTACCTTGTTCCCACCACTGGCAGAGTGTACGTCGGGCGAAAACCTGCAGAAGTGTAGTGTACATCGAGCGAAAACCTGCAGAACGTGTCATCTGGTCTGACACATCGTTCTTTACATTGTTCCCACCACTGGCAGAGTGTACGTCGGGCGAAAACCTGCAGAAGCTTATCACCACGACCGTTTGGTTCCGACTGTGAAGCATGGAGGTGGATCCTTGATGCTGCTGAGTCCATATTATGGCATTCCTCAGGGCCGTCAGTTATTCTGCAGAGTTGTGTAACATCTGCAACCTACGAATCCATTCTTGGGTACCACCTGCCCCCAGTGTTGCTGGCATTGTTCCCTAATGATCGTTCCTGGTTTCAATCAGATAATGCACCAATGCATTGTGTGAAACGTGCCCAGTTTTGTTTTTAAGAGCATGAGGATGAGGTACAGAAGCTACCCTGACCACCTCAATCTCCACACCTCTATATTATTGAACATTTGTGGGAATATCTGGAGTGAAAGGACAGATCACGCTTTCCACCTCCAACATCACCGGCACAGTTGGGACATATTTTGCCGGAAGAATGGTCCCAACTTCCATTATCGCATGTGCATGACTTGTATAAGTCTATTACAAGTCAACTTGCTTCTGTTCTGAAAGCCTAAGATGGGCTTACATCTTATCAATAAAGAATTCTTCACGAACAGTAAGTGTTTTCAATATTTTACTAAACCACTGAATGTACACTATATTGACAAAAGTCACCTAGAAGAGCAACACAACATAGCATTTATTGACATACATTAGTACGGTGTCGGTCAACCTTTGGCCTAATGCATGACACTTCTCTCTTCCCCTCTTTGCTCCTTCTGTGCGCAGGCGGACGTCCGGCACGTCTCCCTTTACTGCCCTGTTGTACTACCTCTCCTACATCTAGCGTTCTCCATCGTTCATCACTCCTGCACCGTCGACCTCATCTTTGCAGCATGCCAGCATCTTCTCCTCTGTGCTCATCCGCTTGCGTTCCTTTCACCAGTGTGTTCTTACGTGTTTGTGGAGGTGAAACACGTCATCCACGTGTATTATCAGCAACTCCGCAGTCTACCTCCTCCTGCGTCTTCCATTCACCCTACTCGGACATTTCCGCAATCGCCTCCTGTCCCGCTTACAGCTGGAATATCAGTCTACCATCTCCGCACGCCGTGAAAGCTTCTTCTATGCTACGTGGTCGCCACTGACCCCGTGGTTCGCTGTTACACCAATTCCGTGACATCTCACGGTGAGTTAAGACTCTGCATTAACTTTTTGATTACTTGAGGAAGAACAAAATGATCACAGGCGGTGCCCGCCTGTGATCATTTTGTTCTTCCTCAAGTATTGTTGTGTTTGCATCACGTTGTGAATTTGTCATTACTCATTCATTGTATATATCATCGCTTTTATCAGTTTGTATCATTCCTGTTCATTTTTATTTCTTTGAGACGATTCCATGTTGCTCGTCTCCTCTGGTTTGTTACATTAAAGCGATTCTGAAACCACCTTTGGCCTTAATGCATGCACTGATCCTTCGAGACATGCTTTCGACAAGCATTTGGAACACAGCAATAGGTATGCGCATCCATTCAGAACACAATGCTGCCGCTAACTGTTGTTTAGTAGTAGGCCTTGGTTCCAGACTTATTATGCGGCGCTCTAATTCCTCCCATAGGAGCTCTGTATGATTAAGATCAGAGTTCTGTGCTGGCCAGTCCACACACTATATGGATTTATCGTCAAATCACGCCGTAACAGTCCTTGCTTTATGGCTCGGTGCATTATCCTGCTGGTACCAACAAGGCTCGGTTCCATAGTATTGCCACAGAGTTGGTAGGGCATAATTGTCCAAAATATCGAGGTAGACGTGCTGGTTAACAAGTTTGTCCACGATAACCAATGGGCCGGGGCTAAACCACGAAAAACACCCCCACACGAGTACAATGCCAACTCCAAACTTGACCGTAGGAACAGTACACTGTGGTAAATAGCGTTCCCCCCGGCTGCCGCCATACCCTCACACGGCCATCAGACTGATGGATCGTGTATTCGGATTCATCAGTCCATAGGATCCATTTCCATTGATCTACGGTCCATGATAAACGTTCTTTACACCATGCTAAACGACGAGTAGCATTCCGAGTGGAGATGAAAGGCTTATGAGCAGCCGCACGACCACGATAGCCCATGGAATGAAGTTCTCTGCGAATGGTACGTGTACATACCGAGGTTACAGCATTTTTACTCACCTGTACACTGAGATCTTGTGCAGTACTCCGCTGATTAGCTGTAACGACTCTCCTGAGACTTCGACGTCCTCTATCAATGATTTTCTTCGGTCTGCCAGTAAGTTTCGCTGCTTCAGGCACGCCATGTGTCTTCCATTTATTCAGTACACCCAAAAGAGTTGACTTGGGTATGTTTAAACGCCTCTCGGTTTCTCTTATGGACAACCCACTAATATAACACCCAACAATCTTTCCTTTCTCAAAGTTAGTTCTCTCCCGCTGCGACATTTTCACTCAATCTCATAGTGCGATATGATCACGGTCAGCTGCAGGCTTGTTTTTATACCGTTTGCAGCTGTACCGCGCATCTTAACAACGCAGAGGATCCGTTCATTTGCTTTTAAAGGGGTGTCCGGGGACTTTTGTCAATATAGTGTATATCAACCAGATTTCTACGCAATTGATAAAATTTCCACAAATAGAAATAGCTAGTTCCGACGACATGACGGCTTTAATGTGTGCTACGAAAATTTACGATTTGTGCAAAAAGGCATTTCTCATAACGGAAAGATATCCAAATCAAAGAGGATTTTTCAAATAAGGATTAAGAAGGAAGATTTTGCGCTGGATTAAGGGGAGGGGGTGTAACGAAGCTATAGCGTAGTGCCCATCATTACGAAGGGATCAGTAGGCATGCCGTAAATCGCAAATAATACACACCTTATATATATATTTATATAGAGAGGAAGCAAAATAGTTTTAGTTTTGTCTCATATGATTTCCACTCGATCGCTAACAGAGGCTAGAAGGCGATGATATTTCAAGGCAATGATTCACTGAGGGTAAACGTTTCATGACTGTGTACAGCAGAGGTCGGCGAGGCAATTTCAACTTTTTCACTACCATCCACCCACACCTTTAATATGGATTTCACCATTAACAGACCTTTACATAGATTGCACCATTAACGGTTCCACTGTTTGCACGTGGAACCGTTAATGAGCGAAATCCATTGTGACATCACATTGCATAACAAAAAGGATGCACCAAGAAAAGTATACAATGCTAAATTACACTGGACAACAATTTTTGATGAAGTTCATGCTTCCGAGATAAAAATAGCCATTTCTCAATGAATTCGATGTGCTGAAACAGAATATGACCATAAAAAAGTTGAATTGGCTACGGTTTGTTTGTAATATGCAGGTACACTGGTTGACCATTGATCAGGAGCACGTGCATGCTGTTTCAAAAGGAGAGAAGCATATAATTTGCCTGCAACTCTCGATGCGCTTCCCTTATAAATATTTGTTTATGCTGCTAATTAAAGAGCTTCAAACACTTAACAAAATCAAAAATCATAATCAAGATATGTGTTTCTAACAAATTTTCCATGTGTATATGAGGAAATTTATTATTCTAAATCAGTTTTTAGGACATTTTGATTGCAGTCTGCCAACCTTTACACCAAATCTCTCCCATTGAAATAGCATGCAAGTGTTCCTTAGCAATTACAACCAGTGTTTATGTACGTCTTCATATATATATACACTACTGGCCACCCAAAATGCACCACCAAGAAGGAAGCATCCGATTGGCCTGAAATTCGCAGCATGCGTCGCCCGCGAGAGAACATGCAAAAGATTAGCATTGCATGGCATATGCAAATCATGTGCGCCCGGCACGCCATCGAGAAGCACTATAAGAAGGATGCACAGAAGGCGAGGTGTAAGTAGTGGAAGTGTGTTGTGCTGCCAGACCTGTGCGTGGGAAGCTTCCTGATGCCTCGTCGCAGAATACGGCAGTCATTCCAGCACGTTTCGTAGTTCGACAGAGGACGAATAGTGGCTAATCGCGACAGCAGTTTATCGTACAGAGACATCGGCGCCCGTGTGGGACGACATCCAGCCACAGTAAGGCGAGTATGGATTCGGTGGGTGCAGGAGGGACGAATGGACGGACGTGAGCGTTTGCAGCATCCACGGCACACCACCAAACGAGAGAACCGGCATTTTGTGCGGTGGGCATTGACGGCCCGCACCGCGACATCACGAATCTTAGCGAAGGAATTAGGATGTGTTGCGCAAAATCCTGTGTCAGCACGTACCGTTCGACGTTCTCTGCAGGAGCGGGGACTAGTCGAACGGCGCACATTGCTCCGATTACCATTGACGTTACACCACCGGCGAGTGCGGCGTCAGTGGGCCGTTGAATGCCGCACCTGGACTACGGAATGGCACGACATTGTCTTCTCCGACAAATCCCGCCTCTGCCTGCAACACCACGATGGTCTGATCCGCGTGTGGCGGCACCGCGGCGAGAGACTGTATGACGCCTGCATTATGCATCGCCATACCGGTCCGTCGTCTGGCGTTATGGTTTGGGGGCGCAATTGGATATGACACCCGCACCTCTCGGGTACGCATCTCCGGTACACTCAACAGCCACCGCACCATCTCTGACGTTTTGGGGCCTGTAGTCCTCCCTTACCTGCAGGACCTGCCAGCGGCCACGTTTCAACAGGACAATGCCCGCCTGCACGTGGCACGCATCGTGCAACAATTCTTCACGGCCCACCAGGTGTCACTGATGCCGTGGCCCGCCTGTTCGACCGATATGTCCCCCATCGAACACGTCTGGTTCCTGATCGGCAACCGAGTGGCCCGGCAAGCACCACCCGCGGCTACGCCTGATGAACTGTGGCAACGTGTGGAAGCAGCCTGGACCGATATACCCCAAGTCTACATCCAAAGCCTCTTTCGTTCGATGCCGTGACGTGTGGCGGCCGTTATTGCCAGCCATGGAGGCGACACGAACTATTCATGTCTGCGTGTTCCGCAAGTCGCACGGGCCTGTAAGCTCAATCGTTTTATCTTTGTATCTGCTGTTATGTGTCCAGTAAATCTGGCTTTGCCATCTCGTGTCCTTCTTGGTCTTGCATTTTGGGTGGCCAGCAGTGTATATACATGTATATACACTGACGGAAAAAAATCCCAACACCACGAAAAAATAGTTGTAGAGGAATGAAATGGCGGCAATACATTTGTGTAGGTAACATATTTAATCGATTACGGTTTCAAGATCACAGCTTAATGTAAGCGCGAGAAGAGCCATTTTAAATGTGAAATGCTGGTACATTAATAACCGGTGTAACCGCCAGAATGTTGAATGCAAGCACGCAAACGTTCATGCATTGTTTCGTACAGGTGCTGGATGTCAGTTTGTGGGATGGAGTTCCATGCCTGTTGCACTTGGTCGGTCAATACAGAGACGGTTAATGCTGGTTGGGGGTGACGCTGGAGTTGTCGTCCAATGATGTCCCATACGTGCTCGATTGGAGAAAGATCTGGTGATCTAGCAGGCCACGGCAACATGTCGACACTCTGTAGAGCATGTTGGGTTACAACAGCGGTATGCGGGCGAGCGTTATCCTGTTGGAAAACACCCCCTGGAATGCTGTTCATGAATGGCAGCACAACAGGTTGAATCACCAGACCGACGTACAACTGTGCCGTCAGAGTGCGTGGGATAACCACGAGAGTGCTCCTGCTGTCATAGGAAATTGCTCCCCAGACCATAACTGCAGGTGTAGGTCCAGTGTGTCTCGGCCACAGACAGGTTGGTTGCAGGCGCTCACCTGGCCTCCTTCTAACCAACACACGGCCATCACTGGCACTCAGGCAGAACCGGCTTTCATCAGAAAACACAACAGATCTCCACTCCGTCCTCCAATGAGCTCTAGCTTGACACCACTGACGTCGCAAACGGCAGTGGTTTGGAGTAAGTGGAATGCACGGTACAGGGCGTCTGGCTCGGAGCTGTCCTTCAAGTAACCGATTTGTAACAGCTCGTTGTGTCACTGTGGTGGCAAGTGCAGCTCGAATTGCTGCCGCAGACGCAGTACGATACGCCACGGCCGCACGCCGTACAGGGCGGTCTTCCCTCTCAGTAGTGCCACGTGGCTGGCCGGAACCCGGTCTTCTTGAGGCAATACCTTCCCTTGACCACCGCTGCCAACAATCATGCAGAGTGGCTACATTCCTGCCAAGTCGTTCTGCAATATTGCGGAAAGAAAATCCACCTTCTCGTAGCCCTATTACACGACCTCGTTGAAACTCCGTGAGCTGTTGATAATGGTTTCTTCGTCTTCTTAAAGGCATTCTTGACTAACATCAACACCCTACGTCGAATCTGAACGATAACTAACGCTCACGAACGTTACAGCGCGTATTTACAGCAAACCTGCTTTGCATGTTCCGAGGGGCGCTACTAGCGCCGCACGTATGCGCCGAGCGCGAAATTTGCATAGACGTCATCTTACAGATGTACTCTCACCGCCTACCAACTGTTGTTTATCTAACACAACCCCTTCTTGGTGTTGGGATTTTTTTCCGTCAGTGTATATACAAAAAAAGTTTAAAATTTGAATAAAAAATAAAATAAAAAATAAATAACAAGTAAACTAGGTATTCTCTCACTAGAATAACAACCTAAGAAATGGTAAAACTTGCGTTTTAAAAAAATAGGAACTGGTAGTGTCTGTGGAAGTACACTAGGGTAATTAAATACATATAAAAGTTACTAAATACACTACAAGTATATTTAATAATATTTTTCATGTATTCTGGAGAGTTATTCTACTCTATCTGGACAAGCAGGACTTCATTCTTAGTTATGTAATTCTCTTGGTAGAAATTTAACGGGCAGCGTCTTTTTCTGCGGAGAAGACTTAGGAACCTCCCCACCACCCCCTGCTTCTAATTAAGCGGCGAGGAGGGTGGTTGGGCATTTTTTGGGACTCTTTTGCAGGGGAAGGGCATAGTAGGTAAGCTCTAATCTTTGTGCATGTTCTTTTTTCTTTCTAGAATTATTTGTGAACATTCAAAGCGGAAATTTTCTATTTTTTCTTATTAGGCATTAGGTGCAAGCAGTTTTACTAACTTTATGAGTTTTTCTCTTTCACTTAATTTGGAAATTATGCGTGTTTTTGAGCACTTAGTTTGGGTAGTTAGCCGTTTTATTGTACTTGTTGTCAACGATGCTTTCTCATTGTTGGTAGGAACATGAAAACTACATTATTATACACTTAAAGCACTCCTGGAATATTTTGTAAATATTGCAACTATTTGTTAACTTCATATAATTTTTCCAAAGCATCAATTTAAATTTTTATTAATATTTTTTTAGTTCTTGTGATGTCCGTTTTTTGCGTAAGTTGTGGGTACAAAAATCTTGTTTACTCTCGTGACTTTGTTGAAATTTTTTATGCTTTTGTATTTTATTTTATGGCATTTTAGGTAAAGCTTTTTTTCACCACAAAGAATAAGACTTTGTAGTACTTTTAGTACTGTTATTAAAGTTTAGATCCTCTCTCAGGCGGCTTGGTTGCTCAGCAACGTGTTTTAAATGAATATTTCTGATGATTTGTTCAGACTCTCTTACAACTTGTGATTTCGTAATCGTTTTTCTGTTTTTTGTGACAGATGACGAGTGTGGGTTGGGCCAGGAAAGTTATAGATGCATGCAAAAACTTTAACTAAATTATAGTTCATGCAACTCTGAGGAGGTTATGATAATTAAAAAATTTTGGTGGTCTTTAAACTTGCATCTATGGCTTTGCAGAAACCCATTTCGAACTAGGTCTTTGTGGAAGTGAGAAAATGCAGAGTTTTGCTGGTCCTTGATAAAGCCAAGGCTCGGCATTCTCGACACTTTCTACATTCAGGTTTGCCATTACTTTATTTTCTTTTTTTACTCATGCCTGTTGGGCTTTGAAGTTTTCTATGTTGTTTTAGTACCTGTTAAATAATTTTTTATCACTGTATCTACTTAGTAGTGTGTGAGTTCTGAATATTCATAGCTGCTGCGTTGCGCGTCATGATCATCAGATTGTTTTTTAAGCAAATTTAGTTTTAAATTCTTAGGTAAAAAATTTGTCTTTGACTCTGCTCTTGGGTATATATATACACTGACGGAAAAAAATTCCAACACCAAGAAGGGGTTGTGTTAGATAAACGACAGTTGGTAGGCGGTGAGAGTACATCTGTAAGATGACGTCTATGTAAATTTCGCGCTCGGAGCATACGTGCGGCGCTAGTAGCGCCCCTCGGAACATGCAAAGCAGGTTTGCTGTAAATACGCACTGTAACGTTCGTGAGCGTTAGTTATAGTTGAGATTCGACGTAGGGTGTTGATGTTAGTCAAGAATGCCTTTGAGAAGACAAAGAAGCCATTATCAACAGCTCACGGAGTTTGAACGAGGTCGTGTAATAGGGCTACGAGAAGGTGGATTTTCTGTCCGCAATATTGCAGAACGACTTGGCAGGAATGTAGCCACTGTGCATGATTGTTGGCAGCGGTGGTCAAGGGAAGGTACTGCCTCAAGAAGACCGGGTTCCGGCCAGCCACGTGGCACTACTGAGACTGAAGGTACTGCCTGAAGAAGACCGGGTTCCGGCCGGCCACGTGGCACTACTGAGATGGAAGACCGCCGTGTACGGCGTATGGCCGTGGCGCATCGTACCGCGTTTGCGGCAGCAATTCTAGCTGCAGTTGCCACCACAGTGACACAACGAACTGTTACAAGTCGGTTACTTGAAGGACAGCTCCGAGCCAGACGCCCTGTAGCGTGCATTCCACTTACTCCAAACCACTGCCGTTTGCGACGTCAGTGGTGTCAAGCTAGAGCTCATTGGAGGACGGAGTGGAGATCTGTTGTGTTTTCTGATGAAAGCCGGTTTTGCTTGGGTGCCAGTGGTGGCCGTGTGTTGGTTAGAAGGAGGCCAGGTGAGCGCCTGCAACCAACCAGGAGCACTCTCGTGGTTATCCCACGCACCCTGACGGCACAGTTTTACGTCGGTCTGGTGATTCAACCTGTTGTGCTGCCATTCATGAACAGTATTCCAGAGGGTGTTTTCCAACAGGATAACGCTCGCCCGCATACCGCTGTTGTAACCCAACATGCTCTACAGAGTGTCAACATGTTGCCGTGGCCTGCTAGATCACTAGATCTTTCACCAATCGAGCACGTATAGGACATCATTGGACGACAACTCCAGCGTCACCCCAACCAGCATTAACCGTCCCTGTATTGACCGACCAAGTGCAACAGGCATGGAACTCCATCCCACAAACTGACATCCAGCACCTGTACGAAACAATGCATGAACGTTTGCGTGCTTGCATTCAACATTCTGGCGGTTACACCGGTTATTAATGTACCAGCATTTCACATTTAAAATGGCTCTTCTCGCGCTTACATTAAGCTGTGATCTTGAAACCTTAATCGATTAAATATGTTACCTATACAAATGTATTGACGCCATTTCATTCCACTACAACTATTTTTTCGTGGTGTTGGGATTTTTTTCCGTTAATGTATATATATATGTATATTGCATGCGTTACATTACACTTCTTTTGAAGTAAATACAATCCGAAACAGTAAGTGTAATTTTTTATAGTACAATTAAAAATAGATAGTATAATTTTTTTTTTACATTTGTATTAAATGTATTTTTGAGCTATGTACATGAGTTTTTCATGCATCGATAGAAATCAGTTACCAGTTCATGACGTTTTACTTCTCTTTGCCTTTTGGTTGTATTCCACCAGAGCATCTCTGAAGAGTGTCCAAACGTAGTCTGCGAGCATCAAAGTGGACCACTTTCCCTGGTATCGTTGCTCCCTTACGGCCATATCTTGATGAAACCGTTCACCATTCTCATCACTAAATTTGCCATAGTTATACGGGAAGAAATGCAGGTGATAATCCAGGAAGTGGAGTTTTAAAGACATATTACAGCCAAATATTTGATACAGAGCAAGCAGGTCGGTAATGAGATCTTCGTAATTTTCAGATCTGAAATTCCCCAGGAAGTTTGTCGATACTTGACAAAAGGCATCCCACACTTCTCTTTCATCACACTGAAGCATGTCCTCAAACTGCGAATAAGAGCTATCTGATCTGCGGACCCACAAAAATTCCTTCTTTTATTTTTGCTTCGCTCAGTCGAGGACATTTGTCATGCAAGTACTTGAACGCTGGTTTAGTTTTGTCCATGGCTTTAACCAATTTCTTTACAAGACCGAGTTTTATGTGCAGAGGGGGTTAGTATGATTTTCTGAGGATCTGTCAGTGGTGGGTTCTGAACATTCATTTGTCCAGGTATCAAAGACGTCCTAGGAGACCAGTTTCTATCGATGTAGTGCATACATGTAGCTCGGCTATCCCAGTGACAAAGAAAACAGCAGTGCTTTGTGTATCCCTGCTGAAGGCCCATCAACAGAGACACTATCTTCAGGTCAGCACAGATAAGTCAACCATAATTTTTGTAATTAAGTCTGTCCAACAGCTGTTTAAGGTTGTTGTAGGTCTCTTTCATGTTATCCGCATGTGCAACTGGAATGGACGGTAGCTGATTTCCGTTACGCAGTAAAACCATTTTAAGACTCAACTTGGAGGAGGCTATAAATAGACGCCATTCTTGCGGAACATATTGTATTCCTAGTCCTTTAATTAGGCCGTCAATATTGCAACAGAACACAAAGCTTTCACTTTTTTGGAAGAATTGCTCGAATTGTCGGTGACGAATACGAAACGAACTCACTCGAACATTTTGTTCTAGAAGTTTCCATTGACGAAGCCTTGACGCTAGTAGCTCTGCTTTAACTTTGGTTAAATTCAAATCGAGAACAAGGTCGTTCAGTTCTTCTGATGTAATTTTATGTGGCATAGACTCAGAAGGTGCATATTCGTCATCGCTTTCAATGATCCGTGACGTTGACGGTTTCGGATTACGCAAATCGTCTTCCTGGACCTCATCTAAATCGATAACAAAATTTGTCGGAGGCTCGGGAATGGGGAGTTCTTCAGAATGAGGAACATGTCGTACAGCAGAAGGTGTATTTGGATATTCTACAGTCCATTTCTTCTTCTTTGTGATACCTTCAGCCACTGGTGGCACCATACAGAAATAACAGTCATTTATGTGATTTGTGGGCTCCTTCCAAATCATGGGAACAGCGAAACCCATCGTTTTTATTTTGCCATTAAGCCACTGTGACAGATTTGTTGCACACGTGCGGTAACATACATGTGGAGACCAGTCCTTATCCTCGTCGCCTATCCTGCAGCCGAAATACAAATGATAAGCCTTTTTAACAACCGGAGTGATGGACCTTTTCTGTGCAGCAAATGCAACTTCACCACATACGTATATAGCAAAAGTTATCCTCCTTATTCACACATGCACGCGGCATAGCTACGTAATGTCACAATACAAGGATCACTTTAACAGGCTGCTATCACGAGAGTACACTCACCAATGAAGGGAAAAAACAAATGGAATGAGTTCTTTACCGTTGTGTTAAAACTGAAAGGATTGCATCACATTGGGTAATACTACACCGGATGTCGCGGGAACTCCGGACTTCTCACCCAATGATGCAATACTTCCTGGCCTGACGGTGCCTAAAAGTACGGAAAACGCCGTTCGAACCTGATTTTCTCACTATATTTTTATTTCAGTACCATTTTAATATACATTTACTAACATTTATTATATTTATCATAAATTTATTAATATGTAACATAAAAAATATTACTCATTATACCTACTTTTTTACTAAAAATCACAAATTTTTAACGTTCCATTAGCTGTATTTCCGAAACAAGAGCCAATGAAAGTTTTTCATGGCGATATTCGTGTTCAGTGGGTTAATTTCGTACAGAATTGCACACTTTCCCGTCAGAATCAATTTCATTGTTTTCCAGTGTTATTAAAAATTCTAAGACAAAATCTGGGAATCTTAAGCTTTTAACTCATGTTCTTGTGAGAACAGTAGAAAATACAGTGACTTTTTATGTAATTCATTAGTTTGAAGAATGCATTACGTATTAATTATCACAAGCATGTTGCTAGAGTTTCGTGTTTTAACGGACTTCAATAATGATTGTCCTTCATGATTCCTTTGAGGGTTCACTCAGATGTCTTCGCCTTCTCATCCACACACCGCTGGCCCGTCAATGATCCACGTACCACTACTAGAGCTGATCTGCTATCGTAGGCTAGGCAATGGCTCCCCAGACCATAATGCCTACAGTGGGGTATGTGTGGTGCCCGATAGCGAGGTCGGGATTGTGCCGTTGACCCGGGGACCTCCACACCTGGACACGATGATCATCTGTCCCCCAAACGAAGCGGCACTAATCGTTAAACACCACACGTCGCCACCGTGTGGCGCTCCACGTCGCTCTGGTCTGGCACCATGCACACGGAGCCAGCGATGTTCCGGTGTTAATGGCAGCACACGTAAGGGGCGTTGGGATTGCATATTCGCTTCTGCGAGGCGTCAGGAAATGGTTCGTGGACCGAACCGTTTTGGTCCACGAAATGTCTCCGTGGGATCCGTTAGTGCCTGCAGCACGATCCGTCGATCATCTCTACCGGTGGTCCTCCTGGTTCGTCCGGAGCCGCTCCGCGGTGTGGTAGTGCCGTCACGTGTCCACTGCTCCCAACACAGTCGGACGGTATGGTGAGAAGGAACCACGTGGCGGGCTATACACGCGCCGACCACCATGCGGTTTTCAGCACGATGATCAGGCCTCGCTCAAAGTCCGTTAGTTGCGTAAATCGACGTCTCTGGCGTCTACCCGGCATTCTTGTTACTCTCTACTATTACTTGCGTTGGCCGGTGCTTTACGCTTTCATGAGGCATCGGTTATACGCCGGTTTATAAGGCTGCCAATTCTTGCTTGTAGTGCCACCACAGGATGTGCAGTCATGCGCACTCGTGGATCATTTTCATACCAGCACGCACTCTAGCTATTTACAAAGTTTCGCGGTTGTAGCATGTTTTTTCTAGGTGCGCAAATTTCATTGTCCGTGAGTGTATAAAGTGTATAAGTACGTACTTTCTTTTTTCAAAAGACGTGTTAAAAATGAATCAGAAAATACTGAATTTAATTTTATTCGAACAAAGTGAGATATAGTTATGATTAGACAAAATTTAAAGTGCATTTTAGACCAAAGGCATTTTTGAAGGTCGTGTAAGAAGGCAATACAAAAGGTTCATTCAAACGAAAGACGATTTTTAGTTTTTCTTTTGCAGCTTGGAGGAGAGTTGCTATGCTTATGACGATAAAACCAGCCAAGAGGTATCACGCATTCCTGTAGAGCATCCCTTGCTTATACTTATGCTACGTCTTCATCGGGAAATTGATGATGCCCGTCACCATTCGTTGGTAGAACATTCAGCCCTTTCTGAAAATGCAAAACGCTATTTGCGAACTCTTATCATCGCTCTACGGTCGCGCAATGTGTTTGACATCCGAGGAAGTTCACTCCGACCGTTCATGGACTTCCTTTTTCCTGGAAGCAGACTGATGGATCGCGAGCCTCCGTCACTGAAGTGTATCTGCAGAACAAACGTCAGGATACTGTTAAACACGAACTGGCAGTTACCTCATGGGATTTACGAACTAGGTTTGCCGATACTTCTCGCCGATTACATAAATCTACTCTATGATTAAAAATCATCTATTTTATACGCGCTCTACCTGTCACTCTCTCTTTCTTTTTAAAAATAGAAAATCTAGATTTTTTTTTCATTTTTTTATTTTGCCATTTGGAGTGGGAAGAGTAGCTGCAGTACGGTACGTAGCTGCGGGTGGTCTCTTCCACTTGGGGAGCACATGAGCTCTTGATAAAAAATATGTTTTTTCGTTAAAATCTTCTACATTTTTTTGTTCGATTTGTAAACAAGAAAAATGGGGAACAAAGGCACGAAGAAAAAAATTAAACTTTGCTACTAGAAACAAATAGAGGTTTCAGGCAGCTTGTTTCGACGTTTTAGATCCCCGTGGATGAAGATCAGAAAGAAGAAAAAATTGTGCTGATGCTGGGTTGCGTAAGGCTGTGTTTTAAGGCAGCTTATTAAGATGGCTCATATCACCGTGGATGAAGATCAGAAAGAATAAAGATTGCGCTGATGCTGGGTGGCGTAAAGCTGTTTTAAGGCAGCTTATTGGAATGGCTCAGATAATCGTGGATGAAGATCAGAAAGAAGAAAAATTGTGCTGATGCTGGGTTGCGTTAGGCTGTGTTTTAAGGCAGCTTATTGGGATGGCTCATATCACCGTGGATGAAGATCAGAAAGAAAGATTGCGCTGATGCTGGGTGGCGTAAGGCTGTGTTTTAAGGCAGCTTATTGGGATGGCTCATATCACCGTGGATGAAGATCAGAAAGAAGAAAGATTGCGCTGATGCTGGGTGGCGTAAGGCTGTGTTTTAAGGCAGCTTATTGGTATGACTCATATCACCGTGGATGAAGATCAGAAAGAAGAAAGATTGCGCTGATGCTGGGTGGCGTAAGGCTGTGTTTTAAGGCAGCTTATTGGAATGGCTCATATCACCGTGGATGAAGATCAGAAAGAAGAAAGATTGCGCTAATGCTGGGTGGCGTAAGGCTCTGTTTTAAGACAGCTTGTTGGGACGCATTAGATCGCCGTGGATGAAGATATGAAAGAAGAAATGTTGTGCTGATGCTGGGTGGCATAAGGCTGTATTTTAAGTCAGCTTATTAGGATGGCTCAAATCCCCGTGGATGAAGATCAGAAGGAAGAAAGATTGCGCTGATGCTAGGTTGCGTAAGGCTGATGTTTTAAAGCAGCTTATTGGGATGACTCATATCACCGTGTATGAAGATCAGAAAGAAGAAAGATTGCGCTGATGCTAGGTGCGTAAGACTGTGTTTTAAAGCAGCTTATTGGGATGGCTCAGATCATCATGCATGAAGATCAGAAAGAAGAAAGATTGTGCTGATGCTGGGTGGTGCATGGCTCTGTTTTAAGACAGCTTGTTGGGACGCATTAGATCGCCGTGGATGAAAATATGAAAGAAGAAAGATTGTGCTGATGCTGGGTGGCGTATTGCTGTGTTTTAAGGCAGCTTGTTGGGACGCTTTAGATCGCCGTGGATGAATATTAGAAAGAAGAAAGATTGTTGTGCTGCTGGGTGACGTAAGGCTGTGTATTAAATACAACTTTGTATACCTCACTAAAATGTGTTGAGTTTCTATTTTGAAAAACAAAAAATAAAGAAAAATAAGAAGAGACGCAACCGTAAAGACGGTTGATCCATCTGGGATACTACCAGAATTTGGATAACAGGCTGGCAACGGCCTACACCTTTAAACATTTTAATTTGTTTTCTCTAATCCTGCGAGCAAGAAGAAAAAAATGGAGAAAAAACGCTTGAAAAAAAATTGTTGAAGAAACTCGCCTCAGAGAGTGGTGAATTTTGCGGCCGCCTCGTAAACTTTTCATTTTCAAAAAAGATTCGTTTGGACTAAAATGATTCTGAACATCATTAAAAGAAAGACTGAACATTTGCCTAATTTCTTATAAACAACATTAGAAATATATCAAATATATATTTTTTGTTTTATGCAGATGAAACAAACACTTTAAAAAATGCTGCTATGGTAATTGATTTTGCCGCCCCTGCAAATGTATTGCCCTAGGGCTCGACTGCCCAAATTTTGCAACCACGCCCCCTAGTGGTGGTTACAAGACTTTTTATCTTATTATTATCTCATGCCTAGCTATAGATGCCAGTCATGAGGGTTTAACAAAGATTCGCAAAGGATCTATTATTCTGTTTCACATTTATTCACAACATTTGAAACATTTTCACACTAAAAGTAAATTTAGATCTAAAGTAAAAAACACAAATTTCATTTTTTACACAATTATTATTTAAAAAAATAAATAAAGTTTTTTACAAAGCTTAATATCAAGACATCAAGACATTTTCCAACTACCCAAATAAGTTTTCCAACTTTTTGCCAATTTACTTCTCAATTGTTTGACATAGGATTACTAGAAGGTTTGTTTAAGTATAACATAAAACAAACCATAAAAGCAACAATAAGTACTTTACACAATCGAGTTTACTATTAGGAACACAGTGAAAGACAGTTAATATAACAACTACATACATTAATTGTTTAACAAAGACATTCGTTCAATCATTTAAAACATTCGATACTTAGTGGGGGCCTGTACGAGAATAACCACCCGAAACAGGTTTTTAGCGATTAATTTACAAGACTTTGTAAATTAATCGTTAAAAATTTAGGAAAGGGGAAGCACATGCAGATATAGATATACAGGGTGTCTATAAATGAAGTATACAACTTCAGTATACTATTAAAAAATACGATAGGATAAAACGTACTTTAAATGTCAAAATACGTGGCAAGAGTGAAAGTTTGTTAAGTAAGATGATAGATGGCGCCAGGTGTCCCGTGTAATAAAAAATCTCGTCAAATACGGATTACAACAGATATGGCTTTCCCAGTTGAGAAAGCTGCGTGTGCGGTATCAAAATCTGTAACAAAAGTTCAGCGTAAGTTCATAACGGACTACAAGAGACAGCCGCCAACACGAGGGAGCATCGAACAATGGGTAAATAAATTCAAAGCCGCAGGAAGTGTCTTGAAATGCAAAAGCAGTGGGAGAACTTTAATTTCGAGCGAAACAGTGGACGATTTGCGTAAGGCTTATCTAAGGAGCCCGAAGAAGTCTGTTCCACAACTCCAGGATATTCAAGACATCATTTACCAGCAAGATGGAGCGCCTCCGCAGTGGCCTTTAGATGTACGCAGATCTTTAGACCACCATTTTCCAGGGCGTTGGATTGGACGTGGGGGTCCGACCGCATGGACACTCTTTTCTCCTAATATTATCCCATGTGTTCTTTTTTTGGGGCGCTTTATATAGGACATTGTCTACAAGAAAAGGGTTACATGTATCACTGATCTCAAAGAACGTATTACTTCAGCTTTCCTACTTGTCACACCTGACATTCTGCAGCGTACATGGGTGAAACTGGACTATCGTTTAGACATCCTGCGAGCAACAAACAGAGCACACGTGGAGGCCTACTGACATTTAAAAATAATTCACAGTTACCATGCGTTTTGACATTAAAAGTAAGTTATTTATTGTAATTTTTCTTTTTCAATAGCATACTGAAGTTGTGTAATTCATTTATGGACACTCTGTATGATCATGATCAACCTTTCTCATTCCACTTCTGGATGAAGATCTCCTCAAATTTCTTCCGTAACTCTCTGTCTTGGGCAATTTTCTTCCACGTTGCTCTAACGTGCTTTCGAATTCCATGCACCCATGTCCCACGTGCTCTTCTGGGTCCTTTACTGCCTCTTGAAGGCATCCAGACTAGTGCTTCAGGGCATCATTTCTTCGTATTATTCTACGAGCAAAGAAAATGCACCATATCCCACGTGGTCTTCTGGGTTTTTCACTACCTCTCGAAGGCATCCAGACTAGTGTTTCAGGGCATCATTTCGTTGTATTCTACGAGCAAAGAAAATGCACCATATCCCACGTGGTCTGGGTCTTTTACTGCCTCTTGAAGGCACCCAGACTACTTTTTCAGTTGTTCAGAAGTGGTAAGTTCTTGTATCAATGCGTTTAGCCCAGTGCCACTTCAGAGTCTTTACTTTGATCATGATGTCATCCACTCGTGTCATTTTCCTGATCAACAAGTTTCTTTTCCTGCGTTTCTTGGTTACACTAAACATGCATCTCTCCGTGCTTCTTTCAGTTGTTTGTCTTTTTCAGTTTTAAAGTCCATGTCTCTGTTCCATAAGTATGAGCTGGAAATATACAATGCTTAGACAGTTTTCTTTTCTGACACAATAGCAAATTGCTCTTGAAGACCGTACTGTTTCTTCCAAATTAACTCCAGAGAAGTTTTATACTCCCACTAATTTCGTCTTCTATGTGTCCGTCGCTTTATATCTCTTGTCCAAAGTAGAATAGGCATTACTTACTTCTACATTTACCCCATCAACCTCTAAATCTTCAGTTCTTGTAAAATATTGCACACCAATTTTGTTTAGTGTAGGAAAGTTCACCTTCCATCCCAATACCTAACTCTTGTCAGTATGTCCTTGTATTACACTTTACAGCACTAAGGCCTTGTGCATAGAATATCAAAACTGCCCGAGCGGCAGAGTGGTCGGAGGCGCTGCGCTCGGACTATTTACCAGAGTTAGATCCGGGTTCAAGTTCTGGATGAGGCATGGGTGGTGTGTTTGTCCTATGGCGCGGGATCTATCACTTCCCTAGAACCAATGGCCCTAAAGTAGGTACTGGAGACCCCTCATAGCCTTCCTGAGTTGCTCATAGTTAGGTTGAGGAACGCGGTTAAAATCACTTTCTTCCAGAGTATTTTAACAGTTTGGTTGCGATATTTTCAAATTATATATTTAAAAGGGTAAACGTTATATATGTTACAAAAGGAACTGGGAAAAGGTCAGTACCGACGTTTATTCCAGGTCCAAGGCTGAATCTCCTAATCCTTGGAAAAGGATAAAATTGCACACAGGCATACAAGAAAAAAAGTTATACATAGTTCTTGTACGAACCTGGGATAAATGGATAATGGGCGGATAATATTGTCAGACGATTGGCAAAGTTGGACAAATGGACATAGCACGAAACCTGTCATTGAATGAATGGGTATTAAAAAAATAAGAATTTGACCGAGCAACTATAGGGCGAATTGTCGGAGACCGATAAAAGAGTAATCATTGCGTTTCTCAAGCCACACTTTTCTTTTATACAGCAGTCAGCGAATTTCTGCAAAACACAAATGCGCGGCACAATCGAAAAGCCTATACCTAAAACATTTGCCAGGAGCCTCCACATAAAAGATTGATTTGCATGAAGCACACGAGCCTCCTGTTTATTCCCTTTTGTAAATTCTGGTCACATCCCGTTTTACCTTCCAAACTTAACGTCATATCTGAACTCCCAAAAGCTTCTGTTATATGTGGCAACACTTTCACAGCAATCATGATAAAAGCGGCATGTTTGATGCATGTTTAATGGAGAAGTGATTTCTTGTGTTAAGTTTGGAGGATTGATACCTGCCCAACGAGATATTTTACTAGTCAATATTACTGTGTTAATGCAGGTTTTCGTCATTATAATTTGAATAACCAATGATCGCCTGTTCCTGCTCTTCAGCTAATCAGTTTTATCAATGCCTTACACGCGTGTTTTGTGGAAGTCCTTTGTTCTGAATTTAACCTTCATAATTCGCGAGTTTACCTCCACTGGTGTTTGCAGTCTTTAAATTACAAGCGATTATTTCAATTACAATCTCTTTTCTCCAGTGCAAGAATTCTGAACGTATTTAGAATGTAGTCAAGGCAGTATAAATGCTAAATGATCATTACATGCTGGAGGCATGCTTTTGAGTTGAAAGAGTTAAAAGACGTAGTCTTTACACCGACCATTCCGAGTCATTTTTCTTGTTTTTTATTCTTTTTCTGTCTTCACATGCTGAATCTGTTTAACAAATGAAGACTGAAAAAAACTGTTCTTTGAAAATTTCTTCATCTTAGCACATTTGTTTTGGAAATCGTTTTCAGCATGTAGTTAGTTATCGATACTGACGTTGGTCCCACCTTCTGTATATCATGTTTCTTATCAATAATCATTAATCATCAGTTGTCATTCTCGTGATATTCAGTTGCATATTTGAAAGCATCGAAAATTGGTGCACCTATTACGTTTGTCCGTGTGTGAGTGTTAGTATATCTGGGAAACCAGAACTATTGCCATAAAAAAATTTACGAACTGCCGTCCAAAACTAACGTGACAAATACAAATTCGAGAATACGTCCAAAACGAGGCAACCGATTGTAAAGATTTTCCAGAGATATGTGCAAAGGAGAAACACTAAGTCGACGTACCCAAGCAACACTGTGGTATCTCCTATGGAAATATGCAAACGACGAACGTACGTCATCGAGCTGGCAGCACGCAACCTTGATAAACGTTGTTTTGAAAGGGGCGGGGCAACTGAAGCTTGAGTTGGACTGTTGGTGGAAGAATTGTTCCACACCATCGCTTAGAATACTCTTTGAGGACACCTGGTTTGAGCTGTCGCCGTGTGGGATGAACGTACGTCGCTGCACGTGTTTGCAAGAGGCATCCTGATTACTGTGCGCTACAGGGATGTCATATCTACGGCTCTTCAGGGCAGCTGTTGCTCCCGAATTCCTTTTTATGGACGATAACGCCCCTTCCCATAGGATCGGCTAGTCGACGAATATCTGGAAAATGATAATATCCATGAGCTGGAGTGGCCGGCCAGATCTCTGGATATGAACACGATTGAGCATATCTGGGATGCCATGGAAAGAATAATCGCCAGCTGGAAATACCCTCACAGAACTCCAACGCGCCTTGGTGGAGCAGTGGCACTTATCGCCTCAAACTTTCATTCACAGCCTTGTAAACAGAATGAGGGCTTGTTGTGTGAGCTGTATCGCTTTTCGCGGTAATCGTAGTTCGTAATATCCCCCGAAATCCGCCTCACTTGCCACAACACTTTTTGGATGCTATGCTGCCATGCGAGAGCTTTCTCCTCATTCCGTGATGGACTTCTTTCCTGTTGCGCATTGCTGCACTATCGACATATCTACACCCACTGTCATAAAAATCCGTGCACCAAGAAGCAGGCATGGAATTGAAATGAGATTTTAGTAGTGATATGGTACATACCAAGGGCAGAAGTGATTAAAATATCACAGCAGCAGGACGATTTCCCGCGGACATACGATACACATTCCGGTCAACGTTAGGACCGCGTCAGACTGCCTCGTGCTCGGATACATGCGGTGATACGGTCCGGCATGGAGCCAAAAGACACCTTATGTTGTCCTCGGACATATTGGCCCACACTTCTTGCTGGAACATGGAGAAAGCTGGCGTCCCATCTGGTCCCGCACGTGCTCGATGGGCGAGAGATCAGGCAATCTGGCAAGCACTTAAAAAGACACCTTTTTAGACAGTCCTGGGAAATCCGAGCTGTGTGCGGACGGGCGTTATCTTGTTGGAAAATGGCTGCTGGCCGCCCCGCCAGAAAAGGCAGCACATGGGACCGCAGGATCTCCTGTACGTAGCACTGGGCTGTCAACGTTCCTCGAATCACTGCGAA
The DNA here is from genome assembly GCA_039090855.1 of Macrothele yani. NCBI lineage: Eukaryota > Metazoa > Arthropoda > Arachnida > Araneae > Macrothelidae > Macrothele > Macrothele yani. Next base: position 101,685,032 of record CM077028.1, read on the forward strand.
AGAAGTCCGGCTGTAATACACGATGGCTCCTCAGACCATCACGCCTGCAATTTTTAAGGGGTGTGTCGCTGTACAGCAAGATTGGGATTGAAGCGCTCACCTGCGGTCCTCCACACTCTGACACGGTGGTGGTCCGTTCCCACACAAAAGCGGGATTCGTCGCTGAACACTATAGTCACCAGTCCGTAGCATTCCACGTTGCTCGCTGCTGACACCACTGGAATAGACACTGAAGATGGCCAGGTGTTAATGGCATAAAATGTGAGGGCCGTCGAGAGTGTAGATTCGCATCTGTCAGGCGTCTGAAAATGGTTCTGGCGGACACAGGAGCCTCTTTTACAGCCGTCACATGTCTCTGGATATTGGACAAGGACGTCGTTGCCTCGGTGCATGCCGCTCTCACGATCCCACGGTCCTCTTTGCTGGTGGTGTGTCTGGGTCGTCCAGAGCCAGTCCGCCGTGTCTGAATGCCTTCCCGTGTCCATTGCTTCCAACACGATCGCACCGTACTGTCCGACCAGCCCAAAATGGCGGTCGATTCGGCTCACCGGCCACCCTGCCTCTCTCATCCCGACGATACGGCCTCGTTCAAACTCCGCCAGTTGACTGTACGCACATCTACGGCGGCCCCTTGGCATGTCTATCGCTTAGAGATCGCACCTGACTCTTACCGTGCACTTCGGCACGAACGTGGAGTCCTCTGCGCGGCGCCTTATAAGCCTCAAGGATTGCGATTGCAGAGCCGGTTGCAGACGCGCGGGCATGCGGATTTGCCCGAAACTTTAATCATTTGCATGTCTGCCCTCCTTGTAGCTATTCGCCGAGTTTCGCGCTAATCGCACGATTTTTTCTTGGTGCGCAGCTTTTTATGACATTGAGTTTATTAATATGTCCGTACCACCTGTCATTAAAATCTGTCGTGTAGATTTTGCGTTATTCATGACTTTGTGTTTGTAACATTAATTTCGGGCACCATTGTCGTTCTTGAAGCATACTTGACTGGCACATAGATTTCTTCTTTTTTTTTTTTAAACAAATTATTCTGTCAACGTCTACTACAACCCACGTGCTTCCTTTTTTGGAGATTGAACGGCCACCATGGGCAATTCTTAGGGCTTAAAAACAGTCTCCCGTCCATAATTTGGGGCCACCTGTTCCAGGAAAGGGATCGAGCCAGAGCCTTAAGACAAACATACAATCCATGCTTCGTACGGAATTCAAACGCCGACCCGACTGCTCAGAAACCAATGACACTAGGCACTCCGTCACCAGGGTGGCCACGAGCTTTGTGTTTTGAATAATAAGCAGATCTGTCTGGAAATGTAAGCAGTATACAAAATAACAAATTCTGAGATAGAATAAGCTAAATGGCGCTGATACGCAAATGCTCTTCGTTGTCATGGAATGCATAAAAAGTAAACCGTGGGGTTTGTGTTACATGAATCGAAAAATATACGAGAATCGTGTTGCGAGCCCAGACCGTGCGATATGTATCTGAGGATCGACATGTTTCAGGAAGAGCACATTGCAAAGCTCAGCATCTTGAACCACAATTTTCAGAATCGTGCAAAGTTAAGAAATTTGACATTTTTCTAAAGGATATCGATGTAATAAGCAGCAGGTAAGAGAGGATACCTCAGAAACAGTGGCAGGTACGCCAAAAAACAGTCGCACACCAGATGTCATAAATAATGTTCGCGCGGTTAGCAGTGAACAAATGTCTGCAACGTAGAGAATAGTCGCCGAAGCCATCAAGTTGTTCCAGTTGGCGGTCAAGAATTTCCTGTGGGAGAATCTCCGCTTGCTGAGAGCTAGTGAATTGGTGCAGATGACATGTCTGAAATGAAGGTGCCACCTACAAGCCCCAATAAAAATAGGAAGCATCTACCTGCCAAGACAAAGTACATCTCTTCCAATGGGTTACGAGGCTGTGGATCTGACCGGGGTATGACTCTAGAATTTGTGAGGCAAAGAAGGTAACAATGGCCTGACAAACAGCTCGATCGTTTGAGAAGATCTGCTTTGCCAGAAAAGGGTCCAGATGCTGGAAGAGGTGATAATCCGTGGGAGAAAAATTTGGGAAACATGCGAGGTGCGTCAGAATTTTGTAGTCCAACTTGTGGATTTACTAGATGGTCCTTTGGCAGACGTGGGCACGCGTTGTCGTGCAACAGAAAGACCTGTTGACCGAAACTGGCCGCTTGGTACAGAACTTTTTGTGCATCTACTGTATTTCAGCACAACAGCGGTCCAAATTCATGGGATCACCTGGTCGAAGAAATGAATAATTCATCAAGCGTTCAGCAATCTACAGTAAAAGAGCCAGCGCTTTCCGTGGGTGTAGAACAACTGTTTAGTTGGCTTCGTGGTATCAAAGCAATGCGATAGTAGTCTTTTACGGTTGTTGCAAAGGGAAGACTATTCATCGCAGGATATAATCCTGGTAAGGAAGGAAATGCACAACCCCAGATGACGTGTTTTATTGGGTGTGGGGAATTCGTGTGACACTCAAACATCAAGCTTTTTCACCTTCAAGCTTTTTCACCAAGACAGGGGGAAAATGCTAGAAGAATCAGGAACCTACGAAATTCCAATGATGCACACATAACCCCAATATCGTACATTGGAAGTACGAAAAACAGATTAAAAAAATACTTAAACAACACATATCTAACTGGCAAAAAAAAAAAGAAGCCAAAACTGCTTTAGTTAGTTGTGAGGTTTAACGGTCACTTTGCCGTGGGGCAGCTTCAATGGGCTATAAGCAGTCGCCCGTCCCTAATTTAGGGTCACTGGCTTCAGGGAAGGGAGAGAGCCAGTGCCGTAAGACAAACACAACATCCATGCCTCACCGGGATTCGAACCCAAACCCCTTTCAGGACGAATGATCGGAGGCCATCGCTTAGACCACTGCGCCACCGGGGCGGCGCCAAAACTGCTTTAGTGCAATTCTGCGTGGAAAACCGGACATTCCCAAAATTCGATGAAATTAAAATGCTAAAAAAGAATAAAAAATCGGAAAGGCAAATGAGTAGGGAAGAAGCAATATTAATCTGTAAAAATAAAGCAAGGGTATGTAACCAGAACGAAAAAAAAAAATTAAAAAAAAAGTTGTTTTAATGAAACATTGAAACATAGATGGCGCCAGACGGGCTTGATAACGAAATATATCCAGGAAAGTATATCCGACGAATGGCGACATGGAGTATCGGACTCCATTAGCGCGAAGTTAATCACGAACATCGGTGGTAAAGTTGCCACGCTCCTGAGGATGCCCAGAGTATGGGCGAAAATTTCGAGTATAAAGAACGGTAAAAATTGATGTGTTTGAATCCTAAGGCAAAGATCCAATGAGTATACCCAGCGAAAAGTGTGAGAAGTAAAGCTAGTCATCTCATACAACGGAATTTTGGACAATAACATCAACAAAGACCGGAAAACACGTGTGTGAAATGTTCCCATTGCTAGAAAGGAATGCCAACATTCTAGAGGATAAGCATTATCCTCTAGAATGTTGTACAAGTTACTTTGAAATATCGCACGTAAAAGAGAATAGTAGAATGATTAGAGCTATCTAATAGTTAGAATTAGAACTTCTAATAGGAACATGATGCAACGTGTTACTCAACCAGCGCAAGCACCATCTGATGAGCTACAAGTGGGAAAATGTAGACACAGTGAGCAAAACATACGTCCATCTTTGACAACTGCAACAAGTTCCGATCAGAATATTACCTACCAAACAGCTTACCTCAAGGGCTGCGAGTAATGTGTCGAAAGTTTTCCTAGATTTCATGGTAACTACTGAGATCTGCTTCAACGGAATGTTACGGATCCACAGGATATAAAATATGCGAAAATGAACTACCTGTATTATCACAAACACATTATGGAAACACTGTAAAAGAAAGAATAATCTATCCTGCACGGTACACATATCAATACCGTATACCTACAGCAAGGCAGAGCTTTGAGTCAGATGCTTTCAACGGACGGAAGGGAAAACCAAAATCCTCGCTATACTGCAGAAAGATGTTCTTGTGGAATCACCAGGTGCTTTTCTCTTTGTACGTTTGTTCATCTGGCCTCGCAGCGGACTTTAGGTAAATGTCGACTACGGTGAGCTTAGCTTGTAACGTGCAATAGGAGGACTGAATGTGAGAGTGCTTTGCAGAAGGTCGATTACAGGGAAGGTATGCTGCGAGCAATGTACAAAAACAAAAGCATTAGATCCAACATATTATATTGTAGCATAAAGATACGTAATATTTTGAGGTATGTTTATAGAGCCATGTAACACTTAACCTCAAGCATCCCTCCCAATTTTTTGACAATTTTTACGAAAGAAAACTGATTAAACACAATTTTTTTAATCTCTGAGAAGATTTACAAAATCTGCGAGTTCTGTTGGCAGACCTAGTTCATATATTCCTTCAGGTAACTTCCAGTTCATGTTTAACAGTTTCCTGATAGTCGATTTACAGAGAAACTTCAGTGGGGGAGGCTCCTGTTCTGCGAGTCTGTTGCCTGGCAAAAGGAGGTCCATGAATTGCTGGGCTAAAGTTCCACGAACGGTAGTTATGGAGCAGCTCCGCAGAACAATGGTGATAGTTTGCAGGCAGCGCTTCAGATCTTGAGAAAGGACTGATTGCCAATTGTCTTCTCTCAATTCCACATCAAGCATTTTGTTAATAACATGTGCTAAAAGAAAAACTAAAGGATTCTCTATTGGAATACGCGTTTCATCTTGACCGTTTTTGTCGTCATATGCATAGCAACTCTCCAGAAAACTACAAAGGAAAAGCTGAAAGTTATTTTTATCGACTGAGACTGGCGTTGCTTGTTTTCACACATACTTCAAAAATGCAGCTGGATTAAAGATATGATATTTTGTTTTGGATTAAAGATATGATATTTTGTTCTACGGAAGTCAAAAGTTATTGACTTTGACGTAAAGCTAATACTAAAATATTCTTGTTCGAAATTTTCAAAATCATTAGGGCCACAATCCCGAGCCCATCTTGGACGACTAGCCAGAAACCTACACCACTGACTACTCAGACATCGGAACGGCAGCAGGATTTCAAGCTGCAGGGTGTGAAAAAGAACATGCCATGACGTATGTGCCGCGTACAAGATTCGACCAACATCTAGCAGGCGCGAATGAACTCAAACGGAATTCATTTGTGTCCGAGTGCTTTACCCGCTAAACCACTAAATTATTCAAGAACACCTTTTGAGTTGGGCAAACATTTTTAGCATATATCTGTCTATTTGGAGATCAAATTAAATTTAGTATATATCTGTCCATTGGGGGATCAGATTAAATTTAGTATACATCTGTCTATTGGATGATCAAATTAAAATTGGGTACCTCCTGTATTAGTAATTACTTAAATTTGGGTACCTCCTGTATTAGTAATTACTTAAATTTGGGAACCTCACCTCCTGCTTGTTCGAAACAAATATCTTCACTTATGGACCTAGATACTATTACGCACCTTATAATCCATAGTTGATATGAAGCACATTGTTGGTGTGTCAATTTATTTTCTTTGTGGACACGCTGATGAATTCCAACCATGCCGCGATTCTTACTTACAATTTTAACTCCATCGGTAGGTGAAACATCCGGATTTCTTCTCTCATTCATGTACATTATTGCACATTGATTCCAACACTCTAAATGCTAAGAACATATTATGTACATGCCGGTAACATTTCTTATTCCATCGATGTTTACATGCAGCTGTTGCACAGCTAGTTAAAACTCTAAAAACAGCCAGTTAAAAGTCTAAAACCATTTCACCGTTAAAATACAACGAACAGTCTAAAATCACGTCATGCTTAAGATCACTACTATTCCACCATCAAACTCCCATTAAAACTCTCGTTAGAGCTTTTCAACTTTTTTAAAGCCATCTTCAGAACTATCATCTGCTACACGATGTTGTAGACTGACTATGTGCGTTGAAAAGCTTTAACGAGAGTTTTAATGGGAGTTGAAAAGCTTTAACAACTTTAACGAGAGTTTTAATGGGAGTTGAAAAGCTTTTACAACTTTAACGAGAGTTTTAATGGGAGTTGAAAAGCTTTTACAACTTTAACGAGAGTTTTAATGGGAGTTGAAAAGCTTTTACAACTTTAACGAGAGTTTCAATGGGAGTTGAAAAGCTTTTACAACTTTAACGAGAGTTTTAATGGGAGTTGAAAAGCTTTAACAACTTTAACGAGAGTTTTAATGGGAGTTTTATGGTAGAATAGTGGTGATCTTAAGCATGGCGTGATTTTAGATTGTTCATTTGATTTTAACGGTGATATGTTTTTAGACTTCAAGTTTTAACTGGCTATGCAACAGCTGCATGTAAACATTGATGGAATAAAAAATGTCACGGACATGTACATAATATGTTCTTAGCATTTAAGAGTGTTGGAATCAATGTGCAATAATGTACATGAATGAAAGAATAAATTACAGATGTTTCACCTACCGATGGAGTTATAATTGTAAGAATCGCGGCATGGTTGGAATTCATCAGTGTGTCCACAAAGAAAATAAATTGACACACCAACAATGTGCTTCATATCAACAATGGACTATAAGGTACGTAATAGTAATTAGTTCCATAAGTGAAGATATTTATTTCTAACTATAGAATGTTCGGTGTGAATAATCACTATATGACCCGGAAACACAAATTTTGGGTTCATATAAGATATTTACTTCCTGCTAGTTCGCTCAGTATTCCTGACGAAACAAATGAATGCAATAAAAGAAATTACGAGCTCTTAGTAGCTTTAACGAATAAGCTGATGTTAACCAAATAACTAAACTTAGTGAAAGAAAAAATATACTTTAGGTTTAAATTGCAATTCAATGAATTTCGATTAATATGATACTATAATTCGAAATCCTTGTAAACCATATATTCCAAAGTAAAGAAGCTAGGAAAATTTCCATTCAATACGCATGCCAAAATATACACTGCGTGTTTAGAAGTCGGAGGGAACTTTGTTTATTGTTACGGCGTAATTGCTTATTCTCCCAGGTGGCCAATGGTACTCGTGGCTTAACAGTGTCATTTGGAACCGGGCTAGAACCCTGTGAAAGACATAGATGACTCAGTTTCCCTGTCTATCTCTCTCTTTCTGTAGAAAGAGAACATGCATCCCTGGTTTAGATTACTGCGGGGAGGCGTAAATAACGAAGGGGCGTACTGCAGTTGACAGTTATAGTTTTATGAAAAATCCGAACACGCACAAAAACAAACAAACAAATAATTAACCCAAAGATTCATATTTTCCTTTAAGATATATTTAGCTCTGCCCAAATAAACGTCAAGTTTTACCTTTAAAACACTTGATGTTCTACAGATTGAAGCTATTCGGCCCTGCGGCTTCCGGTTGCAATACGATTGCTCTCCAATCGCCCTCTCTCTTTGTCTCTCGCTCTGCGCTACTGAGGAAAAGTGCAAGGGCACATGGGAATTCTCTTTGGGGGATGTGGGAAAACAGTCAATCACCCAGCATGACGTTCAGAATAGGCGCCAACATTAATTCACAGCAGCAGCAGTTCATTTATGTAAAAGAGGGTGATTTCTTCAAGTGATTTAATTTAGGTTTGGACAAAACAATCACACGTTGCTATTGCTTTTAGTTCTTCCTTATAGTAAGTATGTCTATCTCATTCACTGTGTGGAAACTTTAATATACAAGCGAACGTCATCCATTCGCAAAATGGCACAAAAGCGTCCAAGTGGAGCACGGTGTCGGCAAATGAAAAAAAAAAAAAAAATTAGGCAGCTTGAAGAAAGTTCCAAAACTCGACCAGTTCTTTTTACCGCGGAATCAATTAAGCTCAAGTGCCGTTTCGGATGAAAATAAGGATGATTTTCTTTGCACGGCAACTATTCACAGTTGAGAAGGAGACTTTTGCATCATGTTCTTCTGTTCCAAAAATTATTTAAAAAGTTAAAACTACAGCGTTCTAGGTACTCCCCTACTTCAAAGTCGTAGCTCGACTCCTTTAGCGGCCAATGAGAATTTTTCCGTGACTCACTTATAAACGTGAAAAGAGCGATGGCCTCCGTTTGATGTACCTACTTTTCCAGAAACCCTCTCTGATCCCCACCGCACAGGAAATACCACCCCCACCACACACACACACCGCGAAAAACACATCTTTTCTCGAGTTCGAAATCCTGGGAAAATTACAGTGCTTAGGCGTGCTGAAGTAAATCTTGCGGGGGGGGGGGGGGGCACTTATGCTAGTTACGTCCTTGATAAAAGTAATTTCTTAGAGGAGCGCCTTATGTTTGAATCACTCTTTCGTAACAATACTGACAGCCATTTCGATGGCTTGAACAAAGATTCTTATGACGGCTGTTGACCGAGAATTTGGTTCGAGATTTGTCACTGCCTCTGCTAAGTTATGCTGAAAAGGTATCAGCTTCGACTCACTACTGAGCAGAAAAACTCTAGATGAATATTGAATCCTGTCGATGTACAGGAAGACAAGTGAGATCACAGACTGTTAATATGCACGAGAGCAGATTTTCTCTCTGCTAACACATACGGACTGGTGTCGGATCTAAACATTCTTCTCTCGTGTGTGGATCCCGTTTTGTGTTCTCTGCTGTTCACTACCTTTCTGGTGTAGTTAAGAGTTTCAATCTTCATGAACTTCTTTTAGATACATATTTGCCTTTCAGAACAGTTACGTCCTTCCCTTCCTATCTCTGCCTTCCACTCTTTCCTTCATTCCTATCTTTCTTTCCGTTTCCTTCCTTGCTTTACTTTCTCTCCTTCATTTCTCCTTGGCTGTCCTTTATTCCCGTTCCTTCCATCCTTCCCTCACTACTCTTAATTACTTTCTTTCCATCATTCCTTCCGTCTTGCACATTACTGACTTCCTCTTCTTATAAAATTATCTAACTTAATTTTTTTTATGATACGCAATTTGGCCATTTTATTACTGATGTCTTTATATTGCGTCCACGGAAAAAAATTTCATGGGCAGTGCAACCACTGTAATACAAGCTGCACATAAAAGTTATTGTTGTCCCGCCTCACTTGCAGTTCCCTCACCGCACTCTAAAAACTATTGCCACCTTGAAAATCCATATCGTACCAAGATGAGCCATAGTAGTACAGATCGATCTGATCCATTCCAGTGATACAAAACTAGGGCATTCTCTGTCAATCACAACATCAGCTGTCAATCACAACATCAGCTGCATAATTTCGGTGTTTCTGAAATGACTTTAGATTAAAGTAAATAAAGTAATAAGGTCGCTAGGTCGTTGATGCGCACAGTAGTGCTAAGCTTTTCTTTAGCGATCCTCAGGAAAGAAAACAATCAATCGATAACAAATAGAAATGAGCACGTATTAATACTATTACGCACGAGAAATACTATTCGTGCATATTTTTTAAAACAATACATGCGTAAGTACTTACGAACCATGCACCGTGCTGCATAAGGGCAAGAACAGCCTGCGGTTCTCCTCGGACGATATAAAAAAGAGAGACGTCACCTTGCCGTGTAACACATCATGCGTGACAGGATACTGCAGCAAATAATCGGCCACTCTGCGACCACTGAACGTGAGCTTTGCCGCCCTGGCATGGGACAGTATGTACCTGAAATAATTATAAATCACCTTTCCTTGGTGCTGCGATTCCGTCTCCTTCCTGATTTTGTCCAGAGCAAAGAATGGGCTGTAGTTTTCATTCGGTCGGCTTGACTGCTGGATATTGTGGCACCACTTTAGAACTCGACACACAGCACTCGTGTCCGTCAATTTATAACGAAAACAAAAATACGGAAGTTCTGTTGTTACAAATCGCTTGATAATAGCGCACATGACTCCTCGGAATAGGACTGGCACTCTTTATACTACATCAGGGTATTAATAGTACTGCTCTTTGTTTCGCCAGTATTCCTGCGGTCACGGAATTTTAGTTAATTCCCCATTACAAAATACATACATAACTATGGAATCATTGACGCTGTTTAATGGAAGCAGCGATAACTCGGAGTGGAACGATGTTGAAGCATATTGCATAACCGTATATAATACATAAAATTGATTCACAGGAAGCGAAGTGGGATGTGTAATTCTTAAAACCCTGAAACTAATTATTATCTAAGAAATGCTAAATTTGTTTACTCATTCCCCTGAAACCCCTTTGCACTTAAGGCCCTTCTAAGGACCAATGAAGTAAAGTTAAGGCTGTTGTTTTCAACAATGATTACGTTCAATAGTAAAACGCTAATAATGCAGCACAAAGAAAAAATAATTCAATTAAAAAAAAGTTAGTGCACCAACGAAAACGCATAGCTCCCTCCCCGTGACCCAGGGGTGTGAAACGGTGGATTTTGAACACTAGCCAGAGAAGGTCTCGGATGAGCAATGTGTGGGCCAGCTCTATCAGCTGCTGAGAGTTGCTTACGGCGGTCGTTAAATCCCGTATAATATTTTGAAATTAGTATATATATATATTATCAGGAAAAAACCAAAATGTTGATGCAAAAAAGAAGAGAGATGAGGACAACTAAAGAAGATGTGACTTCCAAAGTGGAATATATAGAGCTATGCAAGACAGTACGAAAAAGTATCACTGAAGACGTAAGGAAATTCAACTGTGAACTAGTAAGGAAAGCAATTGAAAACAACCAAAGCCTAAAGATAGCAAAGGGACATCTCAGTAAGGGAAAAAAACAGATTATGGCACTGAGAAAAGAAGATGGTTCTGTAACAAGAAATAGAGGCGAAATTTTGACAAGAGTGAAAGATTTCTACTCCAAATTGTATGAAAGGGATGATACATGTACTCCAGACATCATGAAAGGTACCAGTACCAGAGTTCTTCCAGTCCTTCCAACAGAAGTTGCACATGCAATCAAGAACATAAAGCGGGGAAAAGCTCCAGGAGAAGATGGAATTACTGTAGACATCATACAAGAAGCAAGTGGAGAAATCGAAACAGTACTCGCCCAAATTTTCACTCGATGCCTTAATGAAGGGAAAATTCCTGAGGATTGGAACAACGCTACAATGATCTTGCTACATAAAAAAGGTGACATTGAGTATCTCAGAAACTACAGACCTATCAGCCTCCTATCAGTGGTTTATAAAATCTTCACTAAAGTTCTTTCACACCGCTTGAAGGTGACACTGGACATGGCTCAACCGAGAGAACAAGCTGGATTCAGGAGTGGCTACAGCACAATAGATCATATCCACGTACTGAGAGAACTAATTGAAAGAGCGAGGGAATATGAACTTCCATTATGCATGGCTTTTATCGATTATGAAAAAGCCTTTGATTCGGTGAAACCATCAGTAGTTGCAATGGCTCTGAAATCCTGCGGTATTGAAGATGCATACATTAATATTATTAATAACATCTATGAAAATGCAAGTGCAAAGATTCGGCTGTTTGAAAATACAACATACATAAAAAGTGGAAAAGGAGTGAGACAAGGTGACACCATATCTCCGAAGCTCTTTAATGACACATTGGAAAATGTCTTTCAATCACTGAACTGGGAAAACAAAGGGATAAAGATTAATGGAGATTATCTAACCCACCTTCGTTTTGCTGATGACATAGTCATTTTTGCAACTACCCCATCAGAGCTACAGAGTATGATGCAGGAACTTGCTGACAAGAGTAAAGAAGTGGGATTAAAAATGAACTTTCAGAAGACAAAAGTGATGTTCAATGCTTTTACAAGAAATGAAGACTTATCGATTGATGGAGAAAAGCTGGAGATAACAGACACGTACGTTTATCTTGGACAGCAGATATCAAGTGAGGGTCACATTGGAGAAGAAATTAATCGGCGTACAAAACTTGCCTGGAGAGCTTTTGGAAGAAACAGCATAATTTTCAAGAGCAATATGCCATTATGTCTTAAAAGAAAAGTGTTTGATCAATGCATCCTTCCAGTGCTTACGTATGGTGCAGAGACGTGGATCTTAGCTAAAAGAGACATACAAAGGCTGCAGACAACTCAAAGCGGCATGGAGAGGTGTATGCTTGGTGTTACCAGGAGAGATAAGAAGAGGAACACGTGGATCCGAAAAATGACAAGAGTGGAAGACATCATGATCAGAGTTAAATCCCTGAAATGGCAATGGGCTGGACATACTGCCAGAAGGACAGACCATCGATGGACAGCCGAAATTTTAGATTGGATTCCAAGGGACAGGAAAAGACCCAGAAGAAGACCACATGGGAGATGGGTGGATGAAATTCGAAAGTATGCAGGGGTGACATGGAGGAGACTGGCACAAGACAGACCGTTGTGGAGGAAACTTGGGGAGACCTTCGTCCAGCAGTGGATTGATAATGGTTGACAATGATGACTATTGGATTCCAAGGGACAGGAAAAGACCCAGAAGAAGACCACATGGAAGATGGGTGGATGAAATTCGAAAGTATGTGGGAGTGACATGGAGGAGACTGGCACAAGACAGACCGTTGTGGAGGAAACTAGGGAGACCTTCGTCCAGCAGTGGATTGATAATGGTTGACAATGATGATGATATATATATCATCATCATAGTCATCATTGTCAACCATTATCAATCCACTGCTGGACGAAGGTCTCCCAAGTTTCCTCCACAACGGTCTGTCTTGTGCCAGTCTCCTCCATGTCACCCCTGCATACTTTCGAATTTCATCCACCCATCTCCCATGTGGTCTTCTTCTGGGTCTTTTCCTGTCCCTTGGAATCCAATCTAAAATTTCGGCTGTCCATCGATGATCTGTCCTTCTGGCAGTATGTCCAGCCCATTGCCATTTCAGGGACTTAACTCTGATCATGATGTCTTCCACTCTTGTCATTTTTCGGATCCACGAGTTCCTCTTCTTATCTCTCCTGGTTACACCAAGTATGCACCTCTCCATGCAGCTTTGAGTTGTCTGCAGCCTTTGTATGTCTCTTTTAGCTAAGGTCCACGTCTCTGCACCATACGTAAGCACTGGAAGGATGCATTGATCAAACACTTTTCTTTTAAGACATAATGGCATATTGTTCTTGAAAATTATGCTGTTTCTTCCAAAAGCTCTCCAGGCAAGTTTTGTACGCCGATTAATTTCTTCACCAATGTGACCCTCACTTGATATCTGCTGTCCAAGATAAACGTACGTGTCTGTTATCTCCAGCTTTTCTCCATCAATCGATAAATCTTCATTTCTTGTAAAAGCATTGAACATCACTTTTGTCTTCTGAAAGTTCATTTTTAATCCCACTTCTTTACTCTTGTCAGCAAGTTCCTGGATCATACTCTGCAGCTCTGATGGGCTAGTTGCAAAAATGACTACGTCATCAGCAAAACGAAGGTGGGTTAGATAATCTCCATTAATCTTTATCCCCTTGTTTTCCCAGCTCAGTGACTGAAAAACACCCTCCAATGTGGCATTAATGAGCTTCGGAGATATGGTGTCACCTTGTCTCACTCCCTTTCCAATTTTTATGTGTGTTGTATTTTCAAACAGCCTAATCTTTGCACTTGCATTTTCATAGATGTTATTAATAATATTAATGTATGCATCTTCAATACCGCAGGTTTTCAGAGCCATTGTAACTGCTGATGGTTTCACCGAATCAAAGGCTTTTTCATAATCGATAAAAGCCATGCACAATGGAAGTTCATATTCCCTCGCTCTTTCAATTAGTTCTATCAGCACATTGATATGATCTATTGTGCTGTAGCCACTCCTGAATCCAGCTTGTTCTCTCGGTTGAGCCATGTCCAGTGTTACCTTCAAGCGGTGTGAAAGAACTTTAGTGAAGATTTTATAAACTACTGATATGAGGCTGATAGGTCTGTAGTTTCCGAGATCCTCAATGTCACCTTTCTTATGTAGCAGGATCATTGTAGCGGTGTTCCAATCCTCAGGAATCTTTCCTTCATTAAGGCATCGAGTGAAAATTTGGGCGAGTACTGTTTCGATTTCTCCACTTGCTTCTTGTATGATGTCTACAGTAATTCCATCTTCTCCTGGAGCTTTTCCCCGCTTCATGTTCTTGATTGCATGTGCAACTTCTGCTGGAAGGACTGGAGGAACTCTGGTACTGGTATCTTTCATGATGTCTGGAGTGCATGTATCATCCCTTTCATATAATTTGGAGTAGAAATCTTTCACTCTTGTCAGAATTTCGCCTCTATTTCTTGTTACAGAACCATCTTCTTTTCTCAGTGCCATAATCTGTTTTCTTCCCTTACTGAGATGTCCCTTTGCTATCTTTAGGCTTTGGTTGTTTTCAATTGCTTTCCTCACTAGTTCACAGTTGAATTTTCTTACGTCTTCGGTGATACTTTTTCGTACTGTCTTGCATAGCTCTATATATTCCACTTTGGAAGTCACATCTTCTTTAGTTGTCCTCATCTCTCTTCTTTTTTGCATCAACATTTTGGTTTTTCCTGATAATTTGTTCACATGCAATTTTTTCTTAGACCCAGCTAATTTTGTTGCTGTTTCCATAAGAGCTTTGGTTACTTTTCTGTTAACTTCAGAAATATCCACTTCTTCCGATGTTAGGCCTTCTAAAGCAGAGAACCTGTTTTTCAGTTCCAACTTGAAGGTATTATGGTGTTTTTTAAGGTTGGTTATGTCAATAGATTTTGTTTGTCTTATGAGCTTGCCACGTTCAAGTTTAGTGTTGAGGTGCATCTTACATCTCACCAATCTATGGTCACTACCTGTGTTGAACTTGTTTAGCACACTGCAGTCTTCTATGACGAATTTTTTGTTACACATAATAAAATCAATTTCACTTGTCGTCCCATTTGGATGTCTCCATGTCCATTTCCTGTGTGGCTTTTTCTTGAAGAAGGAGTTCAAGATGAAAAACCCTTCTGCCTCTGCAAACTCAACGAGAGTATTTCCACGTTGGTTTCTGTTGCCGTGACCGAATTTACCTACTGAAGTTTCATTCTGTTGCCGTTGCCCTATTTTTGCATTGAAATCTCCCATAATTATTTTCAAGTGCTGCTTACCTTTATTATTTAGATGACAAATTTCCTCATAAAATTCTTCAATTTCTTCTTCAGGATGACTTGTGGTGGGTGCATAAGTTTGAATAATCTGAGCCTGGTATCTTCTTGATAGTTGGATAACGAGTCGTGCAGCTCTGTCAGAGGAACTTTCAACTTCTACCACTTTATCCTTAAGTTTCTTGTTTATTATAAATCCAACACCACTAGTTCTGCCAGTATCTGTCCCACGATAGTAGAAGAGATGTCCACTTTTCAGTTCGATGAGATCTTCTCCTTTTCTCCTTACCTCACTTAGCCCCACGATGTCCCACTTGATCCTTTGTAGTTCCTCTTCCAATTCAAGAAGCCTTGAATCAGAAGATAGGGAGCGTCCATTGTACGTTGCCAAGGTCAGCATCAGATGGCGGCCTAGTCCGGTCCTCCGGGGATTCTTAGTCCTCCGGGGATTCTGGGATGTAAGGTCAGGTGATGCGTAACATCACAGCCTCTCCTTGACAAATGTCAACCCCGCCTTCTCGTGGTGCATCCTGTTCCCACTAAAGATGCTCTGACGACCGCCAATAGCGGTATAACTATACCATCGGGATTAGAGGAAATTCTATCCCACACTCACCAACCCGCTTGGCCAGCGTGGTGAGTTATGGCCAAACCCCTCCAAAATGACTCCACAACTTAAATCTCGGCCCTCAGTCTCCGGCAGCTGGAATGTACCTGGCCAAGGCAGCGGCCAGTGCGACATGAAGGCAGAGGGTGCTAAGATATATATATATATATATATTCAATATACACTATACTGACAAAAGTCACCGGACACCTAGAAGAGAAACACAACATGTCATTTATTGACATACATTAGTAGGGTGTCGGTCCACCTTTGGCCTAAGTCACGTTTTTCTGAGCTCCGTGTTGTGTGCCTATTTAGTGTGTTTTATCGTGTGGTTCGTCATTTTCCTTTCGTGTTCCTTCAAGCTGAAGGTTCGTGCTTTGTTTTGATACATCTCCCAAGTTGGTGAGTAGTTTATTTTTTCTGTTATCATCATTTGAATTGTCGACCGAGCTGGTCGATTTCTCAGGCAGCCCTCGTCATTAACAATGGCGGCGGCTGCTGCTGATAAGAGCGATGTCCACGCCCATATCAGCGAGGCATTTCCTGCCGCCTCCTCCTCCTCCTCGACACGAGACCAATCTCCTCCAATGCTTGTAGGTGACGTCACCCAACCACTAGAAGTGGAAAGTGACTCCTCAACTACAGCTCAAGCTTCTTGCCCTGCTTCGACCAGTGACGTCAGTGCAGCGCAACTTTCTGTTGCTTTAAGTGAAGACATGGATGTGTCTGACAGCGCTGCTAATTTACCCTCTACTTCCACTCAGTTCAAAGAGCAGGTTGCGTTACAGCCCTCACGCTCGAGTCCTGCTCCTAGGGCATACTCTGCCGCTCTTACTGGAACAAAAGCTCCTTCCAAGTTTGTTGCAGAAGTCTTACCAGACTCGTACGTCATTGTTGATGGCCTTACTGCCACCATAGATATTCCCGAAGATTCCCCAGCGGGAAAACAATTCTATTCTAGAATGGACTTCGGAGTGTGTTTTGATGCGCTCCCAGACACAAAGTTGAAAGAATATAGTATGGCTCTCAAGCAGATACTTCCAGCTGGAGCCAGTATTACTCACATGGCTCGAAAACCTCGAGCTGTGTTGGTGTACTTTGCTCTTAAAGAGCATGCGGATCTTGTCTTGACAGAAGGTTTGTCCCTCAAAGACGTCCATCTTTTACCAGAACCTGTCTCTCAGCGTCCAATCCAGGTTACATTTTATCCGGTTCCACCTGAGGTGTCAGACGTTGCGCTGTGCACTGTACTCAGTAAGTTCGGCCGAGTTGTTGGGCCAGTTACTACTCTTTCAGCCGCGCCAAGAGATCCAGACGATAAATCCATAGGAGGATTTCGCCGAAGTGCAAGAGTGATCTTTCCATCTGATGAACATTTGCTCGCCTGCCCAAAGGTGCTCAACGTTCGTTGTGGACAGCAACGTAGGAGAATTGAAGTGACTACCTTCCTCCACTGCACTTTTTGCCACGGAGAGAATCATTTACGTGTGCATTGCCCACATCTAGCATCACAGGCTCCTGATAATTCTCCTACAACTTCTGGCCCTCTTCTGAGCCGAGCAACACCTTCTTCCACTGCACAGAAAGCTTCAGAATCGAAACTTTCACAAAAGTCGACTGCAGGAGTTGGTCAACGCGTGTCTACGGACCCTTTATCCTTCGACCAGCAACTGGATTTTCCCTCACTTAATTGTTCGCTTCCCATGAGTCGTCATTCTGCAGCGGAGTCCCCTTCAGGGGGTTTCTCCACTGCCCTTATCATTGATACTTCTAAATCTGCTGATGACGGATTTTCTGGCCACGAATCTCGAGTTAATGAGAGCTCAACTGAGCCTTCGCTGAAACGTCGTGGTTCTTCTCGAAGACGCCCACCGAAGAAGCCGACTGCCGCATCACCCCGCACCTCTCCCCGTACTGGTAGTACCTCTCGAAAGAATTCACCATCAAAGGCTGCTACCTCTTCTGTCCAGGCCGACGAAGAGCCTCCTCTTAAATTTGAGGATCTTGTCGAACACCTTAAGGATGGCTCGGTTCCTACTGGGCCGATTTCATTTGAAGATTTACATCAATACCTGTCACATAAGACAGACCACTCCACAACGCATGCTTTACTCTCAAAGTATGCATCGTTTCTCCCTCTAGTGCATGATCAGATCCAAGTCCTTAATCAATGCATCTCCCACCTTCGCAAGGAACATCCGTGGGCTAAAACCTATTTTAATCGACTCAAATCATTTCCTCCTGTTGTGAAGGCTCTTCAGCAAGCATTAATGGAAAAAAAGTCTTCAAGATTGTATCTCTTAATTGCAGGGGATTTGCATCCCCATTTTCTAATGCCTTGGTCCATGAAGACCTCACTCCGTTAGGAGCTGATCTTCTCTTACTACAAGAGACGAATTGCCAATCCACTACGATATTCTCACGATGGCGCCAGTGGAACTACACATTTCACCACGCCTACCAACTATCATCCCATAGTGGTCTAGCTATAGGTATCCGCCATACTTTCAACTCCATAATCACCTCTTTTTCGGTTCGAAACTTATGTCGAGACCTATTACAGTGTGCATCATTCACCATAGCTTCCACATCTTATCATATATTTAATATTTATATTCCAAGCTCTTCAACCCACTTGACAATACTTTTTACTCGCCTTCGTCGTGCCTTGTCTCGCATTCCTCCCACAGATCATGTTTTAATTGGAGGATTTCAATTGCACTCTGAATCCTACCCTGGACCGATCTCCTTCCACCAGAGAACGCCGTGTTAACTTGGTGAATCTTCTTCAGTCAGTGGTCTCCGACAACTCATTCATTGATGTTCACCGTCACTTCCATCCTTCATCGACTGTACATACTTGGCGCTCGCAACATAATCAAAATCCGTACACAGCTCGCCTTGACAGATACTACGATTCATCTACTCTGCTTACAGCTGTGACAGAATCTATTATCACTCCTACAGCTTCTTCTGACCATTGTGCCATCGTTCTTATTATTCAAGCAGTTCCAGCACAACCCCGTACAATTCGTCCATGGACTCTTGACGACACTCTTCTTACAGATCCAGACTTCTGTACTTCAGTACGCTCCTTCCTTAAGGACAAACGACCTCAACTTCAATCAGCTCCTTGTGGTCTGACTTTTGGTTGGACATTAAACAACAATCTTTCTTTTAAAGCGAAAACGCTTCAAAACATGCGTCTCAACCATGTCCGTTCCATGCTCTCCATCCTAAGCCTAAGTGATCCTCTCTTCTGCCACTATCAAGAAGAACTGCGATCAATCCTCCTTCCTCTGGCTCAACAAGCTCTACGACGTCTCCGGCTACAACATCTATCGCCAGAGGCATCCAATTACGATTTCCTTACATCCATGGAAAAAACACGAACAGCATCGAATTCACTTCGGCACCTTCGCCTCGCATCTGGAGAGGTGTCTGATGATCCACTCACTCTATGTTCCCAGGTCCGAAAGTTCTATACAGAGAAGTTCTGTGAATCTCCTCCGCCATCCTCTTCAGCTTTGGCATCACTTCTTTCTAACCTACCACAAGTTCCTCCCCATCTTGCCTCTTCTCTCCTCCTTCCTCCCACGTTCTCTGAACTATCCTCTACGTTTTCTTCTTTAAACTCTAGGGCCGCACCGGGTCCGGACGGCCTCACTTTCCTCTTCTATAAAACCTTTTTTACCTCTCCTTCTACCATTTCTCTTTTCTGCACTTTCTGCTGCTTTCAATCACTCCCCTCTACCGAGGCGATTCACAGTAGCATATGTTGTACTATTCCCTAAGAAAGGGGATCTCCTTGACCTGGGGAATTGGCGCCCTATCTCCCTCTTAAATCTAGATTATAAACTTTATACTAAACTTCTTTCCCAACGCCTTAACCCCATTCTCACTCACATTCTCTCCCCAAATCAAACTTACACAGTTCCCGGCCGTTCACTTTCTCATAACATCCATCTGCTAAATGGTCTAATCCATCTTGCCCGATCTCGCTCTGAACCCCTCGCCCTTCTCTCTCTTGACCAACAATCCGCTTTTGATAATATCTCACATTCCTATCTATCGGCTACACTCCTTCACTTCGGTTTTCCTCCTTCCTTCGTCTCTCTTCTTTTCTCACTCTATCAAGACGCCGTTCTCCAGGTCAAGCTGCCCACCTTTCTCACAGCGCCTATTCCCTTCCGCTGGGGAGTGCGGTAGGGTTGCCCACTCTCCGGACAACTCTTTGCAATCGCAATTGAACCCTTCCTCCGCTCTGTACACCAATCTTTTACAGCAGTTCTGCCACCACTCTCTGCCTGCACAAGACATCATGCCACTACCTCTGTTGCATACGCAGATGATGTCACCATCTGCATCCGTCATGACTCACAGTTTCCGTGTCTTCAACGTCTATTCGCAGCTTATGCCTCATGCTCCGGTGCGGCGCTCAACTCATCTAAAAGCACTGGTTTATGGTGCGGCTCATGGGCACATCGTGTAGACACCCCTTGGGGAGCAAGCTGGTCGTCCATCTCACAGCGCTTCCTTGGAGTTCATCTTGGTTCCTTGCAAGCTGCCCCCCTCTACACGTGGAATGCTATTCACCCACGCTTGCTCAGGTCAACTGCCTCCTGGAGGAGAGCCCAGTTCTGCTCATCATTCTTCCAGAGAGCTCGCCTCTCTCGAACTTACCTGATTTCCTTGTGCACACACTCTTGGCTTGGTGTCAAGTCTCTACAACTCCGCCTTCGTGAAATTACCCGATGTCTTACTTCTCTGATTTGGACCTGCCACCACTGGGTCAGTGTCACAAAGCTTTGCCTCCCTCCGGATCACGGCGGCATCGGACTCCTTGATACACAGGAGTACTACAAGGCAGTCAGAATCACTACTTTTCTCCGTCTCTTCACGTCGCCAGTACCAGATGCCGTTTTAGCTAGGGACGTCATCGCCTCCCCGAGCAACCCTAACTTTTCTTTTCTCTCCTTACTACTCATGGACCACCGACCCCTCACCCTCATTCGACTTCCCCCTGTTTACCGTGAAGCTCTAACTTTCCTTCGTTCCCTCCTCTCTCTCGTTCTCCACCTGATTCCACAACTGAGCTCCTTGCTGAACCCCTCTTTTATTCTTCGATTATTCACCCTCTCATCTTCCGTACTTTGCCTATCCTACCTGGCTCCGAGCAGGTGTGGTAACAGTTAAAGATCTCACTAACCCTGACCTTTCTTGGCGACCCTTCGCCAGCCTCCCTCCCTCTCTTCTCCTCTCCTCCCCCTCTCGTGACATCTACGACTCTATTCTTTCATCTATCATTTCTCAATTTCCTCATCTTGCTTCCCACTCAGGTCTTTCCTTTGTTCCTTCTGCTTCTCTCCCATTTCCTCTTTTCTTGCTTACTTCTGGCTCATCTCATCCCATTTCTTCTCTCTCGGTGTCAGCTCTTTATCGGTTCCTCTCTATGTCCCATTCTTCTCCTCCTCTCCCCATTCCTGATGTTCCCCCTGCTGCCACTGCTACGGTGTGGTCAGCCGCCCTGTCTCCTCTTTCTGCTCCTCTAGAAATTAATACCCATTGGCTTTTCCTCCATCGCCGCCTTCCTGTTCCCTCCGTTCTTTTCCGAATGTCTCTTCTCGATTCCCCTCTTTGCCCTTTCTGTGCTCGGGAGGCTGATGTCTCCCATGTCTATCAACACTGTGTTATATTACTCCCAATGCTGAATTTGGCATTTACTATCGCCCAATGTTCCATTACAGCAGATCTTACATTTGATGCATATCGGACTCTTCTGCTACAGAACTATCCCCCAGTCAAGCTCCCATCAGTCTGTGCCTATATTTTTATTTTAGCGAAGCATGTAATCTACGTGTTTCATCAACGCTGCAGATATTTGACTACTCCTCTGACTGTGCATGAAGCTTCTACGGCATTATTATGCCATTTCCGCGACCGTCTGACATCTCGACTTCGGCTAGAGTATTCTGTTGCAGTTACTCAGCGTCGGGAGAGCCAGTTCCTTGCCACCTGGTCACCGGCTGCCTCATGGTTTACCAGCTCGCCAGCGTCATTGTACCTGACGGTCGGCAGATTTGGTATTTGACCTTTTTGAATCAGAAATGCATATGTAAATATCAACAAACTGTTTTCAAGATCTTTGCACAGCTTGGAAATTTACCGCATGGGTTTTTTTATAAAGGGCTGTACGTGTTTACACAGCAAATTGTTTTTTTGTGACACTCATCTTGTATTTTTTTTTTTTTTTTTTATTCCTACATTGACGTTCAAGTTAGTTCGTCTTTAGTTTACATTTTGAGTATAAATATTGCAGTTAGTCATTAGCATAGTGCTGTATAAACATAGATATTGTTTCTGCAGTGTAGTTTTTTGTAATTTTGTTCTATTTTGTTTCCCGAACATGTTTGCACTGTGCTGTATAATTGTTCATAGTTTTCAAAATATTGCGGAACAAGTAATCCATCTTATTTGCATCAGGATGTCCAAGTTTAGTTATTTCCTGTTATTAAACATTCCAATGATTTGTCTGATAATCAGTTTTTTAAATTGCATAGTACTGTACATCCTTGTAAATATGTTGTGTTAAAACTCACTGTCATATCGTACCTTCTTTCAAGAGACATGTTGACTAATGATTCTTACTGTATTTATTTTTGCACAAGTTAGTCAATTGCATGGTGTTGTACTCATGAGTAATATATTTTGAAAAACATTTTACCTATTTTGTTCTTTTGTGTGAGGTGATGCTTGGTACTATCATTCTTCTATCACTACATATGGATAGTGAGAATATGTTAAAGCTTTATTCATCGTGTGTTTTCTTATTATACTTTACATTTTCTATCTGGTCAACAGAATAGTGTTACATTTCTGTATATGGTCCGATTTTGATTTGTAACGTGTTGACACTGTGCTGTATATCTGTACATTGTTTTTGAATATTGCCGAACAGGTAATATATTATATTTACACCAGGAAGTCCAAGTTTGTTCTTCTCCTGATATTCATCATTTCATTGATTTGTCTTATGATCAGTTTGTCAATTGCTTTGTACTGTACATTCTTGTAACTATGATGGGTTACACCTTACTGTCTTATTGTAATTTTTTTTTTTTTTTTTTTTGCAAGAGAAATGTTGTCTCCTGAAGCTCTCAATTTTCTTGAACAGGTTTGTTAATCGCACAGCAATGCACTTATGAGCAATAAGTTTTTTTTTTTTTTTTTTTTTTACAATCCTTCCTCAATGCCCAGACATGCTTGTCGCTGTTCATTTATCACGAGCTGTAATTTTGCTCCATTTTTCAACTTGTGCACTATGCCGTATATTTTTATATAGGTTTTAGTAGTTTAACGATCTTTGATCGTATTTTATTTGTATTTAGACGTCCTTATTAGTTCGTCTCCTGATTTCTACCTTGAATAAAGATATTTTGAAACCACCTTTGGCCTAAGTCACGTTTTTCTGAGCTCCGTGTTGTGTGCCTATTTAGTGTGTTTTATCGTGTGGCTCGTCATTTTCCTTTCGTGTTCCTTCAAGCTGAAGGTTCGTGCTTTGTTTTGATACATCTCCCAAGTTGGTGAGTAGTTTATTTTTTCTGTTATCATCATTTGAATTGTCGACCTAGCTGGTCGATTTCTCAGGCAGCCCTCGTCATTAACAATGGCGGCGGCTGCTGCTGATAAGAGCGATGTCCACGCCCATATCAGCGAGGCATTTCCTGCCGCCTCCTCCTCCTCCTCGACACGAGACCAATCTCCTCCAATGCTTGTAGGTGACGTCACCCAACCACTAGAAGTGGAAAGTGACTCCTCAACTACAGCTCAAGCTTCTTGCCCTGCTTCGACCAGTGACGTCAGTGCAGCGCAACTCTCTGTTGCTTTAAGTGAAGACATGGATGTGTCTGACAGCGCTGCTAATTTACCCTCTACTTCAACTCAGTTCAAACAGCCGGTTGCGTTACAGCCCTCACGCTCGAGTCCTGCTCGTAGGGCATACTCTGCCGCTCTTACTGGAAAAAAAGCTCCTTCCAAGTTTGTTGCAGAAGTCTTACCAGACTCGTACGTCATTGTTGATGGCCTTACTGCCACCATAGATATTCCCGAAGATTCCCCAGCGGGAAAACAATTCTATTCTAGAATGGACTTCGGAGTGTGTTTTGATGCGCTCCCAGACACAAAGTTGAAAGAATATAGTATGGCTCTCAAGCAGATACTTCCAGCTGGAGCCAGTATTACTCACATGGCTCGAAAACCTCGAGCTGTGTTGGTGTACTTTGCTCTTAAGGAGCATGCGGATCTTGTCTTGACAGAAGGTTTGTCCCTCAAAGACGTACATCTTCTACCAGAACCTGTCTCTCAGCGTCCAATCCAGGTTACATTTTATCCGGTTCCACCTGAGAGTGTCAGACGTTGCGCTGTGCACTGTACTCAGTAAGTTCGGCCGAGTTGTTGGGCCAGTTACTACTCTTTCAGCCGCGCCGAGAGATCCAGACGATAAATCCATAGGAGGATTTCGCCGAAGTGCAAGAGTGATCTTTCCATCTGATGAACATTTGCTCGCCTGCCCAAAGGTGCTCAACGTTCCGTTGTGGACAGCAACGTAGGAGAATTGAAGTGACTACCTTCCTCCACAGCACTTTTGCCACGGAGAGAATCATTTACGTGTGCATTGCCCACATCTAGCATCACAGGCTCCTGATAATTCTCCTACAACTTCTGGCCCTCTTCTGAGCCGAGCAACACCTTCTTCCACTGCACAGAAAGCTTCAGAATCGAAACTTTCACAAAAGTCGACTGCAGGAGTTGGTCAACGCGTGTCTACGGACCCTTTATCCTTCGACCAGCAACTGGATTTTCCCTCACTTAATTGTTCGCTTCCCATGAGTCGTCATTCTGTAGCGGAGTCCCCTTCAGGGGTTTCTCCACTGCCCTTATCATTGATACTTCTAAATCTGCTGATGACGGATTTTCTGGCCACGAATCTCGAGTTAATGAGAGCTCAACTGAGCCTTCGCTGAAACGTCGTGGTTCTTCTCGAAGACGCCCACCGAAGAAGCCGACTGCCGCATCACCCCGCACCTCTCCCCGTACTGGTAGTACCTCTCAAAAGAATTCACCATCAAAGGCTGCTACCTCTTCTGTCCAGGCCGACGAAGAGCCTCCTCTTAAATTTGAGGATCTTGTCGAATACCTTAAGGATGTCTCGGTTCCTACTGGGCCGATTTCATTTGAAGATTTACATCAATACCTGTCACATAAGACAGACCACTCCACAACGCATGCTTTACTCTCAAAGTATGCATCGTTTCTCCCTCTAGTGCATGATCAGATCCAAGTCCTTAATCAATGCATCTCCCACCTTCGCAAAGGAACATCCGTGGGCTAAAACCTATTTTAATCGACTCAAATCATTTCCCCCTGTTGTGAAGGCTCTTCAGCAAGCATTAATGGAAAAAAAAGTCTTCAAGATTGTATCTCTTAATTGCAGGGGATTTGCATCCCCATTTTCTAATGCCTTGGTACATGAAGACCTCACTCCGTTAGGAGCTGATCTTCTCTTACTACAAGAGACGAATTGCCAATCCACTACGATATTCTCACGATGGCGCCAGTGGAACTACACATTTCACCACGCCTACCAACTATCATCCCATAGTGGTCTAGCTATAGGTATCCGCCATACTTTCAACTCCATAATCACCTCTTTTTCGGTTCGAAACTTATGTCGAGACCTATTACAGTGTGCATCATTCACCATAGCTTCCACATCATATCATATATTTAATATTTATATTCCAAGCTCTTCAACCCACTTGACAATACTTTTTACTCGCCTTCGTCGTGCCTTGTCTCGCATTCCTCCCACAGATCATGTTTTAATTGGAGGATTTCAATTGCACTCTGAATCCTACCCTGGACCGATCTCCTTCCACCAGAGAACGCCGTGTTAACTTGGTGAATCTTCTTCAGTCAGTGGTCTCCGACAACTCATTCATTGATGTTCACCGTCACTTCCATCCTTCATCGACTGTACATACTTGGCGCTCGCAACATAATCAAAATCCGTACACAGCTCGCCTTGACAGATACTACGCCTCATCTACTCTGCTTACAGCTGTGACAGAATCTATTATCACTCCTACAGCTTCTTCTGACCATTGTGCCATCGTTCTTATTATTCAAGCAGTTCCAGCACAACCCCGTTACAATTCGTCCATGGACTCTTGACGACACTCTTCTTACAGATCCAGACTTCTGTACTTCAGTACGCTCCTTCCTTGAGGACAAACGACCTCAACTTCAATCAGCTCCTTGTGGTCTGACTTTTTGGTTGGACATTAAACAGCAACTCGTTCTCCACGTTCGCAATCTTTCTTTTAAAGCAAAAACGCTTCAAAACATGCGTCTCAACCATGTCCGTTCCATGCTCTCCATCCTAAGCCTAAGTGATCCTCTCTTCTGCCACTATCAAGAAGAACTGCGATCAATCCTCCTTCCTCTGGCTCAACAAGCTCTACGACGTCTCCGGCTACAACATCTATCGCCAGACGCATCCAATTACGATTTCCTTACATCCATGGAAAACACGAACAGCATCGAATTCACTTCGGCACCTTCTGCCTCGCATCTGGAGAGGTGTCTGATGATCCACTCACTCTATGTTCCCAGGTCCGAAAGTTCTATACAGAGAAGTTCTGTGAATCTCCTCCGCCATCCTCTTCAGCTTTGGCATCACGTCTTTCTAACCTACCACAAGTTCCTCCCCATCTTGCCTCTTCCCTCCTCCTTCCTCCCACGTTCTCTGAACTATCCTCTACGTTTTCTTTCTTTAAACTCTAGGGCCGCACCGGGTCCGGACGGCCTCACTTTCCTCTTTCTATAAAACCTTTCTACCTCTCCTTCTACCATTTCTCTTTTCTGCACTTTCTGCTGCTTTCAATCACTCCCCTCTACCGAGGCGATTCACAGTAGCATATGTTGTTTTATTCCCTAAGAAAGGTGATCTCCTTGACCTGGGGAATTGGCGCCCTATCTCCTCTTAAATCTAGATTATAAACTTTATACTAAACTTCTTTCCCAACGCCTTAACCCCATTCTCACTCACATTCTCTCCCCAAATCAAACTTACACAGTTCCCGGCCGTTCGCTTTCTCATAACATCCATCTACTAAACGATCTAATCCATCTTGCCCGATCTCGCTCTGAACCCCTCACCCTTCTCTCTCTTGACCAACAATCCGCTTTTGATAATATCTCACATTCCTATCTATCGGCTACACTCCTTCACTTCGGTTTTCCTCCTTCCTTCGTCTCTCTTCTTTTCTCACTCTATCAAGACGCCGTTCTCCAGGTCAAGCTGCCCACCTTTCTCACAGCGCCTATTCCCTTCCGCCGGGGAGTGCGGCAGGGGTTGCCCACTCTCCGGACAACTCTTTGCAATCGCGATTGAACCCTTCCTCCGCTCTGTACACCAATCTTTTGAAGCAGTTCTGCCACCACTCTCTGCCTGCACAAGACATCATGCCACTACCTCTGTTGCATACGCAGATGATGTCACCATCTGCATCCGTCATGACTCACAGTTTCCGTGTCTCCAACGTCTATTCGCAGCTTATGCCTCATGCTCCGGTGCAGCGCTCAACTCATCTAAAAGCACTGGTTTATGGTGCGGCTCATGGGCACATCGTGTAGACACCCCTTGGGGAGCAAGCTGGTCGTCCATCTCACAGCGCTTTCTTGGAGTTCATCTTGGTTCCTTGCAAAGCTGCCCCCCTCTACACGTGGAATGCTATTCACCCACGCTTGCTCCAGGTCAACTGCCTCCTGGAGGAGAGCCCAGTTCTGCTCATCATTCTTTCAGAGAGCTCGCCTCTCTCGAACTTACCCTGATTTCCTTGTGCACACACTCTTGGCTTGGTGTCAAGTCTCTACAACTCCGCCTTCATGAAATTACCCGATGTCTTACTTCTCTGATTTGGACCTGCCACCACTGGGTCAGTGTCACAAAGCTTTGCCTCCCTCCGGATCACGGCGGCATCGGACTCCTTGATACACAGGAGTACTACAAGGCCGTCAGAATTACTACTTTTCTCCGTCTCTTCACGTCGCCAGTACCAGATGCCGTTTTAGCTAGGGACGTCATCGCCTCCCCGAGCAACCCTAACTTTTCTTTTCTCTCCTTACTACTCATGGACCACCGACCCCTCACCCTCATTCGACTTCCCCCTGTTTACCGTGAAGCTCTAACTTTCCTTCGTTCCCTTCCTCTCTCTCGTTCTCCACCTGATTCCACAACTGAGCTCCTTGCTGAACCCCTCTTTCATTCTTCGATTATTCACCCCTCTCATCTTCCGTACTTTGCCTATCCTACCTGGCTCCGAGCAGGTGTGGTAACAGTTAAAGATCTCACTAACCCTGACCTTTCTTGGCGACCCTTCGCCAGCCTTCCTCCCTCTCTTCTCCTCTCTTCCTCCTTCCTCGTGACATCTACGACTCTATTCTTTCATCTATCATTTCTCAATTTCCTCATCTTGCTTCCCACTCAGGTCTTTCCTTTGTTCCTTCTGCTTCTCTCCCATTTCCTCTTTTCTTGCTTACTTCTGGCTCAGCTCATCCCATTTCTTCTCTCTCGGTGTCAGCTCTTTATCGGTTCCTCTCTATGTCCCATTCTTCTCCTCCCTCTCCCCATTCCTGATGTTCCCCCTGCTGCCACTGCTACGGTGTGGTCAGCCGCCCTGTCTCCTCTTTCTGCTCCTCTAGAAATTAATACCCATTGGCTTTTCCTCCATCGCCGCCTTCCTGTTCCCTCCGTTCTTTTCCGAATGTCTCTTCTCGATTCCCCTCTTTGCCCTTTTCTGTGCTCGGGAGGCTGATGTCTCCCATGTCTATCAACACTGTGTTATATTACTCCCAATGCTGAACTTGGCATTTACTATCGCCCAATGTTCCATTACAGCAGATCTTACATTTGATGCATATCAGACTCTTCTGCTACAGAACTATCCCCCAGTCAAGCTCCCATCAGTCTGTGCCTATATTTTTATTTTAGCGAAGCATGTAATCTACGTGTTTCATCAACGCTGCAGATATTTGACTACTCCTCTGACTGTGCATGAAGCTTCTACGGCATTATTATGCCATTTCCGCGACCGTCTGACATCTCGACTTCGGCTAGAGTATTCTGTTGCAGTTACTCAGCGTCGGGAGAGCCAGTTCCTTGCCACCTGGTCACCGGCTGCCTCATGGTTTACCAGCTCGCCAGCGTCATTGTACCTGACGGTCGGCAGATTTGGTATTTGACCTTTTTGAATCAGAAATGCATATGTCAATATCAACAATCTGTTTTTCAAGATCTTTGCACAGCTTGGAAATTTACCGCATGGGTTTTTTTATAAAGGGCTGTACGTGTTTACACAGCAAATTGTTTTTTTGTGACACTCATCTTGTATTTTTTTTTTTTTTTTTCCTACATTGACGTTCAAGTTAGTTCGTCTTTAGTTTACATTTTGAGTATAAATATTGCAGTTAGTCATTAGCATAGTGCTGTATAAACATAGATATTGTTTCTGCAGTGTAGTTTTTTGTAATTTTGTTCTATTTTGTTTCCCGAACATGTTTGCACTGTGCTGTATAATTGTTCATAGTTTTCAAAATATTGCGGAACAAGTAATCCATCTTATTTGCATCAGGATGTCCAAGTTTAGTTATTTCCTGTTATTAAACATTCCAATGATTTGTCTGATAATCAGTTTTTTAAATTGCATAGTACTGTACATCCTTGTAAATATGTTGTGTTAAAACTCACTGTCATAGCGTACCTTCTTTCAAGAGACATGTTGACTAATGATTCTTACTGTATTTATTTTTGCACAAGTTAGTCAATTGCATGGTGTTGTACTCATGAGTAATATATTTTGAAAAACATTTTACCTATTTTGTTCTTTTGTGTGAGGTGATGCTTGGTACTATCATTCTTCTATCACTACATATGGATAGTGAGAATATGTTAAAGCTTTATTCATCGTGTGTTTTCTTATTATACTTACATTTTCTATCTGGTCAACAGAATAGTGTTACATTTCTGTATATGGTCCGATTTTTGATTTGTAACGTGTTGACACTGTGCTGTATATCTGTACATTGTTTTTGAATATTGCCGAACAGGTAATATATTATATTTACACCAGGAAGTCCAAGTTTGTTCTTCTCCTGATATTCATCATTTCATTGATTTGTCTTATGATCAGTTTGTCAATTGCTTTGTACTGTACATTCTTGTAACTATGATGTGTTACACCTTACTGTCTTATTGTATTTTTTTTTTTTTTTTTGTTTCAAGAGAAATGTTGTCTCCTGAAGCTCTCAATTTTCTTGAACAAGTTTGTTAATCGCACAGCAATGCACTTATGAACAATACGTTTTTTTGTTAAAACCCTTCCTCAATGCCCAGACATGCTTGTCGCTGTTCATTTATCACGAGCTGTAATTTTGCTCCATTTTTCAACTTGTGCACTATGCTGTATATTTTTATATAGGTTTTAGTAGTTTAACGATCTTTGATCGTATTTTAATTGTATTTAGACGTCCTTATTAGTTCGTCTCCTGATTTCTACCTTGAATAAAGATATTTTGAAACCACCTTTGGCCTTAATGCATGCACTGACCCTTCGAGACATGCTTTTGACAAGGTTTTGGAACACAGCGATAGGTATGCGCTTCCATTCAGTACATAATGCTGTCGCTAACTGTTGCTTGGTCGTAGACCTTGGTTCCAAACTTCTTATGCGGCGCTCTAATTCATCTCATAGGTGCTCTATGGGATTAAGATCAGGGCTATGTGCTGGCCAGTCCACACATGATACGGAATTATCGTCAAACAACGCCGTAACAGTCCTTGCTTCATGGCTCGGTGCATTATCCTGCTGGTACCAACCAGGCTCGGTTCCTTAGTATTGCCACAGAGTTGCTAGGGCATAATTGTCCATAATATCGAGGTAGACGTGCTATTTAACAGGTTTGTCCACGATAACCAATGCGCCGAGACCATACCAAGGAAAACACTCCCACACGAGTACACTGCCAGCTCCTAACTTGACCGTAGGAACAGTACACTGTGGTAAATAGCGTTCCCCAGGCTGCCGCCATACCCACACACGGCCATCAGACTGATATACCGTGTATCTGGATTAATCAGCCCATAGGACCGGTTTCCGTTGATCTACGATCCACGATAAATGTTCTTTACACCATGCTAAATGACGAGTAGCATTCCGAGTGGAGATGAAACGCTTATGAGCAGCCGCACGACCACAGTAACCCATGGAATGAAGTTATCTGCGAATGATACGTGTACATACCGAGGTTCCAGCATTTTTACTCACCTGTACACTGAGATCTTGTGCAGTACTCTATCGATTAGCGGTAAGGACTCTCCTGAGGCTTCGACATCGTCTATTACTGATTTTCTTCGGTCTGCCGGTACGTTTTGCTGCTTCAGGAACACCATGTGTCTTCCACTTATTCGGTACATCCAAAACAGTTGATTTGAGCATGTTGAAACGCCTTTCGGTTTCTCTTATGGACAACCCACTAATATAACACCCAACAATCTTTCCTTTCTCAATGTCGGTCTCTCCCGCCACGACATTTTCACTCAACCTCACAGTGCGATATAATCGTGTCCAGCTGCAGGCTTGTTTTTATACCGTTTGCAGCTGTACCGCGCATCTTAACAACGCAGCGGACCCGTTCATTTGTTTTTGTACGGTGTCCGGGCAATTTTTCAATATAGTGTATATACACTGCTGGCCACCCAAAATGCAACACCAAGAAGGACACGAGATAGCAAAGCCAGATTTACTAGACACATAGCAACAGATACAAAGAAACGATTGATCTTACAGGCCCGTGCGACTTGAGGAACACGTAGACATCAGTAGTTCATGTGACCACCATAACTGGTAATAACGGCCGATACACGCCGTGGCATCGAACGAAAGAGGCTTTGGATGTGGGCTTGGGGTATGTCGGTCCAGTCTGCTTCCACACGTTGCCACAGTTCATCAGGCGTAGCCGCAGGCGGTGCTTGCCGGGCCACTCGGTTGCCGATCAGCGACCAGACGAGTTCGATGGGCGACATATCTGGAGAATAGGCGGGCGACGGCAACAGTGACACCTGGTGGGCCGTGAAGAATTGTTGCACGATGCGTGCCAAGTGCGGGCGCGCATTTTCCTGTTGAAACGTGGCCGCTGGCAGGTCCTGCAGGTAAGAAAGGACTACAGGCTCCAAAACGTCAGAGATGTTGCGGTGGCTGTTGAGTGTACCGGTGATACGTACCAGAGCGGTGCGGGTGTCATATCCAATTGCACCCCAAACCTTAACACCAGGCGACGGATTATTATCGCGATGCATAATGCAGGTGTCATACAGTGTCTAGCCGCGGTGCCGTCTCACGCGGTTTCGACCATCGTGGTGTTGAAGGCAGAAGGAAAATTCGTCGGAGAAGACAATGTCGTGCCATTCCGTAGTCCAGGTGCGGCGTTTAACTGCCCACCGCCGCCGCACTCGCCGGTGGTGTAACATCAATGGTGATCGGAGCAATGGGCGCCGTGCGACAAGTCCCCTCTCCTGCATACGACGTTGAACGGTACGTGCTGACACAAGTTGTTGCGCAACCCAACCTAATTCCTGCGCTAACGTTCGTGATGTGGTGGTGCGAGCCGTCAATGCCCACCGCACAACATGCCGGTCCTCTCGAACGGTGGTGAGCCGCGGCTACGGCAATCACTCACATCGGTGCGTCCGTCCCTCCTGCACCCACCGAATCCATACTCGCCTCATTGTGGCTGGATGTCGTCCCACACGGGCGTCGATGTCTTGGCACGATAAACCGCTGTCGCGATAAGCCACTATTCGTTCTCTGTCGAACTCCGAAACGTGCTGGAATGACTGCCGTATTTTGCGACGAGGCATCAGAAAACTTCCCACGCACAGGTCCGGCAGCACAACACACTTCTACTACTTACACCCCGCCTTCTGTGCACCCTTCTTATAGTGATTCTCGGTGGCGTCCCGGGCGCCCATGATTTACATATGCCCTGCAATGCTAATTGTTTCCATGTCATCTCGCGGGCGACGTATGCTGCGAATTTTAGGCCAATTGGATGCGTCATTCTTGGTGTTGCATTTTGGGTGGCCAGCAGTGCATATATATATATACACACATATACATAGCTTCTCTCACGTTTTTATAAAAACTGTGCACTACTGCGTTCGACCTTGGCACGCGTCTCAAAAAATGCAAGTCATTGTGGTAACCATAGAAACCGGCCACACCTGTTTATCACACATGCATCATCCGTAGTGTGCAATTTAATATGCGTTGTTTCGTGAATCCCTAACAAGTGTTTTCGCGCTGTGATGTTTCGAAAAATGGATGTGAAATACGAAGAAAGATGCGCCATTAAATATTTTGCTAACGACATAAGAGGTTTGTCGGAAAGACTTTCCGTCTTATGCAAGAGGCTTGTAAAGTTGAATGTCTAGAAAAATCAAAAACTTACAGATGGCATAAAGAATTTATGGATGGTCATGAATCGGACGCTTTAATGGCGCATGGAGGAGGACCTTCATTGAGTGTTACAGGTGTAAACATCGATTCAATAGGTGTTATTACATGGGAAAACAGTCACCTGTCAATTCGAGATATCTAAGACATGGTGCGCATTTCGAAATCATCCGTTCACAGAATTTTAACCGGGTATGAACCGTTCAAATTGGGTTTCGTATTTCTTGACAAAGGAACAAATGGATCGTCGAGTTGAGGTTTGTCAACAAATAAAGCAAAAGGTAAATGAAGACCCAGAAGTCATGTAACGGGTTATTACAGGCCATGAAACTTGGGTATATTCTTTTGTTTAACACACCAAAGCAGATAGTTGTGTTTAGAAATCGCCGTCATCGCCTAAAGGGGAAAAAGTTCGTCAATCAAAATCAGCAGGAATTGCGTTCTTTGATTGTCGAGATATGATCTGTCAAGACATTTTCCCTCTAAAAACGACGATAAATGCCGACTACTACAAAACAGTGCTACAGAATCTGCAGAAACCTGTGACAACTAAATGACCACGCCTGAAAAAGAATTGGGTGTTACACTACGATAATGCAAGACCACACATTGCCAGTTCTGTGGTTTCTTATTTGGAGAAAATTAATATTAAGTTGATGACCCAACCTGCATATAGTCCAGACTTGTTACCACGTGACTTCTGATTGTTCCTGATTTTAAAAAAGATATAACGGGGACGACAATTTCACTCTGATCAACAACTTATTACAGCTGCGCAGGGGTGTTTCAACTGCATTTCAGAAGAATTCGAGAAGTCATTCAAAAAGTGGGAGGAAGTTGTGATACCTGTGTTCGATGCAATGGACAGTATATCGTGAAAGATGACCACTTCCTTGGTAATTAAAGAACGCATGTTGTTCTTATTAAAACATTCTCAGTTGTTTTGGGAGAACCCTTGTACATACACGATCGAGTTACATTATTGTGACCACCAGCTAATATCCAGAGTGGGGCGGATGGGATCTTCCGTGTGCAGCGTGGACAGTGCTGTTAGTGACTCAATAAGGTGTTGGAAGGTGTTCACAGGTATGCGGAGCCATGCTGACTGCAGTGCATCTGACAGCTGCTGAAGGGTGCGTTCTGGAGGATCCATGGAGAAAACAGCACGATCGAAGTGGTCCCACAGATGCTAAATTGGGTTTAAGTCTGGGGAATTAAGGGGCCAGGTAAGTACTTTGAAGACTTCATCATGCTCTTGCAACTACTCTCGGATATTTCTAGCTGTGTGACACGTCGCATTGTCTTTTGGAAGATCCCATCCGCCCCATGAAAGACAATAAGCATGTATGAGTGTACGTGGTCTGCAAGGATGGATTCATAACGAATTCCATCCATAGTGCCTTCCACAGGTATGAGTGTATCCAAAGAATCCTACGAAAACATTCCCAAGACCATAACGCTTCCCATACCAGCTTGTGTTCTTCAGCAATGGTTGAAGAGTGTTTTTTCTGAGATGTTTCTCGCTTTATACGCCAACGTCCATCCGTTCGATGAAGCAGAAAACATGACTCATCGGAGAAAGCAATCATTTGACAATAACATGAAGGTCCTATTTTGATACTGCCGTGCAAAGACTGTAAGTCTTTTCTGCCGATGCACTTTCGTTAGCATAGGTGGAGTGACCATCCGTCTGCATCGGAGCCCCATACGCAGCACGGTTCGCTGAACTGTCGTTTTAGACACACTTCCGGTAGCCCCCTGGTTCAACCAGCCAGTGAGTTGCTCCACTGTAGTGTATCGATCGGCCCTCACGCACCTTCGAAACCGACGTTCACCTCTCACATCAATGACACGTGGTGTTCCGCAGTTTCCACGTCGGTTATTCGGAATGGTGCCATTTCTACAATCATGATACACTTTAACCAGAGCAGCACGCGAACAGTTCACAAACTGTTCGCCTTGGCCCGAAAGCCGATAATCATCCCTTTTTTCATATATGATAAACCTCTTCTTTTATCCATGGCAGCAACACGTGATATGTTTTCAAAAAGCGTATCATCATCATCATCATCATCATTGTCAACCATTATCAATCCACTGCTGGACGAAGGTCTCCCCAAGTTTCCTCCACAACGGTCTGTCTTGTGCCAGTCTCCTCCATGTCACTCCCGCATACTTTCGAATTTCATCCACCCATCTTCCATGTGGTCTTCTTCTGGGTCTTTTCCTGTCCCTTGGAATCCAATCTAAAATTTCGGCTGTCCATCGATGGTCTGTTCTTCTGGCAGTATGTCCAGCCCATTGCCATTTCAGGGATTTAACTCTGATCATGATGTCTTCCACTCTTGTCATTTTTCGGTTCCACGTGTTCCTCTTCTTATCTCTCCTGGTTACACCAAGCATGTACCTCTCCATGCTTCTTTGAGTTGTCTGCAGCCTTTGTATGTCTCTTTTAGCTAAGGTCCACGTCTCTGCACCATACGTAAGCACTGGAAGGATGCATTGATCAAACACTTTTTTTAAGACATAATGGCATATTGCTCTTGAAAATTATGCTGTTTCTTCCAAAAGCTCTCCAGGCAAGTTTTGTACGCCAATTAATTTCTTCACCAATGTGACCCCTCACTTGATATCTGCTGTCCAAGATAAACGTACGTGTCTGTTATCTCCAGCTTTTCTCCATCAATCGAAAAATCTTCATTTCTTGTAAAAGCATTGAACATCACTTTTGTCTTCTGAAAGCTCATTTTTAATCCCACTTCTTTACTCTTGTCAGCAAGTTCCTGCATCATACTCTGTAGCTCTGATGGGGTAGTTGCAAAAATGACTATGTCATCAGCAAAACGAAGGTGGGTTAGATAATCTCCATTAATCTTTATGCCTTTGTTTTCCCAGTTCAGTGATTGAAAGACATTTTCCAATGTGTCATTAAAGAGCTTCGGAGATATGGTGTCACCTTGTCTCACTCCTTTTCCAATTTTTATGTGTGCTTGTATTTTCAAACAGCCGAATCTTTGCACTTGCATTTTCATAGATGTTATTAATAATATTAATGTATGCATCTTCAATACCGCAGGATTGCAGAGCCATTGTAACTGCTGATGGTTTCACCGAATCAAAGGCTTTTTCATAATCGATAAAAGCCATGCACAATGGAAGTTCATATTCCCTCGCTCTTTCAATTAGTTCTCTCAGCACATGGATATGATCTATTGTGCTGTAGCCACTCCTGAATCCAGCTTGTTCTCTCGGTTGAGCCATGTCCAGTGTCACCTTCAAGCGGTGTGAAAGAACTTTAGTGAAGATTTTATAAACCACTGATGGGAGGCTGATAGGTCTGCAGTTCCTGAGATCCTCAATGTCACCTTTTTTATGTAGCAAGATCATTGCAGCGTTGTTCCAATCCTCAGGAATTTTCCCTTCATTAAGGCATCGAGTGAAAATTTGGGCGAGTACTGTTTCGATTTCTCCACTTGCTTCTTGTATGATGTCTACAGTAATTCCATCTTCTCCTGGAGCTTTCCCCGCTTCATGTTCTTGATTGCACATGCAACTTCTGCTGGAAGGACTGGAAGAACTCTGGTACCTTTCATGATGCCTGGAGTACATGTATCATCCCTTTCATATAATTTGGAGTAGAAATCTTTCACTCTTGTCAAAATTTCGCCTCTATTTCTTGTTACAGAACCATCTTCTTTTCTCAGTGCCATAATCTGTTTTTTTCCCTTACTGAGATATCCCTTTGCTATCTTTAGGCTTTGGTTGTTTTCAATTGCTTTCCTTACTAGTTCACAGTTGAATTTCCTTACGTCTTCAGTGATACTTTTTCGTACTGTCTTGCATAGCTCTATATATTGCACTTTGGAAGTCACATCTTCTTTAGTTGTCCTCATGTCTCTTCTTTTTGCATCAACATTTTGGTTTTTCCTGATAATTTGTTCACATGCAATTTGTTCTCAAAAAGCGTATACCACACCTTATACACTGAGTGGCCACTTTATTATGACCACCTGACAGCAAATGAGCTATGGCTGCACGCTGTTTTCGCTAGAGGGCGAGGCTAGTATAAAAAGGGGAAGCTTAGTGCTTGCGACAGTAGTAGAAATGATTTTTGGGTGACGAGATGGGTAAAAATTTCGATTTCATGGACTTTCAACGTGGGGTGATTGTAGGAGCTCGGAGCCATGGAGCGAGTATAACCAAAACCGCCGCATTCGTGAAATGTTCCAGGGAAGCTGTTGTTAAAGTGTTTAAAGACTGGACTGTCAGCCAAAAAACTGATGGGTCTCTACGTGCAACGTGTGGTCGTCATCGACTAGTTACGGTTCGGGCGGAACGGAGAGTATCCAGACTGGTAAAAGACAACAGAAGGGCAATAGTGCAGCAAATTACAGACCATCTTAATCAAGGATCCCCTCAAATGATCTCTGCACGCACTGTTCGCCGTACACTGCATCGGATGGGATATGGCAGCCGAAGGCCTGTTCGAACACCTTTGCTGTCTGCAGTTAACAAGAGAAAACGTCTCCAGTTCGCACAGGAGCACAAGGATTGGACAGTCAATAATTGGAAACAAAATATGTGGTCCGATGAATCATGTTTTCAGTTGCACCATGCCGATTGCCGAGTGAGAATTTGGCGGAAACAGCACGAATGCATGGACCCGAAATGCATTGATACAACCCTTCAAGCTGGTGGAGGCAACATTATGGTTTGGGGAATGTTTTCCTGGCATGCTTTGGGCCCTTTAATTCGTGTTGATCAACGTGTTACTGGCACATCATATCTAAACATCGTTGCGGACCAAGTGCATCCTGTCATGTGGATGGTTTATCCCAATGGTGATGGCTACTCTCAACAAGATAATGCGTCCTGCCATTGTGCTCGTATTGTATAGGATTAGTTTCAGGAACATGCCGGTGAGTTTACTTTGCTTAGGTGGCCCCCAAAATCTCCTGATATCAACCGCATTGAGAATTTGTGGAATGAAGTTGAACGAGCCATCAGACAGCTGTATCAACAACCCTACAATCTCACACTCCTGGAAAGTGCTATTCATCAAGCATAGTCTCAGATTCCACAAACCACCTATCAACATCTCGTGAAGTCCAGGCCACGAAGAATCGACGCAGTATTATAGGCAAAAGGTGGCCCAACGAAGTACTGAGAGGGTGTTCATAATAAAGTGGCCACTCAGTGTATAGCCCCCTAGCCAGCTCACGATGCACGCCTTCATTCACTGGCTACGCGCTGTTGACGTCAAAAGTATGGGGTGGTAACAATAATGTGACTCGACTGTCTATATTTGTGGCTATTCCATGTGCTTGGAGATCTATACCCTGAAAACGTTACTCATCGAACATCTATGATACTTGTAACACTGGAGCTTCTTAACCTTATGCTCTGGATAACGAGCACAAAATAAAAATTACACAATGAGCAATATTAAGTGTTCTAACGGCCAGAAGACAGTAGTCTTTACTTATGAACACGTCTTTATTTGATCTTCAAGGCATATCACTTCGATAACTCGTCAATGATAATATTCGGCAACCAACGGGTTACCTTAAAACAGTCAACATTACTACACTACAAACAAATATGACAAAGTGAACCTCTCTAACGCGAGGTTCACTTTACAACTTCATCAAATATATTGAGTGTGAACAATCCCATTGCAACTTCATCAAATATATTTGGTGTATGCAAAAGTTCTACCCGTTTTTTGTAACAGATGCAAAATGCGATCGGAGTAGTTACGTCACAGATGACGCTGGAATGCCGAACTTTCTGCCAATAAAGCGTGGATATAGAGATATACAGGCATTAGGTTTGTACGAGTAAGTCATACGCAACGGAAATCACGGACGGTGTAACATGGCATGCGATAAGGAGCACATTAGACATTGTTTACTGTAAGAGTTCGATAAAGATAGTACTACAGCTGCGGCTTGCCGCAACATCTGTCAAGTGTATGGGGAGGATGCAGTTGATTGTAGCACATTCACCGTTGGTTTCGGAAGTTCCGAGACGGAGACAGAAGCTGTAAAGATCAAACACCTCTCGAGATCCATCCGTGGTTTCTGACGAGAACGTGGACCAAGCCTTAACAAATGGCCCACACCCAACCGTTCAGGAATTGGTGGAAACGGTGTCTGTACACAGAAGAACAGTCGAAAGACGGATGCAAGCGCTTGGGTTAATACCAAAGTTCGATAACTGGGTTCCGCACCAGCTTTCTGCAAAGCAACGAAAGGAGAGAATCCGTACCTGTGTTTCTTTGCTTTCTCGTCCCAGAAATGAACCATTTTTGGGACTAATTTTAACGGGTGATCAGAAATGGATACTGTACTGTAATGTAAAGCGTCGACGGACTGTGTGCCATGCAAAGTGCACAGCCTGCTCCATCGACCTCAAAAGGAGGACTGCGTCCCAAAAAGGGTTTGTTAAGTGATTGGTGGGATGACCAGGGAATAATCCACTTGGACGTGTTGGCACCTTACCGAACGATAAATGCTGACCTCTGTTACCAAGAGTTGGACAGATTGCGAGAACAACTGACATCGAAGCGGCCAGCACTCGTCAATCGCAAAGGCGTGCTCCTTTATCATGATAACGCCAGACCTCATGCTGCTTTAATGACTCGGCAAAAATGACTGGACTTTGGTTGGGAAGTGTTACCTCACCCAGCGTATTCCCCTGACCTGGCACCCATGGACTACCACCTTTTTCGATCGTTACAGAACGCCTTTACTCTCCAAACCTTCGATGATGTGGACGATGTGAAAACGGCATAACATGACTTTTTTGACTCTAAAACACAGGAGTCTTTCCGGCGGGGGATTCACCTACTCGTAGACAAATAGCAAGAGGTGATACAGAATGATGGCGATTATGTGAAATCCTAGGTGTGTTATTTGT
The DNA here is from genome assembly GCA_039090855.1 of Macrothele yani. Taxonomy (NCBI): domain Eukaryota; kingdom Metazoa; phylum Arthropoda; class Arachnida; order Araneae; family Macrothelidae; genus Macrothele; species Macrothele yani. Next base: position 101,725,150 of record CM077028.1, read on the forward strand.
TGTGTTCTCCTCCTTTTTTGTTGCCAACAAAAACGGGTAGAACTTACGCACACGCCCCATATATAACTAGTCTTGAAAGTACAGCTTACAGTGCAAGGCTGCACTAATCTACCTAACATTGCTCGCCCCACACATTACATATCGTTCTTTTCTTATCAGAAGCAAATACACTTCATTCTGATCTGACCTAAATACTGTTGCCAAATAACATCAGTGAGTGAAAAAATATAACGTTAAGACTGAAATGCTTAAAGAGAACGAACTGAAAATTTACATAAGGAAAGAAACTAAAAATACAAGTTTAATTAGAATATACACTAAAGAGCAATTGAATTAGAGATACCTGTCTAGTAACGTGTAGCACCACCTTTCGCCCTGATGACGGCGGCGGTTCGTGTCGGCATGGACTCGACAAGACACCGGAAGCGTTGGGAAGCCATACGGATCCACGACCCATGAACTAGCTCTCACAGTTCACGAAGATTTGATGGAGGGGATCAGAGCCTAGAACATCTCTCTCGATGGCATCCCCGATGTGCTCGATGGGATTGAGGTCAGGTGATCTAGCTGGCCAAGAAAGCGAGGTCATGTCGATGGAGTGTTCATCCAGCCATTCGGATGCAATTCGGGAGCGATGGCACGGTACATTGTCTTGTTGCAGGATGAGGTCCCAAATGGGATGTTGAAGACGCACAAACGGGAGCAAATGATCGTCCAGGATATCCCGATAATGTTGACCTGTGAGGGACGATGTCACACGTACCAGGGGTCCCATTTAAGTCCATGTAAGCAGTCCCCAGACGAGAATGCCACCCCCACCGTCTTGAAGAGTATCCTGCTGGCAAGGAGGATCCATCGCTTCATGTGGTTTGCGCCGTACTCGTATCCTGCCATCCGCATGTACCAACGTGAATCTCGACTCATCAGTCCAGGCAACATTTTCCCACATATCTAGAGTCCAGTGGCGATGTTCCCGCGCCCATGCCAATCTTTGCACCCTGTGATGTGCGGTCAGCAGCGGTACCCTGGTGGGACGATGGCTTCTGTACCCCATAGCGAGGAGATGGTTCTGGATGGTTTGGCTGCTTACGCGTTTTTGTGCACCAGCGTTAAATTGCCGAGTGATTTCTTGCCCTGTGGCCCGTCTATCAGCTGTTACAATGCGAGCTAGCCGACGATGACCCCGCTCATCCACACGCTGTTGTCCACGGCAGTTGGCCCTTGCAGGGATGGTTTTAGCGGATTCGGTGCAGCCGTGACACAGTAGCTCGTGAAAATCCCAGTGCCTGCACGACTTCCGAGATGGAGTGACCCATTCGTCGGGCCCCAACAATTTGCCCACGATCAAATGCGCTTAGATCCTTCGTCTTACCCATACTGCGTCCGACTCTTGCTGATTCCCGTCGCATCACTCCTTATATTGTCGGATCAGTGCATTCATCATGTCGTTTCCGTTTACAGGGCCGCCCACAGCGCCACATTTGCATAACGCCAGCTGTCTCTAATTCAATTGCTCTTCAGTGTACATACACGAAACAAACATACATAAACCGCCATCTCAACTTTCTAAGGGCTGCCATATTTTATAGGAGTCACTTTCAGCAAAATGTTCCAAAAATCCTAGTGAAACGAAGTCATCATCATCATTGTCAACCATTATCAATCCACTGCTGGACGAAGGTCTCCCCAAGTTTCCTCCACAACGGTCTGTCTTGTGCCAGTCTCCTCCATGTCACTCCCCAATACTTTCGAATTTCATCCACCCATCTTCCATGTTTTCTTCTTCTGGGTTTTTTCCTGTCTCTTGGAATCCAATCTAAAATTTCGGCTGTCCATCGATGGTCTGTTCTTCTGGCAGTATGTCCAGCCCATTGCCATTTCAGGGATTTAACTCTGATCATGATGTCTTCCACTCTTGTCATTTTTCGGATCCACGTGTTCCTCTTCTTATCTCTCCTGGTTACACCAAGCATGTACCTCTCCATGCAATTTTGGGTTGTCTGCAGCCTTTGTATGTCTCTTTTAGCTAAGGTCCACGTCTCTGCACCATACGTAAGCACTGGAAGGATGCATTGATCAAACACTTTTCTTTTGAAACATAATGGCATATTGCTCTTGAAAATTATGCTGTTTCTTCCAAAAGCTCTCCAGGCAAGTTTTGTACGCCGATTAATTTCTTCACCAATGTGACCCTCACTTGATATCTGCTGTCCAAGATAAACGTACGTGTCTGTTATCTCCAGCTTTTCTCCATCAATCGAAAAATCTTCATTTCTTGTAAAAGCATTGAACATCACTTTTGTCTTCTGAAAGTTCATTTTTAATCCCACTTCTTTACTCTTGTCAGCAAGTTCCTGCATCATACTCTGTAGCTCTGATGGGGTAGTTGCAAAAATGACTACGTCATCAGCAAAACGAAGGTGGGTTAGATAATCTCCATTAATCTTTATGCCTTTGTTTTCCCAGTTCAGTGATTGAAAGACATTTTCCAATGTGTCATTAAAGAGCTTCGGAGATATGGTGTCACCTTGTCTCACTCCTTTTCAATTTCTATGTGTGTTGTATTTTCAAATAGCAGAATCTTTGCACTTGCATTTTCATAGATGTTATTAATAATATTAATGTATGCATCTTCAATACCGCAGGATTTCAGAGCCATTGCAATTGCTGATGGTTTCACCGAATCAAAGGCTTTTTCATAATCGATAAAAGCCATGCACAATGGAAGTTCATATTCCCTCGCTCTTTCAATTAGTTCTCTCAGTACGTGGATATGATCTATTGTGCTGTAGCCACTCCTGAATCCAGCTTGTTCTCTTGGTTGAGCCATGTCCAGTGTTACCTTCAAGCGGTGTGAAAGAACTTTAGTGAAGATTTTATAAACCACTGATAGGAGGCTGATAGGTCTGTAGTTCCTGAGATCCTCAATGTCACCTTTTTTATGTAGCAAGATCATTGTAGCCTTGTTCCAATCCTCAGGAATTTTCCCTTCATTAAGGCATCGAGTGAAAATTTGGGCGAGTACTGTTTCGATTTCTCCACTTGCTTCTTGTATGATGTCTACAGTAATTCCATCTTCTCCTGGAGCTTTTCCCCGCTTCATGTTCTTGATTGCATGTGCAACTTCTGCTGGAAGGACTGGAAGAACTCTGGTACCTTTCATGATGCCTGGAGTACATGTATCATCCCTTTCATATAATTTGGAGTAGAAATCTTTCACTCTTGTCAAAATTTCGCCTCTATTTCTTGTTACAGAACCATCTTCTTTTCTCAGTGCCATAATCTGTTTTTTACCCTTACTGAGATGTCCCTTTGCTATCTTTAGGCTTTGGTTGTTTTCAATTGCTTTCCTTACTAGTTCACAGTTGAATTTCCTTACGTCTTCAGTGATACTTTTTCGTACTGTCTTGCATAGCTCTATATATTCCACTTTGGAAGTCACATCTTCTTTAGTTGTCCTCATCTTTCTTCTTTTTAACATCAACATTTTAGTTTTTCCTGATAATTTGTTCACATGTAACTTGTTCTTAGACCCAGCTAATTTTGTTGCTGTTTCCATAAGAGCTTTGGTTACTTTTCTGTTAACTTCAGAAATATCCACTTCTTCCGATGTTAGGCCTTTTAAAGCAGAGAATCTGTTCTTCAGTTCCAATTTGAAGGTATTATGGTGTTTTTTAAGGTTGGTTATGTCAATACATTTTGTTTGTCTTATGAGCTTGCTACGTTCGAGTTTAGTGTTGAGGTGCATCTTACATCTCACCAATCTATGGTCACTGCCAGGTACAAAAGTTGCAAATTCTAAAGGAAACTTGATGTGCTGATTCCCAAAATGTCATTAATTTGTGTCTGTCACTTCTACATCAAAAAATATATTCAAGTTTTAATAACGTTTTGAATGACCAGTTTCCAGTACCATTCAATTATGTTTACGTTTTACAGTAACACTATGAAGTAATAAAAATGCCTTTTTGCACACTTCGATTTCATTATGTTTACTGCAACGAATAAAATACTTGAACGAAACTTTCCTCTGCCCTTCTGTTGCAACTTTCCTTTTATTAATGTAAGCACGCTTGCACTTGTACGGCCTTACTAGTCCGAATAAATAAGCATTTTGCTTGTTGTAATCTCCAAGGCAGTAAAATTTCATAAATATGTTGTACTGAAAGTGTCGAATATTTACCACAACTTCGTTTACAACACTGATCTACGTTTTCGAACACTTTAGCAGGCTCAAGTCTTTTTTCGTAGAACATATTCTTGTCCACAGTTTCGTATCTCTTTCTTTCGTTGTCTTTCCATTTTTCTGGATTCCTAGAACGTTTCTTCTCCCAAATTTTTTCATTTTCTTCACTACTTTATTTACATCAACTTCCTGTATCTCCATCTTGAAAACACTGACATAACAAAACTTCGTCTCACACAACAGCTGTGATTGTTTTCTTGCGCACGTCACAGCCACTGAGACGCATTGTCCTAGTGAGCTGCGTGGCATGTGCCCTTCTTCCACTAGAGATTTTACACGTTACTGAAAACAGTATATTTAAATCTGTTGTTGGTGTACGTGCGCATGGGTCATATGACTAATTTTTTTGTGAAATAGACTCTACATGGCAGCAACTATCAGACACATACCTTAACCCAAATTCGACTCATATATGGTATGCGCCTCTTTTCCACTGGGCCACTCAATTGTTGGACTAACTTCTGTAGCAGCTGCACAGTCGTCAATTCTAGTTTGGTATTCTTTTTTATTCACTGTAAGTCTTTGTGTTTCCGTCTTGATCATGTTTGCTACTACTTGAATGGAATATTGGTCATCATCGCTTTCTTGAAGGTGCAGTAGCTTTATGGCCGCCTTTCAAAACGTAATCAAGTCTGCATATCCCTTACAGGATATTGTTAACAGTTCACCATTAAATTCCATACTTAGCTTAGATATTAATGAGTTACGGTTTATTATTGTGCCACACGCACCGTTATATGTCTTCTCAAGCCTTCACCGTTATATGTCTTCTTAAGCCTTCACCGTTATATGTCTTCTCAAGCCTTCACCGTTATATGTCTTCTTTCTTTATCTTGGAACACCATGTTAACAATTTGATCATAAGCCACATCTTCTTTTACTTCAGAAGTTTTCTCGCTGGTCAAATAGTACATTCCTGTGACTCATGAATTTGTATATACAGTCCCTGTGGTATCTTCTGTCTGCTGCATGTAAATCTGACAATGCTCCTTGTAGACGAAGTCTAACTTCAATTGACCATCCATCACTCCGCTCGGCGCACTTTTCGTTGATAGCATCTTTAAAGGCTTTAGTACCTGCAGCATCTGTACAGTCCTTCGTACGACACTCACTAGCTGGACGCCATCTTCGACGATTCTTGCTGTCCTTCTCGATTATGCAGCCTTTTGCACAAAATATACAGGATTTTCGGAAAGAAAAGCTGCCAGATTGGCTTCTACATATTCGTTTAGCAACTGGCACTGTACTCGTGGCACTACAATTCGAACGTTTCTTGATCTCCCTGTGAATGAGAACTTTATTTGTATACGAGAACACACATTGTTTCCAGACAAGTACTTGTGACATTTTAGTTTGAGGTTCTTATTGCTCTCGAATTTATTTTGGTGTTCAACATGTATACTGCCACCACGTTTTTTACTCGATTCTATAATAGTACGAATGCGGGATTCACCTGACGTAATAAGATGGGCGTCTGTAATGGTACACTTAAGAAACACTCTCCGTCTTCTTCCATCATTAACAAAACCGGAAAGACAAAAAGCATTTCAAAGTTTCATTACAGCACTTGATATTTGTTTTATTGTATTTAACACCAACTGTTTCACCTTGGTATAATTCAAACACAACTCCGGGATTCCTGAAAATAGATGAACAAATATTAAGCAGTGCGGTACCTGTACTGTGAATATCTTAAACTGCTGTTATATGGCGGCCATTTTGATGATGCCATAAAAGTAATTTTATCAAAATATATGCATAATATATACGTAGTTTCTACATAAATAGAGCTTTAATTTGATACCACACAAAATAGCACTGCATGAAATATTGTAATATAACAGTAAAATTATGAATTTAGAAGGCGGCCATTTTGATGACGTCATAAAGGTAATTTTATCAAAATACACGCATATATAGTTTCTACATAAATAGAGCTTTAATTTGATACCAAACACTGTAGCACTATATGAAGTATTGCAATATAACAGTAAATGATGAATTTAGAAAGCGGCCATTTTGATGACGTCATAATTCAAAACGCTCAACAGATACAGAGTGAAACCCACCAAATTCGGATTCAGGACTATTGTTCATGTAGAAACCGTCGAAAAACATCTTATTTACCGAAATTGTAGGTTCCCTCAAAAAATGGCATTCTGGCACCAGATTAAATATAGTGATTTTTAGCACGTCTTTTGTAAAAAAATCGTGCTTATGTTACCGGTTTGTCTGTCCGTCCGACCGTCCGTTTGTACCCACGATATCTCTGCAACTATTAGTCCGATTTTAAAAAATCTTTTTGCATTGGGAAGCTTGAAATATGCGAATGATGATCCTTTATTTCGGTTTTTTACGATGTACAATTTCGCCGCTAGAAGGCGTAAATGCAGATGATGGCGAATTCAAAAATACGTTTTATTCCACATATTTGCTTCTAAACAACCGATTGAAAAACATTTCTTATCTTTCGATTCCATTTATGTCGAAGAGTATTTTAGATGTAGTTACTTTTTCAAATTACGCATAGATTTTCCGCTAGGAGGCGTAAAAGTAAATTACATTTTTCCGGATTCTTCTTCTTCTAAAACTCCGATGTGAAAAATATTTTCTTCAGCGGATACACCTCCTGTTGGAAAATCTTTTGCATATAATTTCGAATTTTTGGTAAAGAATACTTGGCCACCAGGGGGCGTAAGTGTTAATTTTTTTCTGATGTATTTGCCATACAATCTGAGCTTCTAAAATATCGATTGAAAAAAATTCTTTCGTGGACTGATGCCACTCACATCGATAAACCTTTTGGAATAATTTCTTCTTAAAATATTCCAGTTTCTCCGCCAGAGGGCGTAGACGTATATCTTATTTTTGTCAATATCTTTACTTCTAGGAGTCCGATTTGAAAAAAATCCTTCCTTGTTGGATAGTGTTTTCAGTGTGACATGTTTTTCATATAATTTCAAAATTTTCAAGTGATTAATGGACTTTCCGCTAGGAGGCGCAGAGGTAAAATACGTTCCCTTTATAATCTGCTTCTAAATCTCCGATTTGAAAAATTCTTTCTGCACCGGATACAACTCCTGATGGGAAATCGTTTGCACATAATTTCTATTTTTTGTAAAGAAATGGTTTGGCCACCAGGGGGCGTAAGTCTTAATTTCCGCTTCTGATGTATTTGCAGCAAAATATGAGCTTTTAAAATCTCGATTGAACAAACAGTCGTTTGTTGATCGATACTACTCATGTCGACAAACCTTTTGGGAACATTTTCTTTTTGAAATAATGCATGGTTTCTACGCCAGGGGGCGCAGATGTATATCTTATTTTTGTCAATATCTCTGCTTCTAGGAGTCCGATTTGAAAAAATCCTTCTTTGTTGGATAGTGTTTCCGATGCGAAATGTGTTTCTTATAAATCCAAAAATTTCAAGTAAATCATAGACTTTCCGCTAGGATGCACAAAGGTAAATTGCCTTTTCTGCGTTATTTCTGCTTCTAAAACTCCGATTTCAAAAATAAATGTGTTCCTGTATCGCATACAAGACCAGATGGAAAATAATGTTCACATAATTTCTAATGTTTGGTGAAGAATGGTTTGGTCACCACGGGGCATAAGTTTAAATTTCTGCTTCTGATGTATTTGTAGCAAAATCTGGGCTCCTGAAAACTCGACTAAATGCTTTTTTTTCTTGGACCGATACCGCTCATATGGAAAAACCTTTTGAGAATACTTTTTTCCTAAAATAATGTATGGTTTTCTCACCAGGGGACGTAAAGTCACATCTTATTTTTGTCGATATCTCTGTTACTAAGAGTCTGATTTGAAAAATTATTTCTCTGTAGGAGAACGTTTCTGGTGCGAAATGTTTCTCACATAAATTTATGGTTTTCTTAACGCACAAGTCTGCAAACAGAGGGCGTAAGCTCACGATTCCGTTTACAGCAATATCTGAGGGATTAAAAACCTGATTGAAAAACTTCTTTCTTCCGTCAGATACTATTGTTTTCCATACCGGTTCAATTAACTTTGAAGAGCTTTGGTAAATTTAATTTGCGTCAGACCGGATTCCAAAGACGTGTTTATTACACCCGAAAATTCGGTGTCATCTTTCTTGTTAAATTTTGAAACACGGTTTTTGTTTGTTTATCTATATTGTTTAGTTGGTTAGTTAACAAGCTTGAAAATCCTTCTGTTTTCTCCCGCGAAAGCTCGGCTTTCGTATTCATTTTTGGCTGCTACACTATTAAACGGATTTGAGCGATTTCCAGTTTCGTATGAGTTCGTTTCCATGATATCCTCACAACCTTGACTATTCAGTAGTACTACTGTGAAGCAAAATCATTGTTACTTTTGGTTTTTATGACGCTACTCACAAGCCTTTGTTGAAAACCAGGATTTTAATTATCTGTAATCTGCTTTTCCGTGACATCGTAACTTCCATCATATAGCATTTATTTAAGCCTGTGGGGAAATTAAGTAGCAAATTTTGATATGATCATCATCCAGGAATTATGTAGTACAGCTTATCGGTTTATTGTGAGTTGTTATCAGTTCTTGTGCACTTACTTCTTCGATCGCGTCACCTTTTCTTTTATCTGTTTGCTTACATTTCACATTTGCTTCCGCGACACAGAACATGCCGTCTTCAGGTACGCAACAATCTTGTGCTTGTTCGCTTTGCTGTTCAAGAAAATTGTCTGCGTCGTGGGAGGAACGATGTTTTTCAGAATCATTGAAAAGTCAGACAGCCTTTCGGACTGCGAGGATCCGGACGCAGCAAAGAACACAATCAACTGCATCATGAATCTTTATGCAGTTTGCATTAAGCTTTTTTACTTTTGAAGAAAGGATTTCCACAACTTTGAACTACATTGTAGGCCACGAACTTCTCTTTGCATGTTTCCGACTCGAAATTGAAGACACGACATCTGCAAGTCGAATTCTAAATTACTGTCACGAACTTGCACAAAATACAGCACAGTACTGTCCATTCTTTGTGGTCCTTACAATGCGAAGAGAGGCTGATTTTTGGTGCAAAATAATGTACGAGTATTGTACGTATCTTCTGCTCCAAGCAAGGCACGCAAGGCTCACGTTCAAAGATCGTAGGCTGACCGATGAGTTGTTGCCAGTCACAGAGCTCACTGATGACGTAACACACAATAAAGTTACACTACTATCTTGTTTCATAGCCCAAGGAGAACCAGAGGTTGTACTTGCCTTGTTGCAGTACGGAGCCAGGTCAGTAGTAAACTATACTAAATTCAGATCGCAAATTATGTGTGCCTATACACAGTGTCTGAATAAAGAAAAACATCACATGAGATATATGCATATATATATTTTTTTCTTTCGAGGTTTTGCAAACATTACGAACAAATCTTAGGAACATAAGCAGACGTCCATTCCTAATTTGGAGTCACTGGTTCTAGTTCCAGGTGAGGGATAGAGTCAGTACTGGAAGATGAGCACACTGTCCCTACTTCGTCTGGAACTAGAACTTGAGCGAAAAATCAGAAGCCAGTCCTTAGACTACTGGGCCACCTATACGGCTCTCACCACTCTAATAGAATACATATCTGTGCATTCTGCTCCGAATGTGTCACCAAGTTTATATTTTTTTCTCGTTTTGGTTTTTTGCTTCTGCCTTCTCGGGAGTCATTTAGAAAAGAAATTTGCATCACAGGAATGGTAGTCATTCCAGCTGGGCGACTGCTGATAACCCATCGAGTTGCTCACAGTGGTCGTTAAAGCCCCAAACAAAAAACGAACAGAAAACACCCATCTCAGATGACCAGTTGGGTCCCACATGCAGTTAGAATAATCTCCGAAGGAACTAATAGTCCCTTTTAGTACGTCTGTATGTCCGTTCTTTCGTCTCTGGACATCATATAGCACTCAAACCTTTTAGATGTATTTAAAAAAAAATTCTGTTGCATTTCAACCATTTATTCTGCTATCATGACCTTGATTTTTTAGTCTCTTAGATACAAAATTCCATGCTACAAAGCTTAAAATATTATGATGTCAGAAGCTGACTTAAAAATACACATAACACCGTGGATTGTTGGCCACTGTGGTGTAAAGCTTAACGCGCTCGGCTAGATATCGAGAGATCCGTGGTTCGATTCCACGGCGGCGGCTGAAAACAATTTTTCGGTTGCTATGTATTTCTGGAACGTGGAAAGAGCGATGTACTTATTTGTTTAAATTCGTCTTTTGTTTTCGGGAATAAAAAAAGCATTGATCATACGTGCATAACAGTAAGCTATTCTCAGAGATTCAGAATCTAGCTCCCCCAAACAAAACTCAGCCGCCAAAATTAAAGTAAGTGATGGTGCTAGATTTGATTAACTGTTGATGTATTAAATGTCTCCATTTACGGAGATCTGGCAAATAAACTTTAGCTTCAATGACACCTATCACACGTCTCACACAACACCCTCTGTACATCATGCTCATTTTCTGTTCTGCTGTAGGCATTATTGAATCTTGTCTTCTTACTTCCTTGGCCTACCTCTATCTTTCTTTCTTCCACTTGGGCTGAATAACTTCTCTGGCTTAGACCCTCATCACTCCTTCTTCCTACATGTCAAATCACCTCAAATTATTTTGCTTCCTTTTACACATTCGCAACATCTTAGTCCCTCACATGATCAGACGTGTCTTGCCACAAACCCTCTGTAAGTATAATGCACATCTCCAGCACAAAAACATCTACTATGTCTCGTCTGCAGAACCCAGGTTTCACTGCCATACAACAGAGTAGGTGCAATTACCCTTTCGTGCACAGCTACTAAGAATTTTCTTGATGACCCTGTGAAATTCTTCTAAAGCAGCTATGACTTTCAGAGCTGAATTCACTGCCGTACTAATTTCACTATCTTATCTGTGTCTCCTGTGAAACAACCACCCCAAAATACACATACTCATTCATCTGCTCTATTTCTTTACTACTTATAACAATCTTGTACGCAGAGTATTAATAATTTCTTGCTCAAAACCCCCAACTTTAGTTTCTGTATTATTCTTACTCAATTTGAATTTCAAACAAACTTTGTTCATTCGGGACAACATGTTCGGCAACTCACTTTGGTTCAACGCTAATAGCCCAGTATCATCATCATCATGCAGAAACCTGCACACACAAGAATTTCCAATAAATAAACCAGTTAAGTACTGTCTATTCTGGCATCACTCATGCGTGCACCCATAAATATATTGGACAGCCACGGTGACGCTACACTACATTGTCTGATTCCTGCATCAAAAGAAAACCATTTTGATAAAACTCCGTTCGCACATTCACACATAGCTTTCACACATTCAAGCATATTTCCAGTTTTACAATAATTACTTAAGACCTTCCACAGACGCACCCCGTTCACTCGGTCATGAGCTTTCTTCAAATCTTCAAAGAAAGCAAACACTTTCTTACCAACAGATACTTTCAATCATACACTGCTGGCCACCCAAAATGCAACACCAAGAAGGAAGCATCCGATTGGCCTGAAATTCGCAGCATGCGTCGCCCGCGAGAGGACATGCAAACGATTAGCATTGCAGGGCATATGCAAATCATGTGCGCCCGGCACGCCACCAATAAGCACTATAAGAAGAGTGCACAGAAGGCGGGGTGTAAGTAGTGGAAGTGTGTTGTTCTGCTGGACTTGTGCGTGGGAAGCTTCCTGATGCCTCGTCGCAGAATACGGCAGTCATTCCAGCACGTTTCGGAGTTTGATAGAGGACGAATAGTGGCTTATCGCGACAGCGGTTTATCGTGCCGAGACATCGGCGCCCGTGTGGGACGACATCCAGCCACAGTGAGGCGAGTATTGCCGCGGCCGCAGCACATCACCGAACGAGAGGACCGGCATGTTGTGCGGCGGCCATTGACGGCTCGTACCGCCACATCACGAACGTTAGCGCAGGAATTAGGGTGTGTTGTGCAACAACTTGTGTCAGCACATACCGTTCGACGTCTTCTGCAGGAGCGGGGACTTGTCGCACGGCACCCATTGCTCTGATTGCCATTGACGTAACACCACGAGCGAGTGCGGCGGTAGTGGGCCGTTGAACGCCGCACCTGGACTACGGAATGGCACGACATTATCTTCTCCGACGAATCCCGGTTCTGCCTGCGACACCACGATGGTCGGATCCGCGTTGGCGGCACCGCGGCGAGAGACTGTATGACGCCTGCATTATGCATCGCCATACCGGTTTGTCGCCTGGCGTTATGGTTTGGGGCGCAATTGGATATGACACTCGCACCCTCTGGTACGCATCGCCGGTACACTGAACACCCACCGCTACATCTACAACGTTTTGCAGCCTGTAGTCCTCCCTTACCAGCAGGACCTACCAGCGGCCACGTTTCAACAAGACAATGCGTGCCCGCAAGTGGCACGCATCCTGCAATATTTCTTCACGGCCCACCAGGTGTCACTGCTGCCGTGGCCCGCCTGTTCGCCCGATATGTCGCCCATTGAACACGTCTGGTCGCTGATTGGCAACCGAGTGGCCCGGCAAGCACCACCCGCTGCTACGCCTGATGAACTGTGGCAACGTGTGGAAGCAGCCTGGACCGACATACCCCAAGCCCACATCCAAAGCCTCTTTCGTTCGATGCCGCGACATGCAGCTGCCGTTATTGCCAGCCATGGGGGCCACACGAACTATTGATGTCTGCGTGTTCCGCAAGTCGCACGGGCATATAAGTTCAATGTTTTCATCTTTGTATCTGTTGTTAGGTGTACAGTAAATCTGGCTTTGCTATCTCGTGCCCTTCTTAGTGTTGCATTTTGGGTGGCCAGCAGTGTAGTACGTAACGCAAAAATTTGGTTACCAAAGCATAAAATCACTGTGTACACATCACACCTTTTGCGATTTAAGACCTCGTACCTTATAGCTAATGATCTTCCCTGACACTTTTCCTAGCACAAACAACAGGCTGATACCACGATAGTTCTTACATTCAGTCTCATTATCGTTTCCCTTACACAAAGCAACAATTTTATCACCCACCAATCAGGAGGAGCCATTCCTAACTTCCCAAACTGCCAAATTTCAGTTAACCAGTAAATAACAGAATCATCACCATATTTTAACATCTCAGCAGTTATGCCATCTACTCCTGAAGCTCTATCACTTGGAAATTCTTTTACAGCTTTACAAACCTTTTCTCTTGAGATCCCGACTGCGCTTGCTTCTCTCTCTGTGGCACCATTTGCTTCTATCCCCCAGTCGTCTTTGACTTCATGTTCTAAAACTCACAGAGGTATTTAGCTATTTACACCGTTCTTCACTTTTAACACATTGGTTTCCATATAATTTCTCTGATTCTATTCTTCACACAACTTTTTTGAATTTCATTTCCTCTGTTCCTTTTGCGTTTTGTGTACTTTCAGAACGACTTTATATATTGCTCAAAATGACAATGCAGGCGAGTGTGCCGCCCCTGTGGCGCAGTGGTCTAAGCGATGGCTTTTGATCATTCGTCCGAAATGGGTCCGGGTTCGAATCGCGGTGAGGAATGGATGTTGTGTTTGTCCTTCGGCACTGGCTCTCCCCTTTCCCTGGAACTAGTGGCTCTAAATTAGGGACGGGCCACTGCTTGTAGCCCATTGAATAGCTCACGGTGGTAGTTAAATCCCCAATAAAAAAAAGCGAGTCTACCTTTTATTTCCTACATTTTGCTCTATTCTGATAAAACAACTAGCTGTCTTAACGCTTTTTACAGCGATATTCATCCTAAGTAACTCTAAATTGCTATGTCCTCTCTTTTTTCTACTCTACCGCTTTTTTAATGTTACTGTTCCACCGAACAACACATTTAAGGCTAGGCTACCTACTGACCTACTGACAGAACTTTTTACAACATGCCCACTTCATTTCTGCATCTTTCTCACGTGCCTTCCAACTGATCCAGTCATTCACTGAACATTGCAAAGAAATGCCTGATGTTCTTCACCTTTACTTCTTTAATCAGAGGCACCTTCCTTTTCCTTTCTTCGAATAACATTGAGTTTTACTCGTGAACTAGTAGGTAATGATCAGACCCAATACCTGCCCCTCTCATCACACGAGTGTCAACAATTAAATGTTTCAGCCTTGTTCATGCCACCTGAGAATTTGGTGCTGTCTTTCTTGTTTGGCTGCATTTAGGATTCAAAAGTTGTATACTAAATCTGTTTCATAAACATGTTTGTGAAAATTACAACGCCATGAAAGACTTGATCTTAGCTTGAAACTTACAGACCACGTAGAACAGGTTGGAATATGCAAATGATTAAAATGGTAGTAAAAATACTCATGCGGTTTCGGAACAGCACGCTGTGAACTATCCGGTCTTGGGTGTAAAGGGCTGGCCCAAAGGATTGCAATCAGTGAAGAGCCGGCATGGAATCGAAATTATTTTTTTTTGTATCTCACTATGCCCCGTTGACGAAGAAGGTCGCGTTATGAACACGTGACGGACTTTGAGCGAAGAAGGATTGTTAGGATGAGAGAAGCTGGATTTCCTACAGCAATAATTGCCACTCGTACGTATAATTGCAGTGATGCGAACGTGGCGTTAGTAGACAGATGAGACCCGGACGTACAGAAATCCGGGTGAAAATCGCACGATTCCAAGGCATGACAGACACCTAAACAGCATGGCCATGACCGATCTCACAGTGACATCCACGGTGTTAGCGCAGCAGTGGAGCATTGTCACAGGTTTGTCCTCTATCATAGTACGGATTCGTCTGTTTAACATAGGTCTGGTAGCTAACAGCCCATTGCTGCCCATTTCTTTGGCCCTCAATCACAGACGCCTCGAGCTGCAATGGGGTCTCGAATACAGATATTGGCGAAAAGAGTTGTCCTGGCGATATGTTCCGCCAGGACAATGCTCGGCCACATGTGGCCCGGAATGTACAAGAACACTTTCATGCACAGCAGATACGGCATCTTGCCTGGCCTGCACAGTCACCGAATATGTCCCCTATCGATCATATTTAGGACATCGTAGCTAAGCGACTGGCCCGTTTAGCGCCTCCGCCAGTCACCACAAATGAACTCTGGTCTCGCATAGAAGCATCGTGGCAGGCTATTTCCCTGGACGATATCAAAAATCTCTTCCATTCAATAACACGCCGTGTAAAAGCTGTTATTGTTACTTGAGATGGCTTCACACGATACTGAGTTTTGAAGCGAAACAATCTTGTGTAGCCCTACAAATGTAATCAGTTATCTCTTGTAACATGAGGAGCCTGTGATATAAATTTAACTTTAATAACGCCATTCTTTCTTGGTGCTGCAATTTTCACAAACTTACTTTATTGTTAAAGATAAGATTATGCCAAAATAATAATAACTTGCAATTTTCCGTTCACAGCTTGGAGGACTGTTTCTATGCGTACAGCAACACAGAAGACCAAGAAGCATCACGTATTGAAATAGGTCATCCATTGGATATTTTGCTGGATAATATCGAGAAGGAAATAGAGGATCTCGATTTAACAAATGAACTGCCTATCCTGCCAGAAAAGGTGATGCGATATTGCCTAACTCTGACGTTTTGTCTGCGTTCGGCCTACACGGTTGCCATCATTCCGGGAGAGCATCTCCAGCTATTCTTTGATCTTATTCTTCCAGAAAACAGGTTTGGCATGTACGAGGTGCCGACACTCAAGTCTTATTGCAAAATGATTATCAGGGACGTTCTAAACAGAAATTGGCGGTTACCAGAGGGAGTTTATGAATTAGAATTATCGAAAGAGCTGGAAGAGTACTTGAATCTTATGCGAGATTAAATTTTATGAAAACTAAAATTGTGATGCAAGTTTCTGATAGATCGTTTCCTTTCCTATTCCTCTCAGTCATTAGATATTTTACCGAATTTTATACGAAAAGAATGCACACACAACTTCTAGATTAGTCCGGCAATTTATCTGTTTTGTTTATTTCTGAATTTTAAGCCCACTGCGAGCTACTCTGATGGCTATAAGCAGTCGCTCCTCAATAATTCAAGGCCACTGGTTCCAGAGAAGTGACAAACACATCACCCATTCCTCATCGAGGGGCCATCTCGGACGAAATATCCGAAATCTATATCTCTGACCACTTGACCACTGGGAAAGCTTACCTGTTTGAAATACAATGCTTTTAGAGCTCTTAATAATACGGGGGTCACAATAAAAGTTCTGCACACTGTCCATTTTTGAGAAAAGTGCGAAGTAACAGAGAAAACTTATCTTATTGCCGTTCAATGCACTCCTCTCCGCTGCTAATGACAGCTTGCCAGTGGTGAGGTAGGTTCTGGATGCCCCGTAGTTACGCCATCTTTGTTCAGCTGTCGTATTACTCGGGTCACGTCCAATGACAGTTCGTCCAGCGATTCGTAGCGGATGCAACGGAGCCGATTCTTTAACTTTGCGAAAAGATCAAAATCGGGTGGACAAAGATCAGGGCTGTGTGGTGGGTGGGATGAAATTCCCCAGTCATATTTGGACAAAAGTTCCCGTACCGACGCTGCACCATGACACAATGCGTCGTCACGCAGCAAGATTGCTCCCGCTTCCAAGAAGTTGGGGCAATTTTGACAAATGTTTGGTCTCAACTTTGTCCTCAGAAAGAAATTGTGCTTCAATCAAGAGTTCCTTCCCCACAAACTTCTTGCAAGGCAGTGTGGATCTGTGTCGGAGTTTTCAGCCGTAGAATTTCCGTTTTCACGTACGAGCGCTGGTCTTACGCTGTGACTCCACCTGATGATCTATCTGCACTCTTCCATTTCCAAACCCTCCCACGTTGACACAGAAAATGACAGCGGGTCGTTCTGACACCACTGCGTTGCTAAGAGTCTGACCTTGACATGAAGCAATCATTTCCCCCATTGCATCATCCACTTCGGCTTAAGATTAAGGTGTGCAAAATTTTTGTTATGAACCTTGTAGGCTAATATACATTCAGTAGACAGAACAGTAGAGAATGAGGTGATGGGCAGTTGACATGGACACCCCACGCGCACAGTGGAACAGAGAAGAACCTAACACTGGCGATAAGTAAGCGGGAGGCAGGGCTTCCCAAAAGTGTATGACAATCGATGAACGTGTTTAAACGTGGTGAAACCAGCGACTTTGATCGTGGACGCACTGTCGGCGCAAGACTATCGCCCAAGTGGTTAGGAGCGTAGGGTTATAAAGGGCAACCGTATCCAGGGTGTACCGGAATTGTCCAAGCGCCAGAGAGTAAGCGGTGGCCGATCACATGTCAGGGTTGACGTAGACTATTCGGACTCGTACAGATCTACCGCTTGGCAACGGCAGCCAAAATCACATCCAGGTTAAAGATCGGAGGACTAAGCAGCGTCGGCGAGCGAACGGTATGACGCACGCAGCACACCCTGGGGTACGGAAGCTGACGCCCTACTCGTGTGCCACTGTTGACTGCTCGTCATCGGACATTACGCCTCGCTTGGTTCCGGAAACACCAAAGCTGGCCCCCTGCAGAGTGACGCCGCGTCGTGTGGTCAGATGAGTCCCATTTTCAGCTGTGCCGAGCTGATGGGAGGGTGAGGGCGTGGCGTCAACAGCATGAGGCCATGGCTCCGTCGTGTCAGGTCGGCTCTATTCAAGGCGGTGGTGGCCCTGTGGTGATTTGGGAAGTCTTCCCATGGGGCACATAATATCCCTTAGTGCGTCTTGAGACTTCTGCGCGCGACCAGCATGCACTGGCTGATCACCCACACCGCTTTCATTGCCTTCGCTCATCCAGCGGCTGATGGACTGTGTCTGCGAGACAATGGGCCGCCCCACCAGGCCGCAACCACTTTTGAATGGCTTCAGAAACACTCCTCTGAGTCTGGAACCATCCAGTGGCTTCCAAGGTCTCCGGATTTAAACCCTATGAAAGCTCTCTAGAATGCCTTGGAGCGGAGCATCAGGTTCATGGATTCTATAACGACGTCTCGCGAGGAGTTGTGGACAATCCTGCAAAAGGCATGACTGGTATTACCTTCAGAAACCCTCCGGCATCCAGTGGAGTCGATGCCTTTGCGTGTACAGGCTGTTATTCGCGCTAGAAGAGGACCAACACGCTATTAGGTAGGTATCTCTAATGTTTTGTCTATTGAGTGTATATTATTTACATTCAAGTATAAATCGTATTTCTACAGCCTGCGCTCCCGTGGGGGACCTACCAAGTATTAGACTGGTGTACCAGTTTTTCTGGCACTTCAGTGTATATCATGCAATTTAACATATTGCAGAGGAATTAAATCGTTGAAAATGCAAAGTTACATAGTGCTTATTAGATACAGCATAAACACAAACATTTTCCCTCGAATGCTAATACACTGCCGGACAATTGCTAAGGACGGATGACATTAGCAACGATAGCAACCATAAAATGGAAGGCAGGAAAATGTGGAAATTAGCATAAGTGCGGGATACAGTAAGACGTGTTGTGCGTATGCAAATTTTGGATTGCCGAACTTGTTCGTGACGTCATAGCGCTGATAAGAGATATAAATGATTTGACGCGTATTGACCGTTGTTGTTCAAACGCAAAGTTGAAAGGGAAAGAATCAATTGACGAACTTGCAATTTTCAGTATGTCTTCCCGACATCACCTAGATGATTTTACGCGTGGCCGTATTATTGGCAAGATTGAAGAAGGGCGAAAAATAACAGATGTTGCCAGGGTGTTCGACGTCAGCCACAGTGTTGTTTCAAGGCTTTGGAAATCATTTCAAACAAATGGAGAGTGTGGGGGAGGTCGTGTTCGCAGTACGACACCTGCAGAAGATCGGTACATAGTGCTATCAACAAAAAGATACCGGCGCAGCACAGCTAGTGAGGTAGCAAATCAGTTTATGGCTGCTACTGGCAAGCGGATCTCCCGAAAAACTGTCGCCAGACGTTTGCATGAAGGAGGACTATACGCCCGCCGTCCTGTTGTGTGCATCCCATTGTCCAGACGTCACCGTACCGCCCGTTTGCAATGGTGACATCAACATTGCAATTGGACTGATAACGACTGGTTTGCTGTCCTCTTCTCAGATGAGAGTAGATACAGTCTATCGTCTGATTGTCGACGACAACTTATCTGGCGTGATAGTGGTACTGCACATTGTCCAGCAAACATACAGGAAAGGGACCGATATCCGACATGTAGTGTTATGGTATAAGCTGGCATCATGATCAATGGCCGTACGTCCCTCTATGTGCTTCCAACTGGGACTATGACTGGCCAACGATGCATTAATGATGTTCTGCTACCTAATGTTCGCATGCTCCGTGGTGCTGTCGGTGATAGATTAATTTTCATGGACGACAACGCAACATGTCATCGAACAGTCGCTGTCCAGGAGTGTCTTGAGAGCGAGGATATTCAACGCCTCGTATGGCCAGCACGTTCCCCAGATCTGAATCCCATTGAAAATGTGTGGGATGCTTTGGGGAGGAGTCTTGCTGGTCGCCAATGCCCTCCAATAAACAAGGACACCTCATCCGTGCACTGACAGAGGAATGGGATAAATTACCCCAACAGCTGCTTGAAAATGTTGTGCAAAGCATGACACGACGTGTGGAATCTTGCATCGTCCTCCATGGTGGCCATATCCCGTATTGACATCTTACGCGGAACGCCTGCGGACGGTAATTGCATTTTTTCACGTTTACGTATTCTGCACAAAATGGCCTGTTTGTCCCTTGAACACGTTCCAAAGCCTTCTGGATTTCAGAGCACAATAAATTGTCTTTCTAGTAATGTCCTGGCATTCTGACATTATTTTATTTCACTTGGCATCCAACCACACTTACTTTTTTATGCGCTATATAGCCGTTTATGATCCGTCCTTAGTAATTGTCCAGCAGTGTAGCTACATAATTTTCTTTATACAAATGCATAGTACGAGCTACCGCCTGCAAAACTACAATGTAAATACTGTATTCATTTATATTTTATTACAGTAAGGTTCCATATAATATGTTAAATTCCTTAATTCCTCTGCAATATGTTTAATTGCATGATATACACTGAAGTGCCAGAAAAAACTGGTACACCAGTCTAATACTTGGTTGGTCTTTCACGGGAGTGCAGGACTGCAGAAATACGACGGGGCATGGACTCCACTAGCTTCTGAAAATATGCTGTAGGCAATGCACACCATACTCCTTGCAGAGCGTTCCACAATCCGGTTGTATTCCGAGGTCTCGGATTCCTGTGTTCGATAGCGCGTTGCATGGCATCCCAAATGTGTTCTATCACGTTCAGATCTGGGGACTTGCGTGGGAATGGCAACACCCAAACTCAGATGAATGCTCCTCTAACCATAATGTGACGTCCCGACACTTGTGTGGAGGTGCATTGTCCTGTTGGAACAGGCCCAACCCATCAGCATGAATGCAGGACATGAACGGGTGTACCTCGTCAGAAAGGACGCGCAGATAGCGTTGGCCGGTCACAGACGTTTGTAGACGTACCACGGGTCCCAGTGAAGTCCAGCCAAACACACCCCATACTAATACGGACCCTCAACCAGCCGGTACAGTTCCCTGTTGACAAGCGACATCCATCGCTTCATGAGGTTTGCGCCACACACAAATTCTTCCATCTGCCCGATAGAGTTGGAAACGCGACTCGTCAGACCAAGCTACTTGTTTCCAGTCATCAAGTGTCCAGTGGCGGTGTTGCCGTGCCTAAGCGAGGCGCATAGCTCGGTGTCGTGCACCCATCAAGGAGACTCGAGTTGGGCGTCGGCTCCCAAAGCCCATATCGCGCAGGATACGTTGCACAGTCCGGACGCTGATGCTTGTTGAGGCTCCAGCATTGAATTCCGATGATACCTGCGAAAGTGTTGCACGCCTATCGTCTGAAACGATTCTTGATAGCTGACGATGGCTACATTCACGCAATGCCTTTTTACGGCCACACTGGTATCTAGGTTGGAAGTTTTACCGGAATCCTTGTAGTTACCGTACACCCTTGCAATGGTCGTCCGTGAAAATCCGAATTTCGTTTCTACCTCCTAAATACTATGGCCCATCTTACGAGCGCCAACTACGACACCGCGTTGAAAATCGCTTAAATCGTTATTACTTGTCATTCTCATGCCGAAAACAGCTGTGACAACTGGCAAGGATGTCTATTGCTTTATATACGCGCTGGCGAACGCAACCGAGTACGCGCATAGGTGACGTTGCTATGTATTTTGCATAAGCTTGTCTGTACCAGTTTTTCTAGCACTTCAGTGTATATCACTACGAGGCAGATTTCTTGGTGAACTAGCTGATAGTCCCGAACACGTAATCAGAATGTTTGCAGAAGGATTTTGGCAGATTTATCAAGAGTGCTTACTTTGGCTAAAACAGTGTGTGCACCGACCATGCCTCGTTTGGTATTCAAACCTGGGCTCATCTCGGACGACTAGCCAGGAGTTGGTGGCATTGCTGTAACTTCTAGCATTCTTGTGATAGTCGTCCTAACCAATCATCAGGAACCAAGACAACGATTTTAGAGTCAAAGACAACAGAAGACAGTTTTTAAGCTTTCTATCAGAACTTGTAAATACACTCCTCCACCAAACAAGTGGCCGCAGCCACAAGAAATGTAGTACGTACAATACAAAAAGATGAACTAAAATATAGTAGGGTAGATAATCCTGTTTGATCATATTTGCAGTTGCTTTCACGGCATAGATATTAGGGTAAAAGCAATAAGAAAAGCGGTTGTTTCTCGCTGCATTACACGACCTAATACGGTTAGGAATTGAGTCGGGAAGGTTTCTTATAATATCTTGAACTATGACCCTCCAGATATGCAGTACTTGCATTTGGAGATCCCTCAGGATATGCGATCGATTAAGTTATTTTCTTAGATTTCATTTTATGACGTCATAGATGTGCTCAGTCGAAAATAGATGCAGCGATAGGGCTGTCCGTAGTAACACAAAAACTGCAACTACTATTGAGCAACGTGTGCGGTGTGTGGTCTGGCATTATCACGCTAGCAGTGGTATTTCGTATTCTCTGAAGAAGTGGTACGACCATATAATTGAGATTGTTTCCGTATACAGCTGGGTGATAAGTTACTTTTGATGACTGAGATAAATTAACTCCACACCAAGGTCTTAACTGTAGGTGGCACTTCATGGCACTCACGATACACGAAGAGGAAGCTTTCCTGTCAGTACTTCCCCACATAACAGCGTGGAGATCGTTATGTTCCAGGCAGATGTAGATTTCCTCGATGAAGACGACGATATTTTGGCTTTCGGCAACCTACTCGGATCGTTCGTAGCAGTAATGCAAACTGACTTGCTTGTGGCTTCGAGTGAGATGATAGTTCCTTCGCATTCTAGCTTTGTGTTGGCATAGACGAATGGCGCTGACAAATCTGTCGGGAATTCGCATTTTTTTACGCTAACCGTCAAATCAGCCATCCGTTCAGATCCGTCGTCAATTGAGGACGACTCTATTTTCAACGACATGTCTAATGTTAAAGAAACAGCCAACTGTTCTCGAATCACTTCCCGAATGAGATGCAATTCGTGGCGTAATCCTGCTTGATAGACGACTTAGAACATTAAATATCCGTTTACGACTTACGAAAAGCATTTCGCCTTCACTGGTAACCAGATTTATTGTCAGGTTTTGTATCTAAAATTTGCGTTGTCGACTTTTCTTCAGAGACAAAACCTTCCACACAACAAACGGAGTTTGTATCATCCACAGGATTTTAAATGGTGCCGGAACCGCGAATTTTCTTTATTGGGGTACATCACAGTCATACTATTAGGTTGTTGCAGATGAAATGTGGTATTTTGAAGACTCATACAGTCTGCTGCTAATTTAGGAATTAACACATCGCGCGATATGACTTGCGATATGTATCAGGGCAGTTCAAAAGTCATTGCCGTTTCCTAACAGCTGATGTAAACGTGTATAAAGGCATAAACGTAAAAGTTTAACCTCCGAAATTTAGCACATCGTGCTCAATGGTCCTACACCATCGTGATGTTGTGTCTTGAATCCCCCTGCGAAAAAGGTCCTTTGGTTTCGAGACGAAAACGTCTTGGACACCAAGTTCAACATCATGGATGTTTTGGACGTATTTCCCACGTAGAAAACTTGCTATGGACCGACCGGAATAAGTGGTTGTCCGAAGGCGCAAAAGTTTCGGACTATAAGAAGGGTGGAGCATTAGCTCAAACCTTCCATTTCCTGTATGTTTTCCTTAGTTGAACGGACACAATGAGCAAGAGCATTATCCTGTTGGCGAATAACTCGTTTACGATTCACCAGAGCGGGGTACTTTCGGTTTAAAGCGGCGTACATCCGCTCCAATTGGGCACAGCACAGCGGGGCATTAATGCCTCAGCTATGCAAATCTAAATCTCATGAATGGGGCCTTCAAAGTTCCTCTATAAACATAGTGTAACTTTGTGCTCAAATCGTCCACTTTTTGGGACCACTTCTGATGGCTTTTGGGATTTCAGCTCTGTTTTATTATGTCAGAATTCCGGGCAAATATCCACTTTCCATGACATGCGCTACAATTTGACTAAAGAAACCAGCGTCCTGGGAATTTCCAAGCAGTTGGTGACACGTCGCTCAGCTTGAGTAGCAATCAGTTCATGGGGTACTTGTCGACAGTTTCTGTGCGTCTTGCCAAGCTTGTGCGTTTCGTTAGCAATTGTCGGCTGAGGTATTCCCAGCACATTTGACAGTTGTGTAGTGCTTGTGCATAGGATTTGACACTACGGCTTGGCGTACAGCTTCAGAATTCACCGTCGAAGATCTTCCAGCACGTGTTTCGTCTTCAAGGCTGCATTCCGCGTTTTTAAATCCCTGAAACCAAAATCTTGCAACTTTATCACAGACACTGCTACTACACCTTCCACAACACAAATTCCCCTCTCTGCAGCTGCAGTGGTAAATTCGTTTCTTAAAAAAGATCGTAATAGCACTCGGATCTTGTATTGCTGGTCCATAGCTTTTGACAGCAGGAAAGTTTCCAATAAAACACGGCAGCGTGTGCAACTGCTTATACCAGCTAGTTGATACCGGTTTTCCGGCCAAGAGTTGTTCTTATCTACATAACGCATGTACACTGAAGAGCAATTGAATTAGAGACAGCTGGCGTTATGCAAATGTGGCGCTGTAGGCGGCCCTGTAAACGGAAACGACATGACGCCTGCAGCGATCCGGTAATATAAGGAGTGATGCGACGGGAATCAGTAAGAGTCGGACGCAGTATGGGTAAGACCAAGGATCTAAGCGCATTTGATCGTGGGCAAATCGTCGGGGCCCAACGAATGGGTCACTGCATCTCGGAAGTCGTGCAGGCACTGGGATTTTCACGAGCCACTGTGTTACGGGTGCACCGTGAGTACATCGAATCCGGTAAAACCATCCGTGCAAGGGCCAACTGCCGTAGACAACAGCGTGTGGATGAGCGGGGTCATCATCGGCTAGCTCGCATTGTAACAGCGTATAGACGGGCCACAGTGTAAGAAATCACTCGGCAATTAAACGCTGGTGCACAAAAACGTGTAAGCAGCCATACAATCCAGAACCATCTCCTCGCTATGGGGTACAAAAGCCATCGTCCCACGAGGGTACCGCTGCTGACCGCTCACCACAGGGTGCAAAGATTAGCATGGGAGCGGGAACATCGCCACTGGACCTTAGACATACGGAAAAACGTATGTCTAAGGTCCAGTGACGTTGGTACATGCGGATAGCAGGATACGAGTACGGCGCAAACCACATGAAGCGATGGATCCTTCTTGCCCGCAGAGTACTCTTCAAGCTGGTGGGGATGGCATTCTCGTCTGGGGACTGTTTACGTGGACTGAAATGGGACCCCTGGTACGTGTGACATCGTCCCTCACAGATCAGCTTTACCGGGATATCCTCGACGACCATTTGCTCCCGTCTTTGGGTCTTCAACATCCCACTGGGGACCTCATCCTGCGACAAGACAATGCACCGTGCCATCGCTCCCGAATTGCATCCGAATGGTTGGATGAACACTCCACCGACGTGACCTCGCTTCCTTGGCCAGCTAGATCATCTGACCTCTATCCCATCGAGCCCATCTTGAATGCCATCGAGAGAGATGTTCGAGGCTCTGACCCCCTCTTCATCAAATCTTCGTGAACTGTGGGAGCTTGTTCGGGGGTCGTAGTTCCGTATGGCTCCCCAACGCTTCCGGTGTTTTGTTGATTCCATGCCGAGACGAATCGCCGCCTTCTTCAGGGCGAAAGGTGATGCTACACGTTACTAGACAGGTATCTCTAATTCAATTGTTCTTCAGTGTGTAACCTAATGTCCTTTTCGCGAGCAAGATTGGTTTTACGCTATGTCTAAACCATGACTAAGGAATGTCGAACTAAATAAGAATACGATGCAATAGTTTACGGCCGGACGAAGCATAAACAGAAGTCAATTTACGATAACTTTTTATTGCTCCAACACTACTTCAGTACATGCAACATATAACACAGCAGGTAAACGTCGCTTCTATCTTAGCGATCGAACGTCTACACACACACACACACACACACACACACACACACACACACACACACACACACACATCTCCATGAGCAACTGTTGTATCGTCCTTTTTATCTATCGTCCTTATCACATTCACACGCCACTTTCTCTCTGACCTTAAATGTATTGCCAACCTCATTCTCCTGTGAGAGAGAAGATATCACGTTAAGTTTCGAAGTATAAAGGAGAACAAACTCAAATTTACACAGGAAAAGGAACGAAAAATGAAAGTTAATTTAGAATATACGTCAGACATGGGCACCGAGCAATTGCCTGACACAAGACGATTGTTCAAAATCATAATGACTTTTGAATCATCCTAATAAATTTAAAGTGTCAATGCTGCTCTTTGTAAAGCACTGCTTGTCATTTCGTCAGTGAAATCAGTTCCAAGGGGATTGTGCTGCAATGAAGAGGACGATGGATCAGAGCTAAATTCATTCGTGTCATTTGCTTACATGAGTTAAGACTTGTACATCGGTGGCAGCTCACAACATTTGGGGAGACAACGTTAGTGAACACAATACATAACGTTGGTTTGATAAATTCCGGTCAGACGATATGAGCCTCGAAAGTGAACCGCGCGGTCGACCAAAAGGAGCTACCGATGATACCATTGCGAGAACTTGGCGATAAACTATGCAAACATTTCCCGACATTTAACGGCCTTAGGAAAAGTGAAGAACGCAAATAAATGGGTTCCGTGTGATTTGACGGAAAAGCACAAACACGAAGAATGGATGTCTGCTCTTCTCTGCTAATCTGTAAAAAAAAAACCGAAAGACATTTTGAAGGTAAATTGTCTTCCAAACATACATCAGTTAAAACCGCATTTCATAAGTTTGTAGCATACCGAAGCTCGACATTTCTTGATATACAGAAGCTTACACACAACGGGGAAAATATTAAAGATACTTGCCTAATAGCGTACTGATCCTCCTCTAGCCCGAATAGCAGCCTGTACACGCCGAGACACCAACTCCACCAGGTGCTGGAGGGTTTTCGGAGGTAATGACAGCCATGCCTGTTGTCCACAACTCCGCCCAAAACATTGGTCCAGGATCCATGAATCTGATGTTCCACACAACGGCATCTAAGAGAGCTTCCACGGGGCTTAAATCCGGCGGTTTTGAGGACAACTAGATGGTTACAAACTCGGATGAGTGTTCCCCAAGCAATGCTTCGGTGGTTGGGGCCCTGTGGGGCGGTGCATTGTTGTGCTGGAACAGACCATCTGCCACGGGATGCCCGAAGGCCAGGAAAGCGTGTAGGTGATCAGCCAGCTCATGCTGTTAGCAAGCAGCAGTTAAGGACCCCTCCAGACACACTAAGAGACCTAATGTGTCTCATGAAAAGGCTCTCCAAACCATCACAGAGCCATCATCGCCTTGAACAGAGCTGACATGGCAGGACGGGGCCATGGCCTCATGCGATCGATCCCACACCCGCACCGTCCCGTCATCTCGTTAGAGCTGAAAACGGGATTCATCTGGCCACACGACGCAGCGCCGCTCTGCAGAGATGCAGTTTTGATGTTCCTGGTACCAGGCGGTCGGATAGCGGGTAGTCGACAGTGGCACAAGAGTAGGTTGGAGGCTCCCGTAGCCCAGGGTATGTAGTATGCGCCGTACTGTTTGTTCACTGACGTGGCCTCCGCCATTTTACCTCGATGTGATTTGCGCCGCCGTTGCCAAGTGGTCAGTCTGTACGAATCTGGGTAATCAATATGGACCCCGGTCATTAATGGCGTGTGGACAGCTACCGCTTGCACTCTGGGCGTTGGTACGTCCATCGATGTTATACTCGCAGTTCACCCTTAATACGGTTGCCCTCGGGAACCCTAGGGTTTTACCACTTGGGAAAAGAAATGACATATCCCTTTTGCGTCGACAATGTGACCACGACCAAAGTTGCTCATATCGCAAAGTTTGCCCATGTTCGTCGGTTGCGACACACTGTTGGTAAGCCCTGCTGTCCACCTATTTATCGCCTGAGTTCGGTTTGGGTTTGTTTCACTCTGGGCGGGATATGCCCATGCCAACTACTCATAATCCCTATCTTTAATGTTTGTCTACTGAGTGTATATCTCGTTGACAAAAGTTGGTTGCTACTGGCTGCGATTAATTGCATTAATAAATTGGGTGTTTGAATTTTCCATCAGTATTCTGATACTTCGTCTACGTCAGCCTAAAGGTTCACATAAACATAGATCTACTCCTCCTTTTGCTAAGGAAATTTTTTGATGAGAAGTGCATTGAATCTTCCAGTCTCCGTTGACCCCTCTGATCCTTCAGCTTTTTCGTTGTCCACAAGATCATCGATTGCTGGAAGTTTTTCGCGTGTCTCATCTTTTATATACTTCGGCATGGAATCTTTGATTTGTTGAAGCAGTCCTTTTCGTCTGTTTTACCGCTAGCTGATCACGTATCACTAACGCACAGCTAGAGTGTACTCCAAAGAGCCAAACGTTATGACCAGCGCGTCTTTATTCAAATCGAAGCAAATGCAGCTGAATGACGACGCGCGTGAAGATCATGAAATAGTATAAATAACACCTGATACTGACAAGGGAAGCCTTTCAAGTGTCGTTCTCTAAAATTGAAGAAACGTGGCCAGGATATAGTACTAAGGGTAAAATCCAATAGATGTATTTCCGTTTTGGCCCAAATGAACTGATAAAGGTGAACGAGTGGTCTGAAAATGGTCTTAGAGTAGAAGTGGGAAAAATCATCTAACATGTGTTGTGGTGCGTGATATGTAACCCCAGATATCAGCTATGTCCCCATGATTCAAAATAAGCTTATGTCATACAAAAAGCAACAAAAACCTTTATTAGAGGCGTAAATGAACATTTGTGTCATTGAACACATGACCGAAGCAAAGTAATTTGGAACAATGAGAACAACGCAAGATCCCAAAGTAATTTGGAACAATGTAAGATCCCAAAGTGATCACAGTACTGAAAATTGTCATTGATATCTGAAAAACAAATACGTTGAACATTATCAAAAGATGCATCATCACTTTCACAGTATCCAATTTTTATCAACGGATATAACAACATGTCGCTGAATTTTCCTGACTGCCACTGATTGTTCATTGATACGTTCGATGATTTTCTCCGCTTGTGCTTTAAGGCCATTTTCAGACCACTCGTTCATTTTTGTCTGTTCATTTGGGCCCAAACGGAAATACACCCATTGGTTTGTGCCCTTAGTACTATCTCCTGGCCACGTTTCTTCAATTTTGGAGAGTGACAGTTGAAAGGTTAGTATTGTTAATCAGTGTTGTTCTTGTTCTTTAGATGGGAGAAAAGCAGCGGACTTAAACCAAATGACTGGGTCAAAACATTTCGGAGATGGCAAGGCTTAACGGGTGTTCACTGGAAGCCGTTGTTAGTGCCTTCAAAAAAGTGGTCCGAGGAGGGCAAACCGGGAAACGACCAGGAGTGGGCTGAGCATAGCTCATCCATACTAGAGGTGTACAAAGGCTATCCTGTATAATACGAGACATCCTAATAAATTTAATTTGAATGCAGCTGATTGAGTAATGTGTCAAAACACACAGTACATTGAACTCTGCTGAAAATTGATCTACGTAGTCGCAGGTCTCTCCTATTGCCCAAGCTAATCTTGGTTCACTGTTGAATGGGCTGCCTGCAATGGGCACACGAACATCAAATCTATACCTTGAATGATCGGAAGGAGGTAGTCAGGTCCGATGAATATCATTTCCTGTTGCAGCCGGGTACGTGTGCGTCGTTCACATGGGGAAGTGTTGGCACCAGGATGCATCATGGAACTGAAAATAAGCCGCTGGAGGAGCTGTAATGCTTTGGGCAAATGTCCTGCTGGGAAACTCTGTGTCCAGTCATTCACGTGCAGGAAACTATGACGTCTAGCTCCTACCTAAATATCGCTGTGGAACTCTGGGTCCAGTCTTTCACGTGCAGGAAACTATGACGTCTAGCTCCTACCTAAATATCGCTGTGGAACTCTGGGTCCAGTCTTTCACGTGCAGGAAACTATGACGTCTAGCTCCTACCTAAATATCGCTGTGGAACTCTGGGTCATGTCATTCACGTGCAAGAAACAATGACGTCTAGCTCCTACCTAAACATCACTGTGGAACTCTGGGTCCAGTAATTCACGTGCAGGAAACTATGACGTCTACCACCTACTTAAACATCGTTGCAGACCAGGTACATCCCTTCATGGCAACGGTATTCCCCATTAGTAGTGCTTCTGGGAAACTCTGTGTCCAGTCATTAATGTGCAGGAAACTATGACATCTAGCTCCTACCTAAACATCGCTGTAGACCAGGTACATCCTACGGTATTCCTCTCTAGTAGCGCCTTCTTTCAGGAGTATAATACGCCATG
This sequence comes from Macrothele yani, assembly GCA_039090855.1. NCBI lineage: Eukaryota > Metazoa > Arthropoda > Arachnida > Araneae > Macrothelidae > Macrothele > Macrothele yani. The sequence continues at coordinate 101,755,329 of CM077028.1, forward strand.
ACACACTGCCAGGGGTATTCGAGAACGGTTTACTAAACAAGAGGAAGACTTCCCGGTATTTCTCTGGTCACCAAATTAACCAGACTTCAATCCAATCGAGCATCTGTGGTTTGTGTTGGAGCAGCAAATCCAATCTGCGGCAGCTCAACCATGCAACTTAGAACAGTTAAAGGATCTGCTGGTAACGTGTTGGTACCAGGTACCGCAAGATACACTGGCGTGCAATAATTAAGGACGAGACGGTTTTTCGAATGTAACGTCGTGCAGAAGTGTTCCACATCGACTCAAATCATACCATAAGATCCCCAAGATGTAAGAATATGGGACAAGTAAGGAAAACCGTTCAAACAAGGAATCCAAAGGATACAGAGGCACTTTATTGAAAAGGTAGCTTCGAGCACAACTGGACAGAAGACAGAAACGTCCATATGACAGGCGGCTGCCAAGAAAATTCCAGTCTTTAGTAGGGGATATGATCACCTCTGACTGCGTTGCAGGATTTACAACGTCTGTCCATACTGAGGACGAGGTTGTCAAGGAGCTGTTGAGGCATGGCGGCCTATCGCAGCTGCGGAATCGTTGCTGGCGGCTGGTGAGGTGCTGCCAAGCGTCTCCCGAGAAGCTCCCACACGTGTTCAATTGGATTTACGTCCGGGTACCTTGCGGACCAATCCATGCGTTGAATATCTTCACTCTCCAACAGCTCTGCGACAGCCACTGTACGATGAGGTGTAGCGTTGTCGTCCATGAAGAGAAACTCAGGACCCACAGCACCTCTAAACAGACGCACGTGAGCCAGGAGAACCTCGGTATAATAGCGGTCACCAGTGACTGCACCTCCTTGAAAGATGTGGAGGTCAGTACGGCTACCAAGCATGATACCGCCCCAAACGAGAACTCCGCCACATCCAAACCGGTCCCTTTCGATGATGTTGGAGGTGTTATTGCGTGTTCCCTGCTCTCTCCAGATGTGTATGCGTCCAGAATCGCTCGTCAGACTAAATCGGCTCTCATCCGTAAAGAGAACTCGACCCCATTGCTGATGTGCCCAGTTCTTGTGTTCCTGGCACCACAGAAACCGCCGTCTCCGATGAGCAGGCGTTAATGGCGCACACTGTACTGGTTGTCGTGCAAATAGACCACCTTTGTGCAGCCTCCTGGCCACGGTAAAACGTGATAACGGACGTCCAGTTTTCTGTTGCATGTGCCTTGCGATTTCTCCCGCTGTCTGCCGTCTGTCTCTTTTCGCCTGTAGGACAATATACCGGTCGTCCGCCGCCGTGGTTGCTCGTGGACGACCACTGCTAAACTCTCGGACAGCTGTTCTTGTCGTTTGAAAGGCTCTCCAAGCTCGTGAAACGATGCTGTGAGCGATCCCGAACTCCTCGGCCACAGTAGTCACACTTCGACCTTCTTCCAACTTCCCAATGACGCGACCTCGGGTAAAGTCATCCAGATGTCGTCTACGGGGTTTCCTGTTGGCCATATCATACGGTGGGAGCAACTAGACGTTGTTCAAACCGATGTACACAGTGCCGTAGCTTTCACCGAACTGCTGAGCGTACACCGCCCGTGTGCTTTATACCCTTCCGACACTCCTCCCTACGTCATGCTGCATATATGCGCATGCCCTACCGTACCGGACCCTAGTCTATCTCCGGAGTGGTCTTTTGGTCCGTTCTGCTTGCTCGTTCCGCTGTTATGCTAATTTCGCCTCTTCGTCCTTAATTTTTGCACACCAGTGTACATTTAGAAATCTTGTAGCGTATAGTCGGATTTTTTTTACTTGGCACTTGACGATAATAGAATCGCCTATTTTGGGCGGTGCAAGCATTTTGGGTGCGACGTGTCGAATGAGGTGATTTCCGATGCTCAAGGAGAACAGGCGAAAACTTCCCCAGTCACTTGTTCCCTGCAAGGTTAAGATTTTAAGACCCATTACCACGGAAGTCCCACCCTTTGGTTCATCCCCTACCCACGCCATTGTTGTCTCCCCTTTTGTCTCACATTGCTTGCTGGGAACATAATAGCTGCGGAGAGAGATCTCAATGTTCCCTTAAGAAGAATAACGTAAGTGACAAAGAAGCTTTCTTCCCCCTTTCAGATCAAGCAATGTTTACTGCCACGCTTTCACAAAGAATTCCGCTCCAGGGTGAGATTACTACGGAACCCTTCGCCTGCTCCCATCTTGCTGCAAATAACAGCTGTTTAAATCCGGGAAGTCCTTGCTGCACCCCGAAAATCAGACGATTCCATTATCATCAAGTGACAAGAAAAACAAAATCCGCTTCTATATACCTCGCCGGGTTACAGCTGTTTCGACGGCAGTGGAGGACTAATATCATATTAGGCAGATGGTCATAATGTTTCGGCTTTTCGGTGTATGTCTGAGTAATAAAATATGGAAAAAAAGTCGTGCGTGCCATAAGACGCTTTGGATTATTTAATGGAAGAGTTCCAACACTCCTTCACCGTAAAATGCTCAAGAAAACAAAAAAACAAAAAAACAAAAATGCTCTGTTTTCCTTATAGTGAATTTCCAACTTAAAAGCTTCTTCGAATTTATAGACTGTTTTCTCAGCTGAACATTGTACCCTTGATATATACTACATTGACAAAAGTCACCGAACATCTAGAAGAGAAACACAGCATAGCATTTATTGACATACATTAGTACGGTGTCGGTCCACTCCGACAACTCATTCATTGATGTTCACCGTCACTTCCATCCTTCATCGACTGTACATACTTGGCGCTCGCAACATAATCAAAATCCGTACACAGCTCGCCTTGACAGATACTACGCCTCATCTACTCTGCTTACAGCTGTGACAGAATCTATTATCACTCCTACAGCTTCTTCTGACCATTGTGCCATCGTTCTTATTATTCAAGCAGTTCCAGCACAACCCCGTACAATTCGTCCATGGACTCTTGACGACACTCTTCTTACAGATCCAGACTTCTGTACTTCAGTACGCTCCTTCCTTGAGGACAAACGACCTCAACTTCAATCAGCTCCTTGTGGTCTGACTTTTTGGTTGGACATTAAACAGCAACTCGTTCTCCACGTTCGCAATCTTTCTTTTAAAGCAAAAACGCTTCAAAACATGCGTCTCAACCATGTCCGTTCCATGCTCTCCATCCTAAGCTTAAGTGATCCTCTCTTCTGCCACTATCAAGAAGAACTGCGATCAATCCTCCTTCCTCTGGCTCAACAAGCTCTACGACGTCTCCGGCTACAACATCTATCGCCAGACGCATCCAATTACGATTTCCTTACATCCATGGAAAAAACACGAACAGCATCGAATTCACTTCGGCACCTTCGCCTCGCATCTGGAGAGGTGTCTGATGATCCACTCACTCTATGTTCCCAGGTCCGAAAGTTCTATACAGAGAAGTTCTGTGAATCTCCTCCGCCATCCTCTTCAGCTTTGGCATCACTTCTTTCTAACCTACCACAAGTTCCTCCCCATCTTGCCTCTTCTCTCCTCCTTCCTCCCACGTTCTCTGAACTATCCTCTACGTTTTCTTCTTTAAACTCTAGGGCCGCACCGGGTCCGGGCGGCCTCACGTTCCTCTTCTATAAAACCTTTCTACCTCTCCTTCTACCATTTCTCTTTTCTGCACTTTCTGCTGCTTTCAATCACCTCTACCGAGGCGATTCACAGTAGCATATGTTGTACTATTCCCTAAGAAAGGTGATCTCCTTGACCTGGGAATTGGCGCCCTATCTCCCTCTTAAATCTAGATTATAAACTTTATACTAAACTTCTTTCCCAACGCCTTAACCCCATTCTCAATCACATTCTCTCCCCAAATCAAACTTACACAGTTCCCGGCCGTTCACTTTCTCATAACATCCATCTACTAAATGATCTAATCCATCTTGCCCGATCTCGCTCTGAACCCCTCGCCCTTCTCTCTCTTGACCAACAATCCGCTTTTGATAATATCTCACATTCCTATCTATCGGCTACACTCCTTCACTTCGGTTTTCCTCCTTCCTTCGTCTCTCTTCTTTTCTCACTCTATCAAGACGCCGTTCTCCAGGTCAAGCTGCCCACCTTTCTCACAGCGCCTATTCCCTTCCGCCGGGAGTGCGGCAGGGTTGCCCACTCTCCGGACAACTCTTTGCAATCGCAATTGAACCCTTCCTCCGCTCTGTACACCAATCTTTTAAAGCAGTTCTGCCACCACTCTCTGCCTGCACAAGACATCATGCCACTACCTCTGTTGCATACGCAGATGATGTCACCATCTGCATCCGTCATGACTCACAGTTTCCGTGTGAGTCATGACGGAAATCTTTCATAAACCAGTGCTTTTAGATGAGTTGAGAAAACAGTTTTCAACTCATCTAAAAGCACTGGTTTATGGTGCGGCTCATGGGCACATCGTGTAGACACCCCTTGGGAGCAAGCTGGTCGTCCATCTCACAGCGCTTCCTTGGAGTTCATCTTGGTTCCTTGCAAGCTGCCCCCTCTACACGTGGAATGCTATTCACCCACGCTTGCTCAGGTCAACTGCCTCCTGGAGGAGAGCCCAGTTCTGCTCATCATTCTTCCAGAGAGCTCGCCTCTCTCGAACTTACCTGATTTCCTTGTGCACACACTCTTGGCTTGGTGTCAAGTCTCTACAACTCCGCCTTCATGAAATTACCCGATGTCTTACTTATGATTTGGACCTGCCACCACTGGGTCAGTGTCACAAAGCTTTGCCTCCTCCGGATCACGGCGGCATCGAACTCCTTGATACACAGGAGTACTACAAGGCCGTCAGAATCACTACTTTTCTCCGTCTCTTCACGTCGCCAGTACCAGATGCCGTTTTAGCTAGGGACGTCATCGCCTCCCGAGCAACCCTAACTTTTCTTTTTCTCTCCTTACTACTTATGGACCACCGACCCCTCACCCTCATTCGACTTCCCCCTGTTTACCGTGAAGCTCTAACTTTCCTTCGTTCCCCTCCCTCTCTCTCGTTCTCCACCTGATTCCACAACTGAGCTCCTTGCTGAACCCCTCTTTTATTCTTCGATTATTCACCCCTCTCATCTTCCGTACTTTGCCTATCCTACCTGGCTCCGAGCAGGTGTGGTAACAGTTAAAGATCTCACTAACCCTGACCTTTCTTGGCGACCCTTCGCCAGCCTCCTCCCTCTCTTCTCCTCTCCTCTTCCTCTCGTGACATCTACGACTCTATTCTTTCATCTATCATTTCTCAATTTCCTCATCTTGCTTCCCACTCAGGTATTTCCTTTGTTCCTTCTGCTTCTCTCCCATTTCCTCTTTTTCTTGCTTACTTCTGGCTCAGCTCATCCCATTTCTTCTCTCTCGGTGTCAGCTCTTTATCGGTTCCTGGCTATGTCCCATTCTTCTCCTCCTCTCCCCATTCCTGATGTTCCCCCTGCTGCCACTGCTACGGTGTGGTCAGCCGCCCTGTCTCCTCTTTCTGCTCCTCTAGAAATTAATACCCATTGGCTTTTCCTCCATCGCCGCCTTCCTGTTCCCTCCGTTCTTTTCCGAATGTCTCTTCTCGATTCCCCTCTTGCCCTTTTCTGTGCTCGGGAGGCTGATGTCTCCCATGTCTATCAACACTGTGTTATATTACTCCCAATGCTGAACTTGGCATTTACTATCGCCCAATGTTCCATTACAGCAGATCTTACATTTGATGCATATCGGACTCTTCTGCTACAGAACTATCCCCCAGTCAAGCTCCCATCAGTCTGTGCCTATATTTTTATTTTAGCGAAGCATGTAATCTACGTGTTTCATCAACGCTGCAGGTATTTGACTACTCCTCTGACTGTGCATGAAGCTTCTACGGCATTATTATGCCATTTCCGCGACCGTCTGACATCTCGACTTCGGCTAGAGAATTATGTTGCAGTTACTCAGCGTCGGGAGAGCCAGTTCCTTGCCACCTGGTCACCGGCTGCCTCATGGTTTACCAGCTCGCCAGCGTCATTGTACCTGACGGTCGGCAGATTTGGTATTTGACCTTTTGAATCAGAAATGCATATGTAAATATCAACAATCTGTTTTCAAGATCTTTGCACAGCTTGGAAATTTACCGCATGGGTTATTTGATAAAGGGCTGTACGTGTTTACACAGCAAATTGTTTTTTGTGACACTCATCTTGTATTTTTTTTTTTCCTACATTGACGTTCAAGTTAGTTCGTCTTTAGTTTACATTTTGAGTATAAATATTGCAGTTAGTCATAAGCATAGTGCTGTATAAACATAGATATTGTTTCTGCAGTGTAGTTTTTTGTAATTTTGTTCTATTTTGTTTCCCGAACATGTTTGCACTGTGCTGTATAATTGTACATAGTTTTCAAAATATTGCGGAACAAGTAATCCATCTTATTTGCATCAGAATGTCCAAGTTTAGTTATTTCCTGTTATTAAACATTCCAATGATTTGTCTGATAATCAGTTTTTTAAATTGCATAGTACTGTACATCCTTGTAAATATGTTGTGTTAAAACTCACTGTCATATCGTACCTTCTTTCAAGAGACGTGTTGACTAATGATTCTTACTGTATTTATTTTTGCACAAGTTAGTCAATTGCATGGTGTTGTACTCATGAGTAATATATTTTGAAAAACATTTTACCTATTTTGTTCTTTTGTGTGAGGTGATGCTTGGTACTATCATTCTTCTATCACTACAAATGGATAGTGAGAATATGTTAAAGCTTTATTCATCGTGTGTTTTCTTATTATACTTACATTTTCTATCTGGTCAACAGAATAGTGTTACATTTCTGTATATGGTCCGATTTTGATTTGTAACATGTTGACACTGTGCTGTATATCTGTACATTGTTTTTGAATATTGCCGAACAGGTAATATATTATATTTACACCAGGAAGTCCAAGTTTGTTCTTCTCCTGATATTCATCATTTCATTGATTTGTCTTATGATCAGTTTGTCAATTGCTTTGTACTGTACATTCTTGTAACTATGATGTGTTACACCTTACTGTCTTATTGTATTTTTTTTTTTTTTGCAAGAGAAATGTTGTCTCCTGAAGCTCTCAATTTTCTTGAACAGGTTTGTTAATCGCACAGCAATGCACTTATGAGCAATAAGTTTTTTGTTAAAATCCTTCCTCAATGCCCAGACATGCTTGTCGCTGTTCATTTATCACGAGCTGTAATTTTGCTCCATTTTTCAACTTGTGCACTATGCTGCATATTTTTATATAGGTTTTAGTAGTTTAACGATCTTTGATCGTATTTTATTTGTATTTAGACGTCCTTATTAGTTCGTCTCCTGATTTTTACCTTGAATAAAGATATTTTGAAACCACCTTTGGCCTTTATGCATGCACTGACATTTCGAGACACGCTTTCGACAAGGTTTTGGAACACAGCGATAGGTATGCGCTTCTATTCAGTACATAATGCTGACGCTAACTGTTGCTTAGGCCTTGGTTCAAAACTTTTTATGCAGCGCTATAATCCCGTAGGTACTCTATGGGATTAAGGTCAGGGCTCTGTTCTGGTAGTCCACACACGATACGGAATTATCGTCAAAGCACGCCATAACAGTTCTTACTTTATGGCTCTGTGCATTACCTTGTTGGTGCCAACAAGGCTCGGTTCCATTGTACTGCCACAGAGTTGGTAAGGCATAACTGTCCAGAATATCGAGGCAGACGTGCTTAGTAGGTTTGTCCACGATAACCAATAGGCCGAGATCACACCACGAAAAACATTCCCACACGAGTACACTGCCAGCTCCAAACTTGATCGTAGTAACTGTACACCCCGGCTGCCGCCATATCCACACGATTCTGGTTCATTTGCCCAACGTTTACTTCACCGAAGGATCACTTGAACGAAAATCACTTCACCGAAAAGATTGTTTCATGGAAAGATCACTTGATCGAAACGTTCATTTCACCGAAAGGTCACTTGATCGAAAGGTACATTTCACCAAAGGGTCACTTGATCGAAAGGTACATTTCACCAAAGGGTCACTTGATCGAAAAGTTCACTTCACCGAAGGGTCAGTTTATCAAAAAATTTGGATTTCATTACAGGATCTGTTGAAGCATGGTGCAAGTTCGGCAGACAGACCACCGAAACGTTAAGGGATCATACTCAAATTGCACTTTTGATTTATCCGTGTCACAGAGAACGCCAAGTTTTAGTTTTAAGACAAAAAATAATTAATTTTAAGTCCCTAGGCCTCTGCTTAGGCCTTTTTAGCAAATTTTAATCATGTTTATGAGGTTTACATAAAAAGTCAATGTTGCACATTTTTTCAGGCAAAAAGAATCAATTTTAGGACCCTATGTCTCGGTTTAGGCCTTTTTAACAAATTTTTACCGTGCGTGCTCCTGTTCATAAGGTTTACATAAAAAGTTACTTTACATTTTATGAAATGCTTATGAATATGAGTAGGATTACAATCTGTTAAAATGGCCTCTATCTAGACCTACGGTCAAAAAATTAATGTTTTGTGGTTGAGTAAAAGTAGAATTCTTATGAATATGAGCTCGGAGGATTAAAATTTGACAAAAAGGCACAGATCTAGGCCTTATAATTAATGTTATATTTCGTAAAACCTACTTATGTGGAGGTGTTTCATAGAAATTAAAAATGTATTTTTTATACAATCCGATAGTGTTCAGGTGGCCAAATTTTCAAAAATCGGCACCACACTCCAACACATCTCTAACAACACAATTATAAATTTTCGATAAACTGACCCTTTGGTGAAATGATCTTTCGATATAATGAACTTTTAGGTAAAGTAATCCTTCGGTGAAAAGAACTTTTCGATCAAATGTCCTTCCCATGAAATGAAATTTTAGGTGAAGTGACCTATCGGTGAAATTAACTTTTCGGTCAAGTGACCCTTCGGTGAAATGTACCTTTCGATCAAGTGATTTTCGGTCAAGTGACCTTTCGATCAAGTGAACGATACCTTACCCACACACCGCCATCAGACCGACGGATCGTGTATCTGGATTGATCAGTCCATAGGACACGTTTCCATTGGTCTATGGTCCAAGATAAATGTTCTTTTCACCATGGTGAACGACGAGTAGCATTTCGAGTGGAGATGAAAGGCTTATGAGAAGCTGCAATACCACCCACGGTAATCCATGCAATGAAGTTCTCTGCAAATGGTACGTGTACATACCGAGGTTCCAGCATTTTTACTCACCTGTACACTGAGAACTTGTGTAGTACTCCGTCGATTAGTTATAACGACTCTCCAGAGGCTTCGACGTCCTCTGTCACTGATTTTCTTCAGTCTGCCAGTACGTTTTGTTGCTTCAAGCACGCCATGTGTCTTCCACTTATTCAGTACATTCAAAACAGTTGACTTGGGTATATTTAAACGCCTCTCGGTTTTTCTTATAGACAACCCACTAATATAACACCCAACAATCTTTCCTTTCTCAAAGTCAGTTCTCTCCCGCCGTGCCATTTTCACTGAACCTCACAGTGCGATATGACCGAGGTCAGATGCAGGCATGTATTTATGCCCTTTGCAGCTGTACCGCGCATCTTAACTTTGCTTTTGAAGTGGTGGCTGGTGACTTTTGTCAATATAGTGTACAGTGAAGTGCCAGAAAAACTAGTACAGGTGAGCTTATGCAAAATTCATAGCAACGTCACCTATGCGCGTACTCGGTTGCGTCCGCCAGTGCGTGTATAAAGCGATAGACATCCTTGCCAGCTGTCAGAGCTATTTTCGGCATGAGAATGACAAGTAATAACGATTTGAGCGATTTTCAACGCGGTGTCATAGTTGGCGCTCGTGAGATGGATGATAGTATTTCAGAGGTAGAAACGAAGTTCGGATTTTCACGACCATTGCAAGGGTGTACGGTAACTACAAGGATTCCGGTAAAACTTCCAACCTAGATACCAGTGTGGCCGTAAAAAGGCATTGGGTGAATGTAGCCATCGTCGGCTATCAAGAATCGTTTCAGACGATAGGCGTGCAACACTTTCGCAGGTATCATCGGAATTCAATGCTGGAGCCTCAACAAGCATCAGCGTCCGGACTGTGCAACGTATCCTGCGCGATATGGGCTTTGGGAGCCGACGCCCAACTCGAGTCTCCTTGATGGGTGCACGACACCTAGCTATGCGCCTCGCTAGGGCACGGCAACACCGCCACTGGACACTTGATGACTGGAAACAAGTAGCCTGGTCTGACGAGTAGCGTTTCCAACTGTAACGGGCAGATGGAAGAATTTGTGTGTGGCGCAAACCTCATGAAGCGATGGATCTCGCTTGTCAACAGGGAACTAATGGTATGGGGTGTGTTTAGTCGGATTTCACTGAGACCCCTGGTACGTCTACAAACGTCTGTGACCGACCAACGCTGTGTGCGTATCGTTTCTGACGAGGTACATCCGTTCATGTTCTGCATTCCTGGTGATGGGTTGGGCCTGTTCCAACAGGACAATGCACCTCCACACAAATGTCGGGACGCCACATTATGGTTAGAGGAGCATTCATCTGAGTTTGGGGTGTTACTATTCCCACCCAAGTCCCCAGATCTGAACGTGATAGAACACATTTGGGATGCCATTCAACTCGCTATCGAACACAAGAATCCAAGACCTCGGAATACATCCGAATTGTGGAACGCTCTACAGGAAGTATGGTGTGCATTGCCTACAGCATATTTCCAGAAGCTAGTGGAGTCCATGCCCCGTCGTATTTTAGCAGTCCTGCTTTCCCGTGGTGGACCTACCTAGTATTAGACTGGTGTACCAGTTTTTTTTGGCACTTCAGTGCATATAGAGTAAACATTGGCAATTTCGTGACATAGGTAAATTCGTGATAGAGCGTAAGCAACTATTCGTAGAGTAACTATTGTCTTCATTAGGTTTAACTTTTTATCATAAATGGCAGCAAATGTCCAGTTTCTAAAAACTGAAGGAGATCGTCAGTAAGTTGTTTTGTTCGTATCAAAGAGAAAGTTAGTCAATGTGTGGCGGGAATCGAATTGTCTTTCGTGCTGGTGTTTAGTACACAAGGTAGAAGAGCGGATTTTGAGAAGGAAAATGGAAGTAAGTGAACAATATTTAACACAGTTACTGATTACATTCCTATCTAATTTTAAAATGCATTTTGCAAGTCATTTATCAGCGTAAAGAGGCTTAGCCATGGACGCATGATCATTAGCATTTTGGGGAGTTAATTTTTTCAGACATTAATGTTGATTTCAATAATATTATCCCTCATAATTTAAACTACAATATTTGATTTCTGAATCAAAATCATGGTAGTTCGGATTCAAATAGACACTTCTGTTCCGGTTTTTATATCATTTTTTCCTGTCATGAAAGAACCAAGGCCTCACGAAGTTACCACCTACAGGGGCAACTTCGTAATGCGTAATAGTTGATGTAATTCAAATGTAACAAAGTATAGCTCATATACGCAGTTTTTATCAACAAACCCATGAGAAAAGAAGACTATAATTGGGATTGCGAATTTTGTGGACAAAAATATAACGAGAATGTCAAAAAAGAAAAAAAAAGAAAAAAAAGTAGAACTCAGTGAGTTCAATGTAGCTTTTGAATGATATGGTACCGCATGAAATGCCAAGACTCTTAGGATGTAAATGAAGATGTGATCACGCGCGACGCCTGTGGAAGCTGGTGATAATGACTGAAATACAAATGTGAAAATGGCACTTTATGTAAAATAGAGAGCATCTTATGCATAAAAATATGTATTTCTTCCATGTTTGACTAGAGTAAACTGTGCAATATATCATGTATACTATTATTTCTATATGTCTTTACATTCACGCAATGTTGTGCGAACGTTATTATCACGAAGTTATCAAGGTTATTATAGAATAACCACTGGTAAACATTATGCGAAAATATCTGTTGTGTAACACAAACACAGTCCTACTGTTTTCCAAATTACTTGTATTATGCACAAATGTGTTGCGTATGGGGCACTGGGGTTTGATAAACATGGTCGACAATTTTTTGCAGTCAAAATGGAAATTTCTGAAATTATAACGAAATTGACACTGTTTACCCTATACACTGAACAGAAATTGAATTAGAGATACCTGTCTAATAACGTGTAGCACCACCTTTCGCTTTGATGACGGCTGCCATCCGTCTCGGCATAGACTCGACAAGACACCGGAAGCGCTGGAAAGCCATACGGATCCACGACCCCTGAACAAGCTCCCACAGTTCACGAAGATTTGATGGAAGGGGTCAGAGCCTCGAACATCTCTCTCGATGGCATCCCAGATGTGCTCGATGGGATTGATGTCAGGGGACCTAGCTGGCCAAGGAAGCGAGGTCACGTCGGTGGAGTGTTCATCCAACCATTCACATACAATTCGGGAGCGATGGCACGGTGCATTGTCTTGTTGCAGGATGAGGTCCCCAGTGCGATGTTGAAGACGCACAAACGGGAGCAAATGATCGTCCAGGATATTCCGGTAACGTTGACCTATGAGGGACGATATCACACGTACCAGGGGTCCCATTTCAGTCCACGTAAACAGTTCCCAGACGAGAATGCCACCCCCACCAGCTTGAAGAGTACTCTGCGGGCAAGAAGGATCCATCGCTTCATGTGGTTTGGGCCGTACTAGAGTCCTTCCATTTGCATGTACCAACGTGAATCTCGACTCATCAGCCCAGGCAACATTTTTTCCACATGTCTAGGGTCCAGTGGCGATGTTCCCGCGCCCATGCTAATCTTTTCAGCCTGTGATGTGCGGACAGCAGCGGTACCCTCGTGGGACGATGGCTTCTGTACCCCATAGCGAGGAGATGGTTCTGGATGGTGTGGCTGCTTACACGTTTTAGTGCGCGAGCGTTAAATTGCCGAGTGATTTCTTGCACTGAGACCCGTCTATCCGCTGTTACAATGCGAGTTAGAAGACGACGATCCCGCTCATTCACACGCTGTTGTCCACGGCAGTTGGCCCTTGCACGGATGGTTTTACCGGATTCGATGTACTCACGGTGCACCCGTGACACAGTGGCTCGTGAAAATCCCAGTGCCTGCACAACTTCCGAGATGGAGTGACCCATTCGTCGGGCCCCGACAATTTGCCCACGATCAAATGCGCTTAGATCCTTCGTCCTACCCATACTGCGTCCGGCTCTTACTGATTCCCGTCGCACCACTCCTTATATTGTCGGATCGCTGCATACGTCATGTCGTTTCCGTTTACAGGACCGCCCACAGCGCCACATTTGCATAATGCCAGCTGTCTCTAATTCAATTGCTCTTCAGTGTATATACACCGATGACCCATTTCATTATGACCACCCCCTAGCCTAGAGAAATGAGCACACCTGGAGTCTGAACAGTGGCGCAGGTGAAGTTCATAGGGAAGTATATATACAACCCGAGGACGGGCATTCTGTTAGTAGAGTGTTCGGAGTCAGAATGGGAAAAGCTGCCGATTTATCGGGATTTTATAAAGGGCAGATTGGGATGTCACTGCGCGGCGCCTCGGAACTACGATCCCGATAAAGGCGCGGCTTGTAGGTTATTCACGCGCCGCTGTAGTGAGTACGTATCAAAAGTGGTGCACAAATGGGCGAACGACGAACCGTCGTCCAGTCGTTTGTCGTCTGTAGCTCATTGATGACAGAGGAGAACGGATACTGACGCGTATTGTTCACAGCGATCGCAGGCCCACAGTGCGACAAATCATCCGTAGCTACAACAGTGGTAATCAGAGCAATGTGTCACAGCACACAGTTCATAGCAGCTTTCTACGCATGGGCCTGCGTAGCTAAAGAGCCAGCCGGATCCTCGTGCTCACTGCACGTCATCGCCAACAACGCACGAAATGGGCCCAAAGTAATCGAGATTGGACCGTGGATGATTGGAAGAAAGTGACCTGGTCTGACAAATCAAGATTTCTGGTGCATCACGTAGATGGCCGAGCGCGGATATGCCAATTTACAACGAAGGCTATGGCACCTGAATGCACCGTTGGGTAGAAACAGGCCTGCGGTGGCGTTGTTATGCTGTGGGCGATGCTTTTTGGGACATTTTAGGCCCCATGATCCCAATAACACAATCCCTGATAGCTGTCAGGTATCTGAACATCGTTGCGGACCAAGTTCACCCATTCATGGTAACTGTGTTTCCTGCTGGTGATGGCCATTACCAACAAGATAATGTGCCATGCCACACTGTCAGAACTATCAAGGAGTGGTTCGGGGAACATACTGGTGACTTCTGTTGATGCCTTGGCTTCCAAATTCGCCTGATATGAACCCAATCGAACATTTGTGGTTCTACTTGGAAAAGCGGATTCGCGCTGAATCGCCACCACCCCGAAATATACAGGCACTGGAGGATCTGCTATTGACATTATGGTACCAGATACCCCAGGATACCTATCACCACCTCATCGAATCAATGCCTCGTCGAGTGGCCGTTGTTTTGCGGGCAAACAGTAGTCCTACAGCTTATTAGGTAGGTGGTCATAATGTAATACACTATCTACCAACAAGTAGTTGGACACCCTTGCAATTGACGATATCTGCGGTCCTGATACACGTCGTAGCCGCCGCCGTTAAATATCGTGTGGGAAACAACAACGCAACCAGTTGCATGCAAGATGCCACGCAGTTCGGAGCTCTCTGATTTCGAGAAAGATGTAATCGTCGGGTATCACAGAAATGGCCGATTCATACGTGACATATACAGCGAGTTGAAGTACCCAAAATCGACAGTGGCCCACGTTATTGGCAAGTGGAAGATGAGAGGTGACTGTCGGAATGTGCCCCGACTTGGTAGACCCACAAAACTGGGAGTTAGAGACCGACGGGTGCTGGCTAGAGAAATTCGGAAGAACCGCACCAATTCGATGGGCCACATCTGCGAGGAGTTTCAACAGGCATCCGGGAGTGTTTTTTCGATGAATACCATCCATAAGGAAGCCCATCTACTCGGTTATAATGAACGTGCTGCCGCCCACAAGCCTTTGATCCCCAAGTCCAGTAGCGCTGCTCGGTTAACGTGGGGCAAAGAACGTCGACAGTGGACCGTTGAACAGTGGAAACAGGTTCTCTGGAGCGACGAATCAAGGTTCACCCTCTACCGTTCGGATGGCAGGATCTGGGTTTAGCGTCTGCCTGGAGAACTCCTCCTGCCGGAATGTACTGTGCCAACAGTGAAGTTCGGCGGCGGTGGAATTATGCTATGGGGGTGTTTCTCCTGGTATGGCACGGGACCCTTGGTCGCAATTCCTGGTAGACTCAACGCCGAGACCTACTGCACCATTTTTGATGACCATGCGCTTCCTACGTTGTGGCACTTTTACGGGGTGGACCCATGTTACTTTCAGGATAACAATGCAACCTATCATGTTGCGAGGTCCACCATGGCTTGTTATGGTGACAATGGGGTTAATCGAATGGACTGGCCTGCGCAGAGCCCGGACCTTAACCCTATCGAGCACCTGCAACTGTTTTAACAATTTGTTCCAAAACTTTCCTCATTCACTCCGACCATCAAATTTACCATAGGTAACGAAGAAAGCTGTTCCCTTCCTTTTTTAGATTTTTGTCTTCATCTTCAACCCGGTACCAATCGGCTATCTTATTCAGTTTTTCGTAAACCATTTTTTGTAGCATCACTCATCCCTTTCTGATCATACCATCCGATTCAGCATAAACTAGCAGGATTACGTTCATATATAACAACAGCTTTTACTCACTCTTCTTCAATTCGTCATCGTCGAACTGAACTTACATTTATTTCAAACTTAGCTAAGACCTTTGGTTACTTTAACGTGTAGCCGTTCAAATCAATCAGGAATGCACAGTATTGAAGAAAAAGTACTTCTTACCTTACATTCAATTTTTGAATGACGGTTCTTGGGTGCCGTGTGTTGAGATCGTTAAATCAATTAACAATAGCAAATTAATCCACATTCCTCCGAAGTTGACACGAATCACTCAAGAGGAAGTAATAAACATCAAACCTACATTTAATACATGACACAGATGGTCGACCGCACACATACTAAAGATACATAACATAAAAAACCCGGCGTTTTCTTCATCGTGAGTTCCATTGTGTTCAAAACACTCGAGTTCTCTTTTCCCACTGGTCGACAGCGCCCTCTATCAGAAACAGTTTTGACAGCTGCTCGGATTTTATTTATATTTTCTCTTCGGGAGCTGTTCCTCTTCCGACATCCTCCCACCTTTGAGCTTCGGGATCAGTCACGAAACTCAAACACATAAATCGTTATAAGTTCATTCGCCGCACTGTCTTTAAGATCCGTCCATAACGGGATCGCACGTCTCCACTAATCGTTGCTTCTTCTTGCTTTTCTGACAACACTGGGTCATGTAAAATGTCTCTGGAAGTAGGTCCCCTTTCGACGTCTCTCGATACTGCAGGAGGCTCAGGGACTTGAAGGGACGAGCGCTCGCTCTCTCGAATCTCAAGAGCATAAAGTCTCTTCACTGGTCGCAATAAGGATCCTGTTTTTGTTTTAACTTCCGCAACACGGACTTCACCGTCCTGGCCCGGAATAAGTTTTTGCACCTTGGCCAAAAGCCAATTGAGTCTTTTAGTCTTGTCGTCACCCACTAAGACCACGTCCCCTTCCGCAATGTTGGATCTCCTTTTAGCCTTTGAAAATTCTCTGAGATGCCCCAGATATTCGACTCTGAAGCGTTTTCTGAGATCCTGCCGAATCCTCTGCCTAAAGCTAAATCGCTTGTTCAGTCTTTCGGTGTCAATCAAATCCAGATCGGGGAATCCTATTTCTTTGATCTCTTGCAAAAACATAGCCGGTGTGAGGGCAACGAGGTCATCACTGTCCTCAGAAAGGTATGTTAGCGTCTCGAATTAATCACACCTTCCGCTTCGCAGAGAATCGTGTACAGTTCTTCGTACTGTAGACTGGCTTTACCCAGTACCTTTCTGAGCGCAGTCTTCACCATGCCTATCATCCTTTCCCAGAATCCTCCGCACCATGGGGCCGAGGGTGGATTGAACTTCCATTGAATTTTTTCCGCAGTAGCAATCCTTTGTACTCTATCCCAATGAAGGGATTTCAAGTTCTTAGCTGCTCCCACTAAGTTTGTTCCATTGTCGGAATAAATGGTTGTTGGACGTCCTCTGCGTGCAATAAATCTTCAAAGTGCCAGAAGAAAACTGTCGGTCGACAGAGAAGTTACCAACTCTAGATGAATCGCTCGGTAAACTGCACAGGTGAACAGTACTATACAACTCTTTTCATTTTTTCAAAAACAACGGTCCACATAAATCGATGCCAACCACTTCGAAGACAAGGGCATCTCTAACTCTATCTTCAGGAAGAAGCGAACTAAGTGGTTCCAAAGGAAGAGCAGTATACCTTTTGCATCTGACACATTCTTTAATAACTTGCCGTATCGTCTTTCTGCACTTTATTATCCAAAAACGTTCACGCAGAGTCGAGATTAGGACCTGCAGACCAGCATGGCCTAGTTCAACATGTTTTTCCCAAATTAATTTTTTCACTATGTGATGTTTAGAAGGCAGTACTACTGGATGACGAAATGCCTCCGAGTCCTTTCTCATGGTGATTCTCGTATTGACTCGAAGCAGCCCTTCTACGTCGATAAAGGTTTTCAGAGAAGTTTCTCTATTTTCGCCAAAACTCTGTCTTTGAACTTCTTTCAACAATACCATTTCGGCCTTTTCGACTTGCTGTACACTTAACTCACCGAAACATCTTTCAGTTTGTTTTGCCTTTTCATTCCTGTAAAAACGATAAATCCACGCCATGACTCTGATTATTCTGCTATACGAGGAGATCTTCGTAGAATATTCAAAAACCTTCTCAATTTCTGTGTTAGTAGCAGACACAATAGTTTTCCGCCTTTCTGAATTCACAACTTCCAAATTTGGAAGGGCTTCTGAGGCTGGCCATTCATCACACGGTAATCTTAGCCACTCCGGACCTTCCCACCAACGAGAATTTTTCAACTCTTTCACTGTACATCCTCTCGAAGGATTCATAGACCCTGCAATGTGCCTCCAGTCTTTTGGATCTGTTAGCCGCCGAATTTCCTGAACACGATTGAAAACAAAGGTTGCCCAATTTTCATTTCTTTTTATCCAGTATAACACATTCACAGAATCAGACCAATAGTACGTAGGCACGTTCTTCAACCCCAAGTCTGATTTCGTTGTTTCTGCTAACCTAGCTCCAATAGTGCAGGCCAAGAGTTCCATCCTGGGTATGGAAGGTAATTTCAAAGGGGCGACTCTACAACGTGCTTGTATTAGCTGACACGTCGTGGACCGATCATTTTGACATCGGACAAAAATACAAGTAGCAAATGCTATCTTGCTTGCATCACATAACACATGTAGAGATACCTCCGAATTGGCTGAAGCATCCTGTAGTATGCATCGTGAGATCAGCACATCACTCAAGCCTTCCAATTGGCTGAAGCATCCTGTAGTATGCATCGTGGGATCAGCACATCACTCAAGCCTTCCAATTGGCTGAAGCGTCCTGTAGTATGCATCGTGGGATCAGCACATCACTCAAGCCTTCCAATTGGCTGAAGCATCCTGTAGTATGCATCGTGGGATCAGCACATCACTCAAGCCTTCCAATTGGCTGAAGCATCCTGTAGTATGCATCGTGGGATCAGCACATCACTCAAGCCTTCCAATTGCGTCTTCCAACGTTCAAATTTTCTAGTTATAGTCGGAGGCCGCTTAGAGTCCCAAGTGATCCCGTTCTTCCAACATTCTTGCAGCAAAACCTTTGGCCCCAGTGTGACCGGGTACGTGAATCCAATGGGGTCGAATACTCGATGGACGACTGAGAGGATCTCTCGGTTTGTCAATGGGAACTTTTCATCGCTAGAAAGCCCCTTCATGTCAATAGACAGCTCATCTGAACTCAGTGTCCAACTTAATCCCAGCACTGGGACCTTCCTTTCATCTCCATCTTCATCCTCCACTTCTGTCGACGCAGGAGCATGCTCCCACCCTCGCAAATTGAACTTGGCTGCACTGAGGATACTTCGTGACTCAAAAATGAACTTTTCAAGCTCCTCTCGGCTATTCACACTAGAAACACAATTGCCAACATAAAACGACCTCAGGAGCTTTTTCGACGTTTCTTGCAGATGATCCGGCGCGTTCTTTAGGTGAAATTCCATTGTTGCTCCCATCAGGAAAGGGCTCGAAGAAATTCCGAAAACAACTCTTTGGTGCTGGAAGGTTTTAAGATTTTCTTCCTTACCGTTCTCCCACCACAGGAACCTCAAAAATGGTCTATCATGCTCCTGAAGTCCAATCTGTAAGAAAGCTTTCTTTATGTTGGCAGTTACCCCAATTTTTCCCATCCAAAATCTGTTTATAATTGAGGGTATAAGTTCTACAACATTCGGTCCCTTTTCCAGACAATCGTTAATGAAGGGAGAATTCTTCCCTCTCGCCGAGCCATCAAAGACAGGTCTCACTTTGGTCGTTGAGTTCTCCTTGAAAACAGGATGATGTGGTAAAAAATTCTCAGTTTTCACATTCTCCTCAGGAGATTTAACTTCTTCTATAATGCCCTCCTTCAGCCACTCCCGGAAAACATCTTCATAAGCAACTAACTTCTCAGTCCGTTCTAAGGATTTAACACAGCTCTTCAATCTTTTAACTGCTATCTCCCTGCAGTCCGACAGAGGAGGGTGATCTTGAATCCATGGCTAACAAACCATATATCTTCCTTCTTGGTCTCTTGAAACATTACGAATAAAATGATCTTTCGCAGCGTCTTCGAGCTCCGTTCTCGCGATCTTTTCGCCTGGATCGAGAATCCCCAAAGTATCAAGTCTCGACAAATCAGAAAGGTTTAATTCGCCAACGTGGAGAGAGATAAGGACTGTAACGTACCAGGAGATGTGACGTACCTGCCAGAAGGACGCACACGACATAAAGGCAGATAGCAATCAGAATAAAATGTCCGCGTAGCTCAATTGGTAGAGCAACTTATTCCGGAATGAGGGGACCCGGGTTCGAATCCTGGCGCGGATAAAAATGACGGAGAAATTCACTTCGTTATAATGGCGCCCGAACTATCCGGATGACCCGACCGTTCACAATCTCGCAATGGTGTGATGTTATTTCCACACCGTGAGATAGGAAAAATAAGAGCAGCACTTCGAAAAAAAAAAAAAGAAAAAAAGAAGGGGGAGATGATGTAACGTACCAGGAGATGTGACGTACCTGCCAGAAGGACGCACACGACATAAAGGCAGATAGCAATCAGAATAAAATGTCCGCGTAGCTCAATTGGTAGAGCAACTTATTCCGGAATGAGGGGACCCGGGTTCGAATCCTGGCGCGGATAAAAATGACGGAGAAATTCACTTCGTTATAGGACATTAGATTTACTGGCTTCATTTTCTTCTGTTTTTCCCATAAACGTCCATCCCAGACGTGTGTTTATTGCCACCAATCCATTGGAAAGGTGCTCAATTTCACCTGTAAATAACTTCCCTGCGAAGTCAGCTCTTATCAGAAAATGAATTTCCTTCGGATCCTTCTCATACAGACAGTCATGTTCATTGTCGGAAATATCGCTACAGTAAACTCCACGCTTTGTCAGTTCTTTTATGCATTTAGAGTCCTCTAACTTCGGAATGAAAGCACAGATTCTTTTTTGATCCATCACCTCTAATTCGCAAATATAATCGCCGTCAAGATTGCTTAATTGAATCGAATATCTTTTGTGCTTTTCACTTTTTTCTATTCCTCCAAAAAGTCCATGAACGACTTTTTCTTCCCCTTTGCATTTCAACTTCAGTGCTTTAGCGACAAATTCAGTTACACATGATCTCGAGCTACCTGTATCAATAATCCCTCGTACATAACGACTGATGTCATTCTCCTTAATACAAACAATTAAAGTCTATAAATAAACCTCCTTGGAACAGGAATTGTTAGTCAAAACACTGGCTTCCAGAGCTCTATCATTTTCTTTATTAATTTCTGGTTTCTTATCTTTCTCTTCGTGTTTATGAAAACACATAATAGATAGATGTCTATTACCACAGTGTGAGCAGGTAATTTTTACCTTACAAGAACGTGAAACGTGTCCTGGTTTAAGACACCTAAAACAGCATCCCCCTTTTAACAGAATAGATTTTCTTTCCTCCAGAGACAGTTTCGAGCTTCTTCGCACTCAGAGTTTGCGTGCGGCTTGTCACAAAAAACACTAACGAGTTTTTTCTTTTCTTTCAGTTCAGTGCTGAATAGTTCAGCTGCTGTCGGTGTCTTTCCTTTTTCTCTCGAGTCACGTGAGAACTTCCGGCCACAGTCACCTGACCGAGGAGCAAAGGTGGATGGAAAACTGTTATGCCAGTATCTGGTGACCGAAACACTAGCAGCAGTACGCTCCCTGGAGGTCAATTCCTTCCTCAAAAATTCAATCAAATATTTGATGTCATAACTGGCATTGATACTTTGTTTGTTGAATTCTAAGATCAGATCAGGGGGAGCACTTTCAACAGCATCGGACACATAAGATTTCCATATGTGTCTGACAAAACTCCCAGCGACTCTAAACTTCTTATTTGCGTTTGAACATTATCAAACAGCTTTCGAAATGTTCCGATATCACTGGAATTCTTGAGAGGGGAAAGATCAAGCAAGTTACTCATATGTGCATTTATTAACAAATCCTTTCTCCCAAATCGCTCTTCTAACATGTTTACAGCAATGTCGTAATTTTTCGGTGTGATAGCAAATCCTTGTACAGCGTTTATAGCAGTACCTCCTAAGTGAGCTTTAAGGTAATTAAATTTATCTACTTTGTTCAAAGGATCATTCTTATGAATTGCCGATTCAAAGGAATTCCAAAATGTAAGCCATTGACTCACATCCCCGTAAAACTTGGAAATAGATAGCTTCGGCAATTTTATAGTCACAGAGTCCCTCACTCGTTCTTCTTTCGATTCATGTAGCTCGGGGCTCGGACCAAGAGACACGCCATTATTCACAACATTTTGCTTTAATATATGAACTCGTTTGGACGCTCTATATCTCCATGTAGTTATGCTCTCACGATACTCTTCAGCACTTTCTAACTCAGACTGCAAGTCCCCTGGGTCTAAAACATTTTACAGCTCGGAATCAATTAATTTTAGTTCTGTTGATTTTTCATTAAGATGTTCTAAACGTTCTTCAAGATTATCTATATCCACATCAGTTAGTTTAAATTCCGCTTCCAATCGCTTAATAATTTTGGTAACGGAAGTTCTCATCACGCCGCGTTTCTGTCTCAATCTAGCTCTAATTTCTTTGGCCATCTTTTCGTTCGAAACAATATATCAGAATGTCAACAAACGGAAGAATTATCTCGGTTACGAATTCTGTGCTATGTTCAAAATACCTCAACTCAAAATCCCGGCAGGGATGCCATTATTTAACGTGTCGCCGTTCAAATCAATCAGGAATGCACAGTATTGAATAAAAAGTACTTCTTACCTTACATTCAATTTTTGAACGACGGTTCTTGGGTGCCGTGTGTTGAGATCGTTAAATCAATTAACAATAGCAAATTAATCCACATTCCTCCGAAGTTGACACGAATCACTCAAGAGGCAGTAATAAACATCAAACCTACATTTAATACATGACACAGATGGTCGACCGCACACATACTAAAGATACATAATATAAAAAAACCGGCGTTTTCTTCATCGTGAGTTCCATTGTGTTCAAAACACTCGAGTTCTCTTTTCCCACTGGGCGACAGCGCCCTCTATCAGAAACAGTTTTGACAGCTGCTCGGATTTTATTTATATTTTCTCTTCGGGAGCTGTTCCTCTTCCGACAGTTACCCACCTCATGTAGTACCGAAGCTTATTTCTCGTTACCAACGGACTGTCTCCACAAAACTACAAGTAGACAAACCGACTGTGAAATTTGTTGGCTCTGTGACCTTTAACATCCCTATTGTCAACATCCTTAACAAATTTTGTAATAAACATAAATTACATTTCGGGATCCGAACCTCTAACATCTTTAAGAATTTACGTTCTGACGGAGATGTTCTATCAACAGGTGAAAAACATGGTGTATACTGTATTCCTCTACGCCCATAAACCCTAATGAACCAAATTCGAGTTATATTGGCTCCACCTTACGTACAATTTCGGTTCGATCCCGTGAACACCAATATGACATTTCCAGGAAGCTACAACCACGTCTTTAGCTCGCACTGTAACCGTCAATCATTTTGCTCCGTGTTGGAACGAAGTCTCTCATCTCGCTTACACCAAATACAAGAAAGACACCTTGTTTACAGAAGCACTTTTTATAGTATGGTTTAACAAATTATGCTGTAACGATGACCTGCCTTATGCCCTCCCTTTAACCTGGCAACGTCTTATACGTTCACTGGAACCTACATCGTTAGTATGACTTTAATGTTAACCTTAAAATCTATGTTTATTCACATGCACATTACTGTTACCATGGCGACATCACGTGACTATTATAAGGCATATAAGTTGTCACCGCACCACATGTATTCACAGTTGGCTTGACAATGGGCCCCAAGGGGTGACCCAAAAGATCTCGCCTCATGTAATTTTATCATTGTAACTGTAACATACTGGTTCTAATTGTAGTAAATTTTCATTTCATCTTGCAACTGGTGTGTTGTGGTCTTAATGAAGTTTTATCGTGTTATAGACAGCATTACAACCTAATATATTTGTGACCTCTGGGACGAGTTGGAGCGTCGACTTAAGGCGTGCCCTCCACCGTCCGAAATCGGTGAAGGAACTGACCTGTCTTCTCCAAGCCGAATGGAAGAAAATACCGCTAGCCGTCGTACAACGCCTGGTTGAGAGTATGCCTCGTAGGGTCGCAGCTGTAATCGCCGCTCGTGGAGGCTCCACCAACTATTGAAGGTGAATAAACTTCATTTTCCTTTGCTATCACAGGTGTCCAATTACTTGTTGGTAGATAGTGTAGCTCATCGGTGTATTTTCTTCCATTAAAAGTATTTATACAACACGAAATCCCCATTGGGAAAAGTAAAACAAAGCTGCTAATCATGATGGCTTCCAAAAATACGTATGACGAATGCATCAGAAAAAAGCTACGTTTTAGGAGAAAATCATATTTCTGACGTTTCCTTTACGATTTTGCGCTATTTGATGTCTTTAGTGAGAAGCACAACTATACGGTTTAAACAGTCGCATATATGACATCGTTTCATGTCCCATCGAATAAGACGTATTGCAGCCCAAAACACAAGAAACGGAATGTCTGTGAACCTGCTTAAAGGAACACTGCTAAAACACAGTTTTCTGTTTCGATAATATGAAATGTAAACACTTGTGACTAACGAGGTAGCCTCCTTAGGATGACGTAGTCAAATCAACTTGTTGTGTGTCGTGATCTTATCAACTGGACTGGAAAGAGGAAAACTTAAGAGAAGTGTTCAACTGGCTGAAGCTAAACAAAAACATTATTACGTAAAACGTCTGAATATCATGTCCAAATGGTTGACCATTTCGTCGACAGATTATTACGTTTTCAATTTTGTACCTTCTTTCACTTTTTGTTTTTATTTAAAAACAGTTGTTATCGTTTACTTAAAAGGAAAGCAGACATGTATCCAAGCTCTTATTAAATGAAGTACACCATTTGCAATGATTGAATTGCTTAAAAAATTATGCAGGTCTATTTTTGGGCCATACATCCGCTTCATTCAGTTTCTGTACGAGTTCGACTTCGAATATATCGTGACTCTGTTTTATATTCCGCATCGCAATTTTAGTGTAGTTCGGAAGGCCGCAGCAGAAAATATATTCGCGGCAATAGTACGGAAAGCAGACAGCCTCAATGACTGCGAGGATCCTTATGTAGCAACGCTCATCATGAAGAGCATTTTGAGACTTTACGAATTGTGCGGGGTCTTTGAGCGTGATAGAGGACACTTTGAAGTCATGCGGCAAATTGTAAGCCATAAACTTCTTAATGTGTGTTTTCGGCTTAAAATTACAGATGTAGGAACCGTAAGTCGAATTTTAAAGAACTGCCATGCTCTTGCAGCTTTAAGTCAGGATTGGAGTCCATTTTGTGCTGTGTTCAAAATGCGAGAAGAGTTGGAAAAGGAGCTTCAGCGGAAGACAATTTACGACTACTGTAGTTATATATTGAACCAGTCCAGAATCGCCAAGCTCACGTTCAAAGGTCGCAGGGTTGCAGACAAACTGTTAAGAATTACTACATTGAATTTGGAACGACACAATAAGCTCACGCTTCTATATTATTTCATTCTCAAACGAGAACCTGAAGTGGTGCTTGCCTTGTTACAATATGGAGCTAGGTTAGTAGATATACTGAGCATGCTCATACAGATTTTTATGAATGATACCAGATTCCTCAGAAACTTCTTTTTACTTTCTTAAATTTGAAAGATACAATAGAGCCCGTTTAACCATTTAAGAGGCCGATGCACCAGAAACAAATAGCACACAAACTTTACTCAGCTCCCCACACGGAAATGTCCACCACTCAGCAGCTGTGTTATACGAAAGCTGCGACAAAACAATTCCTTTGCCCTTCTTACTTCAGCAGTACAGACAATATACTTGTAGCTTTTGATAAGATCGCGCGTGTATAGTTCTCTGCTTTCTGCTGCATTACCTAAGACATGATGGAAAAGGGCTTGTCCTCTGATAAGGACAAATGCCACTGAATAGTAACAAATGTCTCAGACATCTCGCTTTTCGTATGTTAATCGACATTGTTGTAGCCCGTTTAGCAGGAGATCATTAGAAAGGATTAGTGTCAATCATCCTCCTAAATAATCACTTTGACAAGTAAATTGGTAATTTAGAGAGATAAATAAAGTGCTTATTTAGTGCCAATCATTCCCCTAAATAGATTGGAAAGCTAAGGGCAAAGTAACGCTCTCTGATGCACAGGGTTACTCATTCCAGCAGCGTTCGGCACACTTCTTAGACAAAGAATATATTCGTTTGAGCTTATTTCAACCCATTTTGGTAACCTGTAGTTAAATCGTTACAGCCTGGTAAAGGGTTAAAACGAACCCATATTTGGCGAGATCCCGGATTTAACAAGCAAGAGAGCATTTTTTGTTTGATACAATGGTAAGTCAAAGCATACTTGATCGTTTTTAACGAACAAAATGAAACGAAATCTCGGATTTAACGAGGGAAAGAAGAACTAAGATCATCACTTTTAACCAGAGAAGTAACAAAATTTAATGAAATTCCAAATTTTAACGAAGCAGACTGCCTATTTTTGTCCCACGGAGCATCCTGGTGCCAACATTTCCTCAGGTAAACAACGCACACGCAACCGGCCGTCCACATGGCGCAACCGGAAACGAGATTCATTGGACCAGGCTACTTTCTTCCAATCATTCAAGCTCCAGTTTTGCTGCTCGCGTGCTCATTGTAGGTGCTGTCGACGGTGAATAGAGGTTATCAGGGGCACTCGGAGTGGCCTATGGCTACACAAATGGCAATGAATCACTCGAAGGCACTCGGAGTGGCCTATGGCTACACAGATGGCAATGAATCACTCGAAGGCACTTGGAATGGCCTACGGCTACACGATTGGCAATGAATTTCAGCAGAGTTTTGTGCATTGTGTGTTGCGACATATTATTCTCGTCACCAGCATTTGAATTACCGACGAGTTGCGCTACAGTATCTCTTCTGTTGTCTCGTACCATACGAATTAGCCTTCGCTGCCTCTAGAATTGACGGGCCATAATAATCCGACACCATGCTGGCCGTTAGTGGGTTTGCCTTCTCGGACCACTTTTTGAATGTACTAATGACAGCTGAGCATAGCCTCCTTACAATCATTGCCGTGTCGGAAATGTGCTGACCCAGTTGTCTGGCCAGATTTGGTCTTTGTTAAACTCGCTTAAGTCCGCTGCCTTTTACCTCTGAAGTCCAAGAATAACACTTATTAACAGAGCTCAGTATCAGGCGTTATTTATTCCGTTTCATGACTTTCGCTCGCGCAGTCGTTTACCTGCAGTTGCTTCGCCACGCTGGCCATAATGCTTTAGCTTCTTCGGTGCCTACGCTGAGATGCTGGTTTATCAGGTACTCTTGCGCTTGTCATATAAATGGAATACTGCAACATGTAAGATGGCACGTGATCGCTGTGTGGGATATGAATCAGGCAGACTAATTCATCAGGAATCACTGTTCGATTGACGGTCAGAATGGGCAAAACAAGTGATCTGAGCTACTTTGAACGTGCCATAAGCTCCATGCATGCCGGTTCGAGCATCTCCCAAACAGCCACCTTCTTTGGCTTTGCACACAAAACTGTAGCACAGGTTTACCACGAATTGTGTGACAGGCAATCAACTTTCAGCAATTGGCGACCCTGTAGAAGAAAACAGCCGGTGAATCAGAGCGATCAAGTGACACTTTCTAGAATAGTCCAAGGAAACAGACTCCAAGGAAACAGACTGGTCACACTGCAGGATTCAACATTGGTGTGCCGTAGGCCATCTTTGAATACACCACGTGCCCATGTCACAAATTGGGTGCAATGCACGACGTCCATGTCGCTAGCTTCCTTTAATCCCTCTCATTCAGCATCTACTTTCGTTCACAGGCTCCCCGATTGCTAGAAGGGGTTCTGCGTTTTGCACCATTCACGATTTACCCTTACTACGGTAAAGTGAAGTATGCCGGCCGTTTGTGCTTAGCGTCAACTATTTTGCTACGTTCAAAGTCGCTTAGATCACTCGTTTTACCCATTCCAATCTTCGATCGAACACGAACTGTTGGTCAAAGTGCTGATCCACCTTATTTATACCTCTCACCGAGTTCACGTGCCACCTTTCGTGATGGAGTCAGCCATTTATGTGACGAATGCGGGTGTACCTAATAAACTGTCATCTCAGCGTAGATGTAATACGATAATGTTTCCAATAAAACTGCCAAGCAAAGTTCATAGTCCTATGCCCTATTACATGTATTGGCGCATATGTACACACACACATACAGGACATTAATTTGGCCAGTATTCATTGTGGTTACGATCTGCAGCATTTTATTGTGTTCCAAAGAAATCTGACAGTGCACATACATTTCAAAACGCTTTTGCTGGCCGTACTACCTCCTATGATCTGCTGTCCAGAACAGAATTTTGATATTTCCATTGGCTGATCCCTTGGAAACCAAATATTCTCATCAAGGATCGATTCTACTCCCTGGTACCATATCGATTTTGTTTTCTTCTCTACGTTTCATGTTTCGTTTTCTTTACCTCGAGATGCTCAATTTTTCCTTTTGCAGAGTATAACGCACTATGTGGCAAGGCGTAGAGGACGCACTATTGAGGTAACGCATGAGTCAAATGGAAAATGAAGCAGCTGTAATCCCACCACCTGTAAAAATGATGTTACAAGAGGTCATAAAATTACATGATTAGTCTTAAAATTGATATTTGCCTCATTTCAAGAATTTTCCGAGTACCGTTGGGAGAATAAAACATTTTTATTTACGCTATGTGAACAAAATGATCTCTTAGGATAGACTCTGTGGGATTCACGTATTAACTTTACGTAAGCGCATACACACGCTCGTATCAGAATTATATGACCACCTACCTAATAATGAGAATAACCACCCTTGGCCCGGATGACAGAGGCGAGACGGCGTGGCATTTACGCAATGATGCCCTGGAAGTTTGCCGAGGCACACGTGCCCATTCGGACTGCTGCAGAACACGGAGGTCTCGGAGATGACGTGGTTGTGGGTCGGCACGTCGAACCTGTCGATCCAAATAGTGCTCTATGGGATTGAAGTCGGGCGATTTCGCCGGCCAAGGAAAAATGGAGACATTGTCGTCATCTTCCTGGAACCAGTCACGCACTCCTTTAGCGACGTGGCAAGACGCATTGTCCTGTTGCTAGGCACCATCACTTGCAGGATAAACATCCAACATGAGAGGGTGCATGTTGCCAGCGATGATGGAGAGGTAGCCATTGGCGTTCAGGGACCCATCCAGTTGTACCAGCGGTCCCACAGGTCATACCAGGAAAACATCCCACAGACATGCACACTGCCACCGCTGGCCTGTATTTGACCGACAAGTGTGTCCGAGTGTTGGTTCTTGGGTGTCTGATGCCGTATCCACCACCGCCCGTCACTTCTGTGGAGTAAAAAACCAGATTCGTCGGAGAGGACAACCTTTTCCCACTCTTCCACTGTCCAATGACGGTAGTCCCATACGAACTGCAGGCGTCGTTGCCGATGGACGTGGGTTATAATGGGCGCCTTGACGCAGCGTACACTCCAGAGACCCAAGCGCAACAAGGTTCGCTCTACCTTTGTCGGGGACACGTATCTGGGTGCCCCAATGTTCATTTGCGCGGACAATTGCTGCACTGTTGCGCGTCGATTGCCTTTCACTAGTCGACTGAGGCGACGTTGTCCTCTGGCGTCGTTGGCCTTTGGGGCTGCAGAGTTATGACGTAGTGAGGTACTCGGTGTGCCAGCGGTCCATTCTAGGTTACATCCGTACTATAGCCCATGGCGAACAGCTCACGAAGTCTACTGTTTCTGATATGCTTCCACCCTTGGCGCGGTAGCCGATGATCATTCTTTCATTCTTTTTTGAACGTCCATCAGAGCATTACTTCTGCCCATTATGCTCACATCCGCACTATCGCTCATCCGTCCTGACCGACCGCGTGTATCTCCTTATGGTCGACCTTGGCACGTGAACCCTGTGACGAGCCTGGGCGGGTACACTTTGACTCCTGGGGTGGTCATATTATTCTGATACGACTGTACATACGTGGATATCTATCTATCTATCTATCTATCTATCTATCTATCTATCTATCTATCTATCTATCTATCTATCTATCTATCTATCTACACAGTCGATTCACATTATTGTGACAACCTCCTATTTTTGGCGTCAACAGCGCGTAGCTAATGAATACGTGTCGTCAGCTGGCTTGGAGGGTATATAAGGTGTGCTGTAGGCATCCTGAAAACATATCCCTTGTTGCTGTCATGGGTAAAAGGAGCGATTTATCAGATTTTCAAAAAGGGATGATTATCGGCTTTTGCGGAAAGGGTGGCAGTATTTCTGAAACAGCGCAGTTTGTGAATTGTTCGCGTGCTGCTGCGGTTAAAGTGTTTTATGATTGGGAAAATGACACCATTGCGAATAAGCGACATGGAAACTGCGAACGTCAGCTTCGAGGGTGCGCGAAGGCCGATCAACACGCAACAATGGAGCAACTCACTAGCAGAAAGAATCAGGGGGCTACCGGAAGTGTGTCTAAAACGATAGTTCAGGGAATCCTGCTGCGTATGGTGCTCCGATGCAGGCGGATGGTCACTGCACCTATGCTAACGAAGGTGCATCGGCAGAAAAGGCTTACATTTGTACGACAGTATCGGAATTGAACCACCGCTGATTGGCAAAAAATTGCCATCTCCGATGAGTCACGTTTTCTGCTTCATCGAACGGATGGACGTTGGCGTATAAGGCGAGAAACATCGGAGAACACTCTTCAACCATTGTTGGAAGAACACTAGCTGGTGAGGTCAGCGTTATGGTCTGGGGAATGTTTTCGTGGCATTCTCTGGGTCCACTCATACGTGTGGAAGGCACTAGGATCGAATTCGTTATGAATCCATCGTTGCAGACTATGTACACCCATACATACTGATTGTCTTCCCTGGTACTGATGGGATCTCCCAGGACCACAATGCGACGTGTCACACAGCTAGAAATGTCCGAGAGTGATTGGAAGAGCACAATGAAGACTTCAAAGTACCTCCCTGGCCCCTTAATTCTTCAGATTTAAACACAATTGAGCATCTCTGGGAGCATCTTGATGATGTTGTTCGCCCTGTGGATTCTCCACCAAGCATACTCCAGCAGCTGTCAGATACACTTCAGTCAGCATGGCTCCACATACATGTGAACACCTTCCAGTACCTTATTGAGTCACTCCCAGCCCGTCTAGGTGCTGTCCGCGCTGCACACGAGAGTTACTCTGGATATCAACTAGTGGTCACAATTATGTGGCTCGACCGTGTGTGTGTGTGTGTGAATTATGACCTTTGGAACAATACCAGTAAATTTTAATTTTCTCACATTCGATTATGCCCAAATTACAAACTTTGAAAAAAAAAAAAAAAAGACGAAGCACCCGGAGAATGTCGTCTGACCCTGATGAAACTCAGCTATCAAGTACCTCAGGTTCGAATATGCAAATGATTAAAAAACGCCTAATGACAAAATAGTTGCCCTCCCCATCGCATGTGAACCGCGAATCGAGTTGGATATATCAAGAGCAGAGCTCGTACTCAGGGACAATTGTGACAGTGGACAGCGGTTGCGGTAACCTCAATGGACTGTGAGGAGGCCTCGACGTCAGATCCGTGCAGTTGAGTGAGTTTGAGGGAGGACATATAATTAGACTGAGAGAGGCCAATTGGTCACGTCGCGGCATCTCCAGTCATTTGGGCCGCAGAGACGCGACGAGCGGATGACGTTGGTACCAATGGGTTGAGGAGGGCACAGCCCAGCTGCACGCGGGCAGTGGATGTCCGAGATCAACGACAGAATGCGAGAATCGATCGATTGTGGGTGCCGAACAAAGAAAACCGAATTCGTCGCTCTCAACCGTTTGTGGTCATGTCGCGTCGTCTACAGGTACAGATGTGGGTATCCGGACCGTTGCCAGGCGACCTGTTGCACTGATACTGCATTCGAGGAGGCCACTTCACCGCCAACCACTGACCAGCAGGCATCGCCGACACCGGTTGCAGTGGTGTCAAGCCCGATCAACGTGAGATAGTGCCTAGTGGAGTTGCGTTGTCTTCAGTGATCAGTTACGGTTTGCACTTGACGCTGACGACCAACTCATAAGCGTCCGGAGACCAGCCGGCCAGCGCAGAAATCCTGCATAAACTTTGGAACGGCACACGGCTGGCACGCCGGGAGTGACTGTCTAGGTAGCCATTTCCTACGATAGCTGGACACCCTTGGTAGTCCTTCGTACCACCCTCACGGCTCAGCGGTACGTCAATGACATTCTACCACCTGTTGTGTTTCAATTCCTACTGCAGAATCACCGAGCAATTTTTCAACAGGATAATGTCTGGCCACACATCCAGGCCTGCCTCTGTAATGTCGATACCCTTCCATGTCCAGCCCGATCCCCCGACCTCTCACCGATCGAACATGTTTGGGATATGATGGGACGCCACCTACGCCCATCCCGTAATATCGGCGAACTGGCCCGCAATTCAGACATCATCTGGCATGCTATACCGCAGGACAGTATTCGTAAACTGTGGGAGTCTATGCCACATCAGGTAACCGCTTGTATCCGAGCTAGAAGTGGTGGTACAACATACTGCCTTGTTCCACTACTTTAGCTGTTTTATCCGAATAAGTGGCTCAACTGCTCTGAAATTGCAATCATTTTCTTTCCTAAACGTGTATATTGCACATACCAATTTTCATCTCGATTGGATGATGCCTCCTAGGTACTTCGTTTTTGTTTTTCGCTTTTTTGTGACAAAGAGTGTTGCCTTAAAATTTCAGGAAAACATATTTCTAATTTTCCGTTACTTAAACTATACGATTTTGTTACTTAAGCTAGAGGAAGTTATTTGAATTGTCCTTCTCTGCTGTATGTGTGTGTGTGTGCAATCTTTCGCGTTCAGGTTTTTCAAATCTCTGACTAACCAAAGTTTTCTACCTTATTTTAATTTTTTAATGTTTTTTTTAATTTCCTTCAGTTTTCTCTTTCACTGTTAATAATTTCTTTCTATATATCATTATTATCAACCATTATCAATACACTGCTGGATGAAGGTCTCCCAAAGTTTCTTCTACAACTGTCTATCTTGAGCCAGTCTCCTCCATGTCACTCCGATATGTTTCGAATGTTATCCGCTCGTCCATCACATGGTCTTGTTCTGCGTGTTTTTTGCCCCTTGGAATCCCATCTAGTACAATAGTTATTCGGCGATGGTCAGTTCCAGCAATATGTGAAGCCCATTGCTATTCCAGGGATTTTATTTTGATCATGATGCCATCAACTTTTGTCATTCCTATAATCCACGCATTCCTCTTCCTATATCTTTCCTGGTTGTACATCTTTCTATGCTTCCTTAAGTTTGCAGAATTTGAGCATCTTCCTTAGTTAAAGTCCATGTAAGGACTGGCTCCATAAGTAAGAACTGGAAGGATTCATTGACTAAGAATTTTTCTTTTAAGACATAATGGCTTTTGAAGATTGCATGATTTCTTACAAAAGCTCTCCAATTAAGTTTTATACGCCTATTAATTTCTTCTTCAATGTGGCTCTTGCTTGATAACTCTTGCATAATGTGAACTCAAGCACCGGCTACTTCTAGATTTGCTCCATCAACCACTCTGAAGATTGCTCGGAATCTTCACACATATATATACCTGCAGCTGACCGCTATCATATCGCACTGTGAGATTGAGGGAAAATTTTGCAGAGGGAGAGAACTGACTTTGAGAAAGGAGAGATTGTTGGGTGTTATATTAGTGGGTTGCCCATTAGAGAAACCGAGAGGCGTTTAAACATACCCAAGTCAACTGTTTTGGATGCACTGAATAAGTGGGAGACACATGGCGTGCCTGAAGCAGCAAAACGTACCGGCAGACCAAAGAAAACCAGTGATAGAGGACGTCGAAGTTTCAGGGAGTCGTTACAGCTAATCGACGGAGTACTGTACAAGACTACAGTGTACAGGATGAGTAAAAATGCTGAAACCTCGGTATGTATACGTAGCATTCGCAGATAACTTCATTCCATGGGTTACCGTGGTCATGCGGCTGCTCATAAGCCTTTCACCTCTACTCGGAATCTTTCTGATGGAGCAATAATTAAGTACCCCACAAATGTCATGATATACAAAGGAAATAATTTTAGACAAAAATGCTATAAAATTAAAATTAAAATACCGTTTTGACTAAGAAAGTGAATTTTTGTTTTCCTTTTACAGTGTAAGAGACAGCTGTTACGTCTATGACTATAGAGATATCGGAGAAGTGTCGCGTGTTCTTATCGCACATCCTGTGGAGTTTCTATGTCTTAATCTCCTCGAAGAAAAGGATGAATTCAAGTCAATAGATGTACATTCACCAGACGAGTTGTCAGTTTTTGAAGAAAAGGTAACAACCTGCTGCCGAACCGTATCCATTGTACTGCGCTCAAGCCGTGACTTCTTCAGCGTTTCTGGAATGCAACTCCAAAAATTCCTGGACAGCGTTTTCCCCAGTAACAAGTTTGCTATGACCGAGCCCGACACACTGAAGTTCAAGTGCAAAATCGTTATCAGGCACCTTTCTGAACATAAATTGGAACTTACCCGTCGGAATCTATGAGTTAGGTCTGCCCGAAGATCTGGAAGACTACTTGAATCTTATCCAAGATTGAAATTCACTTTAAATATTGTTTTCTGCATTCTAAATAAACTGGGGATGAGAAATTAGAACTTTACCTTGAGTAACTGTATTTGAATCGTAAGAAGATAATAATCAAATTCCAGGTTTAGTTAAAAGTGATTTACTAGCAAGATAAGGACATTTCATTTCAGAGCTCTTATTTTATTCTAGGATGGCTTTGTTGGAAGAATCAAGGTAAATCATTGAAATTATGGATTCCAGCCAAGATCATCTCGTCAACCCTTTGAGAGTCAGTGACGCATCTAGTGCGTGAAGCTTTCCTTTACCCAGTGTCAGCGACGCGTCTAGCGCGTGCAACTTTACTTTCTTATACAAAGTGTCCCCGATGCGTCTAGAGCGTACAGCTTTCCTTTACCCAGTGTCATCACTAGATTTCCAAGGTGCAGCTTTCCTTTACCCAGTGTCACGTCTGGACCGTGTAGCTTTCCATTACCCAGTGTCAGCAACGCGTCTAGCGCGCGTAGTTTCTCCAACTTCGTGTAATGTAGCTTTGTCTATGACACTGGACTCATTTTCCCAGAACGCTACGACAGCATCACAACAACACTGAAACGCAAAACGTGAAAAGAACAGTAAGGAAATGGTTAGATTATACTCTCACTTTAAATTTCAGAGCAAGGGATGAGTTGAGCGAAGACCTTATATTCACCCTCAAAATATACTTCATAACAATGTCTTCCAACATGCCCTCAACACCAGGATGGTTCCTCCAATGGGATTTTAATTCGGTACGGAATTTCGGATCACCAGCTGCTGCAACATAAACGACACGAAAGACTCTTTTGTTTTGTCCAGTGAAAGTCCTTTTAATTCTCAGGAGATCTAATATCAAAATGTTAGATTTGCTGCCTGGTGTCTACCATCAGTCAGCGAATCACGGACACGGGAAAAACGATATCATACAACTAGAGCGAATGAAACTCTCCAAGGATGTAACACGCACTCTTCACGTTGCGAAGCAAAGCTTGGGACACAAATTGTATATCCCAAAATGTTCCATGATTTCGGAGTGATTATTGTTAATTTATTGGGAGTTTACTCCGGTATAGTAGGTGACAGCTCAGAACCTCAAGCTTATCATAGTCGGAAGTTTTTTAATTTGTTGAAAGGAGTAGTAGTCTGTTCCAAGGTACCAATGATGATGATGACCGGTAGAAGACGTAAGTAGTAGAATAGACCTTTGCTCTCATTTCCCCCAGTGGCTGCATGTTCTAGTTGGGGGTAGCATGTCCCTTTCTCATTTTGAGTCTGGATTTTCTAAACATGTGCACCTTGGTAGGAATTTCTACAAATGAAATATTCACAGACAATCATTTTAATTGGAATTTAGATTAAAATTTAAAATAATCTAAAATTAAATTTCTGTCACTTCAACGAAAACGCTGTACTAGTTTTAAGCAGGATTTATACGAAATATCTAATTTTACCTCCTTGCATGTCGGTTTTAAGAATTAGTAACTGGCATCTCCATTATGTGTTTCGTACGTAGTGTACCTTCTTGGACATGCTGTCCGCTGACCCCATTTTGACCTTTTTGGCATCTGAATTCAAGCGGAATCCCCGATACCATTTAGGTGAAACACAATGCGTAATTTATCCGCAACCTTGAGCACCAAAGTCCTATAAGGGATAGGAAATCAGACCATGATTTTTGTTATAATCTCTAGGCGACTTAATTTAGACAACACGCATCAGCGCTGGGTCGCTCTTATTCAGTACGAAGCTACAGCTGCAAGTGTGTTTCAGTTGAATTATATCTCAGCAAAGCGTCACAACTGAAAGCTTAATCGGTAAGCAGGAAACTTATCAAACTCAGGAGCTTGTGGTAGAAGCGGTTGAAGAATCTAAAAGCGTCATCAACAGGCTATGGAGGCGTTTCCAGGAAACCGGAACAGTACAAAGAAGAACAAGGTAGTGTCTGCCAACAATGACAACACAGCCCAAGACGACCGGTATTTGAATTTGCTGGCTCGTAGGAACCGCTGATGAAATGCAATTGAACTGGAACGCCTGTTTACTGCAGACACTGAATGACGCGTGTCCACACAAATCATATGCAACTGTCTTCGCCAAAGATTACTGCATGCCCGACGACAGATAATGTAGAACAAGCACAGATTGAGCTGAAGACTATCATATTGGGGACCGTGAGCGTGTGCGTTATGTTCTTCTTACGGGTGAAATTTGTTCAGCCTGCAATCCAACGATCGTCGCGCCCTTCTTTGGCCTGAATGAGCAACACAGAATAATTCAGCCTTTATACAGGAAAGAGAGGCCTTCGGTGATGGTAGATGGAATCCTCGATTGGGAATTGGTTGTATTTCTGACAGCTGCGTAATCCGTAATTGACCACTGATAAGGGTCAGATATCGAGATGTGATCCTGCGACTTGGGGTTGGGCCCTATGCCGCAGCAGTTGAGGTTAGGCACTTCTTCACTGATGACAATGCACGCTCGCATCGAGCACAGCTGGTGGGAAACATATTTCATGAAAAAGGCATGGAATGCTTGGACTGGCTTTTGCCGCCTCCGGATCTCAACCCCATTCAGCACGCGCGTGATGTACTGGGAAAACGTGTTGCAGCTCTTTCGTTCCTTCACATGGCGCTTCAGCAGATGGAACATGTTTTTAATGAGAAGCAGTGAAGAATCCCTTAAGAACTGCTGGATAATTTTATCCTTTTGGTGCCTTACCGATCTTTAGAGGCAGTTGGACTGTCACGGTATTTCCGTCAATATGCTCAAATACCTTGAGCGTTGTCATTCTTCATGCTCCAATTGTCTCACATTAATGTTTTTGATTCCAATCCATCGTGTGTCTATCCATGCACTGTTGCTACATATCCTATCCCTTATTTCCCCTAATTTTTTGAGCAGTGCGTTTTCATGTACAGTGCTTTTGCAATGACCGATAAAAATATCCTTTCTAAAAAATGCATGAAATTCTGGATCAAGCGGTCGTTTCTAAATTGCAGTGCTCGTCATAGAAAATGCCATACCATGTAAAGGAATGCACAAAGTGAGCCGAAACTTACCACACATGCAGACAAGAAGGTGAAAAAGAAGTGATTTAATTTCTGAGGGATTATGTGAATGCGTTGGGCGAGGAAACAGTGTAGTGTGATCTGAGCCAGAAGGTGTTATGACTGCCATGCTGGTCTGTACATTCGGAAACACCGTGTGGAATTGAATGGAAAACACTTTGGAAGGTGTCCTGAGCTATCGATGATTATACATTACTAATGATTATATTGATTCTATGCATCACATTTGTTTAGTTGGAGGTTTAATGACCACCGTGAGCAACTCAATGGGCTATAATCAGCCGCCCGTGACTGATTTAGGGTAACTAGTTCCTGGTAAGGGAGAGAGCCAGATGCCGTACCGAAAACACAACACCCATGCCTCACTGGGATTCGAACCCGGACGAATGGTCAAGAGCCACCTCTTAGACCACTGCTCCACCGGAACGGCATCGTTTGCCTGTGTCCGCAGTTAATCAGCATTGGGAACGGGGCTTACAGTGGCGTTAAGTTGTCTTCTAATGACGTCCCACATATTCTCTATTGCGGAGAAGTCGGGGATTTCTGCTGACCTGGGAAGCACATGTACACCTTGTAGGCATTATCTGCTGATTTCGGCAGTGTGTGGGCAAGCATTATCTTGTTGAAACACTGGGCATCAGGGACATAACGGAGATACGGCAACAAAACGGGCTGCAGAACTTCATCCACGCATCGTTGTGCTGTCATTGTACCGATAATGCGTACGAACGGTTAACGGCTGTTGGAATTCATAGCGCTCCAAACAATGACACGAGACTGAGGAGCCGTACGAAGCTCATGGTTGGCAGCGAGATCATCCTCCCGACCATGCAGTTTCCAGACTCTCAAGTAGCGATCGTCAGCTTTGAGAAAGAAGCGAGACTCGTTGCATTCGTACCGCCATACGCATGTCTTACGACATCACTGTTATCTTACCCGACAGTGTGCTGCGGTAAGTGGCAGTCGTCGCGATGACTGGTAGGACCATAATCCTATCTCAGCCAATCTGCGATTCGCAATCAGTGTCAATACGAGGATGTCCATAGCTGCCTGTACACCTCATCGAATGTCGTCTTCTGTGGATTGTGGGACTGCTACGGCTTAGCGTCAAAATGCGACGATCAAAGTGTTCGGTTGTCCATCTATGTGCACCAGTACCACTACGTTGGCACACGTTACCTTCCTCCAACCACTGTCGTCACATTCGGCAGGCAGTTGTAGTATCCCGATGGATTCCGAAGTGCTGCGACGCAGAGACAAACCAGTCATACCTAAGCCTATGATGAAGCCTCTGTTAAAAGAGTCCACACGATGGTAGGATTTCTGATGACGTCACTGCATTCTCACTCCTTACACGTGCTTTCTTCACCGATA
This sequence comes from Macrothele yani, assembly GCA_039090855.1. Classification (NCBI taxonomy): domain Eukaryota; kingdom Metazoa; phylum Arthropoda; class Arachnida; order Araneae; family Macrothelidae; genus Macrothele; species Macrothele yani. Next base: position 101,794,261 of record CM077028.1, read on the forward strand.
TCACTGCGATGCACGCCCAAGTGAGGAAGACCAAACTTAGATACGCTGAGAAGTTTCGCCCTTTTACCTCCCTTGTCTGTCACATGATTGGTTCACAACTGCTATCATTTATACATGCCCAAACTATCGACACATGCCAAGATCGTATACAAAACACAAGGCCATGACATCTGAGAAATGAGTTCCCTCCGTTTTGCGACGTCATTCTCACGTTAAACGAACTGATAGGTTAGTGTCGTGTTTGATGTCACACACGAAAGCGTTGGAAACCAATCGAAGGCTTTGGTTTCAGTGTGACGTCACTAAAAGAGGGAACTCGTCTATTCTAATGTCATCGCTTTGTGCTTTCTAGACGGCCTTGCACATACCAACTAATTTTCTTGGCGCTCCGACAATTACTTCCTGGTGTGGCATTTTCTTTGTCGAGTAGTGTATAACTTTTTGAGTTGATCATGTGGAATAAAAATGCTTTTGGCAACTGAAGTGGACTTCTTCAGATGATGTCGCACGTGAAGACAGCGGGTATAGTGTAAAAGCCATTTGAAGGTAGCGGAATTAGAATCCTTCTGCTCTGGAGTCGAATGCTTTTCCAATTAAGCTATACCGACGAAGTTTAGCTCTGCAAATTTGCCGTCTTGACATGTATCCAACCACTTAGGTAGATACGTCACACGAGCTGAGTGCCGAGGCTGTTTCTGACAAACTCGTCTTCAGGGAGGAAAGAAATTACGGTAAGAGGCATTCCAACCTGAACGCTTTCGCAATATTGTTGCGTAAAATGTCTTATCATCTAATCCCGATAGTTCACCAAAACAAAAATATTGTGTTTATTGCGTTTCTACTTTTCCAAAGTCATTCACTTTCTGTTTCTTATTTCTGATTTTTTAGGCTGTCGGAGAGCAGATGCTTCCTGTAGAAATAAGTACACATTTTACAATGGTTGAATTTCTTAAAAAATTATGCCTGACACTTTTCGCGCATTGCATCCGTTTTTTTCAGTTCCTGTATGAATCTGAATTCGAGGAAATCTTGATGTTAATTTATTCAGCATATCTTCCTTTCCGCATTATTCCTAATAGAAATATTTCAGACTTTTTCGCTAGCTGCTGTATATCTTTTCAACAGTTAACTATTTTGCTTAACAAAGTGCGCAAGATTGCGGAAAAACCTCTGTTTGCAGCTATAGTGCAAAAATCAGACAGCCTGAAAGACTGCGAGGAGCCTGACATAGCAAACCGCATCATGAAGGACATTTTGAAACTTTATCAATTCTATCGATTCGTTGAGAGTGATGAAGGAACATGTTATAAGCCATAAACTTCCTGAAGTAAGTTTCCGGCATAAAATTACAGACACGGAAACTACAAGTCGGATTTTGAAGTACTGTCATCATCTCACAAACTTAAGTCAAGACTGGAGTCCATTCTTTCTTGCCCTCAAAATGCGAACAGAGTTGGAGAAGGAGCTTCAACGAAAGACAATTCACGACTATTGTAGTTATACACTGCACCAAGCCAGAGATGCAAAATTAAGATTCAAAGGTCGTAGAGTTACAGACGACTTGCTAAGGATTACTGCTCTGGATTACGCCGGACATAATAAGCTAACAGTTCTATATTATTTCATTGTTAAGGGAGAACCCGAAGTGGTGCTTGCCTTGTTGCAATACGGAGCTAGGTTAGTAAACATACTCATTTCTCTCAAAGTGTGTAAGAATGATGCTATAGAAGAATTCTCTTGTTAATTTTTTCATTTGAAGCTGCGACGGAATCTTACTTTCGTCGTGGAATTTAACTATATTCATTGGGCTATATTTTGTGTATTTTCTGTAAGCTCAGGAATTTGCAAGTATATTATACATATTATCACATATTAATTTCAAAGTGTATATTCCGAGCTTGGAAGCACGGCAGATATTTATTCCTCATGCTTCAAAAAGCAAAATGGGAAAAAATCATATGAATAGAGAGAAGAGTATTTACAAGAGCAGATTCTAGGAATTACGTCATGTAGGTAAGTTCTCAAATATTTCGAGAACTTAAGAACAACGCAGAAACAAAAGTATTTTGTAAAAATAATTCTTCTAAACCGAAAGTAAGACATTTTTATGAGCTAGAGAAGGCACATTGAAAGTTTTTAATTGTTTAGATTTGCAGCTCGAGGTGTGGGGATTTTGTTTAGATTTTTTAGCCTGAGGTAAATAGTAAAATAATATTTAACTTGATATTTGATTATGGTTCAAACAAATACCCTAACATAAACTACTATGTAAGGCACTAATCTGCCTATAGGTTAACGCTTAGAATAAAATGGCTTTACCGTAAAGTTTATTGAATTCTCTTAGCTGAATTGCTTTAGGTTGAATCCCGGATAACTCAAAAAGTTAATAGCTGAAAAAACAGAACATAAAAACCGCATTTGAAGAATACGTTCAGGAATTCAGTCAAAACAAGGTCTACTTACAGATTTCCATTTTATATCTGTCTGCTTGTCACTTCATAATCCACAAGTCGTTAGCACACAAGATGCGTTGCATATAACTTCAATCACCGCATATATCTGAACGCTTATTCAATGCAATAATTCAATCGTATCTCTCCACTTTCGCGTAACATCGAATACATCTCCATGAATCATTCGTGAAATACTGCACGTAACTCATTACAGATTACACATGGGAGTCGCTCCTCTAAGATTCCCTAGTCAACATTGCATTCGAAGAGCCAACACATTAGCTCTTATCTTTCGCATTCGAAGAGCCAACACATTAGCTCTTATCTTTCGCATTCGATACGGTAATTCGACTTTGACCTGCTTCCAGAGTTGCCAAAACACATTCGCCGAGAGAGAAAAGGTAGCGTTCAGAAAATAAGAACGCTTAGCAAGAGTAAACCAAAATTTACATAAGATGACAGGAAATAAAAAGGAAGGTTAAATAAGCGTATGCGTCACGTAGGTGAGACACAGCGATTTAGATTCTTACATTTCTTGTAGAATGGCTGTCTAACATCTTACACACAACTTAGCCATATTATTAAGACGATCTCCTATTTCATCTTTGGTGAGGAACATTCATATAAACGTTGTATTTTACATAAATGTTTCCTCACATATCAATGAGAAACGGAATCCCCTGTAGAAATATTCTTTACAAATACATGGAAGCCGCATATCACTATATAGCCATTTGTAAAAGTTTAAGACCACCTGTTAGTATTAGGAGATTTCTACCGACTGCGTCAGCTACTGTCTGTATTACTCAACTTCCTGACGGTGTTGCATCATCCTACAGCGGCAGCTGTTGAAAGAGTTGGGGAAAACGTGCGAGCCTCAGTTTGCTTCTGGATTTCATGCTGAGAGGTTTTGTACGTATTTTCTATATAGCGAAAAATGGGCAAAATAGTGTCATTAAGTGTTTCTCAGAGGGCACAAACAGTGACTTTATATCATGTAGGATACTCCGAACATGACATAAGCAGAAAGGTGAATGTGAGCAAGACTGCTATTCGTAATACAATTCTGAAATATCAACATACAGGTGAATTTAGCGACCGAAAGAGAAGTAGACGTCCAAGGAAAACAACAACACGTGATGACAATACCATAAGGCGAATAGTTATGCGTTCTCCGAGGAGTTCGTGCAAGAAAATATAGGCCATTCTATCCCGATGTCTTAGCAAAGATTTTGGCTTAAAGTCTTATAAACCTGCACATAAACCTAGACGAACCTCTGTCATGAAAATGAACAGACTCCATTTGTGAAGCGTAATCAATCGTAGACTGCTGAAAATTGGAGCCAAGTTCTATTTTATTTATTTATTTATTTATTTTTTTTTTTTTTTTTTTGAAAAATGAACTGTGCGTAAATTTGAAATGCGTGAAGTACATGCTTGACGACGAAAAGGCCAAAAGGTTTGATGAAAAATATACCGTTAGCACCGTGAGACATCGGCCTAGTCATATGGTATGGAGTGCTACGTCAGCATCCGGTACTGATTCATTATCTTTTTTGCCGATAGGCACTACCATGACTGGTCCTTTTTATGTGGAAATGTTACGCGAGAAGCTGTTAACTCATATGCAAGTGCACAGATGCATAATCTTTATGCATGATGGTGCTCCATGCCACAGATCAAAGATAAAGGACTACCTGCAGAGGAAAAACATAACTGTGCTTAACTGGCCGGTAACAGTCCCGATCTTAACCGCATCGAAAATTTGTGGACCATTTTAAAAGACAAGGTAACAGAAAAACAGCCATCAAATTTCCAAGCTTTGGGTGACGCGATAAAGTACATGTGGAGCGAAGACATTTCAAGTGACTACTGCAAATCCCTCATTGAGAGTATGCCACATCGTATTCTATCCGTTATGAAAAACAAAGGTGGCCACACAAAGTACTGATTTCGGTGTTTTTGTGTTTTAAAAATATAAGTATTCATCTGTGGTGTCATTCTTTCAAATATCTCTGAGTAGTAATTAGTTGTTTCTTTGAAAATCTTAATTTTCAGTAAATTGACAGATGGTATTAAACTTTTGCAAATGATGGTAATTATCAGCACAAAGAAGACGTACTTTCATATTTTCGTATGTAACCATCTCTTCAGAAAACTTGAAGATTACTTCTCCCTGAAATGGAAATCGAATCCGCATCTTCGGATTTCCGTTCGAGCACGCTACCGTTACACCACCCAAGACTTCTCTAAGTCCCAAGTAACTGAAGTCAAGCAGATGTACTTCAGAAATCTGAATACCGTTAAGATTTCAGCTAGTAGGAGAAATACCATGCTTCCTTTTAGCGTCAACGACTATTTCCCATCCAGGTATGGATGAGAAATGCCTTGGTAAGATCTGATGGCGAGCATGTATTCAACGGGAATGACGGGACCCACTGCTGCCCATAAGAGCAAAGAAATCCCCAAAACACGATTCCAGCGACGTCGGCCGTTTCCTTTCTCATCGCGCAGTCCGGTTGCAGCTGTTGGACCGCTCGGCATCAAATACGGACCCTTCCACCACCATATAGGAGCTGGAGAACTGCAATCACCGGACAAAGCCACTCTTTTCCAATAATTCAATGTCCAGTTAGGGTTCTTCCGTGCCTATTACAAAAGGAGCTGTCGATGACACTCAGTCAAAACGGGTGCGTAAATGGTTCCTCCCACACCTTTAGGCCCATCTGCGAAAGTGTCAGCTTGATTGTGCTCTCATAAGCATTTTTCTGTGTTCTGGTTACAATCTACCTTCAGTTGTGGTACTGTGAGTCGTCTGCTGTATTGGACAGCACGTGTCAACCGACTGTCACTTCGACTGTCAACCATTTCTGGCATATTGGTTGAATGCGTGTCGTCTTCGAACCATTCCTGTTACACCTCCACTACGGAGGTCCTCGAATAGCCAATGCAGCCTACGGTTGTTTATGTACTAGGTCCCACCTTTCTCGTGCCGGTAATTAATCCACATTCAAACCCCGGAAAGTGCTTCCCTTTCTCCATTGCTCGAGCGTCGTGTGGGTGAAATGGTACACCCTCTAGGTAACGTCTCTCTCTCTCTCTCTCTGTCTCTTTCTGTCTGTCTCTGCCTGTCTCTCTCTCTCTCTCTCTCTCTCTCTCTCTCTCTCTCTCTCTCTCTCTCTCTCTCTCTCTCTCTCTGTCCACATATATGTATATACCCTTCAGCAGCAGATATCATGCAAGGGTCAGATTGAAGAAGAAATTAATCAACGTATAAAACTTGCAAACATTTTGGAAGAAACAGTACAATTTTTATGAGCAAAATTCCATTATGTCTTAAAAGAAAAATGTTTAATCAATTCATCCTCCCAGTGTTTACATATGAGGCGGAGACATGGACCTCAACTAAAAAAGACATGTAAAGGCTGCAGACAACTGAAAGAAGCATGGATAGATGCATGCTTGGTGTAACCAGGAAAGATAATAACAGGAACTTGTGGATAAGGAAAATGACAGGAGCGGAAAACATCATGATCAGAGTAAAATCCCTGAAATGGTAATGGGCTGAAAATATTGCCAGAAGGACAGACTACCGACGGACAGCAGAAATTTTAGGCTGGATTACAAGGGGCAGAAGAATATCACATGGGAGATAGGGGAATGAAATTCGGAAGCATGCGGAAGTGACATGGAGGAGACTGGCACAAGATAGACTGTTGTGGAAGAAAGTTGGAGAGACCTTCATGCAGCAGTACATTGATAATGGTTGACAGCTATGATGATAATGATGATGATATACTGTATACACTCATATATACTACTACAGCTTCATTAACTTCGATGTTCATATTGCTGACTTTAATAACACGCGCAGAATTGCAAATACCAGTAACGAAGTCTAGTCACCCTCGCCTGAGGGACAAGGGTCCTTTTCTTCATTATATAGGTCCATTCAATGAAGACTGCTTTGCTAAGCTACTATGCTGGTCATAAAAATTGCCTGTTCTTAAAGGCATGACAATAAAGTTATCGTAATGGATATCGAACCGGCAATTTTCATCACCAGCGTAGTTGCTCAGCAGAGCAGTTTTCATTGAACGAACCTATTGGATGAAGAAAAGGACCTTTGGCCAACAGGCGGAAACTCAAGCTTTTGATAACGGACTTCAAATGTTACTTAAAGAAGGAAAACCTCCCTAACTATGAAGGGTGAATGGCCTTCGTTATTGTTATATACACTCATGTCCAAAAATAAATTAAGGACCGCTTATATTTTCATAGCATGATATTATTCCAACAGGATGTGGATGAAAATACACTGAAGTGCCAGAAAAACTGGTACATCAGTCTAATACTTGGTAGGTCCCCCACGGGAACGCTGAACTGTAGAAATACGACTGTGCATGGACTCCACTAGCTTCTGGAAATATGCTGTAGGCAATGCACACCATACTTCCTGCAGAGCGTCCCACAATTTGGGTGTATTCCGAAGTCACGGATTCCTGTGTTCGATAGCGCGTTGCATGGCATCCCAAATGTGTTCTATCACGTTCATAACTCGGGACTTGGGTGGGAATGGCAACACCTTAAACTCAGATGAAGCTCCTCTAACCATAATGTGGCGTCCCGACACTTGCGTGGAGGTGCACTGTCCTGTTGGAACAGGCCCAACCCATCAGCATGAATGCAGGACATGAACGTGTGTACCTCGTCAGAAAGGATACGTCGGCCGGACACATACTTTTGTAGACGTACCAGGGTGTTCCAATGAAGTCCAGTTAAACACACCAAATACCAATACGGACCCCCCACCAGCAGGTACAGTTCCCTGTTGACAGGCGGAATCCATGGCTTCATGGGGTTTGCGCCACACATGAATCCTTCCATCTGCCCGATACAGTTGGAAACGCGACTCGTCAGACCAGGCTGCTTGTTTCCAGTCATCAAGTGTTCAGTGGCGGTGTTGCCGTGCCCAAGCGAGGCGCATAGCTCTATGTCGCGCCCCCATCAAGAGGACTCGAGTTGGGCGTCAGCTCCCAAAGCCATATCGTGCTGGGTACGTTGCACAGTCCGGACGCTGATGCTTGTTGAGGCTCCAGCATTGAATTCCGATGATACCTGCGAGAGTGTTGCACTCCTATCGCGTGAAACGATTCTTGACAGCCGACGATGGTCACGTTCACCCAATGTCTTTTTACTGCTTTCACTGGTATCGTAGGCTGGTCACGGTACACCCTTGCAATGGTCGTCCGTGAAAATCCGAACTTCGTTTCTACCTCCGAAATACTATGGCCCATCTCACGAGCGCCAACTATAACACCGCATTGAAAATCACTTAAATCGCTATTATTTATCATTCTCATGCCGAAAACAGCTCTGACAGCTGGCAAAGATGTCTATCGTTTTATATAAGCACTGGCGGACGCAACCGAGTACGCGCATAGGTGGCGTTGCTATGTATTTTGCATAAGCTCATCGGTACCAGTTTTTCTGGCACTTTAGTGTATTTTAGTATGATGTAAATAAAGATGAAAAGGACATGTACACACGAAAATTAGAATGGATTTGTGCTTACTAATAGAGAAAATCAATAAGAGAGCAAAGCATACCCTTTTCTGACATTGGCTCACAATAACTAAAATTGGCAGAAAAAGTTAATAATTTTTAATGGATCGTTTTTATGGGGTATATGTCGATCCCTTACTGCAATGCAGATTACCCAGACGATCCTGAGGGGGGTTCTCCATTCTTTTTTCAGCGCTATCAGTAAGTCTTTTTTTGGTGCCAAGTGGGGGATCAGGTTCAGAAATGCGCTTGCCCAGAGCGTCCCAAGTATTTTCGATTGGATTGAGATCTGGGGAATACACCAACCACTCCATTCTATCGATCGCCTCGCTCTCCAACAATTCATCAACACATGATAATCAATGGAGATGGTCGTTACAGTGCATGAAAACTAAAGAATTGCCCACACCACCACGAAACAGCATTGCATGTTCGAATATGACTTCCTCCCAATAACGCTAGACATACATGGACTTCTTCTCCACCAATAGGAGCCATGTGCGCCCATTGATCATAATTCCAGACCAGACCATTACTCCACCCTCCTGTAAGGATCAATTTCAACGATGTTATTGGCTGAATGGGCAGTACGGTGCGGAGGTATTCCCGGACGTATTGCCGCCTAGAGTTAGACGATAAACAAATTCGGCTTTCGCCTGTGAACAGAACATATTGGCCTATTGCTCTTCACTCCATATGGAGTGTTCACGACACCATCGACAGCGAGTTTGGGTCATAGCGAGTCACAACACCATCGATAGCGTTTTTTTTATGGAGTCAATGGAATGAAATGTAAAGGTTTTCAGGCATTGAATCCGAAATTATACGGTTTGATGGTACCCGTGCTTGATTCCAGCTGATTTGCTAACTTGTCAGGAGTTATTTGGTCACATTTTTTAGCCATTACAACAAGATAATGATCTTTTCCTGGAGTAGATTTGCATAGTAGACAACTAATGAACCTTCTGATAGTTATTCCATGTTCAGAATATAGTCTGCAGATCCGTGAAACTACGCTCTGGGCAATTCCGAACTTCTTCGATACGTGTCCCGTTTGCCAACAATTAAACCTCCGGTAAATCCTCCAGATGATTTCTTTTGGATGTTCTACAAGTTGCCATAACAACAAACAAGTTAGTAAAATCATGCAATGCATTGATTATGATACGCTTTCCAACATACCAGAAATTATTACTCAAGTTATGAGGATAATGGCTGTGGAATAAATCTCGCTCCTGTGTCCTGACCTTTGACCCCATGTCGATGATATTCAACAGAACCGGTTCAGTACACTTCAAGAATAACATACTAAAGTTTTGTCGCAATGGAAGCAGTTTTACGCAAGTTATGAGAATAATGGCTGTGGAATAAATCTTGCTTTTGTGCAATGACATTTGACCCTATTTCGTTGATATTCAACAGAACCGGTTCACTATACCTCCGGAACAACATGATAACGTTTTGTCGCAATCGAAACATTTTTTGGTAAGTTATGATGCACAAGGGCAATGGAATGGATCCCACTCCAGTGTCCTGACCTTTGACCTCATTTCGCCCATTTTCAATAGGGTTCGTCCCCAGTGGCTCCCTACCACATACTAAAATTTCATCGAAATCGAACCATTTTTACGCAAGTTATGACGCATAAGGGCAATGGAACAAAACCCGCTCTTATGTCCTGCCTGACCTTTGACCCCATTTCGCCCATTTTCAATAGGGTTCGTGCCCAGGTGGTTCCCTACCACATACTAAAATTTCATCGAAATCGAATCATATTTACGCAAGTTATGACGCATAAAGGGCAATGGAATGAATTCCACCTTTATGCCCTGACCTTTGACCCCATTTTGCCCATTTTCCATAGAATTTGTCCCCAGGTGGTTCCTTACCAAATACTAAAATTTCATCGAAATCGAACCATATTTACGCATGTTATGACGCATAAAGGCAATGAAATGGATCCCGCTTTTATGTCCTAACCTTTGACCCCATTCCACCCATTTTCAATTGGTTTCTTTCCCAGGTGGTTCCTTACCACATACAAAAATTTCATCGAAATCGAAGCATTTTTACGCAAGTTATGACGCATAAGGGCAATGGAATAAATCCCGCTCTCATGCCCTCCCTGACCTTTGACCCCAATTTGCCAATTTTCGATAGGATTCGTGCCCAGGTAGTTTCCTACCACATACTGAAATTTCATCGAAATCGAACCATATTTACGCATTTTATGACGCATAAAGGCAATGAAATGGATCCCGCTCTTATGGCGTGACCTTTGACCCCACTTCAACCATTTTCAATAGGGTTCGTCCTCTGGTGGTCCCCTACCACACACTAAAATTTCATCGAAATCGAACCATTTTTACGTGAGTTATCGTGCCGACAGACAGACGGACGGACGGACGGACAGACGGACGGAAAAAGCTGAAGCATATACGCTTCTTCAACGGTTGGAAAGCGTAAAAAAAGGAAAATTGTGGGATCATGAGTAAAGAAGGATAATAGTGCTTGACTGAGAAAGTACGAGACTCAAAATCCAAAGCCACTGGGAAAAAACCTGTGGATTATCAACGACTAAAGCGGTACGACATTATGAACTTGGGTGATAGTGAAAAATTAATATACCCGGTGAATGATGCGTCACCATCAATCCGATATTTCGTACATACAGAGGGCATTTTCAACATAACTCACGAGACTCACTTGGTTATTGGACATGGGCAAGAACAAGAGTTTTGAAAGAACTGCGGAAAAAATACAAAAACATCACTCAAGAACAAGTGACGATGTACTTGACGTTGTGTGAAACCTGTCCAAAGAAAATCAAAAGTGCCAAAAAAGGAATTGTAGGCCCAATGAGTGAACTCAAGATGTCAGATCGATTTGTTGAATATTATAATTTATCACTTCAGCTAAAAAGGTTTGGTTCTTATGTAGAATAACCGGTGAAAATAATTAATTGCATGTATTTTATTACATTAACCACTAATATTGATTATTTTTTAAATAACCAACCAATTTATTAGATTAACCGTAACATACAGGCTGTTCGTAAACTGTTTTGACAGAAGAAGAGGGGTGATAGTACCCATCAAGACGAACAACATTTACAATGGAAACTATGGTCGCATTCCACTCTGAGTGTCAGAAAAGAGTAACTTCGAAATATGTCCAACAAGCACAAGTCGTCACCTCAGACGTCATTTATTTCGTGCCGGACAAGTAGCAGATCGCCAGAACATCACCGTCAAGCATTTACCGTATGCAAATTGCCAGAGAAAAGACGCAGCATCGACAGTTGCAGCGGATTGGCTTATCAAGGTGCAGTAGACACTTCCTGAATGCCACATATCCCGCACGATGGATTGGACGTGGCGGACCTGTTGCATGGCCTCCACGCTCACCGGACTTAAACCCACTGGACTTCTTCTTCTGGGAGCACATGAAATCATTCGTGTTCGAGACGCCTGTGGACTACGTGGAAGATCTCGTCACGAGAATCGCTGTTGAAGCGGACAGGATAAACACGGCAACAGGAGTCTTCGAGAGGGTGCGCCAGTCTTTCATTCGCCGGTGTGAATTGTGCAACGGCACCCGTGGCCACCACTTTGAGTATCTACTTTGAGTCTGTCCCTGATCTCCATAAATGGGATTGTGCAACTTATGATGTCGTTAATTCTTTTTCTTTGCACTGTTGAAAGTTCAACTTGGACATCTAACTTTATTCTTTTCTGACACTCAGAGTGGAATGCGACCCTAGGTTCCATTGTAAGTACTGTTTGTCTTGATGGGTACTATTACCCCTCTTCTTTTGTCAAAACAGTTTACGAACACCCTGTATACACTGAAGAGCAATTGAATGAGAGACAGCTGGCGTTATGCAAATGTGGCGCTGTGGGCGGCCCTGTAAACGGAAACGACATGACGTATGCAGCGATCCGACAATATAAGGAGTGATGCGACGGGAATCAGTAAGAGCCGGACGCAGTATGGGTAAGACAAAGGATCTAAGAGAATTTGATCGTGGGCAAATTGTTGGAGCCCGACGAATGGGTCACTCCATCTCGGATGTGGTGCAGACACTGGGATTTTCACGAGCCACTGTGTCACGGGTGCACCGTGATTACATCGAATCCTGTAAAACCATCCCTGCAAGGACCAACTGCCGTGGACAACAGCGTGTGAATGAGCGGGATCATCGTCGTCTAACTCGCATTGTAACAGCGGATAGACGGGTCTCAGTGCAAGAAAGCACTCGGCAATTTAACGCTTGTGCACTAAAACGTGTAAGCAGCCACACCATCCAGAACCATCTCCTCGCTATGGGGTACAGAAGCAATCGTCCCACGAGGGTACCGCTCCTGACCGCACATCACAGGGTGAAAAGATTAGCATGGGCGCGGGAACACCGCCACTGGACCCTAGACATGTGGAAAAAATGTTGCTTGGACTGATGAGTCGAGATTCACGTTGGTACATGCGGATGGCAGGATACTAGTACGGCCCAAACCACATGAAGCGATGGATCCTTCTTGCCAGCAGGGTACTCTTCAAGCTGGTAGGGATGGCATTCTCGTCTGGGGACTGTTTACGTGGATTGAAATGGGACCCCTGGTACGTGTGACATCGTCCCTCACAGGTCAACGTTACCGGGATATCCTGGACGACCATTTGCTCCTGTTTGTGCGTCTTCAACATCCCACTGGGAACCTCATCCTGCAACAAGACAATGCACCGTGCCATCACTCACGAATTGTATCCGAATGGTTGGATAAACACTCCACAGTCGTGACCTCGCTTCCTTGGCCATCTAGGTCATCTGACCTCAGTCCCATCGAGCACATCTGGGATGCCATCGAGAGAGATGTTCGAGGCTCTGATCCCCCTCTATCAAATCTTCGTAAACTGTGGGAGCTTGTGCAGGGGTCGTGGATCCGTATGGCTTCCCAACGCTTCAGGTGTCTTGTCGAGTCCATGCCGAGACGAATCGCCGCCGTCATCAGGGCGAAATATGGTGCTACACGTTACTAGACAGGTATCTCTAATTCAATTGCTCTTCAGTGTAAGTAAAACGACCTATATGGTTAGATTCTATAGAGTTAGCATGTGAGTGCAGGAAAGAGGCAAATAAATTGCAAATTCACACATGCATACAAATACACATACTGTATATGCGTACAAATGTATGCATAAAAAAGCAGAAAAAAACTCTACCAGTATTCTTTTTTATTTTTTACATGGCAAATCAGTAGAAACTGTTCGATTTATTATGGAAGAGCTCCTACTCTCTAAATGTACACAGGTCACTTGTTCTATTTATTACGAGCCCTTTAATTTAATAAAAGGAAATCAGATTTTGCCCTATTTATTAGAAAACCTTTGTTCAGCGCAGAATTGCGAAATATTTCGTGCCCGAGAGGATAGCACTAACTTCTTCATAAATCGTAAGTTTATTTATTAATTCATGCTTATTGTTATTACCTTGGCCTAATGGTCAGCGTTCGTGACTGCTACGGAGAGGACTGAGGTTCGATCCCATGCAGATACGAACATTCGAACCACTAAACATCCATCGTGCGTCGGATGGGCACGTTAAGCACTCGGGCCCAGAGGTTATAAATAAGGGCGTCTTCCTCCCCCTTTCTACCTTGCTTTCGTGTCACTTTCCAATCGGGCATCCTAGCCCAAATCTCCTAGCTTCCTATTTCTAAAAGTTGTCTAAGCCCTGGGTCAGACACTCCATTCCTAAAATCAATCCTCTGCATATAGTCTGATTTGATCTGATCTTGTTATTACTTATTGTGAAATACCTAATTTGCTAAGCGCGTACAGCAAAACTTAAATTAGTAATTTACGGTTAAGTACTACCAGAGTAGTAGACAAAAAGTGAAACCCGAAGACAAATTCATCTTAATTTCTTTGGTTTAGGATTTGAACGTTTTCCGTGAACACGTGGTATGACCAAATCATAATAATAAGCATTATATTCCGTGATATAAGACGGAAATAATTTTGATATAAAAAATTGTTTAGTTACATAAATTCTGCTTTCGTCACAGAAGGTGTAATTTTGTTTTCCTTTTACAGTGTTGAAGACAGCTGTTACGTCTACAAGGACAGAAAGTTACGAAAGGTGTCGCGTGTTCTTATAGCACACCCTGTGAAAGTTCTCGTTTTAAATCTCCTTCAAGAAATCCATGAATTCCAATCAAAAGATGTACGTTCACCAGACGAGTTGTTAGCTTTGGAAGAAAAGAAAACAACCGATTGCCGAACCGTCTCCATTGTGTTGCGTTCAAGCCGCAACTTCTTCGAAATTTCTAGCCCGAAACTCCAACAATTCTTGGACAAGGCTTTTCCAGGTAACAAGTTTTCCATGCAGGAACCTGACACATTGAAGTTCAAGTGCAAAATCGTTATCAGGAACCTTCTAAACAGAAACTGGCAGTTGCCCGACGGAATTTATGAATTAGATCTGCCGGTGGATCTGAAAGACTACTTGAATCTCATCCGAGACTGATATATATTCTGACTCTTTAACACTAATTAGTTATTTTAAGCATTATAAACGAACCGGAGATGATCATTGAGCGTTATCTCGAGTAACTGTAGCGGAGTAAAATGAAAATAAAAACCGAAGATTCCGAGCCAAGCTAACAGTGGTTTATTATCAAGGCAGAGTATTGATACATAATTTTGGGGGATGTTTAATTAATTAGCCGCAAGGTAGAGTTCCTAAATCACATATGTAAATAAGTATAAATAGATCTAGTCAATAGGAGTGAATTAATTATGTAAATTGGATGTGCGTAAATTGTGCTAAATTGATTAAGGGAATTAATTGTTTGAACATTTCGGAAATCATAACTGCGCGATCTAGGCATGCTAGACCACATCTGAAACTATTTCCTTGTGAACTACTTCCTCGGAAAATTTGAAGCGGGAAAGCAGGTGAAACTTGCATTTGGTGCTTACAAGTCAGTTTGACACAACGTTTACAACACGAACTTCTGTTGACAAGCAATTTTTACATAATTCAACTTCTTAAACCTGTTACTCGATTGAATTGTTTTTAACCATAGAATATTAAACTCATTTGCGTTCACAGCTATACTAACTTATAAAAATGTTATTTGGTTAGTTATAAAAACATCTGTGGGATATTTGTATTTTCCTAGAAAATATGTCCAACTAGTAAGTCTTATTTCGGCTAACAAGGCGCTGAGATATTTTTACTGCATTTAGCACGTTCAGGTTTTCATCAGCTCAAAGATAAGTTTTGCAATTTTCAAATGAAAAAACAAAAAGACAATTATTTCAACTTAATATGAAGAATAGTTATGTTACAGTTATTCAGTTGCCGATTAGAATATCCTATAATGGATAAGGCATCATGCTATGCAATAAAGTAAGCGAAAGCAATAATCCGATCTTAAACTTTTCACCCCTAAAAAGAAGGAAAATAAGATGCTGAATAGTTCACTTATTGAGTAACTGGAAACATATGATGAATAGTTCATCTATCGAATAACTGGAAGCATATGATGAATAGTTCACCTATTGAGTAACTGGAAGCATATGATGAATAGTTCATCTATTAAATAACTGGGAACATATGATGAATATTTCATGTACTGAATATAATGAACCATGATTGAATTGCTTAAAAATATTATGCCTGGCGCTTATTGGGCAATGTGCCCGTGTTGTTCAGTTTCTGTGTGAATATAAATTCGAGGACATATTGTTATTATTTTACACAGCATTTCTTTTATTCCGCATGTTTCCTGAAGATGATATTGTTTTCTCTTTAATGATCTGTTTTGTATCTTTTCAAGAGTTAACTCTTTTTGTCGAACAAATGCGCAAGGCGGTGACAAAGCCTATCTTTGCAGCAGTAATGCAGAAATCAGACAGCCTGAAGGACTGCTTGGAGCCTGACATGGCAAACATCATCATGAAGGACATTTTGAAACTTTACTAATTCTGTCGACTAGTTGAGAGTGATGAAGAGAACTTCAACATCATGAGGCATGTTATAAGCTAAAAACTACCTGATGTGTGTTTCCGGCATAAACTTACAGACACAAAAACTACAAGTCGAATTTTGAAGTACTGTCATCATCTCACAAATTTAAGTCAAGACTGGAGTCCATTCTTTGTTGCCCTCAAAATGCGAACAAAGTTGGAGAAGGAGCTTCAACGAAAGACAATTCACGACTACTGTAGTTATATACTGCGCCAGGCCAGAGATGCAAAATTAAGGTTCAAAGGTCGCAGAGTTACATAAGACTTGTTAAGGATTACTGCTCTGGATTACGCCGGACATAATAAGCTAAGAGTTTTATATTATTTCATTGTTAAGAGAGAACCTGAAGTGGTGCTTGTCTTGTTGCAATACGGAGCTAGGTTAGTAAACACACTCATTTCTCTCAAAGTTTGTAAGAATAATGCTACAGAAGAATTTTCGAATTTACCTCTTGTTAATTGTTTGATTTGAAGCTGCGAATCCGCTTATAACAGAAGCTCGGGATCGACGAAAATCCTTGCCAAATCCGAGAGTTCACTAAATCCGTTTTGGGGTAAAATATCCTTCCATGTAGATATATGCATGCGTGATAATCTGCATATACGTTGATATTATATATCCATACAACTGAATATACTTGAAAGATCTACAGTAGTACAAATTAAAACAAAAACACTTAGGTTAATACCTAGCAGCCGGAAATCTTGAAGCAGATATCTTGTGGAAACATGTTTTAAAACAGATACTCCCAAAGCATAGCCCCTTAGAGTGGGTGGCGTGAGGGTCTCTTGCGCAACTCGCTGGTTGAACACTTGATGTACTGCCTCCCTGTTGCTTTTCCATCATCGTTCTTCACTAGCACACCCAGTTTCCTCTGCGCTGTTGCAGTTTTGTTGTACACTGAGTTAGCTTCGCATTAGGAACACCTGCCAAATAACGCGTTGACTCACCTTTCTGTGCAATCACGGCTTGCAGACGCCTGGTAACAAATTTTACAGGTGTCGAATATCCTCTATGTGGAACGTGACCCATATCCGCAGCAGCAGCTCTGTGAGTTCACGCTCATTCCGCGGAGGAGGTTCAGCAGTTCTCATACCACGTTCTAGCAGATCCCACAAATGTTCAATTGGGTTACAGTCAGGGCAGTTTGGGGGCCAAGGCAATGTGGCGAATTCATTGTCCTGTTCCTCCAACCACTGAATAGGTGTAGGAGTCCGATGACACTGTGCGTTGTCCTGTTAAAAGATGACACTGTGCGTTGTCCTGTTAAAAGATGACACTGTGGTCCAGGTAAACCAAATGCAGATATAGATGGAGATGGTCGGCTCACAGAACCCTGTAGCGCCCACCGTTCAGTGTTTGTGGGTTGATGACCAACAGACCTAGGGCATGCCAGGAAAAAGCTCCTCAGACCAGAACACCACATCCACCGGCCTGTTGAAACCGAAGTGCGCAACCAAGGGATAGGGCTTCATGCCGTTTAGGCCATATGCGAACCTCGTCATCAGCATGGTGCAGCAGAAAATGGGACTCATCACTCCAGACGACCTTCTTCCACATGACGAGGGACCATTGCCGACGTTTCTTGGAACATGCGAGGCGTTGTTAACGATGACTGGGCGTTTACATGGGTTCCCATGGGTGGTCTCCTGCTGTGGACATCAGGCGAAGCCAGGTACGGTGCATGGTGCATGTGGAAAATAGGTCAAACTGCACCTCTGTTGTACAGCTGAATGACTGTGGCACATCTTTGCTGAGATACCAGTCGTGAAACCCGACGCTCACCTCTAGGTTCAACCGTGCGTGGCTGACGAATGTGAGCCCTTCTGCTGGATGTCTGTGCAGGGTGAATCCAGTTCTTGTACACCCTTAATACGGTAGTACGGGAGCATCCAACTAGTGCGGCTGTTTCCGAAATACTGGTAGCTGCGTTCCGGGCCCAACTATCTAGCCGCGGTCAAATTGGCTTACGTCGCCACGTTTCTTAACGTTTATTGATTACGTACAGATGATGGGTGTGCACAATTTATATTAGGTGTACAAATAAGTTTTTAAGCGTTTTAAGACCACACAACATGCAATTTGAGAGAAAACAACAATACCTTTACGAATCAAAATATGCGCCATCATTATCTATCACCTTCCGTCATCGGTCGGGCAGCTGACGGATTCCAGCCATGAAGAATATTTCGTCGTGTGACGCGATGAAGTCGTCAACCCAATTTTGCACTTCGTCACATGACCTGGAACCGTACAGCAGACAAACCATGTTGCATCAATCGGAACAAATGATAGTCTGAAGGTGCTACGTCGGGACTATACGCCGGGTGCTCCAAAATTTCCCAGCCAAGCGTCAATAGCGTTTCCTTGACCGATTTCTCGACAGCGTTGTCATGCAATAATTTCACGGGACGCAATCCTTTGCCTGTGAACGGACGTTTCCGACAGATTTCCTGGTTCAATCGTAGCAATTGTTGCTTGTAGCAATCAGCAGTAACAGTTTGACCCTGTTCCAGTAGTTCATAATAGAGCACACCATTCATATCCTACCAGATGAACAGCAGAACTTTCTTGGAATGAATATTGCGCTTCGGAGTCAAAGTCGTTGCTTCATCGAGGTCTACCCAGTGTTTTTTGCGTTTGGGATTGTCGTAGTATATCCACTTTTCATCACCCGTAATGATTTTCTACAGGAAAGACTTTCTGTGTTGTTTATTCAACAGATTCAAACACTTCACGGCACGCTCATCCTTGTTCCTCTGGCTCAGATAATGTGGCAGCCATTTTCCATTCTGAATCTTTCCCACTGTGAGTAAACGATTGGAAATGGTTTGTTGAGTTACCCTCCAGTTGTTCAGCTAGTTCTTTTTGCGTTTGAGACGAAATTTCATTCAGCAATGCTTGCAGTTCCTCACGTGCAACCTTCTGCGGGACGCCGCTACGTTCTCAATCGCTAACATCAAAATCATCTGCTTTAAACCGCCTAAACCAAAATTCACACGTGCTTTTCGATACAATACCCTCCCCTCCATCCCTAGAATAGAGCCGATCGATGCACAGGTTTTTGCAGCACTTTTTGCTTGATGAAATTCGCAACGAGTGCAGTGTCGAATAAATGCAGTATCGCTTGCCACTTTTGACCTACCGATGAGTAAGTGCGTTTGACTGTTGGACAAACTTCTGCGTCTCATTTCATACTCTGGACCAGTTACTGCCACATGAAAACAACGCGGGGGAATGTCGAATATGTAAATTAGCAGTATATGTCACACACAAAACGCTTTAAAACTTATTTGTACACCTAAAAATAGCCGCACGTGACGTTGATATGACGAGATACTTCGCAACACATTTGTACACAATATCAGTTATTTGGAGAACAGTAGGACTGTAAATTTGTGTTCCATAAAACATGTTTTCGCATAATGTTTGCCAGTGGTTATTCTATAATAACCTTGGTAACTTCGTGATAATACACTGAAGTGCCAGAAAAACTGGTACAGACGAGCTTATGCAAAATACATAGCAACGTCACCTATGCGCGTACTCGGTTGCGTCCGCCAGTGCGTATATAAAGCCATAGACATCCTTGCCAGCTGTCAGCGGTTGGCCTAGTGGGTAGCGTTCGTGACTGCCACGGAAAGAACCTCAGGTTCGATCCCAGGCAGGTAAGAACGCTCGATCCACTGAATATCCGCCGTGCGTCGGATGGGCACGTTAAGCCGTCCGACCCCGAGTACTGCCACCCGCCGGTAATAAATAAGGGCGTCTTTCTCCCCCTTTCTATTTCGCTTCCGTGTCACTTCCCTATGGGGCGCTCTAGCCCAAATCTCCTAGTTTCCTATTTCTAAGGGTTGTTTAAGACCTGGGGTCAGACACTCCTTCCTAAAATCCTCTACATATGATCATGATCATGCCAGCTGTCAGAGCTGTTTTCGGCATGAGAATGACAAGTAATAACGATTTAAGCGATTTTCACCGCGGTGTCATAGTTGGCGCTCGTGAGATGGGTCATAGTATTTCGGAGGTAGAAACGAAGTTCAGATTTTCAGGGACGACCATTGCAAGGGTGTGCAGTGACTACAAGAATTACGGTAAAACCTCCAACCTACGATACCAGTGTAGCCGTAAAAAGACATTGGGTGAACGTGACCATCGTCGGCTGTCAAGAATCGTCTCACGCGATAGGCGTGCAACACTCTCGCAGGTATCATCGGAATTCAATGCTGGAGCCTGAACAAACATCAGCTTCTGGTCTGTGCAACGTACCCTGCACGATATGGTCTTTGGAAGCCGACGCCCAACTCGAGTCCCCTTGATGGGTGCACGACACAGAGCTATGCGCCTTCGCTTGGGCACGCAACACCGTCACTGGACACGTGATGACTGGAAACAAATAGTCTGGTCTGACGAGTCGCGTTTCCAACTGTATCGGGCAGATGGAAGAATTCGTGTGTGGCGCAAACCCCAGGAAGCCCTAGATCCCGCCTGTCAACAGGAAACTGTATCGGCTGGTGGGGGAGTCGTAATGGTATGGGGTGTATTCAGCTTGACTTCACTGGGACCCTTGGTACGTGTACAAGCGTCTGTGACCAGCCACCGCTACGTGCGCATCCTTTCTGACGAGGTACACCCGTTCATGCTCTGCATTCATGCTGATGGGTTGGGCCTGTTCCAACAGGACAATGCACCTCCACATAAGTGTCGATACGCCACATAAGTGTCGGAACGCCACATTATGGCTAGAGGAGCATTCATCTGAGTTTGGGGTGTTGCCATTCCCACTCAAGTCCCCAGATCTGAACGTGATAGAACACATTTGGGATGCCATGCAAAGCGCTATCGAACACAGGAATCCGAGACCTCGGAATACACCCGAAATGTGGAACGCTCTGCAGGAAGTATAGTGTGCCTTGCCTACAGCATATTTCCAGAAGCTATAGTGGAGTCCATGCTGCGTCGTATTTCTGCAGTTCTGCGCTCCCGTGTGGGACCTCCTAGTATTAGACTGATGTACCAGTTTTTCTGGCACTTCAGTGTACATTGCTAAGTTCATGAATAGTGAACAAGTTGTCCGTTTGTACGCACAACATTGCCTGAATGTAAAGAAATATATATAGAAATAATACCATACATGATGGAACGCACAGTTTAGTCAAACGTAGAAGAAATACGTAGTCGTATTTTTATCAATAAAATCCTCTCTTTTTCTATAGAGTGCCATTTTCACATTTTAATTTCAATCATTGTCATCAGCTTTCACAGGCGTCGCACATGAACACATCTTCATTTTCATCGTAAGAGTTTTTGCACTTTCTGTGGTAGCATATCATGCAAAAGCTACACTGAACCCACTGAGCTCCACGTTATTTTTTGACGTCGTCGTTACAGTTGTGTCCACAAAATTCGTCATCCCAGTTATCGTTTTCTCTTTGCATGGGCTTGTGTATAAAAACTGTATACATGAGCTATATTTTGTTACATTTCAATTACATCAAATGTTAGGTATCATGTAGTTACCAGCTATAGCTGGTAAATTCGTGATACCTTGGTTACATCGTGACAGGCTAAAATTAATTAAAAACCAGAACTCTGGTGCCTATTTGAACCCCAGCGATCATGATTACGATTCATAAACCAGATATAGTTTAAATTATGGAAAAAAGTTATTTTTTAAATCAACCGTTAATGTCTGAAAAAATTAGCTTCGGAAAGCTAACGATCATGCGTCCATGACTAGTATCTACACGCTATAGAATGCATGCTGATAAATGACTTGCAAGTGTATTTTGAAATTAGACGGGAACCTAATTGATAAGTGGGTTAAATATTGTTTACTTACATCTATTTTCCTTCATGAAATCCGCTCTTCTAAACCTTCTGCATACTAAACACCAGCAGGGCCGCCTTGCTGGCGCAGTGGTCTAAGCGATGGCCTCTGATCATTCGTCCGAACGGGGTCCGGGTTTGAATCCCGGTGAGGCATGGATGTTGTGTTTGTCTTACGGCACTGGCTCTCTCCCTTCCCTGGAACCAGTGATCCTAAATTAGGGACGGGCGACTGATTATAGCCCATTGAGTTGCTCACGGTGGTCGTTAAACCTCAAATCGAAAAAAAAAAAACCAAAAAAACACCAGCTTAAAAGACTATTCCATTCCCGCCACACGTTGAATAACTCTCTCTGGGATACGAACAAAACAACTTACTGACGATCTCCTTCCGATTTTAGAAACTGGACATCTGCTGCCATTTATGATAAACAGTAGAAACTAATTAAGACATTAGTTACTCTACGAATAGCCGCTTACGCTATATCACGAATGTACCTCTGCCATGAAATTACAATGTTTACCCTATACTTCTTCTAAGAAGCTGTAATTTCAATAGTAATAGCATTTTTGAAATCTTTCCATCTACAAACATTACATGACTATGCTCCCAATAAAACTGTCAAGCACAGGGCATACTTCTGTGCCAACCCTAGCATATGCACTTACGTTTCATAAATTTATAACAATTTACGTAATAACCAGGAATCGACTACAGTATACTTAGGATGATATCTTCAGCTGTTTTTTACCAGCTGGGCAGAATAACGTTAAAAACGGATGCATTATCGTGAACCAGCAAATACTGCGTTCCACTAAACACCACAAATGTTCGATCGCACTCAAATCAGAGGAACTGACGGTCAAGGGAGCATACGAAAGCCTTGGAGAAGATCGTCGCATCATTCCTACTCAATGCGAGCCTTGTGCCACGGGACTTTGTTTTCAGGAAAGTGTCCAGATACACGGGTACCATGTTGTGCAACACTTGATCAGAAGTAATGCCTCGGGAAGATCTGATGGCGAGCGTGCGTTCAACGGGGAAGATGAGACTTACTGATGTACATAAGGGCAAACAATTGCCATACCATGATTCCAACGACGTCGGCCGTTTTCTTTCCAACCGCGCAATCTGGTTGCAGCTGTTGAACCGCGCGGCATATATCTGGTCATCACAGAAGTAATATCGTTTTGCGCAATCCCAACAGTAGCGAGTCCGCTGGCGCCCAGACTATGACGTCGAGCAAGGTAAGTATAAGAGGGATCACGCGAGCAAACCTTCAAGTCACTTGAGACCGCAAACGAGAGTTCTAGGTGCAGTCGTTGTGTACTTAAACCGCATAGGAAATGGCAGTGTCAGAAGACCACATTAGGCACATTATGGTGTATGAGTTCCACCATCGACATTCAGCGAAAGTGGCAACACGAAACATGAATGCCGCATATGGGCAGGGTACCCTGGAAGTCAGGAAATGTCAAAGCTGGTTCCAGAAATTTCGAAGGGAGGGCACCAGCCTCAAGGATATGCAGCGACCCGGTCGTCCTGTTGAGCTGGGTAACGACGTGCTGAAAGCTGATGTTGAGGGAAACACGCAGGCAACAGTCGAGGAATTGGCCACACTTGTTCATTCAACCCATTCCACTGTTCACCGGCATCTGCAGGACCTCGGTTATGTGTCGAAACTGGATAAGTGGCTACCCCATGATCTCATTCCACAACAGCTGCAACAGCATGTGGACATTTGCACTTCTTTGCTCTCCCGTGAAAAAATGGAGCCGTTTTTGCACAGAATTGTCTCCGGCGATGACAAATGGATTGTTTACCACAACATTAAGCGTAAACGGCAGTTGCTTCCCAAAGAGAATGTGCCTGAAGCAGTGGCGAAACCAGAACGTTTCGCACAAAAGGTTTTGATGTCTGTGTGGTGGGATATGTAAGGCATAACGCATTACGAGCTGCTGCCACACAGCAAAACCATTACAGGGGAAATCTACTGTCAGAAGCTGCAGCGTTTACGCACTGCTTTGCAGGATAAACGTCCAGCCATAGTGAATCGTAAAGGCGTGCTGCTGCAGAAGGACAACACAAAACCACACACAGCGAAAATGACCAGTGCCACGTTGCAGGACTTTGGATGGGAAAAACTTCCGCATCCAGCATATTCCCCTGACATCGCCCCATCCAACTTCCACCTCTTTCGCAGCCTGCAAAACCATCTTGCTGGGACTACACTTCGAAATGTGGAGGAGGTACGGCTAACCCTTTCTGCCTTTTTTGCATCGAAACCCATGGAATTCCACAAGTCTGGGATTCAAAACCTTGTCGATCGATGGGAGAAGGTTATAACTACCGGGAGCACTTATTATTTGGATTAAGACATCTGTTTTAGGAACGTTTTGCTTTCTTTTCTTCACACGTTGAAAAACCACAGTATTTTCTGTATTACCTGATAAAACAGATCCTTTCACGGAACAAAGTAATTTCGTGCTAAAAGTAATCCAAGTTAAAAGAAGCAATGCCGTCTTACGCACGATTTTATAAGTTTTATGATTAAAAACATATGTACGGATAAAAAAATATATATCATTCACACACACATAAGACCTTTCGAGCTTACTATAAGCTCATCCTCAGATGAAATACAATACTAAATTACAAGCGAGTAGGTCGTGGTTATAAACCATACGAGCACATTCAAAACTTGCGCAATTCTAAGCTAGGTCAACGTATGCGCCGAAATAATTGAGCAAACTCGTCTTCCGGATCATCTGGATGTTTTTCATGATCCATTAATTGCTTCTAGGGGAGAGAGATGGTACATGGGTATTCTTCATTATAGCAAAGGTGGCTGTAATTGTAAATCAACAAACTCTCTGTGAAAAGGAGAGTTGAACGTAACCTCGGAGTATTCAAAATACTGTGGAGTCTGCAGGATATGTATATCCAGCACAAACTGTCCAAAAACTGTTACGTGGTATTACTTCGAGGCCTTCTTCAACTTTAACTAACGCTAACCAACTTATTAAATATGTTGGTTCTGTACCCTTCATTCCTAGTATTACCAACCACTTAACAGCTATCTGTAAAAAACATATAATAGGCTTTGGCATGAAGACGAATAATAGCCTGACAACTATAAAAAGTGACAGAGATGCAGTCGAATTAGATTAACGGCAACGCATTTACGCCATACCACTTAAGGCCTCACAGGAAGGGGTTCGAAACGCGATGTACGTGGGTTCGACAGCTTGTCCTTTGAGCTGTAGAACCTCGGAACACAAATATAATATTCGAACATGCTCCACTTTAACAGCCCTCTCCAGACTCCACTTAGCGGGCAAACATACCCCTATATGGGAAGATATAATTATTTTGAACACTCCGAGGTTACATTCAACTCTTCTTTTCACCGAGAGTTTGTTGATTTATAAATACAGCCACCTTTACTGTAATGAAAAATACCCATGTACCATTCCCCTCCTCTGGAAACAATTAATTGATCGTGGAGAACATCCAGATGATCCGGAAGACGAGTTTGCTCAATTATTTCGGCGCATGCGTTGACCTTGCTTAGAACTGCGTCATTTGTGAATGTGACCCATGATATGTAACCACCACCCACTCACTTGTAATTTAGTATTGTGTTACATCTGAGGAAGGGCTTATAGTAAGCTCGAAAGGTCTTATATATGTGTGTGTATATATTTTTTAATCTTTACATATGCTTTTAACATAAAGCTTTTTATTAAATCGTGCGTAAGACGGCATTGCTTATTTTAACTTGGATCCTTTCACCGGCATATAGCACTTGGGGCCTGCACTCATCGTACCAGGCCATTCTTTTCCAATAATATAATGTCCAGTCATTGTGCTTTTGTGCAAAGTGCAGAAGGAGCTGCCGAAGATGATCAGTCTTCCCTTTTCCCATTGCACGGACTTTGTATTGGCGAAACTACACACTCTCAAAGTACGGTCTATATATATTTTCTACTTGGGTAAGTGCTTTACTGCTACGTGTGGTGGAACGTGTCCATTCACGAAGAGATGGGTGGTCACGATGATCTAATTCCTGATTGTATGTTGACAAAAACGTATACAGACACACGCACGCATTTATTTGGAATCAGCTTCGGCTTTTTCCTTCGTATTGGGTGACAAATTGCGTATTGATATTTCAAGGTCCCTTTCCTAGTCGTATGACCTTCCCTGATCTGGTTTCACGGGCAGTCGAACCTTTTTAAACCTCCACCCTCGGTTTTCGACTGCTGTAGCAGTTGAGCTAATTTTCTTGAATTACGGCGCATTGAAAATTCACTTGATGAACCGACACGCTACTATCCACCAACTGTCCCTACATTATGAGCCACCCAATATTTTTCAAATCGTGTTAAACACCCAATTTAAACAGCTATCACATGTGCTATAATGTATCTAATTCATTTTACAGTGTATCTATTTCATTTGCTATTCAAAGTATCTAATTCTCATTCATACTATTTCTGGTTCATGGAATTTTCTATGAAACTTATACAGGTTTCTTGTCATCTCTCTTACCGCCATGCTTCTGCTGGTTCGTGTATCACTCCGCCTGCAATAGTGAAACAGGGATATTTTGAAGTCGCATGGCTATTACCAATAGTGAAACACGGATATTTTGAAGTCGCATGGCTATTAACGTGCATGTGTGTGTATTTGAAGGTTCATCAGGACCCGTTAGTGCTTTGAAGGTGATGGCATACTGCAGAAGAGAGTTGTCCTTCTAATTGACTTTCTGTTTACAAGGAACTCTCACTCACTCGTTTTTCAACTGGATATCAGTTTTTTACCGCCTGCATTTACTGCATATAACGAAGTAAATTTCTCCGTCATTTTTGGTCTACGCCGGGATTCGAACCCGAGACCGCTTATTCCGGAACAAGTCGCTCTACCAACTGAACTACGCAGACGCTTATTCTGATTCCTATCTGCCTTTATGTCGTGTGCGTCCTGCTGGCAGGCACGTCACATCTCCTGGTACGTTACATGCATTCCAACTCGCTTTGTCACATGGTTAGGGATTTGTTACAAGTGTAACTCTCGATTATCTCAGTTTTGATTTTGATGGAATTCTGCAGCTATGGGGAAAACTATCTTGAGTCTCCACGGAAAACATTTAATTTGTGAGAACAAAGAAAATCATTTTTCAAACCAGCAATTTATTGCAAATCATTTTTCATGTTTATTTGAGAAACGTATCAGGAGGCGGACAGTGAGAAATATCCTGAGTAAGAAATGGAGTGGATGTGCTTGGAAAAATCATTACATTTAGTAAAATAAATAAAACAATGGCAAATATGATAAGTTGGAGGAAGCCATTATAGATAGAATGAAAATGCCAAGACCTGGTGTCATTACTGGTGAAATTACTTATTCGGGAAAGAGCTCGGCAATTTGGTTTACCGATGGAAATCGGAAATTTTTCATATATTGCTTTGTATAAAGAAGATGTGACATCCAAAGTGGAATATATAGCGCTATTCAAGACAGTACGAAAAAGTATCACTGAAGACGTAAGGAAATTCAACTGTGAACTACTGAGGAAAGCAATTGAAAACAACCAAAGCCTAAAGATAGCAAAGGGACATCTCAGTAAGGGAAGAAAACAGATTATGGCACTGAGAAAAGAAGATGGTTCTGTAACAAGAAATAGAGGCGAAATTTTGACAAGAGTGAAAGATTTCTACTCCAAATTATATGAAAGGGATGATACATGTACTCCAGACATCATGAAAGGTACCAGTACCAGAGTTCTTTCAGTTCTCCCAGCAGAAATTGCACATACAATCAAGAACATGAAGCGGGGAAAAGCTCCAGGAGAAGATGGAATTACTGTAGACATCATACAAGAAGCAAGTGGAGAAATCAAAACAGTAATCACCCAAATTTTCACTCGATGGCTTAATGAAGGGAAGATTCCTGAGGACTGGAACAACGCTACAATGATCCTGCTACATAAAAAAGGTGATATTGAGGATCTCAGGAACTACAGACATATCAGCCTCCTATCAGTGGTTTATAAAATCTTCACTAAAGTTCTTTCACACCGCTTGAAGGTAACACTGGACATGGTTCAACCGAGAGAACAAGCTGGATTCAGGAGTGGCTACAGCACAATATATCATATCCACGTACTGAGAGAGCTAATTGAAAGAGCGAGGGAATATGAACTTCCATTGTGCATGGCTTTTATCGATTATGAAAAAGCCTTTGATTCAGTGGAACCATCAGCAGTTACAATGGCTCTGAAATCCTGCGGTATTGAAGATGCATACATTAATATTATTAATAACATCAATGAAAATGCAAGTGCAAGATTCGGCTGTTTGAAAATACAACACACATAAAAATTGGAAAGGAAGTGAGACAAGGTGACACCATATCTCCCAAGCTCTTTAATGCCACATTGGAAAATGTCTTTCAATCACTGAACTGGGAAAACAAAGGGATAAAGATTAATGGAGATTATCTAACCCACCTTCGTTTTGCTGATGACGTGGTCATTTTTACAACTACCCCATCAGAGCTGAAAAGTATGATCCAGGAACTTGCTGACAAGAGTAAAGAAGTGGGATTAAAATGAACTTTCAGAAGACAAAAGTGATGTTCAATGCTTTTACAAGAAATGAAGATTTATCAATTGATGGAGAAAAGCTGGAGATAACAGACACGTACGTTTATCTTGAACAGCAGATAGTAAGTGAGGGTCACATTGATGAAGAAATTAATCGGCGTACAAAACTTGCCTGGAGAGCTTTTGGAAGAAACAGCATAATTTTCAAGAGGAATATGCCATTATGTCTTAAAAGAAAAGTGTTTGATCAATGCATCCTTCCAGTGCTTACGTATGGTGCAGAGACGTGGACCTTAACTAAAAGAGACATACAAAGGCTGCAGACAACTCAAAGTAGCATGGAGAGGTGCATGCTTGGTGTAATCAGGAGAGATAAGAAGAGGAACTCGTGGATCCGAAAAATGACAAGAGTGGAAGACATCATGATCAGAGTTAAATCCCTGAAATAGCAATGGGCTGGACATACTGCCAGAAGGACAGACCATCGATTGACAGCTGGAATTTTAGATTGGATTCCAGGGGACAGGAAAAGACACAGAAGAAGACCACGTGGGAGATGGGTGGATGAAATTTGAAAGTATGCGGGAGGGACATGGAGGGGACTGGCACAAGACAGACCGTTGTGGAGGAAACTTGGGGAGACCTTCGTCAAGCAGTGGATTGATAATGGTTGACAATGATGATGATGATAGTAAGTTCGTTAATAATAATGAAATTTGAAATTATTTTTATTATCACTCATCATTTTTTGTGATTCCTGTCGGGTCCTATTCACGCGTCCCGTCGAAATGATGTTAAAAAAATTCGAGCCTTTCTTGTTTTTTCCAAACCTATGCTTTCCTTTTTTCTCCTCCTTTTCCTGTATTCATGCTGTCTTTGTTTCTTCGAATTTCAGAAAATGCATGCATTTCTTGTTTCTCCAAATTTTAGAAAATTCATGCCTTCCTTGTTTCTCCAAATCTCAGAAAATTCATGCCTTCCTTGTTTCTCCTCTTTTCGTCATATTCATGCCTTCCCTGTTTTTCTTCTTTTTTCATATTCATGCCTTCCTTGCTTCTCTTTCTTTTCGTCATATTCAAGCCTTCCCTGTTCATCTTCTTTTTCTTATATTCATGCTTTTCTTGTTTATCCAAATTTCATAAAGTTCATGCTTTCCTTGCTTCTTCAACTTTCAGAAAATTCATAACTTCTTTGTTTCTCCAAATTTGAAAACTACTGTTCTAAAAGACTTTCAACTGCAGGAAAAATAATAGCTTTTTTATCCATTTGAAGTAAAAATTAATGTTAATTAAAAACAAATCTCTAATACTTTGTTAAAGAATCGCCGCTGTTGGCCACCATTGTCTTTACAACTCCACACTCGTTTGGTGCCAAGAAAACATATGAAACAAACGTTGGCTGTCAAAAAGGTTCGACTGTATAGCATTTGATATTACGCGAGACGTTTCGAAGAAGGGAATTCGATTCCTTCATGCTGCATGGTTTTTATTCCTCGTATTCGGCCTTTGTTTCCCCCTCTTCAGAATTCAATCCCTACTGCTCTACTATGTTCATGTGGGGCAGCAAAACCACATACACACCATTAAAATTGATATTTACGTCTATGTAGTGTTCGGCCGGTACTAGGACGAGGGGGACACAACCGTAACGGAAATGAAAAAGCTGTTGAAGTGATTAATTTTTGTTTTATAGCTTTGTTGGATGACTAAAACGATCTACACTCACGGACAATGAAATTTGCGCACCGAGAAGGAAGCATCGGATTGAACTGAAATTTTATGGACGTAATGATACAGATGAATGATATACATGATGACAAAAGCAGAGCTGCAGGACAATTACAGAGGGATATGTGGCACGCAGTCCGGTCGTCTTCAATAGCACGTCGCACAGCCTCGTGCGGAGATGCATAATGCAATACGGTCCGGCATGGAGGCGAACAGACGCCTGATGTCCTGCGGCAGAATGGCTCACACGTGTTGGAAGTTGTGCGCCAAATCCCGGATATTTCGGCACGGCGGCAGCCAGCGTTTCAACTAGTCCCACACATGCTCGATAGGGGACATGTCCGGGAAGCGGGTAGGCCATGGAAGTATCTGGACATGACGTAGGCAGTCCTGAGCAACCCGAGCCGTGTGGGCGCGGGCATTATCCTGCTGGTATAACGCACCTAGAATCCCGGTCAGGAATGGGAGCACATGGGGCCGTAGCATCTCATCCACATGCCGCTGGGCCGCCAACGAATCACATACCACTTCTAAAGCTGATCGGCTATCGTATCGATGGCTCCCCAGACCACAATGCCTGCAGTGGGGGAGGTGTGGCGCTCTATACTGAGGTTAGGATTGTGCCGTTGACCCGGGGACCTCCACACCCGGACACGATGTTCATCTGTCCCCAAAACGATGCGGCACTCATCGCTAAACACCACACGTCGCCAATCAGTGGCGTTCCATGTAGCTCTGGAATGGCACCACTGCACACGGAGCCGGCAATATTCCGTTTTTAATGGTAGTACACGTAAGGGGCAGTGGGATCGCAGATTCGCTTCCTCGAGGCATGGGGAAATGGTTCGTTGGCACACAAGAGCTGATACATAGTGGACCGGGTCCCCGTGGGATCCGTTCGTGCCTGACGCACGATCCGTCAATCCTCTCTATAACCGTGGTCTTCGTGGTCCGTCTGGAGCCGTTCCGCTATGTGGCAGTGCCGTCACGCGTCCGCTGCTCCCACCACAGTCAGACGGTATGGTCAGAACGATCCACGTGGCAGGCAGGGTATACCGCGCGCCGACCACCCTGCGGTTTTCAGCCCGATGATCCTCTCTATAACCGTGGTCTTCGTGGTCCGTCTGGAGCCGTTCCGCTATGTGGCAGTGCCGTCACGCGTCCGCTGCTCCCACCACAGTCAGACGGTATGGTCAGAACGATCCACGTGGCAGGCAGGGTATACCGCGCGCCGACCACCCTGCGGTTTTCAGCCCGATGATCAGGCCACTCTCAAAATCCGTAAGTTACGTAAATCGACGTCTCTGTCGTCTACTCGGCATTCTTTTCACTCTGTACTCTTGCTAGCGTCGGCCGGTGTTTTTCGCTTTCATGGGGCATCGACTACACACTGGTTTATAAGGCTTCCGGTTCGTGCTTTCAGCGCCATCACAGGGTGTGTGGTCATGCGCAATCGCACCAAACGTGGATCATTTGCATACCATCACGCATTCCAGTTATATGCAAAGTTTCGCGGTTGTAGCATGGTTTCTTCTACGTGCGCAAATTTCATTGTCAGTGAGTGCATATAGGTAGGAAGGCATCACTGCATTCACGTAGCCAGCAAGTCGATGTCGCTATGGATAAACGTCGTGAATTAATAGAGTTTGAAAGAGTGACAGTAATGGGTGACCTGGGCATGGACCACTATCATGGAGCTAGTACAGGAATGGTAGTTCCCCATTGGACAGTATCAAGAGTGTATCGGAAATAACCTCACATCGTGGACAGTGCAGTGGGAGAAGAAATGTGGTGAATGAACGTGGCCATCGACATCTATCTCGCATAGTTGTAATCAACCAGTGCGTGTCAATAGCATTAATCACCGCCGATTTGAACGATGGAGGTTCCAGACACGTCTCCACCAAGACCATTAAGAGATCATTAGCCAAATGGGTTTTAGGAGATACCGACGCACCAGAGTCCTATTTCTAACATTACATCACCGGTCAGTGCGCTTCAGATGGGTGAAAGAACATCGGCACTGGACCTTGGATGATCGGAGACGAATATCCTGGTTCGATGAATCCCGTTTCCATTTGCTTCTCGCAGAGGGAGCGTGCAGATCTGGGGGAAACCTCATGAAGCGATGAGCCTAGCATATAAACAAAGAACAGTTTAGGACGGTGGAAGCTCAGTCGTGCTCTGATGTGTGTTCAAGGTACACACTTTGGGACCTCTGGTACGTCTAGAATCATCTCAGAACAGTCTACGCTGCGTGTTCATCCTTTCAAGCCATCTGCATCCGTTCATGGCCAACATACACCAAAAGAGCAATGGACTCTTTCAGAAGCAAAATGCGCTTCCCCACAGAGCCATGGTGACTAGAACATGGTTAGAAGAACATTCTGCAGAAGGTTCCACCCTGTAATGGTCTCCACGTTTACCAGACATGAATCCTGTGGAAAATATTTGGGATGCTGTGGTAAGGTCAGTTCGAATTTTGGATCTCCCAGCCAGGAATGCTTCTCCATGTGACGGCCCATATCCATGCGAGAGGAGAGCCTACCCGTTGCTTGGTAAATATCCCATGATTTCTGTCCACTCAATGTACGTATATGAAAAGCAGAAAAATAACATACATGACCCCATAACTCGTGTATGCTCTAATTTTCCCTCATGGCAAAATAGCAGAAAATTCCTGGAGTTTTTACAGAACATCTCTTGGTTTCTGAACGTACGCTGTGCACTTGTTCTAACAGGCTCTAATTTAATAAAACTAATACACACCTAACCTAACTATCAGAACATATTTTTCGCGGCAGAGTTTCTGTCAGTCTTATGCCAGAAAAGAAAACATTAATGTGTATCCGTAAAAAGTAAATTGTGCACTATTTATTTATTACTCGTACGATCTTCATAAATTGTCGGGCTCTACTGCAAATCTCAAAGTAATAATTTCCGTTTACGTACTATTACGGTGGTAGTTAAAAAACGAAAATCGTAACAAAATCCATCATTTCTTTGTCTAGAGATCCAAGCATTACCCCAAACATTATCCATCCCACTACAATAAAGAGATTCAAACATTACCCATGAATATGTAGAATGGTCCGACTATAATAAGGAGGATATTACTCGTGTACATATAGTATGATCACACTATAATAAGGAGATTCAAACATTACCCGTGAACATGTAGTATGATAACACTACAATAAGGAGATTCAAACATTACCCATGAAGATGTAGAATGACCCCTCTGTAATAAGGACATTACCCGTGTACATATATTATGATCACACTATAATAAGGAGATTCAAACATTACCCTGAACATGTAATATGATCCCACTATGATAAGGAGATTCAAACATTATCCGTGAACATGTAGAATGGTCCCACTATAATAAGAATTACATTACCTGTGTACATATAGTATGATCACACTACAATAAGGAGATTCAAACATAACCCATGAACATGTAGAATGGCCCCACTATAATAAGAATGACATTACCCGTGTACATATAGTATGATCATACTACAATAAGGAGATTTAAACATTACCCATGAACATGTAGTATGGTTAAACTATAATACGAAGGTTCAAACATTACCCATGAAGATGTAGTATGATCACACTATAATAAGGAGATTCAAACATTACCCATGAAAATGTAGTATGATCCCACTATAATAAGAATATTCAAACATTACCCGTGAACATGTAGTATGATCCCACTATAATAAGAAGATTCAAACTTTACCCGTGAACATTTAGTATGAGCCCACTATAATATATAGATTCAAACATTACCCATGAACATGCAGTATGATGACAGTATAATAAGGAGATTCAAACATTACCCATGAACATGTAGTATGATCCCACTATGATAAGAAAATTCAAATATTACCCGTGAACATGCAGTATGATCCCACTATAATATGGAGATTCAAACATTACCCGTGAACATGTAGTATGATCACACTATATTAGGTGCGCATTAAATTTCACGTTATAAGACTGAAGCAATTTCGATATTTAAAAATATGTAATTTCATAAACGTAAATTCCGCTTTTGTCACATAAGATGCAATTTTGCTTTTATTTTACAGAGTAGAAGAGAGTTGTTACAACTATGACGACAGAAATTTACGAAAAGTGTCTCGTGTTCTCTTAGCTCACCTAGTGGAGCTTATGTTTTTTATTCTCCTTGAAGAAAACCATGAATTCTAATTAATAGATGTACATTCACCAGACGAGTTTTCAGCTTTGGAAGAAAAAAAGAACAACCTATTGCCGAATCGTCTCCATTGTGTTGCGTTCAAGCCGCGACTTCTTCGGAATTCCTGGGCCGAAACTTCAACAATATTTGGACAGGATTTTTCCAGGTAACAAGTTTGCCATGAACGAGCCTTAGACATTGAAATTCAAGTGCAAAGTCGCTATCAGGCACCTTCTGAACAGAAACCGGCAGCTGCCCGACGGAATTTATGAATTAGATCTGCCGAGGGATCTGGGAGACTACTTGAATCTCATGCGAGACTGAAATTCCCGCTGATCACCATTAATTACTATTTTCTGCATTCTGAATAAACCGGGGTTGATTATTGAACTTTACTTCGAGTAACGGTACCAACGTAAACAGAGAATAAAAACTTGAGATTACGAGTCGAGTTAAAAGTAATTTATTAGCAAGGCAACGGCATATTATTTCAACCCTGTCATTTTATTCTACGATGATTTTTATTTGGAAGAATCAAGCGAAATCTTTGAAATCATGGTTTGCAACTCAGATCTTTTTACAAAAATGAATTCTAAATCCGTTTTAATGGTGTAACATAATAAGTAAGCATACAGCAAGCTTTCACCACTCACAGGTGGCTTCATCCATCCGTGAGTGGTGAAAGCTTTGCTGTCTGTTTACTTATTATTGGGTCGTTTCAGAATTATTGGACGATGCCGACAAGGCGAATTTGCATAGCCTGTTACAAGAGAAGCCTCGAAGGAGGAACTACCAAACGCCCATGCAAATTGAACCGGTTAAGTCCACGTGTATAATCTCAGCAGTTGGGGACGTGATGGAGCAACCCGGCGTGAGATCAGTGATTTTGCACGAATTCAAACTTGGCCGGAATGTGTCCGAAACGGTCGCAAATGTCAATAGAGCGTGGGTTGCCAGAACGACGAGTGACAGAACTGTCCGTAGACTGTTTTCCAAGTTCCATGCCGGTGAAGTTGCCATCGACCATAAGCCAGGAGCCGGTCGTCCGGTTCTGTGTGACACTATACATTTAAGGCGGAAAGTGGAAGAAAAACCAACGTCCACAGTACATGAGCTCAGTGCCGAACTTGTCGTATCATCAGCGACAGTTTACAGACACCTGGCAGCTATGTGCAAGGTTAAAAACTGGACACCTGGGTTACACACGAACTCACCGAACAGCAGCAGATACGGCGTCTGGAAACATGCATTGCCCTCCAAAAATGTAAGGCTAGTGCTCCCTTTCTGCATCGGATTCTTACGGTTGATGAAAAATGGGTGCTTTGATGAAAAATGGGTGCCAAACACATGTCCAAATCCGAGTTGCACCCACAGAAGGTTCTGATCTCTGTGTGGTGGACTGCCAAGACTGTGGTTCATTATGAGTTTTTGCCGCGAGGTCAAACAATCACAACGGACGTGTGCTGCCGTCAGCAGAACGAATGTCACCAGAAATTATGCAGCAAACAACCATCGCTCGCCAACCGTTTGGATCCCATACTGCTTCAGGATGGCGCACGACCGCATGTGTCTATTGGGAGCATGCGAAAAATCAACGCTTTGGGGTACGAGGTCTTCTCTCACCCTGTGTATTCAAATGACTTGGCCCCCTCAGACTTTCACATGTTTCGCCATTCGGACCACTTCTTGAGGGGCAAACGGTTCGTTAACAAGGATGCTGTGATTTCCATCGTTAGCGATTCCTCGGACCAGTGTGATGCCAGTTTCTGCCACCGTGGCATTTTTGCACTGAAAACAGGTAGGGCACAGTGTATTCCTGCCTAGGGCAGAAAATGTTCGGAGTAAAATGCATTTCGTCGTCTGTTACTGCTGTTTGTTTCTTTGTGTCCGAATCGGCCAATAATTATGAAAAGACCTAATATTTTACACCATTAAAACGGATTTAGAATTCTTTTTTGTGATTATTTTGGCGTAATCTACTCGATTCATATTATCTTTCAGATCTCTTTTTTCCAACTGCACCTGTTTATTCCCGATCGGTTCTAAACTTTCCACAATACATGGTAACACATTACCAACGGTGCCCAAGCATTGTTTTTTTTTACAGACATAAATCAAGCTGTTCTTTCCATGTAACATAACCACAGAAATTTGAAATTTCATCGTCCTGGAACGGAAGTTCAAATCGCATCGCCCGATTTGCGCTCGAGCATGCTAACCATTACACCACCGAGGGCAATAAAATCCAATCAACTGAAGTATTTATCCGAAAGGTGAAATCAAAATACCTGACGTTTCAGATTAATCAATTTTTTTATTGGAGGTTTAACGACCGCCGTGAGCAACTCAATGGGCTATAAGCAGCCTCCCGTCCCTAATTTAGGCCCACTGGTTCCAGGGAAGGGAGAGAGCCAGTGCCGTAAGACAAACACAACACCCATGCTTCACCGGGATTCGAACCCGGACCCCTTTCAGGCCAATGATCAGAAGCCATCGCTTAGACCACTGCGCCACCGGGAAAGCTCAGATTAATGCTTCAGTTGTTTGGATTTCCTTGTCCTGGGTGGTGTAACGGTTAACATACCGGAGCGCACATCGGAAGATGCGGATTCAAGTCTCGTTCTAGGAAGATGCAATTTTAAAATTTCTGTGGTTATATTGCAGGGAAAGAACAGCTTGATTTATGTCTGTATTAATTATTCCATGTGTTTCAATTTGATATATTTGTTTTTTTGTTTTTATGGTGGCATTTTAGATGTGTGTGTAAATCCATTTTTCCAGTCATTGCTTACGTTATAGCGTAAAATGTTTTTGCAGGTGGTAAGATTCGAACTTTACTCGGCTATTCTGACGCTACATGAAGCTTAACTTATCGCTGCATCTTTGCCGTTTTGACTCTTGCTCCCCACAGTGGTGCATCACATGCACCAAGTGATCACCGAATTATGACCACCCCTATCAAAACGACGGAGCATATATAAGGAAAGTGTTAGTGGGTAGTAAATTCGGAGCGTGACAGGTAACCGGAAGGATTTGTCGGATTTTGAGAAAGGCTAGATTGTGAGAGCTCGCAGAGCGGGTGCCACAATTTCCCAAACAGCTAAACTGGTGGGTTGTTCGCTAGCCGTCGTAGTTAAAGTATATCAGGACTGCTTGCTGTGAAACTGGTCGAACAATGACTAAACGTCACAGGATAGCGAAAGGCTGATGTGAGAGGTGAGCCCCAGGTACGACGACTCGTACAGTCCAACAAACGCAGCACTGTTCAACATTTGACTACCCATTACAACAGAGGTCAACCCGGAAAAATATCTGTCATGACCATGAGTTGCATGTTTGCACGTATGGGCTATAATAGCAGACGACCCAGACGACATCGTCTTCTAATCACGGTTCATCGGCGTAAAAGACTCGTCTGGTACGTCGGATGACTGGAAAAAGGATGACTGGTCAGACGACTTGCGTTTCTTACATCACTCTGGGAATGGTCGTGCACATATTTGGCGCAAACAACGTAAGTTACTTGGTCCGTCCTGTATGGTTTCCACAGTGCAAGCCGCTGGAGCTTGTATGGTGTGGCGGTTGCATGTTGTGGGGCATGTTTACCTGACAAAAACTTGGACTCTTGAACTATGTGGAACAACGTATGACTGGTGCCCACTATCGCGAATTGCTTGCTGACTCTGTACTCTGTACACCCTGCGGTATTGCACTTTGTCCCGAATGGTTGTTATACCTTCAAAGATGGCAATGCGTCGTGCCACTGGTCCAATATTGTACAGGAATGGTTTGGGAAACATAATTCAAACTTCCAGCATATCGATTGACTTCCGAACTCCCCGATATTAATCCCGTAGAGCACTTCTGGGACACCATGGAACAGCATATTTAGCGTCTGGATATACCAAGCACCACCATACCTGCATTGAAGGCCGCATTGCACACAGCTAGGTTGGCCATACCTACTCAACTGCTTCCGGCATCTTATCGATGCCACGTCAGGTATCTGATGTACTGAGGGCAAAAGGAGGACCTACGACGTATTAGGTACATGGTCATAATTCAGTGATCACTCAGTGTGCATCCCCCCCCGAGATAAATGGCTGGGACGCAATCGTAGGTTTCCGGGTCATCCGACTAACCGTTCTTGAAGGAACTCTGTGTAGAAGGAATTGTGATTAATTCCAAACGACGTGTAGAAGAAGCATGAGCATATTTTTCGAAGCGCTGAAGAAGAAATTCTCATTAATTCCCGACTGGATGTGAAAGAAGCATCACACATTTTTGTCAAACCTCACGACGAGGAGATTCATTTTACTTTGGGGCGCAAATGTAGCGTAAAAGCTCAAATTTACTGGTGATGGGATTCAAGCCCACGTTTCCCCGTTCGGGAGCCAGCTATTCTCCCTACTAAACTACACCGAGCTTGGCTTATCGCTGCAACTATTTGGTGCGTTACTTCAGTGGTACGTCACAATATAATCTCATATGTAAAATAATTGGACGCCATATGTAATTTATGTATTAACAGATAGTTTTCTACCCTTTTCCGTTTGGCAAAAGAGAAAGATATCTGCACTGCTGACCATTACAATAGCAACACCAAGAAGGACAAAAGTTAAGATAGGCAAACTGAGTTTATTTATACCTCATAATACAAGGATGAAGTGATTAAAATTTGAGGTAATTCGGATTCATACAACGAACAAAAATCAAAACTAGTAGCCACCATGGGCTAGAATAACCGCTGCCAGACGGTTCGGCATAGAATCGAAGGGACTCTGGATGTCACCTTGGGGTATTTTATTCCACGAGGCTTCAATTCTGTGCCAGAGTTCATCTACTGTAGTTGCCGGTGGTCGTTGTCCGGCCACTTCGCTTCGCGACCAGGGACCAGACGTTTTCAGTAGGCGAAAGATCTGGTGATCGCGCCGGCCAAGAGAGTAGTGGAACATGCTGGGCATTAAGGAAATGTCGAACGTTGCCTGCGACGGGCGGTCGCGCATTGTCCTGTTGGTAGGTGGGGCCCCGGAGGCCCTGTACATATGGTACAACCACAGGCTCTAACACCTCGGAGATGCAACGCTGGCTGTTCAAATTTCCGGCTATGCGTACTAGATGCGTGCGGGATGCATATCCAATTGCACCCCATACAATTACTCTAGGTGCTGGGTCGGTATGGTGGTGCAAAATGTAAGAGTACAGGAGCCGGTCCCCACGGTGGCGCCAGACACGGATACGGCCATCATGGTGCTGGATGCAAAAACGGGATTCGTCTGAAATGACGATGTCATGCCATTCCCGCTTCCATCTGCGTCGTTTAGCGCACCATTGGTGCCTCAGATGCCTGTGCTGTAGAGCTAAAGGTAAGCGCAGCAATGGGCGCCGTGCAAACAGTCCGTGCCGCTGCAAACGACGTCGCACCGTAAGGCAGGATACTTGCTGTATCGCAGAAAAAGCCCGCGAGAAAATGCAATTTCACTGTGGAAAACCAGCTCTTTAATCTACCCTCTTATACTGCTTCTAGGTGGCGTTACTGGCGCAAATGATTAGCATCTGCGCTGCGTTTCTAATCATTAGCTTGCCCTACCATGCTGTACGCATCATGCAAATTTCGGATGCTTCCTTCTTGGTGTTGCTATTTTAATGCCCAGCAGTGTAGAAATGTCCAAATACGAGGTGTCATAGTTTTTCCTTTGCAACCAATAATTTTCGCGTGATAATGTAGAGAGAGTTGTTTCTCTTATTTGATGTGATGTCGCATTCATACATAGTGCTTGAAATATCTTTCGTAGAATTTTTTCAATTACCAATGCTCCTCCCTTGCATTCTATTGCAAGATGTAGCAGGTAAAGACTCTTCCCAAGAGATAATTTAACGCCTGACTAGACGAATAATTGGTAAATTCGCCATCGTCTTCATCAAAATTTCTATTCCTTTTGTTTTTTTTTTCCTTAACGGGGGCTACCTGAAAGGGATGATCAACTAACGTCATTTAGTCTACAGTAGTGCTTCCACGTAAAGATGGTGCCCCACAAGCTAGACAGACGTATCCCCCTGCCGAAACGAAACAACAGCCCCTGGTGGGCGGTGGTTTAAGCACTGGCATCTGACCGTTCGTCCGAGTGGACCTACTTTCCAGTCCCGATTGAGGCATGATGGTGCATTTGTTTTAAGGAAATGATTCTTTCCCTTCCCTGGAACAACTAGTGGCACCAATTTATAGACGAGCGACTGCTTTATATCTTTAAAGTTGCTCACAGTGGTCTTTAACCTCAACCCCCGAAAAAAAGCAATGGACGCTATTTCTGTAACTACAACAAAAAGAAGAAGCACACAGCATTTTTGACTGAGGCAACACTGCGTGATTGTGCGTTCAAGCTCTTTCGTCATTCACCATATTCCTGGAAATTACCTTTATCGGATTATTTCTCAGTTCCAATCTCAACAAGAACGATGACAACTAATTTTAGGGTGTAATAAGCACGTCTTTTGAATCCGTTCTGACGC
Source organism: Macrothele yani (assembly GCA_039090855.1). Classification (NCBI taxonomy): domain Eukaryota; kingdom Metazoa; phylum Arthropoda; class Arachnida; order Araneae; family Macrothelidae; genus Macrothele; species Macrothele yani. The sequence goes on from CM077028.1 coordinate 101,835,198, forward strand.
AAATTAAATTTATCAAAGCTATTCAAACTCAATGGAACCGGTATGGAAAACAATAGCATCTGACGGAAGAAGGAAGTTTCTCAATCGGGTTTTTAATCCCTCAAATATTGCTGTGCGTTATATATATATATATATATATATATATCATCATCATCATTGTCAACCATTATCAATCCACTGCTGGACGAAGGTCTCCCCAAGTTTCCTCCACAACGGTCTGTCTTGTGCCAGTCTCCTCCATGTCACCCCTGCATACTTTCGAATTTCATCCACCCATCTCCCATGTGGTCTTCTTCTGGGTCTTTTCCTGTCCCTTGGAATCCAATCTAAAATTTCGGCTGTCCATCGATGATCTGTCCTTCTGGCAGTATGTCCAGCCCATTGCCATTTCAGGGATTTAACTCTGATCATGATGTCTTCCACTCTTGTCATTTTTCGGATCCACGAGTTCCTCTTCTTATCTCTCCTGGTTACAATAAGCATGCACCTCTCCATGCTTCTTTGAGTTGTCTGCAGCCTTTGTATGTCTCTTTTAGTTAAGGTCCACGTCTCTGCACCATACGTAAGCACTGGAAGGATGCATTGATCAAACACTTTTCTTTTAAGACATAATGGCATATTGCTCTTGAAAATTATGCTGTTTCTTCCAAAAGCTCTCCAGGCAAGTTTTGTACGCCGATTAATTTCTTCATCAATGTGACCCTCACTTGATATCTGTTGTCCAAGATAAACGTATGTGTCTGTTATCTCCAGCTTTTCTCCATCAATCGATAAATCTTCATTTCTTGTAAAAGCATTGAACATCACTTTTGTCTTCTGAAAGTTCATTTTTAATCCCACTTCTTTACTCTTGTCAGCAAGTTCCTGGATCATACTCTGCAGCTCTGATGGGGTAGTTGCAAAAATGACTACGTCATCAGCAAAACGAAGGTGGGTTAGATAATCTCCATTAATCTTTATCCCCTTGTTTTCCCAGCTCAGCGACTGAAAAACACCCTCCAATGTGGCATTAAAGAGCTTCGGAGATATGGTGTCACCTTGTCTCACTCCCTTTCCAATTTTTACGTGTGTTGTATTTTCAAACAGCCTAATCTTTGCACTTGCATTTTCATAGATGTTATTAATAATATTAATGTATGCATCTTCAATACCGCAGGTTTTCAGAGCCATTGTAACTGCTGACGGTTTCACCGAATCAAAGGCTTTTTCATAATCGATAAAAGCCATGCACAATGGAAGTTCATATTCCCTCGCTCTTTCAATTAGTTCTCTCAGCACGTGGATATGATCTATTGTGCTGTAGCCACTCCTGAATCCAGCTTGTTCTCTCGGTTGAGCCATGTCTAGTGCTACCTTCAAGCGGTGTGAAAGAACTTTATATATATATATATGTGGGATGTAAGGTCAGGTGATGCGTAACATCACAGCCTCTCCTTGACAAATGTCAACCCCGCCTTCTCGTGGTACATCCTGTTCCCACTAAAGGGGCTCTGACGACCGCCAATAGCGGTATAACTATACCATCAGGATTAGACGAAATGCTATCCCACACTCACCAACCCGCGTGGCCAGCGTGGTGAGTTATGGCCAAACCCCTCCAAAATGACTCCACAACTTAAATCTTGGCCCTCAGTCTCCGGCAGCTGGAATGTACCTGGCCAAGGCAGCGGCCAGTGCGACATGAAGGCAGAGGGTGCTAAGAATCCCCGGAGGACCGGACTAGGCTGCCATCTGATGCTGACCTTGGCGACGTATAACGGACGCTCCCTATCTTCTGATTCAAAGCTTCTTGAATTGGAAGAGGAACTACAAAGGATCAAGTGGGACATCGTCGGGCTAAGTGAGGTAAGGAGAAAAGGAGAAGATCTCATTGAACTGAAAAGTGGACATCTCTTCTACTATCGTGGGACAGATACTGGCAGAACTAGTGGTGTTGGATTTATAATAAACAAGAAACTGAAGGATAAAGTTGTAGAAGTTGAAAGTTCCTCTGACAGAGCTGCACGACTCGTTATCCAACTCTCGAGAAGATACCAGGCTCAGATTATTCAAACTTATGCACCCACCACAAGTCATGCTGAAGAAGAAATTGAAGAATTTTATGAGGAAATTCGTGATCTAAATAATAAAGGTAAGCAGCACTTGAAGATAATTATGGGAGATTTCAATGCAAAAATAGGGCAACGGCAACAGAATGAAACTTCAGTAGGTAAATTCGGTCACGCCAACAGAAACCAGCGTGGAAATACTCTCGTAGAGTTTGCAGAGGCAGAAGGGTTTTTCATCTTGAACTCCTTTTTCAAGAAAAAGCCACACAGGAAATGGACATGGAGACATCCAAATGGGACGACAAGTGAAATTGATTTTATTATGTGTAACAAAAAATTCGTCATAGAAGACTGCAGTGTGCTAAACAAGTTCGACACAGGCAGTGACCATAGATTGGTGAGATGTAAGATGCACCTCAACACTAAACTCGAACGTGGCAAGCTCATAAGACAAACAAAATGTATTGACATAACCAACCTTAAAAAACACCATAATACCTTCAAATTGGAACTGAAGAACAGATTCTCTGCTTTAGAAGGCCTAACATCGGAAGAAGTGGATATTTCTGAAGTTAACAGAAAAGTAACCAAAGCTCTTATGGAAACAGCAACAAAATTAGCTGGGTCTAAGAACAAATTGCATGTGAACAAATTATCAGGAAAAACCAAAATGCTGATGCAAAAAAGAAGAGTGATGAGGACAACTAAAGAAGATGTGACTTCCAAAGTGGAATATATAGAGCTATGCAAGACAGTACGAAAAAGTATCACTGAAGACGTAAGGAAATTCAACTGTGAACTAGTAAGGAAAGCAATTGAAAACAACCAAAGCCTAAAGATAGCAAAGGGACATCTCAGTAAGGGGAAAAAACAGATTATGGCACTGAGAAAAGAAGATGGTTCTGTAACAAGAAATAGAGGCGAAATTTTGACAAGAGTGAAAGATTTCTACTCCAAATTATATGAAAGGGATGATACATGTACTCCAGACATCATGAAAGGTACCAGTACCAGAGTTCTTCCAGTCCTTCCAGCAGAAGTTGCACATGCAATCAAGAACATGAAGCGGGGAAAAGCTCCAGGAGAAGATGGAATTACTGTAGACATCATACAAGAAGCAAGTGGAGAAATCGAAACAGTACTCGCCCAAATTTTCACTCGATGCCTTAATGAAGGGAAAATTCCTGAGGATTGGAACAACGCTACAATGATCTTGCTACATAAAAAAGGTGACATTGAGGATCTCAGGAACTACAGACCTATCAGCCTCCTATCAGTGGTTTATAAAATCTTCACTAAAGTTCTTTCACACCGCTTGAAGGTGACACTGGACATGGCTCAACCGAGAGAACAAGCTGGATTCAGGAGTGGCTACAGCACAATAGATCATATCCACGTACTGAGAGAACTAATTGAAAGAGCGAGGGAATATGAACTTCCATTGTGCATGGCTTTTATCGATTATGAAAAAGCCTTTGATTCGGTGAAACCATCAGCAGTTGCAATGGCTCTGAAATCCTGCGGTATTGAAGATGCATACATTAATATTATTAATAACATCTATGAAAATGCAAGTGCAAAGATTCGGCTGTTTGAAAATACAACACACATAAAAATTGGAAAAGGAGTGAGACAAGGTGACACCATATCTCCGAAGCTCTTTAATGCCACATTGGAAAATGTCTTTCAATCACTGAACTGGGAAAACAAAGGGATAAAGATTAATGGAGATTATCTAACCCACCTTCGTTTTGCTGATGACATAGTCATTTTTGCAACTACCCCATCAGAGCTACAGAGTATGATCCAGGAACTTGCTGACAAGAGTAAAGAAGTGGGATTAAAAATGAACTTTCAGAAGACAAAAGTGATGTACAATGCTTTTACAAGAAATGAAGATTTATCGATTGATGGAGAAAAGCTGGAGATAACAGACACGTACGTTTATCTTGGACAGCAGATATCAAGTGAGGGTCACATTGATGAAGAAATTAATCGGCATACAAAACTTACCTGGAGAGCTTTTGGAAGAAACAGCATAATTTTCAAGAGCAATATGCCATTATGTCTTAAAAGAAAAGTGTTTGATCAATGCATCCTTCCAGTGCTTACGTATGGTGCAGAGACGTGGACCTTAGCTAAAAGAGACATACAAAGGCTGCAGACAACTCAAAGTAGCATGGAGAGGTGCATGCTTGGTGTAACCAGGAGAGATAAGAAGAGGAACACGTGGATCCGAAAAATGACAAGAGTGGAAGAAATCATGATCAGAGTTAAATCCCTGAAATGGCAATGGGCTGGACATACTGCCAGAAGAACAGACCATCGATGGACAGCCGAAATTTTAGATTGGATTCCAAGGGACAGGAAAAGACCCAGAAGAAGACCACATGGAAGATGGGTGGATGAAATTCGAAAGTATGCGGGAGTGACATGGAGGAGACTGGCACAAGACAGACCGTTGTGGAGGAAACTTGGGGAGACCTTCGTCCAGCAGTGGATTGATAATGGTTGACAATGATGATGATGATGATATATATATATATGTATATGAATTTATATGAGAAACATTTCGCACCGGAAATGCTCTCCAACACAGAAATAATTTTTCAAATCGGACTCTTAGAAACAGAGATATCGACAAAGATAAGATGTGACTTTACTTCCCCTGGTGGGAAAACCATGCATTATTTTAGGAAGAAAGTATTCTCAAAGGGCTTATTCATATGAACCGTATCGGTCCAAGAAAAAAAAAACTTAGGTGAGTTTCCAGGATAATAGATTTTGCTACAAATACATCAGAAGCAGATATTATGCCGCCCCGGTGGCGCAGTGGTCTAGGCGATGGCTTCTGATCATTCGTCCGTAAGGGGTCCGGGTTCTAATCCCGGTGAGGCATGGATGTTGTGTTTGTCTTGCGGCACTGGCTCTCTCTCTTCCCTGGAACCAGTGACCCTAAATTAGTAACGGGCGACTGCTTATAGCCCATTGAGTTGCTCACCACGGTGATCGTTAAACCTCCAATCAAAAAAAAAAAAAAAAAAAGAAAAGAAAAGAAAAAGAAGCAGATATTAACACCCTGGTGGCCAAACCATTCTTTACCAAACATTAGAAATTATGTGATACATATTTTCCATCAGGTCTTGCATGCGATACAGGAAGAATTTTTCAAATCTGAGTTCTAGGAGCAGAAATAACGTAGAAAACGTAGTTTACCTTTGTGCCCCCTAGCGGAAAGTCTATGATTTACTTGAAAATTTTGAATTTATAGGAAAAACATTTCGCATCGGAAATTTCCAAATTATCGGAAAACATTTCGCATCCAACAAAAGAAGGAATTTTTCAAATCGGACTCTTAGAAGTAGAGATATAGACAAAAATAAAATATACATCTATGCCCCCTGGCGTAGAAACTATGCATTATTTCAAAAAAAAAATGCTTCTAAAAGGTTTGTCACACGAGTAGTCTTGGTCAACAAACGAGTTTTTTTTTTCAATCGAGATTTTAAAAGCTCATATTTTGCTGCAAATATGTCAGAAGCGGAAATTAAGGCTTACGCCACCTGGTGGCCAAACCATTTTTTACAAAAATTAGAAATTATGTGCAAAGGACTTTCCATCAGGAGCAGTGTATCTGGTGCAGAAAGAATTTTTCAAATCGGAGATTTAGAAACAGATATATAGGGGAAAAGCAATTTACCTTTACGCCCCCTAGCGGAAAGTCAATGATTTACTTGAAAAATTTGAAATTACATGAAAAACATGTCACACTGGAAACACTATCTAACAAAGAAGGAATTTTTGAAATAGGACTCTTAGAAGTAAAGATATTGACAAAAATAAAATATATATCTACGCCCCCTGGCGTAGAAACTATGCATTATTTCAAGAATAAAATGTTTCTGAAAGGTTGTCGGCATGAGTAGTATAGGTCAACAAACGACTTTTTTTCAATCGAGATTTTAGAAACTCATATTTTGCTGCAAATACATCAGAAGCGGAAATTAAGACTTACGCCATCTGGTGGCCAAACCATTTTTTGCCAAACTTAGAAATTATGTGCATAGGATTTCCCATCAAGAGCTGTATCCTGTGCAGAAAGAATTTATTTTTCAAATCGGAGATTTAGAAGCAGAGATATAGCGGGAAACGCAATTTACCTCTACGCCCTCTAGCGGAAAGTCTATGAATTACTTGAAATTTTTGAAATTATATGAAAAACATGTCACACAATCCAAGAAAGAAGGAATTTTTCAAATCGAACACCTAGAAGTAGAGATATTGATAAAAAATAAGATATGCATCTACGCCCCTGGCGGAGAAACTGTGGAATATTTTAAGAACAAAATATTCCGAAAAGGTTTATCGATGTGAGTGGCATCAGTCCACGAAATAATTTTTTCAATTGATATTTTAAAGCTCAGATTTTATATAAGGCAAATACATCAGAAGCAAAAATTTACACTTACGCCCCCTGATGGCCAAAGTATTCTTTAACAAAAATTAGAAATTATATGCAAAAGATTTTCCCATGAGGAATGTATTCGCTGAAGAAAATATTTTTCAAATAGGAGCTTTAGAAGAAGAGTTATCGGGAAAAATGCAATTTCCTTTTACGTACCCTAGCGGAAAATATATGCGTAATTTGAAAAAGTAATTATAACAAAAATAATCTTCGACATAAATGGAATCGAAAGATGAAAGAATTTTTTCAATCGGATATTTAGAAGCAAATATGTGGAATAAAACGTATTTTTTAATTCGACATCATCTACATTTACGCCCTCTAGCGGCGAAATTGTACATCGTAAAAAAAAAAACGAAGTAAGGGATCATCATTCTCATATTTCAAGCTTCCCAATGCAAAAATAATTTTTCAAATCGGACTAATAGTTACAGAGATATCGTGAGAACAGACGGACGGACAAACCGATAACATAAGCACGATCTTTTTTTACAAAATACGTGCTAAAAAGACTTGAAAGTGCAGAAATTTCAACAGTGACAATGCTACTGTGGAAGCAGTGAATGAATGATTTAGTTAAATTTCTTTTGAATTGTATTTAAGCGGGTTACCAAAGGCAGTGAAGGATGCTAGAAAGTGTGGTGACTTAAGGGTGGATTTTTTTTTATTTTTTTATTTTTTTGATGGGAGGTTTAACGACCGCCGTGAACAACTCAATGGGCTGTAAGCAGTCGCCTGCCCCTAATCTAGGGTCACTGGTCTCAGGGAAGGGCGAGAGCCAGTGCCGTAAGACAAACACAACAGCCATGCCGCACGAGATTCGAACCCGGACCCCTTTCGGTCGAGTGACCAGAAGCCATTGCTTATACCACTGCGCCACCGGGGCGGCAGGGTGGACTATGATGGAAAACAAAGGGTTTTCACAAAATTCCTTGTATGAGAGACTAGAATCTTTTCAAACTTCCCTCGTATTACAAAGTAATCCGAAGATCTCCTTCGTCTACAAGAAAGGTTAAAACATTTTCGAATGATCTGAATAGAAAGTAATTAATTTCCCAGAAAAAATATAGCTACACTTGATGTGGTGGTGAAAATTAACAAAGAGAGTTAACTAACAGTGCAATGATGAAGCATGGAGTTCGGCAAACAAAGAATTCGTTCTGTAACGCAAAATTTTTTAAGTGCGCGTAGAACGTAATCGGAAACTATTCCGCCGCAGCAGAAAGTGACTGAGCTAAACTTACTTCTCCGGCTAATAGTAGAAAAAAAAACCTGTTGCTAGTAATCTGATGTAAGCATATCATATGCATATATAGCATATCATTTTATTTTCTTGGTTTGTTATGTTGAAAGAATTATTCGATGTACAGTCGACTTTCAACTCAAGGATCGGCCTTGTACTTCGTATTGATAGCCTCAAAACCGATGCTAGCTCTCTCTGACTGCTACATGTCAATCGATGGTTTCTCACTATTACAGGTGCTGTGTTGATCTTTTTTCGCCGTAACACCACTTGTTGGAACATAAGGACCGCCTTTTGTTTGAATTGATTCTCTGCCATCTTTAAAAATCTTAAATCATCTGCGACTGTTGTGGCAATGAAAGGCTGTAAAACCGTAACTCATTATGTATAATGACGTTATGTCTTCATACAGACAAAACTTCAAAGCAGATAGCCTTGTCAGTTTTCCCATACGAGAGGTGTGTCGGTAGTGGTACTAACAATAACCTATGACACCACCACCAATCCAGAAAACCTGTAGTTCCATAACTGGCAGAGCTCATTTGTGTATTTGGAATCACATCTCGTGTTATTGAAACATGAATGTGATTCCAGCTGTCACTGGGACAGGCAGGTAGCGAGTGATGTGAGACGCTGGATTATGATCATTCGTCCTATACTACAAGTCAGCTCAACAGTGAAGAATTGTGTAGCATACAGTTACCTCCGCTACAAAAAGTAGTGCCAAGCGTTTATACAAAAAGGCAACAGAATTATTTTTCAGAATCATCATTTTTGTTTGAAGGGAAGTACCAGACAAATTCCCATTTAAGACAATGCTTTCAAACTAGCAGAGTGTTTTAGAAGTAGATTTGATACAAGAAATTACTAAGTCAAGGGGGAATCAAACTTTCAGCCGCTGACTGTCCAGGTGGGAAATGTAACTTTAAGTGGAAGGGATAAAGGACATACAACACCGAGGCAATACAATGAAAATCCGGGAAATGCAAGTGGTGTGTACTTAAGCAGCAGTAGGGGAAATGCTTCTTCAAAGTACGGACGTAAATGGAGGCAGGCATAGGTGCAGGAATAATGCTTGACAGCAAGGACAGAGCACGTGATGCGGATTGGTACAGTTCTTGCGTTCTCCAGGAGGCGCTGTGTGTCGGCTACCACAAGAGCGTACTTTTAAGTTGACTTGGAATATAGATGAGCTCTCATTCGAGTACCAGATGAGGTACAGGTAGCGTGTTTGTCTTTCGAGGCTGGCATTCTCTCTTCTCTGAAAGCAATGGCCCTAAATCAGGGATGAGCCATTGTTTATAGCCCTACGATTTGCTCTCGGTGGTCATTAAATCCCGAAACAAAAACAAAACAAAGAAAAAACCATGAGACAGTTGTCTTCGCTTGCTCTAATGCTGGCGCATCACGTGTGGCTCACGTACAGCAGCGTCGTTATCAGCGTACCAAAGTATTGCGACGAACAAATGAAGACTAGCGCGTTACAGTAGATTCTGTGGTCTCTTTAGCGGAAGTCTTTCAGCATTCGCAAAATGGTGACTTCCACTGTGTTTAATGACTTCCAAAACATGACTTCCAAGAAAATGTGTGACGATTAAGATCATTTTTGATCTTCAGAAAAAAGATACCCTTGATTGAAAAACGTAAGTGGATAACAAAAGCATACTTATTAACAATAGAAATCTTTACGAATAATAGAGATGTACGAAATGATTTTTCTCGTTTGTTTTCTTTACGAACTGGCAGTATTTATTGTCTTCAAAGTATTAAGCAGTGATACGGCTTGAAGAAGAGCCGTATTTGTGACGTAATTTCACAGTTAAAACTGCACGCATTATTAGTTTTATGTGTAGTGCTTTTACACTGCAGGATAAAAGAAACACTCCTTCTAGAAATACACGAAACGATTTCTTCTAAAAAATACACTCACGGACAATGAAATTTGCTCACCTAGAACAAAACATGCTACAACGGCGAAACTTTGCAAATAGCTAGAGTGCGTGCTGGTATGCAAATGATCCACGTTTGGTACGATTGCCCATGATCGCAAACCCAGTGGTGGCGCTACAAGCACGGACCGGCAGCCTTATAAACCAGTGTGTAGTCGATGCCCCATGAAAGCGAAAAGCACCGGCCGACGCATGCGAGAATACAGAGCGACAAGAATGGCGGGTAGACGCCTGAGACGTCGATTTACGCAACTTACGGACTTTGAGAGATGCGTGATCATTGGATTGAAAACCGCAGGGTGGGCGGCGCGCCGTATAGTTCGCCAAGTGGATCGTTTTGACCATACCGTCAGACTGTGTTGGGTGCAGTGAACACGTGACGGCACTGCCCCACGGCGGAGCGGCTCCGGACGACCCAGGAGGACCACCGGTAGAGAAGATCCTCGGATCGTGCGCAAGGCACGAACGGCTCCACGGGGGACCTGATACACTATATAGGCAGATGTAGCGGCTCCTGTGTGCCCACGAACCATTTCCCTACCCCTCGCGGAAGCGAATCTGCGATCTCAGCGCTCCTATACGTGCGCTGCCATTAACACCGAAACATAGCCGGCTCCGTGAGCAGTGGCATCAGGCCAGAGCGACGTGGAACGCAGCAGACTGGCGACGATTGGTGTTTAGAGATGAGTGCTGCTTCATTTTGGGGACAGATGATCATTTTGTCCGTGTGTGGAGGTCCCAGGGTCGACGGCACAAACCTGACCTCGCTATAGAGCGCCACACCTCCCCAACTGCAGGCACCATGGTCTGGAGAGCCATTGCCTACGATAGCCGATCCGCTCTAGTAGTGGTACGTGGATCATTGACAGGCCAGCGGTGTGTGGATGAGATCTTACGGCCCCATGTGCTCCCATTCGTGCCTGGGATTCCAGGTGCGCTATACCAGCAGGATAATGTCCGCCCGCACATGGCTCGGGTTGCCCAGGACTGCCTGCGTCATGTCCAGATACTTCCATGGCCTTCCCGCTCCCCAGACGTGTCCCCTATCGAGCATGTGTGGGACCAGTTGAAAAGCCGGCTACCGCCGTGTCGCACTATCCGGGATTTGGAGCACACCGTCCAACACGTGTTCATGGGCCAGTCTGCCGCAGGACAACATAAGGCGTCAGTTCGCCTCCATGCCGGACCGCATTGCAGCATGTATCACCGTACGAGGCGGTGCGACGCACTACTGAAGATAACCGGACTGCGTGCCACAGATCCCTCTGTAATTATCCTGCAGCTCTGTTTTTGTCATGTGTATCATTCATCTGTATCATTACGTCCATAAAATTTCAGTTCAATCCGATGTTTCCTTCTCGGTGCGCAAATTTCGTTGTCCGTGAGTGTACATACATGCATGTAGTTTTTCATTGAAGAATTACCGTTTTTTCTCTAATCTGAAGAAGTCAGTACAATAGTTTTTTTTTACTCAGCCAACTAAAGAGCATAAATGACTGAATAGTAAAGTAAAAGTACGAATTAAAAACATCTGTGGAATATTTGAATTTTCCTACAAAGCATTTCCAACTACTAACAGTCTCATTTTGGGTAACAAAGTGCTGAGATGTTTTTGCTCCATTCAGGATGTCCAGGATTCCGTCAACTCAAAGATAGTTCGGCAGTTTGTAAATGGAAAGAGAGAGAATAAAAGGCGATTAATACGTGGTTTTTTCGCATTTCAGCCTCCGTTGCAACGCACCGCGCGATGTTAGCGCAGTAGCCAGCTCGCGCATGCGTCACGACATCACATGATGCGTGCCCTCTCCACACGCTACGTGATCGGACATCTGGCGTTAATTTTCAGTGTGGTACGGACGAGTAAACACGTGTGCTACACACGTGCTCCCTGAAACTGTGAAATTCGCGCTGCCATCCGTTGTCTTCACGCTGAAGGGGAAAGTGCGGCAGAAATCCATCAGAGAATGAGTAGAGTGTACGGTCCGAACTTTATAAGTGAAGGATGCGTGGGAGAGTGGTGTAGAAAATATAGAGATGGGCGAACAAACGCGCATGATGAAGGGGGTCAAGGTCGGCCATCCGAGGTGATGGCTGATGAACTTGTTCAAAGCGTTTACCAAAAAAATGAGCGAAAGACCTCAGTTAACGATATTAGAGCTGTTCTGTGCTTTTCCCCAAATTTCTGGAACTGTTCTGTACGAGATCATTACAGGTATGTTAGGCCAGATGCATTTTAGCACCCATAGGTGCTAAAATGCTTATCGATGTGAACAAAATGCAGAGAATGGGATCAGCTTCGACACTCTACAAGCGTTGCAAAGAAGTTGGGAATGCATTTCTTGACCATATCGTGACAGGTGATGAAACGTGGGTCTAATTTGTGAATGTCGAATGCAAAGCGCATTGAAAGCAGTGGTGCACACACATTCACCAAACGAACCCAAAAAGTGCAAACAAAGGTTATCACAGAAAAAGCTGATGGTAACTGTCTTCTGGGATCGGAATGGAGTGTTTCTGATTACCTTCAGGAAACAATGAACCACAATAATGGCAGAGAGGTACTGTGAAGCACTAAAAAAATTGCATAGGGAAATTCGGAATAAAAGGAGAAGAACGCTGACGTCAGTCCTTGTGCTCTTCCATAACAACGCGCGGCCACATACGGCTGCACACACATGAGTGTTGCTGGAGCAGTTTGGTTGGGAGAAGTTCGACCACCCTCCATATAGCCTGGATGTGGCACCGAGAGATAATCACCTCTTCACCCACATGAAAACCTGGTAGGGAACGCAAAGCTTCAATGACAATGAGGTGTTGAAGAATGGCATCCAGTAATGGTTGAACCCCCAGGCGGGATCCTTCTTTAATCCAGGGATACATTAGCTCGTACCCCAATACGATAAGTGTCTCAATTTAGGGGTGACCATGCTGAGAAGCAACCTAGACCATCAAGTATGTTTCGCATACAATAAAGCATTTTGTTCTCATTGCTTCTTTTCTTCACAGCCCACGGGAGATTGATATCCGAATAGATTACATTGATAAATAGTGGCGGGACACTTATTCTATTACTGATTAGAATATCGGGTAACGGAAAGGACATTGAGTGCTGGCATGCCATTCAATTAAATAAGAGACACAGCGGAAGCAATAATCCGATCCCAAACTTTTCATCGCTAAGAAGAGTAAACAAGTTAGTAAAATCATGCAATGCATTCATTATGATACGCTTTCCAACATACCAGAATTAATTACTCAAGTTATGAGGAGAATGGCTGTAGAATAAATCTCAGTCCTGTGCCCTGACCTCTGATCCCATTTCGATGATATTCAACAGAACCGGTTCAGTATACCTCCGAAATAACATGATAAACTTTTGTCGCAATCGAAGCATTTTTACGAAAGTTATGATGCATAAGGGCTATGGAATATATCCCGCTCCTGTGTCCGAACCTTTGACCCCATTTCGCCAATTTTCAATAAGGTTTGTCCCCAGGTGGTCTCCTACCACATACTAAAATTTAATCGAAATCGAAACTTTTTTACGTTAGTTATGACGCATAAGAGCAGTGGAATGGATCCCGCTCCTATGTCCTGACCTTTGACCCCATTTCGTTCACTTTCAATAGGATTTTTCCCAGGTGTTCCCCTACCCCATACTAAAATGTCAAAGAAATCGAAAGATTTTTACGCGAGTTATCGTGCGGAAGGACATACATACACAACGCGTGACGTAATGAGGCAGATGGGAATCGCGACCATCTGCTCGCAAGAGTGTGACGTCATAAAACTTTAATGGGTTTCACACATAACACGTGAGGTAATGACACAGATGGCGTTACCGCGCGCCAACATCTAATGGAACGACTCCATGCCACTAAAAACGTGGTAATTCGGGGGTGGTTTTTTAACTCACTAAACGAATTTTTCTAAAGTCGAGATAAAACTAAATCGATTTCTAGTACCAGAAAACCGTAGGTTAACGGCCTTCATCAAAATCCTTAGAGCTGTTTTCAAAATAAAATTTACATACGTACAAGAATTGCTCCTTTAATAGTATGGGATAAGGGCGATGGAATGGATACCAATCCTATGTCCTGACCTTTGAACCCATTTCGTGCATTTTCAATAGGGTTCGTCCCCAGGCGGTCCTCTACCACATACTAAAATTTCATCGAAATCAAACTAATTTTACGCACGTTATGACACATAAGGGCAATAGAATGCATCCAGCTCCTACGTCCTGACCTTTGACCCCACTTCACCCATTTTCAATAGGTTTCGTTCCCAGGTGGTCCCCTACGACATACTAAAATTACATGCATACAAGAATTGCTCCTCTAATAGTATGGGATAAGGGCAATGGAATGGATCCCGATCCTATGTCCTGACCTTTGACCCCATTTCGTCCATTTTCAATAGGGTTCGTCCCCAGGTGGTCCTCTACCACATACTAAAATTTCATCGATATCGAACTATTCTTACGCACGTTATGACGCATAAGGGCAATGGAATGCATGCCGCTCTTATGTACTGACCTTTGTCCCCACTTCACCCATTTTCAATAGGGTTTATTCCCAGGTGGTTCCCTACGACATACTAAAATTTCATCGAAATCGAACTATTCTTACGCACGTTATGACGCATAAGGGCAATGGAATGCATGCCGCTCTTATGTACTGACCTTTGTCCCCACTTCACCCATTTTCAATAGGGTTAATTCCCAGGTGGTGTCCTACGACATACTAAAATTTCATCGAAATCGAACTATTCTTACGCACGTTATGACGCATAAGGGCAATGGAATGCATGCCGCTCTTATGTACTGACCTTTGTCCCCACTTCACCTATTTTCAATAGGGTTCATTCCCAGGTAGTTCCCTACGACATACTAAAATTTCATCGAAATCGAACCATATTTACGCAAGTTATGACGCATAAGGGCAATGGAAGCGAACCCGATCCTATGTCGTAACCTTTGACCCCACTTCACCCATTTTAAATAGGTTCGTCCCCAGGTGGTCCCCTAACACATACTAAAATTTCATCGAAATCGAACCATTTTTACGCAAGTTATCGTGCGGACAGACAGACGGACAAAGCTGGAGTATAGAATTAGCTAGGGCACAATGGCGGAAGCTCAGATCTGGGACCATGCCTGGCCCAGCCCACTACCTCATCGAGAAAATCCCGTCCCTGTGCGATTACATTAGTATGAAGACAAAACTAACCTTGCAACGATGTGTTTGGCCCTACCTTTACAATATTGAGTTAACACTTCGGAATTATCCCAGCGATCTGTTGTCCTACGTAAAACTTCACGGCACAACGATATGTCTTCTGATCCACCGCTTCATTCAAGCGCTTGGAAACAACTCACCAAAATCCGTGACCGTCAGAATTCTGATGATGTCACAATGATTTGAATGTTTACGCTCTATTCGCCCTGAGGAAGCCGAGCCGAAAGCTCTGCGAAACTATAGTCGATGTATAATAAACATTTTATTGTGTGAAACGTTTTTATTATTCTATGTGCTCGGGTTTCTTCAGTTGCACTTAAAATAGTGGCAAGATTGAACCACTTTCGCAACATTTTGTATTTTGCGCGAAAGAGTTGTGCAAGTCAGATAATTTTAAGCACTATAATGCAAGTGCCAAAATCGCACCACATCATGGTGCTAGTGCCTGAAATTGCATCATATTGTGAGGCAACGTTGAACCAAAATTTTTAACAGTGTGGACAATTTCGTCGACAGATACTTTATTGCGTCTATAATTTTGTGAAGTCATTCACTTTTTTTATTGAAAGGGCTTTTTTAGGTCAAAGTTCGCCTAAGCCTCCGTAGAATTAAGTATACGTTTTACCATGATTGAGTTGCTTAAAAAATTATGCCTGACGTATTTTGGGCGATGTACCCGGTTTGTTCAGTTTCTGTGTGAATATGAATTCGAGGACATATTGTTTGTATCTTACTTTGTATTTGTTCCTTTCCGCCTGTATCCACAAGATAATGTTGCTTCCTTTTTCATGAGCTGTATTATATCTTTTAAAGAGTTAACTCGTTTGCTCGAACTAGTGCGCAAGGTTGCAGCAACTATGTTTGCAGCAATAGTGCGAAAATCAGACAGCCTGAAAGACTGCGAGGAGCCTGACATAGCAATCCCCATCATGAAGGACATTTTAGAACTTTACCAATTCTATCGGTTCCTTGAGAGTGATGAAGGGAACTTCGAAATCTTGAGGCATGTTATAAGCCATAAACTTCCTGATGTATGTTTCCGCCATAAAATTACAGACACAGAAACTACAAGTCGAATTTTGAAGTACTGCCATGATCTCACAAATTTAAGTCAAGACTGGAGCCCATTCTTTGTTGCCCTCAAAATGCGAACAGAGTTGGAGAAGGTGCTTCAACGAAAGACAATTCACGATTACTGTAGTTATATACTGCACCAGGCCAGAGATGCAAAATTAAGGTTCAAAGGTCGCAGAGTTACAGACGACTTGTTAAGGATTGCTGATCTGGATTACGCCGGGCATAATAAGCTAACAGTTCTATATTATTTCATTGTTAAGGGAGAGCCTGAAGTGGTGCTTGCCTTGTTGCAATACGGAGCTAGGTTAGTAAACATATTCCTTTTCTCTTAGGATTGTTACGAATGGTGCTAAACGAGAATAATTCATTCTCAAAATTACCTCTTGTTAATGTTTCCATTTGAACTGCAAACGACGTTTATTTTCGTGGTACAATAGAACTCGCTAATAACAAGGAACTCTGCACCGACAGAAATCCTTCCTAAATCCGGGCGCTAACTAAATCCGTTTTGGGTAAAATATCCTACCATGTAAATACATGCATACGTAATAACATGCTGTGTCGTTTCCTCTCCTGTACAGCTGACGTCAAAACTTGATAGCACTAAGTTCAAGAGAGCAGGCGTGAGTTGAGTAGAGAGAGTAGTTTTGTTTTGAATTGTAGCGAGTTCGACGGAGCATATAAGCATATTTCGGTGTATATTTAATTAATTAAAATGTTATGTGTTGTAAGTTGAATTAAGACATCAATGAGTCTTGTTTATGAGTCGTTAAAATGTCACAATGCATATACGTTGATATATTGTATATCACACTTAGTGAATACATAGCAGCAAAGAATCCTGAAGCAGACATCCCATGGAAACATTTTTTTTTAAAAAAGGTGCTCACCCTTGGACACATTTGATGTACATCCTCCCCGTTGCTCTTCCATCAACGTTTTTTCACTAGCGTACCAAGTTTCTCTTGCGCTGTTGCGATTCTGTTCTATTATGTCGCCATTTTATTCCCCAATTCCAGGGAAGAGCGCAGAAGATTTTCGTTCCGTCGTTAAATATGGAATTTCATTAATTTTTTTACTGCGCTTGTTAAAAGTTATAATCTGAACTTTTCTCTTCCTCGTTAATTTCGGGATTTCATTAAAATTAGTTCGTTATAAACGGTCAAACGAGCTTTGAATTAATATAAAACCAAACAAAAATTCCCGTATTGCTCGTTATATCCGGGATCCCGCTAAATACGGGGTCGTTATAAGTGGGTTTAACTGCACTTACCAACATTCATTTGGCTGTATTTCATGTCTTCAGCAAGTTCAGAAATTTACAAGTACATTGTGTAAACTATTACATAATTATTCCAAATGTGTATATTTAGAACTTGGGAACACCATGGACATTTATTTCTCATGCTTTAAGAGATAAAAAAATATCCCAAATGAATGGAGCGGATTTACACGAAAAAATTCTGCGAATTCCTTCATGAAGGTGAGTTACCTGCTAAAATAACCAAGAAAAATGTTTGAGAACTTAAGAAAAATATGAGACCAATATATTAGAAAATAAAACTATTGTAAAAATAATTCTTCTAAACCGAAGAAGCAGAGCATCACCTTATTCTTGAAGCGCCCACGTTTGGCAACATGTTCAGGAAGCTGGGCCGGGTTCAACCTCTGCCGTTGTGTGTTCGGATTACGGAAATAGACCCACTTTTCATCGCACGTAACAATTATGTTGATGAAACGTACATCGCGTGGGTTTTCTAAGAGTTTCATGCACACTTCCACTCGGCGGTTTGTTTCAGCTGGCGTCAGTTCGTGAGGACAATGAGGCAGCTCCTGTAGACCTTTCCGATGTCATGAAGGTGACGAACCACGGTGGTCTGTTATACGCCCAGCTCGCCTGATAATATCCGAGTGCTGGCTGTCGGATTTGCCTCTACGGACTGGCGCACGGTCTCCGAATCCACGGTTCGCTGCCTACCTGACATTGGCTGATCGTCGAGGTTTCTGTCTCCTGAGCGAAATTTCTTGAACCATCTGGTTGCGGTGCTGTGGTCCACGGAACCTTCCCTTTTCGCATGACAAATGTTTCGTGTTGCTTGAGCAGCGTTATGGCCGAGTTCAAACTCGTAAAGCAAAAGTTCCCTAATTAGCCTGTTGTGGCTGTTCATCTTTTAGGCGTCCCAACACAGACAGAACAACGACATGGAATGCTGTTCACAGCAACGACTACCACTTTATATCTCTTTTGACTGACTGCAGTGCGCGACTTGAACTAGTTCAAACACGTGACATATCCACCGGAGCACATGCATTTAGGCAAATTTTGCAAAACGTTCGACTCACCCTCTGTAAATAGAGGGAGACAAAGTCGTTAGGATTTTCCCATTTCGCGCAGAATGTCTACCCAGCGTCTTGCACATGTATGTATACTTATTTGGACGATCTCATATTGTGTAGGGGTGGAAAAACAGTAATATCTGATGACGAGGTACCCGAAGTCAAAACCCCCGCCACGGCGCATATTGGCCTCTGAGATTGCGCAGCACACACAGGCATGACATCTGCAGGTAGGTGGCATAAGTCAGTGCTAGTTAGCCGTCAGAAGGCGAAAAGTGTAAGCGCCAATCAACATGGAAATGGTTTCAAAATTGCTTTATTGAAAGGTAAGGAAGAGGAGACGTGCTACACAGAGACGTCTTAAAGAAAAATAATACAAACGGCTAAAAATTCATATACAGATATATACACCGGAATGCAGAATGAAAATATACAATATGTAATGAAGACGGAACAAAGTCCGTGGCGGAAGTGAGAGTCACTGGCCGGGCACCGAGGTGCATAATGAGGAAGAAAAGTCAGTAGGAAAATTTAACCTACCGTGAGGTGGAGCGAGCGAGGCGTGACGGGGAACCACTGAGCAGATGGCGACCACGTGGCGAAGAAGTCACGGTCAAGGCGCTTTGCAAGTGCAGACTGGTATTGCAGCCGAAGGCAGGAGAGAAGACGGTTCCGGAAGTGGGACAACAGGGCAGCACCAGTCTGGTGAGGAGACACCGAAGTTGCAACAACGTGGAAATGGAGAAGAAGCACACCCGCCATTACATGCTGCATGAATTTCGTCGCGGTAGCACTCCCAGAAGTGCTGTAAGAAACATTACCAGTGTGTATTCCAATACCATATCACGTGGTCAATGCTGTCCTTGGTTCAAACGGTTTCGAGAGGTAAACTTTGACTGTCAGACCGTTTCAAAACCGAAAGACCCGCAACAGTGGATATGAACATGCTGAAGACCTTAGAGGAGACTGACCGACGTGTGACCACGTGAGAGTTGACCAAACAGCTAGGGACTACCCACAAGAGCATTATAACGAACCTGCGTCAACTTGGGAAGGTGCACCAGAGGGGAGTTTCTGTACGACATCAACTGACAGTTGAAAAGAAAGCAAATGGCATGAATGCCTGCGTTTCTCTGCTTGCATGTGACCAAGTTGAACCGTTCTTGGACCAGAGTGTGACAGGTGACGAGAAATGGGTCCTGTAGGACAATGTCAGCCCCCGGAAACAGTGGTTGGACCCAAAACAGAAGCCCATGCTGACCCCCAAAGTCGGCTTACACCCACGTAGGTCCTGCTGTCTGTTTGGTGGGATATGCCGGATGTCGTGTCTTTTGAATTGCTACCGGACAACACCTCTATCCCCGCCGATATGTACGTACTTCCGTCAGCTCGACAATCTGCAGTCATCGCTCACGTCGAAACGTCCAAAAAAAAAAAAAAAAAAAAAAAATCAAAATCAAAATGGCGGCTTTGGAACATTGTCTGCTCGAATTTCTCGTGAATTGTGCGTCCACTTCTGAATGACTTTAGAAATCTGAAAATTGGCTTGCTGGTAGGTCTTAATTAAGGTCCGCATACCTAGAAGAGTACGAAGACAAAAAAAAAATCTTTGAAACATTGTCTGCTTGATTTTTTCGTGAATTGTCCGAGCAGTTTGAAATGACTTACAGATCTGGAAACTGACTTGCTGATAGGTCTTAAGGTCCGGGTACCTAGAAAAGCCCGAAGACCAAAACAAAACAGAATGGTGGCTTTGGAATATTGTCTGCTTAATTTTTTTTACCACTTCTACCCTTAGTAAATCCGAAAACCGAAAAGTTGAAAAGGGTGACTTAACTTTACTGTTCAGACTGCTGATAGGTCTTAAGGTCCGGATACCTAGAAAAGTCCGGAGATCAAAAAAATTAAAAGGGCGGCTTTGGAACAGTATCTGCTTGAATTTTTCTACCACTTCCACACCTAGAATTATGAAAATCAAATATTCAAAAGGGTAGCTTATCTTTACTCTTTAAAATGCTGATAGGTTGAAAGATAATTATGCGAGAAACATTGAAATGCTGTAAAAATTCCATGAGATTTCCGTTTAAATATAAGGGGTGCCAAAGCCTGCTACTGTTTTACGTTAAATCGTACACATTGACGTCACTACCCTGTTCTAAATTGTAAAAATAGTTACGGAGCTTAAATTACTTTTCTTTCGCTTAATTACTTTTCCCTTTCTTTAATTTTGTGTTCAAAAAATATTTTATGGATTTACCGTACGGAGAACGGGCGAGATAGCTAGTTGCTTTATATATTAAGTTTCTAACTAATAATGAAATTTTAAATTATTATTGCCACTCATCATTGCTTGCGATGCCTATGGAGATCTACCTACGAGTCTCGTCGAAAAGACGTTCAAAACATTTGTGCCTTCCTTGTTTCTCCAAATTTCAGAAATATTGGAGAAACTGGGCATATCAGAAATATTGGAGAAATATTGGAGAAATATTGGCCTTCCTTTTTTCTCCAAATTTCAGAAATATTCATGCCCTCCTTGTTTCTCCAAATTTCAGAAATATTCATGCCTTCCTTGTTTCTCCAAATTTCAGAAATATTCATGCCTTCCTTGTTTCTCCAAATTTCAGAAATATTAATGCCTTTCTTGGTTCACCAAATTTCAGAAATATTCATGCCTTCCTTGTTTCTCCAAATTCCAGAAATATTCATGCCTTCCTTGTTTCTCCAAATTTCAGAAATATTAATGCCTTTCTTGGTTCACCAAATTTCAGAAATATTCAT